>CAWUFW010001378.1:1127500-1832500 GCA_963921515.1 Calotriton arnoldi
AAGAGGAGGAGACAGGATTATAAAGTTAAGGAGGTTAGAATCAAGATATATCATTGACCTTCAAACGAAGATGCCCAATGGAATGAATAGTGGGAGGAATTGGCAATGCATCTTGGACTAGGTGTTTTTGGATTCTTTAAGATTTGAAAGATTTTAAACATATGAGAGACTCTGAACGTAGTAATTAATTTCTAAGCTGTAGATATGAATTTGTAAGAAGGAAGTGTGAATATGCAATTTTGGGCATGTATACAAATTTTATTGAATGTGATGAATATTTTATGTAGGGCAGGAATATTTTAGTACGCACGTGATGGTAAATACATTTAAGCCGATATATGGCAGAATAACGCTTAATTGTGATGAACTGGAATGATGATCCAACAAACTTTGGTCAACCGAAAATATTAGCCGATATACGACGAAATTATTATTTCCGTAAAGTGTGTTGTGCTCTATACAAGAGATTGTTATAACACTGCCTTTGTCATAGAGACCGAAAAACGTGTTAAAAGTTACAATGTGAATACCACCTTGTGATTGATATATAACGTTATATCCACCACCACTCCAATATGGCGACCATAATGAATTTATGGATAAGTCCATCATCTATGTTTGTGCACATCTCACGTGGTAAATGGTTTTGAATGTATATAAAAAAAACATGGTTTCGTACGGCGTGTGAGAACATCAGAACATCGAGAAAGGCAACCGCCGAAACGCGTCTGTTTTGCTCTTAATAAACAGACTTTAACATTACCCCCGTGAGTGCTCTTCCTTGATATATTGGCGTGGGAAGAAGGGGCTGGATATTTCATGTGACACCGCCGCGATCAAAGCACCCGTCCGCGAGTGCACCTGCAACGGTGTATTGGAGCAGATATATATATATATATATATATATATATATATATATATATATATATATATATATATATATATATATATATATATATATATTCATTTATTTATATATATATATTCATTTATTTATTTTGCAGAGTGGTGTTAGCTACTCAGTTAGGAATTCTTTGGATTTTTGTCCCTTAATAACTTTACACCCCATTTGACGAATCTTTGCAAAACATTGCACAGGTGAAGGATTGAAAGTTTGGTCCACTGGGTGCAAAGAAAAAAAAAAGGGAGGGGGGAGGGGGGGAAAGAGTCCCAAAACACACTTGCACTGCTAGACTATGTAGATTATTTTTTTTGCTATTGCAAGTGGTGTTATGAAGTAGTTATTGTAGTGTCTTGTGAGTTGGAGATGACAGGACTCTTTTGGATCCTGATGGACTCCGTACACGCTGAAGAATAAATACGTGTACTACCAAGTGTGGCATGAACATTTGCAAGTACACAGGCTGGGGGTAGGACGCTACAACTGGCAATTGGGATGGGAGATTACGTAAAACCTGTGACCTGAAGAACTGAGAGTGTTCTCCCCAAGCGTTTGATGTGGTGCAGCAAACTACTCGTGCGTGCCTCAGTTGAAGTGAAAATCAACGGTTGGCATCTGTGGAGTCAAAGCGACACTCCAGCTGGTGCAAGACCGGTGAAGAAAGTGAAGGCCTTCCAGAAAGGTTGTTCGTCATCTGCTAGAAATGTGTTTGATAAAGTCGAGACGAGGTACTGCGTCACAACATGACACAGAGCAGTCATTCATACAGTACGATAACTCTAAAGGCAGCGACAACCAGATACAAAGAAATGCTAGAGGCATGCTAGCCGAGTGCAAGGAAGCGCTATAAACCCCCTTGCATTGAGAGGTGGGGGTTTTGATTGCAGGAGTATGAATACATGATTGTGCATCGTCCAGGAAAAGATCAACACCCTGCTTACTACTTCTCACGTGTGCCAATACAGTGTCATGGCACTACATCTAAAGCAGCTGATGCCTATGTTAACTACATTGTGAAGTCCAGAACCTCTGCTGCCATATCAGTAGAACAAATAATTGCTGCCACGAGTACTGACAGGGATTTGCTAATACTCAAAGACATCATTACAGACCAGTTGTGGTACACACCCGCGAACTCTTCATGATGACCTTGAATACCAGAAATTCAAAAATGTGCAACAAGAACTTTCAGTTACTCCAGAAGGCATCCTCTTAAGAGGGTCAAGAATTGTCATACCTGAGAGTCTGAGACAACAAGTTATTGAACTGGCCCATGAGGGACACCGTGGGATTGTTGCTATAAAACCAGCTTTACGGGACCAAGTGTGGTTGCCCCATCTTGATGAAAGAGTTAAATGCATGTCATTTGTGCAACTGTTTGTCATCTAAGAAGACTCCACATCCAATGTGTCTGATCTCCCAAAGCATGCACGAGAGAAGTTTGCAATCGATTTCTTTGATCCCCTTGACAATGGACATCATCTACTAGTAATTGTTGATGAATATTCCCATTTTCCTCTGGTGGAGGATCTGTAGTCAACCACTCATGACTGAGTCATTGAGAGACTAGAAAGTATTTTTGCATCTTGGGGGTGTTCCATTGTTTTTTTAAATCTGACAGTGGTCCACCTTTCAGTAGTCTGGAATTTAAAGACTTTCTCACTCATTTAAAAATTAAGTAGCAGAAAAGCACTCCTTACTGGCCACAGGCGAATGGTGTAGTCAAGAGATTTAGAAGTACCCTCAAGAAGACCGTTCAGTGCACGGAGCGGGAAAAGCTTGAACTTAAATCTGTTCTTAAGTCTATGCTTCGTGCATACAGATCAACTCCCCATTCTACCACGAGTGAGAGCCCTGCCACCATAATGTTTGGGAGAACCATGGGCACCAAAGTGCCACAATGGACCACTGAGAGATTTATTATCCTTGATAAACTTCAAAGCACTGATTCATCTCAAAAACGCAAAATGAAAACCTATGCAGATAGACGACGCAGTGCTCGAAGCACTGTGTTCAACAGATTCGGCCAAGTCATAGTCGGGCAGAAACTGAAACGCAAGTCTGATGCTCCTTTTGATTCTCACCCACTGAGGGTTGTAACCAGTAAAGGGCACATGGTGATTGATCATTGTCCTGGAAAGTCCATTACGCAAGATTCTTTGCATTTCAAGCACCTGCCTCGATCTTTGCCAACTCCAGATGATGTGAGTGAGACTTGTTCACATGAGAATCCAGAGAGCCCAATGACTGTATTGATGTCTCTGTCACCCATGCCAGTCATGGACACTGCTCCGAAATCTCCGCGGTTTCAAATGACCAGCTCTGGGTGATTGATTCGAGCACCAAAACGACTTATTGAACAGTTCTAATGTTTATATGTATTTTTGGTACTTTTTATTTGGCAAAGGGGAAGATGTAATGTCTTGGGAATTAGAGATGACAGGGCTCTTTTGGTTCCTGACGGGCTCTGAAGAACAGTGACATAAGGGTGTGGGTGATGGAATTAATGATGTAGACTGATCAGTTAATGGTTACACGCTGAGGAATAAAGATGTGTAATACAAAGCTCTGTGTGTGGCGTGATCATTTGCAAGTACCCGGGCTGGGGTATGATGCTACAGTTATGAAGTTATAAGGGTCAACAACCTAGTGATATCTGTGTAGCACAGTACTACTAAAAGTAGCAAGGAAGCCCAAAAAATATACTAGACTGCATATGGGAAGTTTAAGATTTACTACATGCGCTAATGGAAACTTATAAACAAATACATGACAAATAAAATATATCTTCGTTTACTTAAGTTTGCTTTGCATGCTCTCTGGCTCACAAAATAAAACTGTGCTGAACAAGCCAAACAAAAATTATTTTCCCTTTGTGTAGCTCACTTTTTCATTTTATGGTACAGGAGTACAAACTATTTGGAGGACATGATAATTGGCTACTAGGAAAAAAAATCATCTCAATTTTTAGAACAACAATAATTATTGTCGTTCATTCACTTTGGGCTTCATATATAGCACAATTCTACTAAATGTAGCAAGGAAGCCCAAAAAATAAACTAGACTGCAAAGGTAAAGTTTAAGAATTGCTACATTAACAACTAAAAGACACATTTATGGTCACATGATTATGTAAACCAATAAGCAAATACATAATAAATACAATAGATAAAAAGAAAGAATTCCCATTAAATCTGATTGCCACTCTATATAGTTCGTATTCTGAGAGATAGGAATTCCTCGGATTTTAGCTCGCTAATAATTTTCCACCGTTTCGAGGAATGCATCAAAACTTTCCAGACCTATTGTATTTCAAGTAGCATGAAAACGGCTGAATGAATTTACGTTAAATTTGGCAGAATTATAAATTATGGTGCACAGACAATGCTTTTGGGGTACTGCAGTTAAGTAGGGTATGTATTTTTTGTTATAAAAAATTTAAACTTACTGATATCTGTCACTTCGGTACTTTCACAGAATTTCACAAACTTTCATGAAACTAACACAGTACATGGCCATAACCTTATTTAAATAATATAAATGTCCTTACCTATTACCATTTTAATAAAGTGGTAATAGGTCGGTGCCTACTACCTACCTATATCTAAGGCCCTAACACTGAACACAGCCAAAGTGTAGTAATAACAATATGGCTGCGTTTTCATTCTCTAAAAACAGTGATTACCCAATTATATACTGGCTTGTCATTAACGTATACCACGGTACACTGCGAAGTTACTGCGGTATACCAAAGGCCCAAAGTATAACTAAGGCCTAGCTGTACTATTGTATTGTGGTACTTTTGCATCACGCATGGTGTTGCATGGGCAAAGCAATACTTAAGTTAGATTTACAAAGCAAGTCTACCATGTGTAGCCCTGCATTGGTTGGTAGATCTAGTTGGTGGAATTTGGCTGCCAGGTTGCCCCCCCCCCCCACAAACACTTAAAAAAAAAAAAAAATATATATATATATATATATATATATATATATATATATCGGAGAGGGATTTGGTTTCAGAACATGCCTATATTTGATGTTGGGTTGTTTTACGATACCTTTTGTTACATTGGTTACTGGTCGGGGGGGCTGTTTGAGGGCTACAAAAGGTGATATCAGTGCAACACAGTACCAACAAAATCCAGTCAGTGTAACAGAAAAATGAGAGTTAAAGTCGCACATCATCACGGGCTGGTGGAGCCCGCCTGCACTTCTCTTGCCATCTGTTCCTGGCTGCTGGCGTGGGACTCGGTCCCCCAGCGTTCTTGGCGGCGCGGGAGGTGTGGTCAGTCCTCACGATGCCCTAAACACTGCTGGGTGCTCGCGCAGCGCGGGACGCACGTGGGCGTGCCGGAGCAAAGCCCGCGCCAAGGGCGGGCCCGTCTGCGACTGACAGAGGCTAGGCTGGGCCCACCCTCTTGGTTTTTTTCTTTCTGTGCTCTTCTATCAGCGTATTGGAATACTACTACTACCAGCGGATGCCAGTTATAGGACCCTGAGGGACCATTGGAAAGTAAGTCTGTTTTCCCTCTTTTGTGCCTCATACAAGCTAGCTAGTAACCAGCAGCATGGGTAAACGGAAGGTTGGGGGCAAAAAGTCTTCTACTGAGCCAACTATTACATCTAAGCGATCCACCATAGATGCCTTTCTTGCCCTTGCCCGTGGAAGCCTTATCCAAAGAAATCGATGTAGCTGAGCGGCGCATGTCCGTTAGTGCGACTGGCCATGATGGGGGAACTGAATGCACAACATCTACCAAACAGAAGTCTGGCCCAGCAAACTATCAAGATCCCCAGAGCTGAACATGCATCAATGGGTCTGCGAACTCTACAGCTTGCTTATTGCCTACTGTATTAGAACCAGCACCAGCTTCTATTTCCCCACCCCGGTCATAACCGGTACCGATAAAGCTGCAATTATTGTTCCAACTACTGCTCGCCCACCAGCAGCTAAACATAAAAGAAAGATCCAAAATGAAATTTCTGTCAATTTGAGTTCCCCGGATATACCTTTGCTGCAAGGGGCAGCTGATAATAACAGTAAACCGATGGACAACCCAGCATGGACCCCATTTTGGGAGAAGTTAACATTTGTCATCAATGGCTTATTAATACCTCTTAAAGACTGGGTAGGGTGGAGGATGAACTGAAAATTGTTATTAATGCGGGTGTAATGCCACCAGATAAGAGTCCACGACCACCAGAGGCAAGACTGAATAATGCTACAGGTGGCAGGCTTCCCCCTGCCGAAGCTGCTGAATCTATGGCTTGTATTAGACCAAATGCAGCGTGTTATCTGGGCGACAATGCCCAAGTAATTAATAGGGTATCAGCTAGAGAGCCTACCACTATGATACATGCTGCGGACCAACCCTCACGGAGCCTAACAAATACACACCCTCTGAATATTAATATGCCTCCCCAGGAACTAGTTACCATTATCCTGCCACCTGCCTGCTGCCCATTTGTGGCAGTATTGGCTAATGTCCCCCCCCACCCCCCTGCTGAAGTCGGGGGCTAGGGAAACTACAGAATGTTTAAAGAATAAGGTTGGCCACTGGCTTAGCGCTAAGCACGTATTTTTGCCTGCTAGAGCACACGAAATCCTGTTTACAAGGAGAGTGGGGTGGATTGTGCCGTTGGAAAAAAACTTCAATGATGATTGTCTAGTTATAAATTTTAGGAATCCTAGAGTTGCTGTAGGCATCCACACAAAGATGAGGGAACGTACCATGGCTACCCAAGATATAGGCACATTCCATTGTCTCTTTTTTTTTTTTTTTTTTTTTTTTTATCGACATCTACGGAGTACAGGTACATTGAACCTGCAAGCACCAAGGGTGACCCCAAGACCATATCTGCTATATTGCTCGGAGTTCGCATTCCCAAATAGATATCGGGCACGGAGTACCTTAGATAATAACGAATGACTCAGTCCTGATCAAAGCCATGCTGGGGATTCCAGGAACCATTGGGGAAGGGATCTTGTAACTGTCCAGGCAAGTCAACTATTCCTTAAAGATCATAAACCCATCCCTGGGATACACCAAGTCTGTAGGCTGGCTGGAGCCAAGCCCGCCATGGCGACTGGCAGTGATAATTTTAATATCTGTAATATACCCACTCATGCACCAAGCATGGTCTCTGCATGTCGGTCCTTTGAGGGAGGGTTTAAGCTCGCAACATGGAGCGTGAATGGGCTTTTGAATGTGATAGGGGAATGCTGACTGGATTAATACTATATCTGATTATGACATCATATGCATACAAGAAACCTGGTGCATAAATCCAGTGTATGTAGAAGGGTATTCCTCATACTATGTAGAAGCCCTAGGGTCGCAATCTGGGTGGGCTAAAGGGGGACTACAGATACTTATTTCCAATAAAATTTCCATCAATGTTAAAAAGGTTGCATCAGTGGGCCCCTATGCACAATTGCTGTAGCTAAATAAACAAGCATTGGCATAGCCAATAGGTCTCGCCTTTGGGACCTTATAAGTGTTTAGCCATGCAACAGTTGATGTTGTTGCACCAAGGATATTGTGCTGCATAACTAAATACTTATAAGGTCCCAAAGGCGAAACCTATTGGCTATGCCAATGCTTGTCAAGATCTGGTCACCCTATCCATAGTGGAGTCCCCAGGTATCCTAAACACCACAACTGTAAACTATAGCAATTCGCCTTATAATATTGATGACATTCTCAACATACAGTATAACAATTACGTTAAGCAAAACAATAAAATAGAAAGTTTAGCACAATACATTCCAGTTTCAGCATTTTGATTTCCGTCCCATTTCCAGTCCTGTGTTTTTAGAAATTTTTTCCGCTCCTCAACTCACATGTTTTCAGTCCGAATAATGTTATTTCGCCGATACCAGCCAGGACCATTAACCCCGCAGTGGCTGTGCGAGCACAACAACACGCCTGCTTCGGCGCTTTACCCTTGCAGACTTCATCAGGAATGCGGCTGGGGAGCAGGAGCGGAGGAGCTTGGGTTGCCCTTCCGGCTGAGGACAAATTAAGAATCTCTTACTATCGCGCATGACGAGTCGTGTCCAGGGCAGCAGCCCCGTAAGGTTAGACTAACAACCGGGTAATAATCACTATCTATAAAAGCAGCCATCTAGGTTTTTTGCCCACAGGGCTCACTGACACACAACACAAGGACTACCCCGGCTTCCTAAAATACGTTCGGGACTCCTGTTCAGTGTGTCTCAGTGCCCTCTGCTGCCCCCTGCCCTTCACACTGGGTCCTCTCATGTTGCTCGTCCTCCGTTCCGCGCATGCGCGGAGGTTCTTCTCGTGGCTCACGTTAATCCTCGTGTTATTTCCTTGCTGTTGTGTCCTCAGATCAGCGGGCGATAGGCAACTGAATTACTACTGCAACGCCCAGCCCCACAATTTTCGCGCAACCCTTAGTGTTAGCTGCATACCCTAAAATTTGACTTCGCGAATTTGCCTCATCGCCTGTTTTGGAAGAAACTCACACTTTTCCAAAATATTCTAACTAGATTTAGAATTGTAAATTAGTAGCAGAACAGTGTTCGCTGCTTCGAGCGCGAGACTAAAAGCAAAGTACAACAGACTAGTGGTCTGGTTTAGGTTCGGACCCCCCTTAAATCTTGAGTTGTCTAGTGGTTGCGCCCTGCACCCTCTCAGGCGTATACTCGTATGGTTCGCTCCTGTCTGCGCATGCGCAGTGAGCCATAGCGTGGCCCACCCCCCTCCTGCGTCTCGCCCATGCGCGCTCTCCCTGTGTGTGCCTTGCCCCTCACTCTGGAGGGTTGGCTGGAGCTAGCGCGAGGCTCCTCAGGTTGCTTGCAGTGCGGGATGGAGTGATTGCCAGCTGAATTCCGTGAGAGCCAGAGTCGAGGCATGGTGTGCGGGTGGTAATGTCGGCGGCGCGGGGGCTCTGGGGGTCTCTCCCCCTCCTCCTGTTGCTGCTAGTGGGCCAGGACCCGGCGAATGCCGCAAGAAGCGGCCAGCACCAGCCAGGTAAGGATCCTTGGGGAAGTGATGTGGGGGAGGGGGTTCACTCCTATTCAACCCGGTGAATATTAAGGGGAGGGAGGAGGCTGCAGAGCATTCACCCGAGGGGTGTTGGGGAAACACTCTCCAGTTCCCGTGAGAGGTGATCTGAAATCTAGGATCGTAATGGTTTTCATTTGAAACCTAGGTTTATGAAGGTTCGAAAAACCCGTGATTGATTTGTGGTGATGTGTACTCTTCCCACCCCAGGACTGCGGTGGTGATGCTGTAAACCCTTGAATCCTACTGGGCTGCTTTTAATGTTATCCCTAGGGTTGTGGTGCAGAAGGTATTGTGTTTGGGGTTGTTTGAACTCTGAAATCGTTGCGTGCGGGATGCTTTGCAACCTAAATGCAATATTGTAAGGGCCACGATTAAGTGTGTTGGTAGACCCCTGGCTTCTGGTAGTCCCTGTCCAGGGTCTGGGTCGTTGTTTTATCTGGGCAGTAGACTTTCTGATCTATGAGAATTATCAGGAAACGCGCGGCCGCAAAAGTGAGCGCGACCGCCATCGGTTTACAATTAACGCGACCGCGAGACCGGCAAATGGAAACCAGCGTGGGCGCGATAATTGGAAACCGATCTCGCCGCTGCTCGTAACCGCAAGCCGTAGGCTGTGGGCGGAAACATTTCCTGGGAAAGGTGGGACATGCACCCGCCTTTGCCCAAGTGCGTGCTGTCTTCGCACGCAAAGCCCAATAGAAGAAAAAAAAAAACACACGCATGAGCGTGTGAAAAGTCCTGAGTGATTCCAAGAGGTCATTTTCCTAGAGCAGCGCATGCGCGCTGCGCTAGGCTCGACCTAAAAAGGAGGGATAAATATGATTATAAATTTCTATAATCACATCTTTGATCCAACACGCAGTAGTGTGGCTATAGCCCTCGACCACGGCCTTGAAACCTTTCTAGCTTCTATTAATACGGATTATGTATTAGTATGTGCAGGAGACTTTAACATTGTCATGTGCAGTATCCACCAGCCAGGCATGTGGCTATATTTACCAGAATGGGGTGGGAAATGACCATTTTTGCCACAATGAGTGTGGGGAAGCACTAAACCTGATTCTCTCTAAATATGATCTCCAACTACTTGGAGGTGGCTGCGGTCCTAGAAGGGAATCCGTCCCAACCTTCACTGGGAGAAATTCATTATCTACTATAGATCACGTACTGGTATCTGTCTCCGCCATTAGTATGTGTGGTAATCTTAGTATTGTACCCTCAATTATTAGCGACCACAATCTACTTACACTACCGTTCTTTTTTTGGGACCAAAGACAGGCCTCATTCCATCTAAAAAAATAGTAGTGACCCTATTAGGAAAAATGGTGTAAGAATTAAGTGGACGGGTGTTGATCCCCGTACGATTATGCAGAAAATAGTAAGGTCTAATTACAAGGAAATAACTTACTGTCTTCAGGACGAAATTGACCCAAATATAATGATTGAAAATTGTAGTTATATTGTAATTTCCATTAAATCACTTTTAGCTAAATACACCAGGGAACAATAGAAGGGGATGGTCTGACAGTACTAGTACCACTACAGTCACTAAAATATGCCCGGTCTAATTGCCCACAGGGTATCTTAATCATTTCCTTCGGAATAAGTATAAATTAGCCATAGCAGCTAGGAAACAGATACTCGAGGCGGAAGCATGGGATACTTTGTAAAAACCAGGAATACCAAACTTTTTTGGATACAGTAAATGCTCCTTTTAAAGAATGATGATATCCCGGAGTTTTGCTCCTTTGTTCCCTGCGATAGATGAGTGACCCATTTCTCTGAATTTTTTAGTAATAGTGGTGAGACGATGACAGGGCCTTACTGGGAGCCGTTGTGCCGGGGGGGAAGAGTCTCCCCGTGAACATCACTACCGAAGAAGTCCATCGGGCTATACAGGCCAGTGCCGGAGGCCAGGCCCTGATGGGGTCCCAGTCGATGTTTTTAAATCTGCACCCACATTATGGGGACCTATTATGACCAGGGCATTTAATTCAGCTGCAACTGATACAATCCCATCCTCATGTGGAGAATCCATTATTGTACCGATATATAAAAAAGGGGCTAAAACAGATCCAAAAAATTATCGCCCTATTTCTCTCTTAGACACTTCCTTGAAAGTAATAATTAGGGTCTTGTTACGAACGCTGGAGGAATAGTCGCAAGAGCATTCTATCTTATCCCCGGTGCAATTTGGGTTGAGAAAAGGCCTCGGGACTATTGAGCAATGCATTAACTTAGAGCTACTTATTGACAAATACACTAGGGTTAAGGCAGGTGCACTGTATTTATGCTTTGCCGATTTAAGTAGCGCATTCGATCTGGTCGATCATAACCTACTCTGGCCAACCCTGATTTCCATGGGAGCACCTAAGCCGATTGTTGGATTTCTCTCTTGTTTATACGAGAACCTAACCAGCCAAGTCCGTTTTGGCCCTCAGGGGGAATGTTCAACTAAATTTAAATTGGGGCAAGGCATACGACAGGGTTGTGTGTTAGCGCCAATGCTATTTTCTCTTTTTATCAATGAGGTAGATAATCACTTACAGACGATCCAGGCTGATGCCCCTCGGTGTCTGGCCGCCCAATACCTGTATTGTTATATGCGGACGACGCAGTATTATTGGCACGGACTCCAGTGGGCCTTCAGAGATTGATGAAAGCTTTTGCTGGGTTCATGACGCAAAGGAAAATGGTAATGAACAAATCTAAAACATTTACCATGGTCTGCGGGCCAAAACATAAACCCTGCAAATCGTTCTTTATTGATAACATCCCAATTAGCTCAGTGAACACTTTTTGCTATTTGGGTATTTTATCTACGGGTTGCAACGCATGGTCACAACATGTCTTAAACACCAGAGCTAAAATGAGTAGGGCATCCCAAGGGATCTTTAAATTATCTTCAAAATTAGGGAACCGACCAATTAATGAAATGGTAGCCATTTGCAAAGCCAAAGGAGTGAGCACAGCTCTTTATAGGTTCGGCCTCTGGGGCTATGCAAGTAGCACGCCCTTACAAATCGAAGAAAATTGCTTTTTAAAACGTCTATTATTTTTACCCTCTTCTGCATCAAATACTATTGTCCACCATGAGGTGGGACTTAAATTTTTAGAGGATCTTTTACCGGTTAGATCGTTGTTATTGTGGGCTTCGCTATGGGGCAAGGAAGAAACTGTTTTGACTGGATCAATTATTTTAGATTGTCTAACCTTGTACATTAATTCTTCCCTCGCAAGGCTGTTTAAGATATCTATCTGGTCGGATCCCACGAAAGTATTGTCACTTACAAAGAAAAGAATAAAGAAACCTTTCTCCAGCATAGACTGGACTGTCGGTCGATGGATGAGCAGAATAAATCAACGGTCACCTTGTATAAATCCCTGAATCTGAAGGAGGGAGGAAACCATTATTTATCATATGTGACCAAGGCGCAGCATCGTTTTGTGTTAATAAGAATGAGATGCGGTATTGTGCACCATCTAGTTGCCTTCCCAACCATGAAGTTCCACCCGCCTGATATTGTTTTATGCGCCTGTGATAACCGTAGCAAACAAAGCACATTGCACTTTTTTATTGTTTTGTAAATTTTATCAGAATTTTAGGTGTTTTTATCTTAAACCATTGTTTGTTGCACAGAACATTAGTTCACATATAGTAGCAATGAAATATTTGGCGACATTAGATGATCCCTTTATATGTTCTAATGTTGCTTTATTTATTTTGAAATCGATTAATGCGAGAAAGTATCATGCTATAGTGCAACAAACGAAATGAATTTTATATTTATAACTGTATACTATACCAAATTTTTAATTGTTTTTAGATGTGCTATTTTGCATGTACTTTTATGGCTGGCTGTTTTTTGCTTGTACTTTTATGGCTGGTTTTTTTTGATGGCCGAATAAAGATTTGGAATGAATGGAGTTAGTCTGAACCCTGAATAAGGTTAGTTAAACATTGTTACTCTAAACTTATTCTATATTAATTTGTCCTACACTAACCACAGGCTAGAACATTTGGAAGTAAAGGTGAAGATAGGTTTGAATATAGGTGACCAACCATGTGGGCATACCTGGAGCTGATCTACCAAGTGGGTAGTCCTTCATTTTGACTCTCTGCTGCACCCAGGCGGATGTAAACCAAAATAACCGACTCCGTGAGCCATGATATGAACTGCCAAAGCCATCAGTTTCTCTAGATTCCTCGTACCGAAACAAGTGTATGTCTGTACTTAGTCTGTGCGCGGATTTTCTTTCATGCAGGTGTCCAAATACTAAAGCTGTTCTAGATGAGGAGATTACATTCCCACGCTTTTTCACACTTCTGATGTTATACTCAAGACTCGTTTGTTTTCGCTTTGTAAACCTCTGCAATGTTGCTCACTGGGGCTTTTCTCTGCCAGGGTCTGCTTGGCAGAGTTTTTCCAAGAGCCCAGGCTTCCCAACTCTCCTGGTGATGGGGCAACTCCTTTTTAAATGGTGAGCAGACACTGGGGTCAAATGTGTTTTCCTACTTCGTGGTACTGCAAAGTACCACGAAGTAGGAAAACACATGTTCTCGTTCTTATTATGATGACTTGTCCTTCTCATGAAAGAAATGTGCCTGAAGTGGTACATGGTTGTCTCCAGAAATATGAAACTGCAAGGGCACACGCGGTTCATCGATGGCACCTCGGTATACATAGATTGTTAGAAAGGGAGCCTCAAAATGGACATTAACTCCTAGTCCACTATGTTACTTCTGTGCATTGCTGAGCTTTTTTAAGAGGCATCAAGGGGCATCCTGTCTCCATTCAGACAGTCATACACTGAGGGTTAAAGTCAGGTTGGAGGTTTGATTCAAAGTAAAATTCAAAATCTTTCATTTGCAATCTTCCTGCCTCACCTGAAGCCCATGCTTCGGGGGCCGACAGGAGCCAGCTCGAAGGTTGTCTCTCATGTTATCTCTCCAAGGACCTGATGATGGTATTGTGAGAGGGCTGACTAACCAGTCTTGCAGGAGTCTGGCTGCCTAACTGGAGAAACCAGTCCTGCCTCCTACCAGATGTTGCCTAGTCATGTCAAAGGCTGGCCTGCTTACAGGAGACCCATAATGGGTGTCATGAGAGCACGCCATCCCTGGTTTATATGCTCCTTGCTTGCACCTCTCTAGCCAGTACTGTAATGTCTATAGCACGGGTACTCGCAAACATTTTCCCAAGGGCCACAAAGTTTGGTTTGTGATGTAACTGAGGGTCGCATTGGTGCTAATATGGTGGCAGTCATGAAGAGGGCATTTTTTTTGGGGGGGGGGGGGATGTTGGCAGTATGGTGGGTATAGGGGAAGCAAAGCATATACATCCAGTATCTGAATTTCACAATGTGAAACCAGAAAACCTGTGATTAATCCCAGCTTTCCTCTCTACCAAGGTGTGTGATCCTAGGCAATTGTTTTATTTCACTTTCCCTACTTTATCTTCGTTATCGCATATAAGAGAACCTCAAAATGCATGACTTCAGGTTCTGCACTGTACAAAACCTTCTCCTGTGTTCAATTTAATAAACTATAATGTTCATGTATAATGAGCACCCAAACCACTGAAAGAGTGCACATACTCACTTGCCTCTTAGTTCACCATTAGCATTGTTTTCAGGGTGGGGTGGGAATAATGAATGTTTCTGAATTTGTTTGAAAACTATCACTTAAAAAGAAAATACTTCTCAATGCACTGATATAATCTGATGTACTAAGGTGAAACAGGTCTGCATTTTAGTGAAATACACTTTTTGATTTTTGAAGAGATCTTATAATATTTTTACCCTTTTTCTGTAACGTCTTTAAAAATGAAGGTGTTCCTAAAGTTAAGCAATGCAGGACAACCGAGTTACTTCCTTTCTTTAACTTCAATTAATATTTAAATAAAGGCTTGACTGTTTGTTTAACATTTTTTTAATCATAGTGCCGAGTCGGGTAAATTGCAGCCCAGTGCTGCTGTTCACCAGGGGGCCACATGCAAAGGTCAGGAGGGCCACATGCGGCCCCCGGGCCGTGCTTTGAGTATCACTGGTCTATAGGCTCTTTAGGTGGACCCGGCATGGGCAGACTAAAGTACACAGATGCAAAGCAGAGGAAGCCAAGCCGTAAGAAATTTAGATCTGCCACCACACTATTGCTACTACTGTAATTGGGGTTTGCTTCTCCTTTGTCACCAGCACTGGTCTGTGCATGGCTGTGCCCCTAGCATGAAGTGTTCCTGGCAGGCAGACAGTGCAGTCATGTTAATGACGACACTAGATTGATGGACAGAATTCATGATGGAGTTCTCACAGGGTATAATCTCCCTTAGGAAAGATCCGATGGGCACTGACAGCTTATAGAAGGGGACCTTTGCAAGAACGCTGAAGTAGCTGCATCCCCTTGCCCAGGGAGATGGAAACAGCCTGGCATAGGAGGTGTGGGCAGAGCTTAGGGATGTCCCTCATGAAACCCTCTCTTAGCTGCCCCTAAGGAACTCTGCACTCTCATGGCAAATCATGGGTTTGGAAAACGCCAAGTTGTGGCTCCATCTACCCTGTGGCTGTAGTGGGTTTCCAGATGTTTGGAGGAGAGATTGCAACTCTTCTCTTGGATTCCACTTTTTAAACTTCAAGCATACATTCACCTCGCTACAAGTTTTTGCACATGAACGAATTGCTCCAGACTCTGGGGCGCCCTTCATGTCTGGTTCGGGCACTCCCTTCTGGTATTGTGATCTTATCTGGGACATTAAACTATGGACTGGGTGCAATTCTAATGTGGAGCTTAATTATCAGATAACATTTCTTTTGCATAAATACATTATAATCTTTGAATTATTTGTGGTTTTACTGATTAAAGATATTATTTTCTAAATAGCCACAGTGTTCTTGATTTTCTTGCTTGGGCTGTTGGGTTTCTTCACCCAAGTGCTCAGGGAGCAAGAGCTGTACCGAGCATCCCTGGTTGCAGAACACCAGCCCAGCCCATTTTACAAGCTTGTTAAACCAGGATAATTCTAGCCTCTATGCTGCAATGCGGGACAGGGAGGCACTGCTGAGTGGAACATCGGGGGGGGGGGGCGGGGGGGTGCTGTGTTGCACTCTGACATTGGGGTTACTGGGAGTCGCTCTGGATGTTGTTGCTTCTACAGGTTGGCCTTTCATTTTCTTTACTCATCGGTAGAAGCTGTGGTAATGCCTTAGAGGGGCTCTATATCATGGCCTCTCTCTACCGCTCACTGAGCAGTGGGAAAGTAGAAAAACCTGCATATTTTTCAGTGCTTAATTTGTAACAGAGTGCGTGCTGGTACCCAAAGCTCAGCTCAAGAGCCCACAGCCAGTGCTTTTAATTGTCAGCACTTATATTGTTAAGAGTCCACGCAGCCCTGCATGAGGTGCAGTTTATTTCGCAGGCTCTGATCAGAGCAGCGGGTTTTTCAAAGGCCGTCTTTGATGCTGCTGACATTTCGCTGGCCGTGTGTTAGTGCGATTAGAACATTGGAATGTTGGGAGCTCCATTGAAGACAATGAAGTAGCTCTGGGCTTATAATGGCTGGTAAAAGCCCAGCACTCCAACATTCCAATGTTTCTTTTTGTTTCTCCATTTTTAATTTAGAACATTCTACCCTTAGTGGGTGGAATGTTCTAATAGCCTTATAGCCCTTCTGCCTCAGGCTATACCAGTTGTTAAAGGCCCTCTCCCTCGTTATAGGCCCTCGCCTACGGCTCGGGCCTATAACTCGGGATCAGGGCCTTTAACAACTGGTATAGCCCTCGGCAGCGGGCTATAAGGCTATATTACTTAGCAGGTCGTTGTGAAGCTTCGTTGTTGCCTAAACCGTGGTTGTTTTGCAGCCCTCTCCTCCAACCAGCAGTTAGTTAACGCGCCATTTTAGAAGCAAGTTAGTTGGTTGGCTGTGTTCGAAGCGGCACTTTTTGCGTCACTCTACTTTTCACACACTGGCTGTCGTTTGCGGCCCAGCAGCTTATAGTTTCCGACCTCGGAACATGGGGGACCGCTGTCAAATTCTGGCTTCGACGCAATAACTTGTGAATATGGACAAATCAGAATACTCACATTGCCTAAAACCAAAAAAGGTTTCATGTTGGCCGGTTCTATTGCAAAGCGCTTTAATGTCCTTGGGCCACCTTCTATTAAACCCACTGTGCTTAAAAAAAAAAAAAAAAAAAATACAACGGTCGTTAAACTGCTGCAGCAGGAATTTCGCCGGTTGTGCACAAAGTGGTGATTACGCCGCAGGCCATGGGGAAGCTGCGCTAATTCCTAAACTCTGCTCGAAGCTGCAGTTCTTGTGCACGCTTTGCCATGCATCTGTTATTTCATGGTCCGCTGCTCCAAGTAATTGTTGTACTTCCGCCTAAATTCTGCGCGTACGCGTCCACATTCTGGTGCACGCGTTAGCGGCCACATTTGCTGCAAGTCTGAGACTAGCGCCCGCAACAGTTTTACGGGTGAGATCCAAAGTAACCTGTCTGGTGAGGTTCAGAGTACCATAAGTGAGTAACTGGAAAGCTGCTCTACTGATCTTTCCATTTACAGATTTTGCTTTTTAGGTCTTGCGCCTAGCGTTGCACTGCGCAGAGGTTCTCGCGCAGCGCGAGACATTTAGTGGGTGAAAAACGGGGATTCAGCACTGACCTGGGAATCGCACACGCTCGTGCGTGTGCGATTCCTTTTGTGCTACCCCATTGGCTTTTGCGTGCATGTTTGTATAAAACACAGCACGCAATTGGCCAAAGGCGGTCGCATTGCTCCTCCCATGGCCTTTTGGTGTCTATTACGCGCTTGTTTGTTTCGCATGCGCGTGATACCTCTGGGGCTGCGCCTGCGCCGAACACACCGTATGCCATTGAAGTGCCTCTGCACCTCCAAGGACCTAGTGAGTACCGCAGCGCTACTTCCCTTCTCGACTGTTTGCTTCTTATGCTGTGAACATGCTGCCCGGGGCTGCCATTTGCTACCCCATACCCACCTTCCCCATGTCTGTGTCCCTAACTCACTGGCCATCCTTCTCCTCGTGTCTATAATCCTGCCCGCTCTTATCCTCGTATATGTGTCACTGGCCGCTAGTATCCTCGTGTTTGAGCTCCTGTCCTCATGTCTGTGCCCCTGCCCACTCCTGTCTGTGCCCCTATCCGCTCCTGTCCCCCTGCCTGACCCTGTAGCCCTGCCCATAAACCCATACCCAGCTGTGCCCTATGTATGTGCCCCTAACCCCATGCCCGCTCCTGTCCTTGTGTCTGTGTCCCTTTAACACTACCAATATCTGTACCTCCCCACCCCCTAACCACTACTGTCCTCCGTGTTTGTGTTCCTGCCCCGGGTGCCTGTAGCCCTGTCAAAAACACTCTTCCCCACCCCTACCTACTATAGCTGCGCCCTGCCACAACACACAACCTACTACTACTGCGGGCTCTGGATGCCTGTCCCCACCCGTGCACACTCATTTCCCGGTGTCTCTGCCCCTTTCCCTTCGTGTCCCAGCATCTCTGCCTCCGAATTAGTGTCAGCCCCCTCAGCCTCAGTGCCCACTGCCCCTGTGTCAATGCACCCGTATATGCAGCCACTACACTGCCCCATAAGTGTGCCACCAGTGCACGCGCCGCCTGCTTCAGCGCCTCTGCCCTCACCCTAAACACCAGAGTATATAATCCATGCACGTGCAAGTCCCACGGGATGTGTGTACCACCGGCTGCGGGAACGCTTACTCTACTGCCCTCTTGCCCTCAATAAACGGCCCTACTCGCTACTGATGCCACTGTAACCTTATTGCCTAGGTTCTTCTACATTATTGCCCCTAGTCACCGGCCCTAGTAATTGCTCCCTCATACCTCCGGTGGCCCAGCCCTTCTTGCCCCGGTGGTTCTGCCCTATTACCCATAATCAACACCCTTACTGCTCCCTCGTCCCTCCACTAACTCTGTCCTTCTCGCATCTGTGATTCTACCCCCTACCTCCAATAACCACACCTAGTAACTACGCCCTCGTAACTCCAGGGATACTGCCCTTTTTGCCCCGGTGGTTCTATCCTATTACCCCCAAACACCGCCCTAGTAACAGCTCCCTCCTACCTCACGTCGCTCTGCTTTTCCTGCCTCGGTGATTCTGCCCCAGTGATTCTGCCCCATACCCTCAAAAACTGCCCCTAGTAACCGCTCCTTCCTGACTCCAATCATACTACCAGCGTGTAGTTGTGCAATATGCGATGTGCTACTTCTCTGGTATGTGTTCCGAAAGCTGCAGTATTAGTGTAGGTGGTGTGGGCAGGACTGTTTTTCACTGGCAAGTAGTTATTTAATAGTCTATATAAGAAATGTTTAATTGCTACTGTCCAGGGGTATGGGGGATGTTTGTCGAATTAACTGTGAACTGCTGTAACTGTTTGTGAAGGGAGCTCCTATTAGTAACATGATGAAGCCTTTGGCGTATTGACATTCCGATTCTCTTTAAGAATTAAGGACACTCCGACCCTCCTATTATGTTGTATTTTTTTTAATTTTATGTGTTGTCTCTATAGCTTATCAAACAAGGAGAGGGACTAAGAGGGCTGTTTAACGGGGTCCAGCGTACATGCCCAGGTACTGTGAACTAAGAAGGATACGCTGTTCCCCAAAGGAGATGGAAAAACAGGAGTGGAGACCACAGGAGGGAGTCCTCTAGACGGAACTAGAGTCTCGCACACTCAGCAAGCTAGGTGTCATGCTTCATCATATGGACTCGCTCCTCGTCAGGTCGGCGATGCAATACTCGACGGGCACCCATAAAGGAGCTCTTTAGCGGAGATCTTCTGTTCCTGCCGTATGGTGCTGTGGGTGTGAGGGCCCTAGAGGTGAGTGTAGATGCGAATAAGTAGTTAAAGGTTGGATAATCCAAAATATGAATTTAATGGGATGGTCATCCACCTTATTAAAAATACAAAAGAGCGGCTGCTCGCTGGCTGAATAAACCAGAGGAGCAAAGCTCAGCTCTAAAAAGTGGTCGACATGTTTCACGCAATAGGATCAAACTATGATGCTATGCATTTCTTCAGGACCTATAGGAAACTATCTACACGGAGTGGTAGGGTGGAAGAGTTCCTACCTACCACTGTTCCTATTTGCGGGCACGCAGTCCCGCCAAATCTAGTTGTGACCTAACTAGGTGATAGCGCTTGCTCCTGTGGTACCCTCAGTCCTTGACACCTTAATGGTTGGTGTCCTGTCCTCTTGAGGACGCAAGCTGGAAAACTACCCCCTGAGCCGTTCCTCAGGGGGTAGTTTTCCAGCTTGCGTCCTCAAGAGGACAGGACACCAACCATTAAGGTGTCAAGGACTGAGGGTACCACAGGAGCAAGCGCTATCACCTAGTTAGGTCACAACTAGATTTGGCGGGACTGCGTGCCCGCAAATAGGAACAGTGGTAGGTAGGAACTCTTCCACCCTACCACTCCGTGTAGATAGTTTCCTATAGGTCCTGGAAGAAATGCATAGCATCATAGTTTGATCATATTGCGTGAAACATGTCGACCACTTTTTAGAGCTGAGCTTTGCTCCTCTGGTTTATTCAGCCAGCGAGCAGCCGCTCTTTTGTATTTTTAATAAGGTGGATGACCATCCCATTAAATTCATATTTTGGATTATCCAACCTTTAACTACTTATTCGCATCTACACTCACCTCTAGGGCCCTCACACCCACAGCACCATACGGCAGGAACAGAAGATCTCCGCTAAAGAGCCCCTTTATGGGTGCCCGTCGGGTATTGCACCGCCGACCTGACGAGGAGCGAGTCCATATGATGAAGCATGACACCTAGCTTGCTGGGTGTGTGAGGACTCTAGTTCCGTCTAGGAGGACTCCCCTCCTGTGGTCTCCACTCCTGTTTTTCCATCTCCTTTGGGGAACAGAGTACCCTTCTTAGTTCACATTGTCTCTATAGCTTACATCGTAATCACATATCTTTTGTTTACCAAATACGTACTCCCATTGTTCTGTCATCTGTGTGTGCATTTTGTGCCATAGTGGCATACTTAGGTCTCGCATTACTGAAAATTACAGCTATTAGTGTTGCATTATTATTTGCCTAAAGCTCAAACTTTTACTAATGCGCGACCTATTGCATTGCAAATGCTTGTTTAGAAGTAGGTTTTCCCGAGTAGAGAGAGGGACATGAAGCGTTGACAGAACATTGGCTGCTTGCTCGTGCGCCTCTGAAGGCAGGGGAGCTCTTGGTGGGCAGTCGGTTGGTTCCCTGGGAGAAGAGCTAGGCTGGCACGTGGGCGGCTGTGCTGGTTTGAGATATTAGTTGTGATTGACTGCAGCATGGAAGTCTGTTGGCTGTTAATTTTGGCTAAAGGGGAGAGGATGTGGCGTAACGGCCATAGCTGCCGACTTTGGAGCTGGGGAACTAGGTTCGAGCCTCGGCGTCTGTTCAACATCCTGTGATTCTGGGCAAATCACTTCATCTACCCGTGCCTACCAAAAGTGAATGTGTCCTTGTGTAATGTAACTGGTGCTCATGTAAAGCGCTCCAATACCTTCGGGTCGAGTTCGTGCTATATAAATCTGCCGGAAAAAAAAAAAAAAACACACGAATTTACTCTCTTTTTTGATACTTGGTTTTCGTTTTTCTTTGTATTAAATACACTCTCTGGTTTTGGTTTCCGTGAATGAAAGCTGACTGCCGTGTCCTGAAACCATGTGCGTCTAGGCAGAGCCAACCTCTGCATGGGGTTGCTAGTATGGGACAAGGCATAACTTCCTGTGCACCTTTGTGAAAAACTGGGTTCCTCGTGTAGTGTCCTGCTGGACACGTAACGGGGCAGCCCCTCCCTTGAGGTTGTACTTACACCCACTCCACATCCATCCAGCATAGGTGCCACCGGTCAGGCGACCCTGCTAATATACATGCCTGTGGCCTGTTCCACCCATTCAATCCATTTGCCCATTATTATTCACCATGTAGGCCTAGGGCCACAACACCACACCTCGGAGCTAAACATGTCCTGTGAGGCAGGTTCAGACTGGGGGGAAAAAAAATAATAGGTCCAGGTACCAAAATAAAGTGGCCCCTATTAGCAAACCAGATGGCAAAAAAAAAGTGGCCCACCTTTGCAAATCAGACCAGTTTTGAACGTGTAAAGACATGCTGTATGAGTATTTTTCAGTGTATGGGAGACTGCATACATTTGTGTTTGCTGCAGGCAATATTTGTTTTAATATCGGAGAAATCATAAGTAAAAACTGGCCCATCTGGTCATAAAACAGACCCACAAACTGCTAAAAAATTGACCCACACATTGATCTGTGAGGCCAACCCCTCCGCACTGCCTGATTGCCTTATAGGCCCTGGTGTGAGGATAGTGGTTGGCGTGGATTCGGGCAGGACAAACGTTCGTTCATGTCCCTGCCATCAAATCGAAGTGGGGCTCTTGATCGGAGGAGAACTTGTTTCACAGCTCCCAAATATGTCCTATAGGGAAAGAGGAAACAAAACAGATCAGCATCTGTCGCCATCTAGAACAGTTAGCCTTGTTGGCTCCTCGCCATTAATAAAGGCAGCAGCCTTGCATGCAGGGCCTCTCAAAAATCACGAGGCTGTGGAAGAATGACCCCTCTGCCCATCTCCCTTCCATGACTGGCTTACATAGAGTACGAAACCCGGGGACTGGAGGGACCGACCGAATTTTAGCACATTCTGTCCCAGCCCAAAGTGTTCTAATTCAAGGTGGGGAACTGCCCGTGCTAGCCACAAAGCTTTCTGCACAAAAAAAAAACGGCAGTGAGGCTGGTACAAACCTGCTACACTGCAACATGACCGCAGGGTTAGCAAACCATACATGTGCTCCAATGAGAGTTGCACAACAAAAATGGATACTGGTCACTGGGGCTTCAGGGGCCAGAATCTGAAATATTTCTACCCAAGTCTGAGGGCAGAACCCAACACTAATCAAAACTTTCTTACAGAGTGATCCACAGAAAAGCAGAGATAAAGTGGAGAACGTCTGACGGGTACTGGACAGGGGAGTACACCTCACCCAGGTTCTATCTGCCCAGGAACAGTGTTCAGAGAGATGCTGCTTGGTGCCCTAGAGTTCACAAAAATTACCATGATGAGGGATGTGTGGTGCTGACTGCACAATCTGGTCGTTGGTGTACTGGTGCACATCTACCTGAATTCACACTATGGCTCTTAGAAGTGCTGGGGAACATCGTCTGGATGTACCGTGTGCTATTTGCTGTGCTGGTGTGTATGCTCCTTAATGTAGTCTGTTTCTCAGTGTACCGGCACACGAGCCCCTGAATGCAACACACAGCCAAAGCCAAGTACTGTATCAACTTTATCGATGAATTTGCTCTGCATCAACCCGTGTCACCCTTGTAAATCCCATTCCATAAATAAGTGCAATCCAATCGACCTCTAAGATGAAAAAGTTTCAGAAGATCCAGCAGCACATCGACAACCCCAAGTCTGCTGCTCCTCTTAGACACCCCTCTCACAGCATCCCACTGTCTTCAGAATTTAACCCATTTTATGCAGGTCTCACCATAATACTACACTCCCTCAAACCCACCTCCTACAAAGATGTCTTATCCTCCTCAAATCTCTCTCCGGAGAAGCTCTCACTCCTACTGACCATTACCAGAACTGCCCTTACTCAAGGTATCCTCCCTGCAGCTCTTGAGGCAGACCTCGAATTCCTAAAGAAACCCTCATTAGACCCTGAGGACCTCACCATCTACCAGCTCATCACTCATCTACCCTTCATCGTTAAGATCATTGAAAAGTACTCTACATTTGATTTCAAATGACATCAGTACTCATCATCTCCTGTACGCTTACCAATCTGTCTTCAGATTATGCTGCAGCCTGGAGACCACTACCTTGAACATCAGAGTTGATGCCCTTCTGACCACAGATGAAGATGACCCTTGCCTCCTAATATTGTTGGATCTCAGCTGCCTGCAACACAGTTAATCATTCCACCCTCATTCACACCCTAAAGCCTCAAGTAGGATTTGTTGGCAATGTCCTTCGCTGATTTACTTCCTACCTAGCCAATGGACACCAGTCCATAATGTGTTCCCTTTCTGGAGTCACTGGAGGCGCTACTTGGCAATAACTGCATCAAGCCAGCAATTCAGACATCTACTTGAAAACCCTTTCTACTCCAGACATTAAACACTGCTTGCACCTCATCTTGACCTGGATGGACAAACGAGCTAGTGCAAACCTGGCTCGATGCTTCAAAACCCAACTTTCCCCCAATGCCAAGTCACTTCGATTCACCCTGGACACCAAACTTAACTTCAAGGAACATACTGCCAAGAAAAAAGATGGCCTGGTACAAGCTCCATCTACTAAAGAATGTGAAACTGTTCCTTCAGAACTGTTTAATATTGTGTTTTTGCATCTCCATGGTGGCAACACCTTGCTCATAACCTCCCAGCCTATACACTGGCACCTCCTAAGGGCATCATACACGCTTCAGCATATCACGACCTGAAAAATGAGGACCACATCGCCCCATACAGATGGAGCTCCATTGACACCCCTTGCCAGCCCTCCCCATCTTCAAAATAAGATGCATCTTTTACAAAATCATCCCCACCAGCTCCGCTGTCTGTTTGACAAGCTCACACTCTATCTCTACGGTCGGCATCCTTAATGAATATCATTATCCCCAAATTTAAAAAGACCTGAGGGTCACTTCACACGTTCAGTCAGGCTGGAGGCAAAGAGGTTTAAAGAAAAAAACATGCAACGGGCCTTCTGTCTTAACCACCCCAGATCTGGAAGAGCGTCTCCTTATTCATCAGGACCCCTCCAACCCAGCCACAATGTAGGACGGAGTTAGACACATCACTTTCAAAACACTAGATCACGATGCAGCAAAATTACACTTCTGCTCCCAGAACAGAGCTACCTCTTTAATCATCAGCCAGTGGTTGTGTCTTTGCCTTTTACCCAGTCCAGCGCTTTGCTGCCTTTTGCCTGGGGTTGTGCAATACGAATACCACATGCATACATACGAGTTCCTGGATTTAGTGTATTGTTCTTGTGTGTGATGGTGCTGTTCTTGAATGCACAGTAGTGTTCTAGGGCGTACTAGAGCATGTGGTCTTTAATGGTCCAGTATTATTCTTGGTGTGCTAGTGCGGGAGTCCTGAACATATATTCTTGTTAATAGTTTGATATAGATTAAAAAAAACACTCAATTCATAATTTGGTAAACAATACAGAACATCTAAAAATGTGCACATTCTACAACATAATCAAAAGAATCCCAATATTTACACATGCCTTAAATCATTTTCCCATTCCTTAAGTTGAGCAGAAAAATGGCTTCCCCATGACACTTCAGGGTACATGTCTCATTAAAATATAATTCAAATGGGAGTTCACGCTTTAAATTTGGAATTAGAACAAGACTTGTTAATAAGTGCATTTGAGTTTCAACCTATTAGTTACTGCACAATCTGCAGGTTCTTACTTGCCAAGGAATTTTAACCCAAGTGCCAGAAAATTCATCACTAGGGAATCCAATTAAATATGTTGATCCCGCGAGGGCAGTTTTTAATTTGAACGTTCATTACTAGCAATGGTGCATGGCGTGTATGAAAATTTTTGTAGATTGCTGCTCGGTTAACCAGTAATGAAAACTGTTGTTTATAATGGTGCACTTATATCGCTGATGGACCTTTAGAGCCCTTTAAAAATGGTGTAACAATTAAACATTTTAAGCAAGTTACTGCAAAAGTAATTCTGGTTATTAATTTTCAATCTATCTTGAATATTCAGTTCTGCATGAATAAGACCAACAAGAGATTTCTCTTCTGCTCTAGAGATTCTAACGGAGAAAATCAAAACTTGAATAAGACAAAGGTACCACTCCATTTATGAGTTGCGCTCTCCTCACCAATGCAACGGTAGAATTTAATGTAGAGAAGCCTCTCTAAAGAGTCTGCCTTAAACGTATCCTCCAGAGACCGGTTATGGTGCGCATAGGCTCAGAACCATTGGTGACTGGTACTATTTTAATTTTATAGGCTGAGATTCGGAGATGATTAGCAACCGGCATGGTTTCTTTCATATCTGCAGAGCACATTTGTTACATTCACAACATGTGTTTTTTAGGCCTATGCATCTCCGGTGCCCGTTTAAAAAAATATATATATATCCATCTATCTCTATATATAAGGAGATACTGCTGAAACGTGTTACAGCGAGAAATAAAGAGTGCCATAATTATACCAGCCTGCTGTGTCTGGTTTGGTAAACGAAACTGGAGATTGGAGTA
The DNA here is from genome assembly GCA_963921515.1 of Calotriton arnoldi. Classification (NCBI taxonomy): domain Eukaryota; kingdom Metazoa; phylum Chordata; class Amphibia; order Caudata; family Salamandridae; genus Calotriton; species Calotriton arnoldi. Next base: position 1,153,737 of record CAWUFW010001378.1, read on the forward strand.
AATATATATACACAAACACCAATCCTACTTCTTATTCTTCTGCTGCAACGCGTTTCGGGGCTCCGGCCCCTTCATCTGGCAGCTGGTAAGATGCGGCCTAGATTTCCAACACTGCATGCATCATTTTATATGTCTGCCTATTAGTGGGCTCACGCTGACTTGCGTTAGTGTTTCTGTTGCATGCTGGAATGTGTAGTTTTCGTTGGAGGTTTCAATGTTCCCCACAGTGGGCCCCATGCCACATCTTTTCATTTAAACAGCTCTTCAAACATTAAAATACCTATAGTAGGCCCCTTTCATGTTGGCAGGTCAATATTTTCTACATCAGCTGTGCTGACCGCGGTGTCGGCAAGGTTCCTTTCCCGCGCAGCCTTTCATTCCAGCATGCAACAGAAACACTAACGCAAGTCCGCGTGAGCCCACTAATAGGCAGACATATAAAATGATGCATGCAGTGTTGGAAATCTATGCCGCATCTTACCAGCTGCCAGATGAAGGGGCCGGAGCCCCGAAACGCGTTGCAGCAGAAGAATAAGAAGCCCGGAAATGTTGTTGCTGGTTCTCTGCTTTACTGAACCGAAAGGCTCACATCGGTTGTGAGTGCTCCCTTCAAAGCTTCGAGCGATTGGATAACAAAATGATATACACGGCTGCTCTGCCGTGGAAGGTTGCACCGTTTCAAAATTGAAAGGCTGCGCGGGAAAGGAACCTTGCCGACACCGCAGTCAGCACAGCTGATGTAGAAAATATTGACCTGCCAACATGAAAGGGGCCTACTATAGGTATTTTAATGTTTGAAGAGCTGTTTAAATGAAAAGATGTGGCATGGGGCCCACTGTGGGGAACAATGAAACCTCCAACGAAAACTACACATGCCAAATGCATAAGTCTTATTGCATTAACGCAGTCATATTTGTTACAGATATATTATCACTAATGTCTGTCATTAATAACGCTAGTTGTATTCCCATTTGCGCATTCTGAGCCATTTCGAATTCGAATTTAACTTTTTGGATTTGATTTAATTTTTCAAATTGAATTTCTGGATCACCACATTGTATATAGAACACTATGTGCGCTAACATATGGTACATAACATTTCCTTCTAACACCTAGATCTTTGTATGTTATGCGCTTACATTTTTTCTTTTCATTCATGTTTTTAAAACAATTTTTCGCTACACATTACTTTGGCACTATTTTTACATTTTACCTCTCACTACAATTCAGTTAAGCACTTTTTTATTATTAGTAGCAGTCGCTTATTTGCTCAACACCACAGCTGGCATTTTATCTATATCAGGCACAACTTAGATTACACAATATACATTATATATCCCCATGATAACATTTCTACACAATGTGAGAACAACCACTGTGCGCACATGCGCGTAAATATACTGATAAGCAGGGCTTCACTTCTGTACTATTGCCCACCTGCGATTGTTGCCATTCTTTATTTACATGCACTAACTTGTATTTGTGACACAAATAACGCAGTGAATCATTGATTTAACATGTATTATGCAGTCATAACGTATTGTTTTAACCTACCGATATGCTCTTGATTCACATCCTTGAGCTATCTATAGCCGGGATAGTCACATCCAGCACTGTTTACACATGTCCATCTTGATTGGGGCACACGCAGCGTGAGTTGTTACAGTTGATGTGCCCCATGTCTATTTACCGTTTATATGATACTCACTGAATACCATATATAGCTCAGCCTGATGTTAAACAGTAAAGCGAAAGCCTGTTGTAAATGACCTACTCACTTACACTATTGTCGTAAAATCGCCCGGTCATGCAGGTAAACAGGAAAAAGGACTACTAGTATCACCTGTATATAATGCACATACTCACCAGCAGCGCGATGTGTGATCAAGGCCGCATGTCTGGCGGCCGAAACGCGTCACTTTTGGACATAGATGTGTGAATAAACCCATCTGTTGAATACTTCTGCCTTTGGAGTCTGTGCCTGTGGTGTTGCGCTGCTGCTGCTGCCGTAGCGGATACATTCCTGGGATTTTCGTGGTGATATATATATATATATATATATATATATATATATATATAATTTTTTTTGGGTGTGAATTACGACATTGAAATCTATGTAGTAGGATACTTTGTGTTCGCCACTGAGGAGCCTATTCTATTTTTCTACAACTTAACCTGTTTTTTTGGGTGTTTGCAAACGTCCAATTTCGCCCGCCCTGGAGCGCCACCGTAGTAGGAGCACGTCGGGCGTCTCTTGGAGTGCCCTTAAGCTGTTGCCAGTGTCGTCGGCATGTCCTACACGAAGCACGTTCTCTGTGCCACGCTTGGGCAATAGTAAATTTGCAGCACACAGCAGATTGAGAACATTATTAATGTCTAAATGAAATAGCAGGCACGGGGACACAACCTCGCCTCCCACCCTGTTACACAGTGCCGTGACTTTCAAGTCAGACGTGGCCTGCTGTGTTCTAGTGTACTCGCCTAGAACTGAGAGAGTTTTGGGTGTTTTAATATTCAAATTCATTTGGACCATAATACAACTCTGTTGCCTGCATCAGAAGCAGGGGAGAAGCCCACAAATGCAGAGTACAGCGGCTCAGCATTAAAAGCAAAGCTTTTCCTAGCTAAGATGGGCAAGGACACCATACCAAGCACTTTGAACATACCCGAGCATCATCTGGCCAAAGGACTAAATCCGGGTTGTACAGGCCAGTCTCCTAGCTGCTTAAGTGATAAGCCAGCAAAAGTCATACACAATCTGTTCCTTTTTGTGTTGGTGCACCTTTTTAAAAAACACTGTCACAGTGCATTAAATGTCCCTAACACCGCTTCCTCTCCTATCACTCGTTGACTTTATGCTTGTCTTTGACCCTGTATAGCTCACAGCTCCCTTATGCTAGCTTTGTGCTTTATGAATACCATGTACATCCATGTATTTGTTTGAGTGCACAGTACTCTTCCTGGTGTGCTGGTGCACATGATGAAGCATGCAGTCTGGTTTTTGGCATGCTGCAATACATGCTCTGAATGCAGTCTTGTATTTGGGTGTACTGGTGCACGTGCTGCTGACTGCGCAATCTGTTTCATGGGCGAACTGCTCCACATGCTGTTGAATGTACAGACAAGTGAGACAAGTGCTGCCTCCTGTGCAGTCTGTTCTTGCTTCTTGCACGTACTGGTGCATGTGCTGCTGAATGCAAATTCTGGTTCATGGGTGTATTGGTGCACGTGCTGCTGACTGCGCAGTCTGGTTCATGGGTGTGCTAAGGCAAGTGCTGCCTCCTGTGCAGTCTGTTTTTGGATGTACTGGTGCATGTACTGCTGAATGCAAATTCTGGTTCATGGGTGTATTGGTGCACGTGCTGCTGAATGCAAAGTCTGGTTCATGGGTGTATTGGTGCACGTGCTGCTGAATGCAAAGTCTGGTTCATGGGTGTATTGGTGCACGTGCTGCTGAATGCAAAGTCTGGTTCATGGGTGTATTGGTGCACGTGCTGCTGAATGCAAAGTCTGGTTCATGGGTGTATTGGTGCACGTGCTGCTGAATGCAAAGTCTGGTTCATGGGTGTATTGGTGCACTTGCTGCTGACTGTACAGTCTGGTTCATGGGATTACTGGTGCACGTGCTGCTGACTGCGCAGTCTGGTTCATGGTTATATTGGTGCACGTGCTGCTGAATGCAAAGTCTGGTTCATGGGTGTATTGGTGCACTTGCTGCTGACTACAGTCTGGTTCATGGGTGTATTGGTGCACGTGCTGCTGAATGCAAAGTCTGGTTCATGGGTGTATTGGTGCACTTGCTGCTGACTACAGTCTGGTTCATGGGTGTATTGGTGCACGTGCTGCTGAATGCAAAGTCTGGTTCATGGGTGTATTGGTGCACTTGCTGCTGACTGCGCAGTCTGGTTCATGGGTATATTGGTGCACGTGCTGCTGAATGCAAAGTCTGGTTCATGGGTGTATTGGTGCACGTGCTGCTGACTACAGTCTGGTTCATGGGTATATTGGTGCACGTGCTGCTGAATGCAAAGTCTGGTTCATGGGTATATTGGTGCACTTGCTGCTGACTGTACAGACTTGTTCTTGGGTGTACTGGTGCACATGTTTGTGACTGTGTAGTCTGGTTCTTGGGTGTGCTGGTGCACATGCTGTTGAATGTATAGACTCATTCTGCGGTGTGCTGAGACCAGAGCTGCTGCGTGTGCAGTCTGTTCTTGCTTTTTGCATGTACTGCTGACTGTGCAGTCTGGTTCATGGGTGTGCTAAGGCAAGTGCTGTCTCCTGTGCAGTCTGTTCTTGGATGTACTGGTGCACGTGCTGCTGACTGCACAGACTGGTTCTTGGGTTTACTGGTGCACGTGGTGCTGACTGCGCAGTCTGGATCTTTGGTGTACCGGTGCACGTGCTGTTGAATGTACAGACTCATTCTTCAGTGTGCTGAGACAAGTGCCGCTGACTGCGCTATCTGGTTCATGGGTGAATTGGTGCACATGTTTGTGACTAAGTAGTCTGTTCTTGGATGTACTGGTGCACGTGCTGCTGACTGCGCAGTCTGGATCTTGGGTGTACTGGTACACATGGTGCTGAATGTGCAGCCTGGTTCATGGGATTACTGGTGCACGTGGTGCTGAACACGGTCTGGTTCATGGGTTTACTGGTGCACGTGCTGCTGACTGCGCAGTCTGGTTCATGGGTGTACTGGTGCACGTGCTGCTGACTGTGCAGTCTGGTTCATGGGATTACTGGTGCACGTGGTGCTGACTACGCAGTCTGGTTCATGGGATTACTGGTGCACGTGGTGCTGACTGCGCAGTCTGGTTCATGGGTGTACTGGTGCACGTGCTGCTGACTGTGCAGTCTGGTTCATGGGTGTACTGGTGCACGTGCTGCTGAATGCGCAGTCTAGTTCATGGGTTTACTGGTGCACGTGCTGCTGACTGCGCAGTCTGGTTCATGGGTGTACTGGCGCACGTGCTGCTGACTGCGCAGTCTGGTTCATGGGTGTATTGGTGCACGTGCTGCTGACTGCGCATTCTGGTTCTTGGATGTTTTGTTGCTTTTGTACCTGAATATACATTGGTGCTGCTGAATGCACCCTGGTGCCTTTTCGTGCTAGAGCCCATGTTCCTGAACGCACAGTCCTGCTCTAGTGCTCATTTTTGTAAATGCACGATATGGCTGCTGGCTGTTGCAGGACACGTATACCTAAATGCACACTATTAATTTCGGTCTTCCTCGTGCATGTTGCTGAAAGTGGTGCATGGGCTGCCGGGGCACCTGTTGCTCAGTGCACAGGTTGCTCAGTGCACAGTATTGTTAACAGCCCTATTTTTATGTTGAGCCTGGGCAGCGCATGTGATGCTCTGCGAGGCATGCTGAATTCAGGTAGGAACTTGAAGCTCCGCCCACTCTTCGCCCATATTTTTCATTGGCTTGTCATTGTAAACTGTGGCTGTGCATTGGTCAAAGGGCTTAGTAGCACCTCCTTATCTCATTTTGTCTCATTTTGAACCTCCTATGGCAACACCCCCTGTTACGTGTGTTGTTACTCGGTAGGCTTTAATTACAGCCTCCGAGCACTATTTTCTCAAATAGCTTTGTCCTACCTGCAACAGCAGGCAGGACACGCTCTCTCCCAACGCTTTTTTATGTCGAGCCTAGCGGCAGCCGAATGCGCTGGTCGCTCTGCGAGGCATGCTGTAATAGACTATACAGTGGAAGCCCCGCCCACTCGCCGCCCATATTTTGAATTGGCTTGTCATTTGTCTTTCGTAAACGCCGGCTTCCGATTCATTATTTTTAAAATGTTATAGCACGCATTTGCAATGCAATAGGTCTCGCATTTGCGAGAGTTTAAGATATTGGCATTGTAAATGACAATGCCTTTTATCTGTTTTAAAAACAACACATAAATAAAAGGCATTGTCATTTACAATGGCAATAGCTCAAACTCTCGTAAATGCGAGACCTATTGCATTGCAAATGCGTGTTCTTTTTGGAACTAATTACTCAAGTAATCGGGGGCGTAGCTACCACTAGGGCTGAGGCAGCGTCACCTGGGTCCCGAGGGGCGTATTGAACCCTGATGATGATTGCTGTATACAACTAGCCCATCAGTAGCCAAAGGTCGTTTTCCTTTCTAGCACCAGGGCCAATGGCGTCCTTGCTACGCTACCTCAAGTAATACGCCAAGGTCACAGGGTGCCACGCCTGGCTTTAATTGGACTCCTGGATTGAAAAAAACATGGCCTCGTGCCCATCTCTAAGAGCAATGTCAGGGCTGGCGCAGATGCCATCTTTGCCGTCCACATGGGAGGCGGGCACTTGTCTACAGTCTGCGCCACCACCCCCACGCGGCGACGGTTTTAAATAAACCCCCTCCTCGGGCAGCGTTGTTAATGGTACCCGGCCCGGAGGGCATGAACCACTGATTTCCCAGGGGAGGCGGGTGTCTTACTTTTCTGTGGAATGGGGGGCGTAATCCTATAAACAACACTGTAAGGCACCGCCCCCAAGGCCCGTATGCCGTGGGCAAGAATGGCTAAAAAAAAATGGAAATACGCACAATTCATAAAAAATGCACAAACCTGATAGTGCGATTTGTAATTTTCATGCATTTTTTATGAATTGTGCCTGCTTTAAGATCCCGGTGGCAGCGTGGGTAAGCGTATAGCGCGACGGCTTGTCGACCCCACCTCCGCCCCCTCTTCCGGTTTTACCCTATAAATCGCTAAGCTGGTCTCTCGTCGTCTTTGTCTGCGTTTTAGCGGTTCAGTGCTCCACCAGCTCTGGTGGTTTAATACAATGCCGAGCGTGCTTCTCAAAGCTTTTAATTTGCGCGTTTTGCTGCGCACGTTAGGCAGAACCTGGAGCATTGCATGGCAACACTGACGGGTGATGTGCAAAGCTAGTTATGCATGCGCAAGTGGCTTACCAGTGTTCGTACAGTTGCTCAAATATGTCATTGTAGGCGTTCCCGGGAGAGGGTGCGGGAGAGTAGTCTGCCAAGGGGCAGAAGTGGGGAGCAGGAGCATGCGGTGTAAATGAGGGAAGGAATAGAACGGTGAATGTACGTTTGTCTCCAGGCAAAACAGCATTTTCCCATTGGAGCGACCCTTGTCCAAAAGTTAACCTTTTGGGGTTTTCATTGATATTGAACACCGAGGGTGCCGTCTTACCTTGCCTTATGGATTTGCCAGCCCTGTGTGAGCATTCACGCAGTTTACAGGCTCTCGATATTCACATGTGTGTAAGGCCTTCTTACATGCATCTGCACTTTCAGCCTTACACGTGAAATAATTGGGTATAGGTTGAACAGTGTATGTGGGGGAGTCTGCTGTTACTCCCCCTTTTCCACGGTGGATGCCGGGGAAGGGAACTCTATTCGCGGGCAAGTGCAATCCTCCAGATTCTGCCCCCTCAGAATGACCCCTGTACCCCAGTTTCTGCCCCTGCTCTGGGGTTCCTCTGCCCTTCTCCTTGGTATCACAATGAAGATGTTCTGCTGCCTGGGGCTGGTTTTGTCCCAGGCCCCTCCCCTCGAGATTTCCTGCAGTCCCCCCTTCTCCGGTCTCCACAGACTCTCTCCTTCTGGGGGACCAGACGGCGATGCTGTTAGCCTGTGCTTCTCCTCTCTTTTGTCTGGGTACCACATAGTGTGACGATGCTGTGCTGTTTACAGTGGCTCCTCTCCAGCCCCTCCCCCCGGGGTACCATAGCGAGGATGCTCCTGTATCTCACCCCCACGGTGCAGTGCTTTCTGCAGACGCTGTCCTCCACAGCCCCTGTGCGCCGCGCCGCAGCCCCCTCTCGCTAGGAGTGGCCACGCAGCCGTGGAGGTGAACTCTGAGCTGGGCACCGGTCATTGACCCGTCCTTACAATGGCCAACGCCTGAGGCTTTAACCGCTTCATTCTCTGCACCCCCCCTCCCTAACAATCTGCTGACCCGAGCCTGAGCGGATGACGCTCTCCCCGGGGAGGGGTAGTCGGTGGGTTAAAGGATTTTCTAATAAACTGCAGGGCTTAAACAGGCAATCCCACCGGCTGTGCTAGGACTGGGGGTCTCCTAGCTCCTGGGGGCTAATCTCTGTCACGCGGTCCGCAGCGCCGAGGCTTACGCGGAGGTGGGCACGCCTGGGAGTTGGCAAAGTGGCAGGCTCTGGCAGAATCGTGGAGCTTGTACGCGACCCAGAAAGTGAAGTCTGTGGCGATATAAAACCCAGCTGGTGTCTTGGCGCTATTATTTGTCAGCATTCCGTAGTGCCTAGAGGCCCTCAGTACACATTTCTAGGCACCCAAAGAAGTCATTTTAAATCCCAGCCTGTTCCTTTACTGAAAGTCAGTGATTTTAAATTGAATTCAGTGAAAGCGACGCGGATTTGAAACTATCTGGGCTTGTTATGAACAGGATCGATGAATAATAAAATACATCAAATTCATAAGAATATAACGACGGAACATTTCCAGAGTGAAGCAAACCATTATTACAAACATTCAAGGCTCTTGATTACAAATGTTACTTATCAATTATCCAGATCCCAGAAGTCTAATAGTTTGTTTCGGCTCAAAAGGCATCAATGTTGCGGGTCTTATTCAGGATGATGGTGACTTTCAAACTGACTTTAACTGAAGCCTCAAATGATGGTTCCTACCAAGTCGCCACATAAGAGTTAAAGGGTCACCGAGCAGTGCCGCACTAAAGGTGACAGTGGTGTCGGGTGGTGAGTTTTGAGATGAGAACAGCCGAAATCCTCAAGATTCGGTTGGAGAAGAAATAACCAACTCACCAGGGAGCGTCAGGAGTGCGTAGTTAACAGTGAAGCGACTTCACAGGAAGTGTGAAGCTGACCTTGGAGGAGCTCTATAGAAGGATGCAGAGCTTTAAGTGGGCCGGGTCTCACCGGTGCTGAGCACCGGCTGTTTTTTAAAGTGGTTCCTCGAAATGGGTCTCTATCGGGCTCTGTTTTGTGCCCTGGCACAGCCGGTCCGTTTTTTCCCGGACTGCAGTGACAGCAGGCACATCGATGTGCGCGTGCTCACACTGCTCACTTCTCACTAGTGGAGAAGTTACTGCATGACATTATGCCAGGTGAGCGTTCTAGAGGAAAGTAAATCCTTTAAAGAGCGCCATTTTCTCTCTGGATTTCCCTTCTCTTTTGAAACTCTGGAGCAGCAACATCCTCGTGGTGTCACCTGGACTTTTAGTGGAAGCTTTTTTAATATTCTATACAAGCCATAGTTGCTGCTTATTTATCTTATGCAACTAACAACCATTGACAAAGCCAATATTCCTGCCTTGTAGGTATGATGTTACTTGTTGTATCATATATCTGGATGCAATGACAAACAGCAAAATACAAGTCGGGCAGCACAATCTAAGCACAGATTTTTAGCTTGTTTTTAAGCCACGCCCTTAATTACATTGGCCACGCCCCTTTGAGAGACCCACCCCCCCCGTTTTTTCATCCCACTTAAAGCCCTGGAAGGATGGATGAATGTATAACCTATAGTCGTGCTTTATAGCACGTGCTTGTTCGGGCGCACACTGCTCGTTGCTGGCTGCAGCTGTGATGACCCTGCAGCCCCATCAAAGTGCTACTTAAACCTCTTCCTAATTGGTTTTCGTACAAACCTGAGTAAAAGTAGAAGCTACATTTGCAGCACTAGAAGCCGCTAAAGTGCGGGATGAAGCACTACATAAAAACATGTTGTTAAGATAAGGTTGGGGAACCTCTGTTTTATAATGATCCTACCCCAATGCATTCTTTTTGTCAACTTCAGGCGGATTAAAAGTTAATTTGGCTGTATTGGTGTTTGGCCCGATAAAACTACCAGTGTCGTCCTTGAAGGAATTTATATTGGAGGCTGACAGTGGGCCACAGATAAACTGGTGTGGCCCCCGCAACCGGCAGCCATGAAGGGTGTGCGCTTGCACGCTCCCATGTATGCGTATCTATGTAAGTTTGTATGTATGTGTGTGTGTGTAATATTTATAATACAGATACAAGGTCATATTTAGAAATGTTAAGAAGACGTGTAGGGATCACGTATTGTCTCAAACAATCGCTGTTTACTTTAATGTGTTTAGAAAGAGGCAATTTTTTTTTTTTTTTTGGGCATCATCACCCAGTAAGTAGTGTCGTTCAACAGATGTGGGAATGGGGCTGGGCGGGGGATGAACAAATGTAGCTGCGACCCCCCCCCCCCCTCCTGGAGACGCCAGTGTCGAATGTTCAAGTTGTTACATACGTTCAACTCTGCAGCGGGCACTCAACCCACTTAGCAGCCATGACGGGGGAAGAGGCCCATCTCAGTCAGGGGAAATCCTGTATGTTCTCGGAACTAAGCTTTCTGTTGGGAGTGCAAGGTGTTCCACGGAAACTGGGAGTTTTTTGTTTTTTTTTACAGGAAATGTCTTTACAAGTCAAATCCGTTTAAAATAATAATTAAAAAGGCCTGTCGGGGAGCCGCGCCTATAATCCGATGTGTTCCGTTTGGCGCACAGTATGGCGCAATCTGCAGACGGCTCTTCTGCGCAGGCGCTGTAAAAGGAAGTCTGAGGCGAGAAACGGGTGAGTAGAGCTTCCCGGGTTGAAATACTACTGCAGATGAAAGGCCTCCCGAGAAGGCGGCATCATCCTTCTGCCAGGTGTGCGGGTGTGGTGGGCCGCTTTCCAGGCTTATTTTTCGGAACTCAGTAGAACGAACGTGAACATATTTGGGGAAGTTTTAACGCGTCAAGTGTCTGCAATGGTGCAACCCCACAGGTTCATCAGCATCTTCTGGGGTACAACCAGGGCACAAGTGCTAAAAAAAAGAAGTGGGGGGACTAACCTAGTTAATCAGTATGCAAGTGGCATCGCGGCGCGTGACATCGCGGCACGTGACATCACAGGAACTGGCATCACAAGAAGTGATATCAGATCTTAAGCCCTCACATATATGCTTAGCACGTGTATCATGAGTACATTTGAGCACATTTCGAGTATACTTGCAAACCCTCCTGATTTAGGCAGAAGATTCACACTTGTGTACGCTACATATAAAACAATGTTACCTTTTGTCAGCGTTAAGCTTTCTATAGCCATAGTGCTTTAAAAGAAATAGTGATATTTAAATCATTACAACGCCTCCTCAAGGGTAATAAGCGCTATATAAATGCAATTTATTTTGTGTAAATACTAGGAAAGACCAACACATCTGACATTCTTACAGCACTTGCATATCAACCTAAACCGAGTCTGAACAAAGTGAAAAGCTGCTTCTCATTAGTATGTGTGAAGTGCTAACCAGGTGTGAGCCTTTGTTTCCCCTCTGCTGCATTTGCTTCAGATGTGAGGCTTCTGACTGCTGCCAGCCAGTGGACTCCAACAAAAGGAGGCCTGATGACCCCTCCGATTCGGCCTTTGTTATGGGCCCAGCAGGAGTCAGAACTAAGAGCCCCGTCCCTGCCTGCACGTTGTTTCAGATAGAAAGCAGATAACAACGTGCATGCGCTGCAGGATGTGTCCCGGTGTTTGTAAATTACACCTGGATGAATTCAGTATATTTTACAGTGGGGCCACACTTCTTGGCAGGTTGGACGGCGTCCACCCTGTGAAAAAAGTGGGGGGGACGCCATCCCCCCGCGTGTACCCCCGACTCGTGCCCTGGGTACAACCGTCCCGGGGGCTGTAGGCACAGGTGGGGTTTCACGGTGAAGAGGCCATGTTTATTTATTTTTTCTTCACATTTTGATTTTTTTTTATACATGCCGTAATACTAGTACTATTTGGCTGTAATTTATTTTGTAAATCTGGAAGTCTCCCATGTATTTTTTGGAATTGTATACGGCGTCGAGTAAGTTTATAGGCAACACAGCGCTTTGCAAGACGTAAAACTTTAATACTAGAACAGGGTTAGTGCAGAAGTGAATGCATATTTTCAGTGCAGAATAATCGCACACTTTATCCCACACTTGTTGACGTGTCTCTACGCGGAGTTGGCAAGTGTTGGGTGCATGCTTTGAGGTGGACAGGTTCCACCCTGGCCTGTGTGGGGCACGAGCAAAGGGCTGTGCATGGGTGGGGTGTGAGGTGGTATCATGGTCAGAGTGACTCTTCTGGTGAGATCTGAGTTGTGGGGGAGTAATCTACTAATCACAAACAATAAAATGAAATATAAAATTGGAAACATCTCTGCTGGTCGCGTCGGCATACTGCGTCCATGTCTCATCACAGAAGTGGCTCCAAAGACAGAGTTTCGTGCCCTATCCCAGTGGAACTCATGCAGAGGTTCTTATGCTGGGACAAACCATCTCCATTTGAGCCCGGTCTATGTGGTCTTGCTGTTTTCACCCGATGAGGCAGCTGGATTCAGAATCTTTTGGTGTGATGATTATTAGCGTGGGCAGATGCCTTGTAAGTACCAAGCAAAATAACTGATGGTGAAGATGCGTGAATTAATTCTCCCACCAGCTCCAAAACATCCTCCGTTTCCATCCCAAATTTTCTTTGTGCCATGCACTTTCTACAACGTACATTTCTTGTAGAAATGGATCTGTTGCTAGACCAAATAAAAACAAAAGTTCTAATCACTGGAAATTCCTTAGAATTGCTTTCCATTCTATAAATTTAGCTCGTGCCAGTACAGATATGGGACAACCATATGCAAATCTATCTTGGTCCTGTGATTCATCGAAGAAGTCCAGCTAGGCTGAAACACACTGGTGGTTGCTTATGGTCCCGTTCAATGGTGACCCAGCTCAGAAGTTCAGGATTGATGGTTCCTTATGGGGTTGGTTAGTTCCTCTCTCTATTGACAAAGTTGACAAACTAAACATGTTGGAAAAGGATGCTGAGAACATAATTGCCAGAGGCTAAGTTTGATTCAAGCATTTAACGCTACCAATATTTTGCCATACCGCAAGTGAAATTGGTGTTTTGATTGGTGGAAGGTGTAATTGGCTGAAGTGTGACTGTCGTTGCTTGCTGCGCTGCATTTCAAAGTGTTTTGTGGATTCTATGGAACACTCAACCAGTAGATTGCTGACAATGGACAGTCAAAGGTCTTGATTTCTGGACAGTTTAATAATTTGCTCATGGTTTCCAACTCGACTGGAGGGCCCACGCTAAGAGCAACAGAAACGAGGGCTCCTGAGCTCAGGCAGCGTAGACAAAGTCTTGGGAAAAAAAAGCACCTTCCTCTTTGACACTGCAGTTTTCTATTCCCAACCCCGTCTTATATTGCCCTTTAAATGTCAAATTTTGGTTTGTGTGTTGTATCTGTGTGTAATTTGTACTGTTTTTGCACACAATGCTCTCTCTTCAGAAATGCCTTTGGTCAGCACCCTCTAACAACAGCAGAGAAGCTCTTTTGGTGAGTTACAAGGGGCTTTCTGTAATGACTCGGGATAAAATCTACCCTCTGCCTTGGTTACTTGCTGCAGAGTACTGGTCTCTTTCTTCTTCTCCTGGATTCAATATCTTTGGAAGAGGCGGTAAAGCTCCTAGCGGGGCAGGGAGTGGATCCGTTTAACCGCATTAAGGGATCAGTGTGGCTTTATCCTGGTGCCGCCGGATGAGAAGGAAGAATCAAGGGTTTGAAGAGCATGGCGGAGGCAATGGCGAGAAATCAACATCTGTCGTGGGAGAGAGAAAGAAAAGAGGGAGCCAGGAGTAGAGACCAAGGAGCTTGGAGGTGGAGAATATATTGGGAACGAGGGGGAGGGAGAAAACATGAGGCCAGGGAGCTTAGAGGTGGAAAGCCTGGAGTATGTGGAGGAGGGGAGAGGATCAGGGAGCTTCAAAGCCAAGACGACCGAGAGGAGGCACAGAAGCTGGGAGTAGGGAAAGGGCTTCCCTTTACAAATGGCAGCACTGAGGGTCCTGGTGTAGAGGTCTACTGTCTAACATGCAGGTTCGGTACCTTGCTGTGCTCTGTGAAGCTGGATGAATAGCAGCATTTGAGGTCTCTGGCTGAAGAGGGTGTGTGATGAAGAGGAGTCTTTCATTTCTGGACAGGTTTAGGTGGAGCTGATCGTGCACTTCATGAGGAGTCTTACAAGAACATGTCAGACAGTGGGGGCCACAGCCCGGTCTGTTCAGATGGGGAGCCTTTTCTGCTCTTCTTGTGAGGCAGCAGCACAGACTAGTCTGCATACGGACTTTCCAAGTTTACCATAGCACCAATCAGTTGGTGGACCGTTAACCCGGTCCTGGTCACAGAGGCCTGGAGTCAGCTTGTGCTAAGAGTTTATCCTTCAGGATAAAGTGCTAGCCTTTTCCTCGCCCAAAGCCAGGAGTTAAATTTCTTCCATACCCTGAGGCTAACGTTCCCTGTAACCTTTTACACAGCACTGGTTGGGATCTCTTACAGGTAAGGAGAGGACCATTTGTCATCCTTGCTTTCCAAGCTTATGAGCCTGCCTACGTCAGCGGAGACCCTTCACAAGGCCCTCTTCTCTCATCCTAGCACTGAAACAAAGGATAGGGACTAGTAGAAAAGAGACTGTTCTTTTCCAGTCTCTAGTCGCTCCATCGCTGTCGAAGGCTGGGACTGCTCTGTAGCCAGCAGTGTCTGAGACTAAGCAAGTATCTCCGTTCTTGTGAGTTGAAATCTTTGAGAGGTAGGTCTTGAGTGAGGGCAGTAGGGGGCAGACTGGATGTCCTAGACTTCCCAGGCGCTTTAACACTCTGCTTGCTCTGGGATCTGTCTTCCCAAGTAAGATAGGTGGGAGTTTAAGACTTTTCCCTTTTACCCAGGTCACCCAGTCTCCTCCGATTTAACCCAACATTGGGACCGGGTCCTCCTCTTGAACACCGACCCCAAGAGACCATGATATGGATGAATCATTATCATTGGCTCAGAAGGTGAAAAAATCCACCCAATGTTTCATTGTGTGGTGGAAAACACTTCTCAGTCTTACCCCAGACGCACATGCAGAGACACAGTCCAGCATGGGAGATTGCTGATTGGCCTCGTTTTAATCCGAGTACCATGTGTCTGCACCGTCCTACTGCATGCCGAAAGTGTGGCATAAGAATAAAGGATGCAGGAGTCACCCAAATTCGCACATCACATTGTTCAGTCAAAATGTAACTTGTTAAGAAGGGGAGATCAGATTCATTATTATGCCCTTTGCCCAACTATCAAGAATTACTTGCGGAAACGAGAACCAAAACTTCAGTCAGGCCTTAACCGACAAGAGCCAAGGAGAAAACATGACATCTGACCACAACATTTCCTGGCATGGCCCATACAGAGAACAGAACCTTAGCCAACGAGGACAGCCCCCCCCCCCGGACCAGGCTGACCCTCCCATACATGACTCCAATGGACAGTAAGACTCCAGGCTTTGAAGAGCCTGTTAGAGCTTTGCTGTATCAATTTGTTCGCTTGCCTCCCGGGCCTAGGCCCGCGGTTGACCAGCAGTAACTAATCCTCCTTTCTATAACGATTTATAAAAGTGAACCTGTTTGTTCCAATTTGCAATCCACCTCTGCCACCAGGTGTTTACTCTCTCCGGGCGGGCGCAACACACCCTTCTTTAGAGTCTCCTTCGGTGAGTCTTCACAGGCTGTCTTCTAAACACCTGGCGGGAGCGCCAAGTTCCTGTTGGCACTGTGTCACAAGACACGTCAGCGCAAGCTTTTAATAAAAGTAACAACATCTTCTGCACCATGTATGGAACTTTTCTACCTTGGACCCCAGGGGCTCTCCTCCAAAAAGTCTTACTTTCGATTGCACCATTTGGGAAACATGTCAGGAGTGTATCTGGTGGGGTATGGACTTCTGTCGGGGGGTTATCCTGCACACCGACTGAAATAATTGGAAAAGCAAACTTTCAGTGCAGTTTGCATTGTGGCAGGAGCACGGCACATTTCACAATCTTGAAGACAGAGGGCGATGTTCAACTTGATGCATACTTTAAAAAAAAAAAAAAGTGTTTGAGGATGTGATTGGTCCACTTATTATAGAGAATACTATTTCGGGATGATAAGATAGACATTTTTAAAACCTGTACAAGAGTTGTTTTTTGAATTTTCTTTTTTCCTGAGACCTGTGCCATAGATGTCTGGCAGCTCTTCCTCGTCATATGTTGAGCCATCAGCCACACTAGCGTTATTCATTCACTGCCTCTACCATGGCCTAGCAAGCTGAGCATGTTGGGCTATAAAGTTACCACTTAATCTCCTCCTTGGACTTGCCAGTGGCTGTTGAGTCCAAGGGTTGTGAGTCGCTGTATTTAAGTAGCCTGGTGGCTTTATGCACGTTTACTGTTGCTCCTATTTTTATTGAGGATACCCCGGCCACTTTCCAGTGTCTGACCGCCCTTGTGCTGGGAGTCCCTCAAGGCTTCTCCAAGGTACTTCTACATGACAATGCGTATTCAGGCCGTGTCTGGCTGCAGTGCAGTACTAGACACGTAGGGATAGGGCAGGACCTACCACAAAATACTTCTAAATACCATCTACTGTTGGGAAAGGCAGGCTCATTTGACCCGCTGATGAGCTGGGATAGACTCAAACCTATTGCAGTCAGAATGGCACATAATTAAAAGTGGCCGAACACCCCCATCCAGAATCAGATGTGTTCTTTAATGAGGCACTCTGTTTAGTTCTGATGAGAGGCGGTCCAGCATGACACCATTGCGCCATTTCTTTGAGTGACTTGCTGAGGAACTGAAACGTCCTCTCTGTTCAGCCTCCACTCTGTACTGAAGAATGCTTAGACCACAAAATGATGCCGTTTTGGGCCATAGACTGGATAGAGGGCCACGCTGCTTCTCAGTGGAAAACTGGCGAAAAGAAATTCAGGGAAACCACTATCTGGGAGGAATCTTTGGCCGTGATCTGGTCTATTTAAAAACTGCAGCCATACCTCGAAAGCATGAAGTTCGTGGGCCAGGTCTGTTATGATCTTCAATGTGATTTTCCCAGCCTGGAAGGACAATCTTTTGCAGGGGGGGAGGTGGGGTGAGTACTGACTGCTCAGGCACTCAACATTGTAATCACTCACACACTCCAGTTTTGATCTAGTACTGGGCATTGGTTAAAAGCCGGTACATGCATTGTAAACCTAGTCTAAGCAGACTCCTCATAGGTCACCTCCTGCCAAGCAATGGCTGTGTGTGGGATGTGGGAGGCTTGTGGGTCTGCCAGCAACCTTCACTTAGCAGGAAGAGGTGCACTGCGGCTCATTGATGGGGTCCTTTATGCTCTGGATGTTAGTTTGTGTAGTTTCAAAATTCCTTAGCATGGATATGTTCCTGTGTGCATTTGTCCTAGGCTTCTGCATAGTGCTATGTGAGTGTCTGTCGGCTCTGACAGTTTTTGAAAGTACAAGATGGTAGAGCACAGGTAAATGCATAGGGTCCATGGGAGAAAGTCCTAGCGTGGTCCGAATGAGCTAGAGATGGTTGAGATTAAGTACATATACCTTCCTAAATCTGTCTCTCTCCCAATAAGTGAGGCGGTCTAGCTTCAAGCTAGAGTACACAAATTGATACAGGTAGAACATAAGCTTGTTATAGCAATGAAATGCACTATTGGCGTGACCAGTTCCTGACTGCTGCGTTGTTCCTTACCTAGCAACCTCTCGAAATATCCAGTCAAACTATTGCTGTCTCCTGAGGCTGGCAAATCGGATTTTACACTTCGAGTCGTTGGGTGAGTATTTGAGGTTCAGATTCACTCAATTTGTAACCGAACCCCTTTATTCCGCAGCACAGTTGGCTCATAGGTCTTAAACTTCCTTTGTGGTTCTGTTCTTGGTGGTAAACGCTCCTTGTAGTCTGAGGTATCTCAGTACCACGGAGCCTGCGTTCTCTGAAACTAGGCTTTTCACTACTCCCACATCTGAGAAGGGAGGGTGCTGCGAGTCCTGGGTGCAGCGTAAACCCTTGGGACACGCCGCTTGAGCTTCGAAGGAGCTCTAGAGTTCTTGGTTGCACCACAGGGCTCCAGGAGCTTGGAAATGGAGAGCAGATACGGTGGGTGTAGTTCTCCTTCACGTAGTGTCACCACTCTTCGCTGGCTCACCCTAGGCAGACTTGATCTCAGAATTGGGTGCAGAATGAAAGTGTAGAGGATGAGGTGTTTGTACAGGTAAGAGGGACACCGGCATCAAGACGAGTTGGACTAGGCTTAGAGCACATGTCAGGAATCCCAAAGACTCCCAAAAGATTAATAGGATGGGTGGGGAGAAGAGTCTGAGAAAGGACTGCCGCCTTGGCTTACTCGCGAGGAAGGGGGCGGCAAGAGATGCTATCTTAGCTTATATGGACCCTGCTCACACACAGCTCTAGAATCTGCTTGAATTTCGGAAACAATGTCCCAGGATTGCATAGTCTTGGACCAGAATGAGCATACGTTCTTCAGATAACATTTTGGAATCCGTAATCTCTTACAGTTTGTGGCTTTAGGTTCCGGACCCTTTACCAATATTAATAGTGGAAGTCAAGCTTTCGACTTTTGTGCCATTTGTTTTTATTGTTTTTATTAGCATTTATTATAAACAGTACAACACAAAACCGTGTCAGCGATACAGGGGAGGTAATTCAGGTGGATGGGGAAGGTGGGGTTTGGGGTGGGGGGGGAGTGGAGTGGGGAAGACATCAAGGTTGGGTACAAAGGGCATTGCCACTTTGAGCAGTCCAAGGAAAAAGATTTTGCATTGTCAATTACTTACATGTCTTTATATTAAACCTTGTAACAGACACATGATTAACAATGGCAACAGTACAGACATATATCGCATTGAAAGGCTACTGGGTAATAAAGCAGGAAGATAGCACTTTTGTGCCATTCTAAAGCACTTGAAACAGCACGTTACGGCTAATCTATAGACCTCTTAAGGATGAATCTCTATCCCTTGCAACGATTCCAATCTGTACCCTGCAGGATATAGACACTCGTCAGCATCGAAACGCGTGGAAATGTAAGGTGGATGTAGCCATGCGCACGGAGACCGCCATGTACGTGTCTGTTGTTCTCAGACTGTCCAGTGAAAGTCTGTACAGCCCAATGAAAGTCGCCCCTTGAGAGGCTTTTTATTCAAAGAGTCGGGCCCCCTAACCCTCGCCAATTGAGGTTTTTGGCTGTGGTTTTGTAGAACGTATTAGTGAAAGGGAAAGCTTTTTTCTTTTCTTCTAAGGCATGCTGGCTGGTATCCAGCACGAACTGGGCCCAATGAGACGGCGTTTTCCGGAAGCTGGGACTCGTTCCAGCCTTCCCCATCTTTTCACGCTGCTCGTGCAAGTTTGTCGCCTATTTGTTGGAAGGAGTTATTTTTGTCCGGAATACTAGAAAAAGCTTTGCACATCAACGGCTCCGTCTGCTTCTCAGCAGGCTCCTGTGGATACCGGTTCACCCTCTCTTGGCGAAGGCCCGGTTCAGCGGCATCTAGCGGTACACTGGGAGAACTGCTTCCTATTAACGCCACGGACGTCATACGTGCGTGAACTCGCTCTCCTTGGCCATTCTTAGTGACCGTGTCCACTGAACTGCAGCTCGTTTCACAACGGCCTGCTGTCCTCCCAGCCAGAAGATGGGTAAAGTAAGGTCCCCAAGGACAGTCTTTCACGCGCCCTTAAATCACTTCCGTCAGAGCCCACCAGAGTTTCTAAGGAGACCCTTCTGCCTTACCGAACTACGACAAAACACTCTCCACTCTGCCTGGAGCCCTTACCCTCTCGCCTTGATTACCACAGAGTCTCTGTGTAAGGCCCCTCTTCTCCAGCACGCTCTTCAGTGCATCCGCAGGCCCCACTCCAATTGGGTGTAGTGAGCCACCCGGCTCCTGCAATACAATGTTGCCACCGCAACTCCCTGGGCCGGGCGCGGACCAGGGAGTATAAATAAATGGTGACGTCAGCGCTCGTGGCTGACGGCACGGATCACAATTGAGAGTGGTCGTGTCTCCTCTGTGTCCCATCTTTAGGCCCCATTATACATTGTGCGTCACTGCCCGGTTATAGCCTCCATAGCCCCCCACAAACTTACATTGGCAACAAGGCAGGTGGGGGTACTGCCTGCGCGTGCCATCGCGACACAGATCTGCGTCGGCGGCGCGTCTCTGGACCTCTGTGGCCCCGCACCACGAAGGAAGTGCCCCGCGGGCCGCGCTGTCGCTGCGCGTGGTCCGACTGCTGAGGTGGTGTCAGTGGTGGCCGGTGAATAAGGAGGACAGGTGAGGAGCCTGGAGGGAGGACCGGTGCAGCGGAGGAGCGAGTGTCCTGCCCTGCCGAGCGCCCGACTGTCCAGAGGCGTGCGGCCTGCTCCGGGGGGGCGCGCTGATGCTGGTGGCCCCTCCCCGCTGCAGCGCTGAAGCGGCGGTGAGACCCGGCATGCAGAGGAGGTGAAGGGAGCCCCCGAGAGTAGACCCAGCGTTTGGGAGGAGCCGGTGTGCTGCCAGACGAGTGCGGAGGGGTCAGGACAGGCAATCAAGACTTGGGGCCACGTGTGCTGGCGGCTAGAGAGCAGAGCCGTGGGGGAATAGTCCCAACAGGACTGAGGACACTGCAGCCCAGTACTGAGTGAGGCTTGAAGTCCAGCAGAACAGGGGAAGCTGCTACGTGGGGCTGAGTGAGGCCAGGCCCTCTTCCCCCCCCCCCCCCCCATATTGACTGAACAGGACAGTGGAAAGCCGGTGAGGGGCAGGCACTGCAGGAGACGCGAGAGACCAGACCTCATGAGCACTGAGCCCAGACCAGCAAGTGGGCAAGGGCCAGGTAATTCCAGGAACATGTCGCAGCAGGCGGGAGGTAGCGCCCCAGGCCCGTCTGATCACAGCTCCTACATGTCATTGAAGGCGCTACCGCCGTTTAGTCAGCTAGCGGATCTGGCGACAGCGGCGCCAAGATGGCGCAAATGGATTGGGCAATTAGAAAACTATTTTATTGCCATGAGTGAGAAGGACAACGCGGTGAAGCGCTCAACCATGCTGCACATGGGAGGAGAGGAGCTATATGAACTTTTTCAGGATCTCCCAGATACAGGGGTCAGCGACGACTACGAGAAGGCTGTCAGGGCACTCAACCGACATTTTGACCCACAGGTCAACCCTGACTTCGAGCATTTCAAACTGCGCCAGGCGAAGCAAAAGGAGGAGGAGTCGGTTGACATGTTCCACGCGCGTCTCAGGAAGTTAGCAAGTTCGTGTGTGGGCATTGATCGGCCGTTTGAGATCAGAGCGCAACTAATATTGGGGTGCAAGTCATCGGAACTGCACAAGCTCATCTTACGCCAGCCCGGAATATCGTTAGACGACATCTTGGTGTTGGGAAGAGCTCACGAACTGGCCGATGCGAGAGCGGGGGAGATGGAATCTGCGCTGGCAAGACGGCTGGCCGCCCAGCAGCCAATGTACCCAAACCCCGTCAAAGAGGAGCGCGTGGAAGCCCTCAGGAAGTTCGGTGGCCGCGGCAGGAAGCGTGCCAGCGGCGGAGGGGAGCGCCCAGTAAAGAAAGGCTGTGGAAATTGCGGCCTGGAGAGCCACCCACCGAGGGGGGTGCCCGGCGCAGGGCAAGAAATGCTTGAAGTGCAACAAGTATGGTCACTTTGCCAAGGTCTGCCTGGGTGCAGCCAGGTCAGCAGCAGGGGGAGGCCGACAGAGAAGACAACCCACGGTGCGCACCGCGCAGGAAGCGGAGAAGGTGGAGAGCATGTGCCGCAGGATGAATGTCACGGAGGACGACGTGTTCGTGATCTCACACACCAGAGGTGCCATCACCAAGAAACTACCACCCCCAATGTGTCAACTGTGGGTGGCGGACAACTGCATCAGAGCACTCATCGACACAGGGGCCTCTGTCAACATCCTCGATGCGGCTCCGTATGAGCGACTGGAGCCACGACCGGTACTCCTCAAAACCAAAGCGAAGATCTTTACCTATGGAGGAGACGTTCCCATTCCACTGCTAGGCGTGATCGAGGTGGAGGTCCGGCATGGTGAACAAGCTGCACTCACCCGATTCCACGTGACACGAAACAGCGCAGGATCACTACTGGGATGCCACTCTGCCGAAGATCTGGGGCTAGTGATGTTTGCGAGACAAGTTCACCAATCTCACGCGGAGTCGGTGATGGCAGAATTTCCCGAGCTATTCAAGGGCCTAGGCTGTTTGAAAGGGGTCGAGGTCAAACTCCACATAGACGACACGATCAAGCCGGTAGCCCTAAGGCATCGCAGGGTACCGTTCCACCTGAGGACTCTAGTGGAAGCTGAGTTGGAGCGTCTGGAATGTGATTGAGTCATCGAGAAAGTGTTGGGCCCTACTCCGTGGGTATCGCCGTTGGTAATTGCTCCCAAACCCAAGCAACCGGGGGCAATTCGCCTTTGCGTGGACATGAGGTTGCCCAACAAGGCCATCAAGAGGGAGCGGCATATCACACCCACCATTGACGAGATAGTTGCAAACATTAACGGAGCCAAGTGGTTCTCCACGGTGGACCTAAACTCTGGCTATCACCAATTGGTTCTGGAGGAAAAAAGCAGCTACATCACCACATTCTCAACCCACGTGGGGCTCTGGAGATTCAAGCGTCTCAGCTTTGGGGTGTCGGCGGCGGAGGTCTTCCAGGACGCGATCAGGGATTCCCTCTGGTCTGGTGGGTGTCATTAATGTCAGCGACGATGTCCTCATCTTCTCCCACTCTCTTGAAGAACATCACGTGAGACTTAGGGCGACAATGCAACGGCTCGTAGAGCAGGGTTTGACTCGCCGCAAAGGAAAGTGCGAGTTCTACACAAATGAAGTAGAGTTCTTTGGGTACCGATTCTCGGCTCAAGGACTGCAAGTGGATCCGGCTAAGGTAGAAGCCATACGGGCGGCGGCGGTCCCCCAGAATCAGTCCGAGGTGAGGAGTTTTCTAGGAATGGCAAATTACTGTGGGAGATTTATCCCACACCTGGCCACGCTGTCGGAGCCACTTGGAACTCTTACGAAAAAGGATGTCAAATGGCGTTGGTCCAGTGTGGAGGCGAAGGCATTTACCGACATCAAAGAAGCGCTGCTGATGGGAGCGACGGTGGCGTACTTCAAGCCTGGACATCCGACAGAGTTCAATCAATCAGGGAATTGTAAGCGCGCTACTCACCCGTGAGGGTCTCAAGGCACTGAGGGGAGGGGGGGATCCGCAAATCTGTTTAGCCGAAGAGCCAGGTCTTGAGGGTCTTCCTGAAGGTGTTCAGGCAGGGGGCGCGTCTGATGTCTGCCGGTAGCTCGTTCCAGGTCTTGGCTGCAATGTGAGAGAAGGATCTTCCGCCTGCTCTGGCTCTGTGGATGCGCGGTGTTTCGGCCAGTGCGAGGTTGGAAGATCGGATGTTTCTTTTGGGTACGTGGAAGTTGATTCTGTCGTTGAGGTATTTGGGTCCGTTGTTGTGTAGGCATTTGTAGGCGTGAGTGAGGATTTTGAAAGTGACTCTTTTCTCCACGGGGAGCCAGTGGAGACTTCGTAGGTGTTGGCTGATGTGTTCGTGTCGGGGGATGCCGAGGACGAGTCTGGCGGCGGTGTTCTGTACTGTCTGGAGTTTGCGGAGTAGGGACTTGTTAATGCCGGCGTAGAGTGCGTTTCCATAGTCCAGTCTGCTGGTGATGAGTGCGTGGGTGACTGTCTTCCTTGACTCAGGGGGGATCCACTTGAAGGTCTTGCGGAGGGTGTTGAAGCAGCTGGAGGTGACGGCGTTGACCTGTCGGTTCATGGTGAGTGATGAGTCGAGTACGATGCCGAGGTTCTTGGCGTGGTCTGAGGGGGTAGGTGGGCTTCCGAGGGCGGTCGGCCACCAGGTGCTGTCCCATGCAGAAGGGGTGGTACCGAGGACGAGGACTTCTGTCTTCTCGGCGTTGAGCTTCAGGCAGCTGTTGGTCATCCAGACTGCGACGGCTTGCATTCCTTTCTGGAAGTTGAGTTTGGCAGTGGTGGGGTCTTTGGTGAGGGAGAGGATGAGCTGGGTGTCGTCAGCGTAGGATAAGATGTTTAGGCCGTGTTGTCGGACGTTGGCTGCGAGGGGGGCCATGTAAATGTTGAAGAGGGTGGGGCTCAGAGATGAACCCTGTGGGACTCCGCAGGTGATTTTCGTGGGGTCGGAGAGGAAGGGTGGGAGTCTGATCCTTTGGCTTCTTCCGGTGAGGAATGATCGGATCCAGTCCAGGGCTGTTCCTTGTATGCCTGCGTCGTGTAGTCTGGCGACTAGTGTGCGGTGGGAGACGGTGTCGAAGGCTGCTGATAGGTCGAGTAGGATGAGGGCTGCGGAATGGCCTTGGTCCAGGAGGGTGCGGATGTCGTCTGTGGCGGCGAGTAGGGCGGTCTCTGTGCTGTGGTTGCTTCGGAATCCAGATTGGGACGGGTCGAGGATGGCGTTCTCCTCAATGAATCGTGTTAGTTTCCTGTTGACTGTTTTCTCTGCAACTTTGGCTGCGAAGGGGAGGAGCGAGATGGGCCGATAGTTCTTGAGGTCGGTGGGGTCAGCTGTGGGCTTCTTGAGCAGGGGGGTCTGACTTCTGCGCGCTTCCAGTCATCTGGGAAGGTGCCTGTTTTGAAGGTGGTGTTGATGGTGCGTTGTAGTTCGGGTGCGATGGCGGCCACGGCTCTGTGGTAGATGTGAGGGGGCAGGGGGGCCCCCGAGTGGATGCTTTTCATGGTCGAGGCGGTGTCTTCGGCCGTGATCGGTGTCCAGTTGGAGATGGTGGGCTGGCTGGTGTTTCTGGGGGTGGGGGGCCGTCTGTGGCGCCTGGTGGATGGTCGATGAAGTTGTCGTAGAGGTTTTTGATCTTGAGGTGGAAATAGGTTCCAAGCTTGTCGCAGAGGTCTTGGGATGGGGTGATGTCTGTGGCTTCGCTGCGTGGGTTGGTGAATTCTTGAATGACACTGAAAAGTTCCTTCGAGTTGGTGGAGTTGGCCAGGATTTTGTTGTGGATGAAGTTCCTCTTGGTGGCTCTGATCTGGTTGTGGTAGTCCGTCATGGCGTCCTTGTAGGTGGTGTGGTTTTCGGTTGTCTTGGTGTTTCTCCAGTTCTTCTCCAGGCGTCTGCAGGTGCGTCTGGCTTCTTGGAGAGCAGTTGTGAACCAGGCGGCTTTCCTGGGGCGTTGTCTGTCGGGGTTGCGTAGCGGGGCGAGCTTGTCTGCGCAGTTGGAGATCCAGGTGTGGCGTTCTCTGGCTGCGCCGTTTGCGTCGGGTGCCCAGGTGTGGTTGTCTCGAGTGAGGGTGGAGTTAAGTTGCTCGTCGGTAACCTTGCTCCAGTTCCTTCGTGGTGGGCGTGGGGCTGGTTTGGGTGCCTTGGGTTTGTTGATGGTGAAGTGTACGCAGTGGTGGTCGGTCTATGGCGGCTGCGTTGTGTGGCTGAATTGGACGCTGTGTCCTGCCGCGAAGATGGGGTCGAGGGTGTGTCCTGCTCTGTGGGTCAGTGTGTTGACGAGTTGTTTAAGTCCGATGCTGGCGAGGTTGTCACGAAGGATAGTGGAGTTGGGGTCGCTGGGGTTGTCGAGGTTGAAGTTCAGGTCTCCAATGAGTATGTAGTTTGTTGAGGCGATGGCGTGGGGTGCGATGTAGTCGGTGATGGTGGTGCCGAAGGGTGTTCGGGGGATAGGGGGTCTGTAGACTAGGGTTCCTCGGAGTGTGGCTTTGGGGGTGGTCTGGATCTGGAAGTGCAGGTGTTCGGCGGAGGGGAAGGTTTCGCTGGAGGTGGTGAGGCGGAGGGTGCTCTTGTGGGCGATGGCAAGGCCCCCTCCTGGGTGGTTGGGGCGGTCTTTCCTCTGGATCTTGTATCCGTCTGGGATGGCGGTGCTGATGTCGGGGGCGGAGGAAGCGTTGGTCCAGGTCTCTGTGAAGAAGGCGATGTCGGGCGAAAGAGAGTCGAGTAGGTTCCAGATTTCCATGGCGTGTTTGTGTACTGAGTGTACGTTGAGGAGGATGCATTTTAGGGTGTTGCCGGTGCTGGCGTCGGCGGTTTTGGAGGCCGGGGTGTCGGTGAGGGTCTGGCGGCAGTGGAGGCAGGAGAACTGGCCGTGGGTCGTGTTCGGCGAGGCCTGTTGGCATTCTCTAAGTCTTCCAGGGTTGAGTGCGAGGAGGGTGGTGGTGTCGTAGCGATGGGCAGTGGGAGGTCCAGGGTTCCTGGCGCTGGCCGCGGTCGGGTCGCAGACTGGCGCAGACGGGCTTGCCTTTGGTGCGCCTTTGGCGCGGCGCGCCCACTGCGTGCGGCCGCCATTAAGTAGGGGAGGTGGGAGGGAGGAGAGGCTGGGAGGCGGGAGCAGGGGAATTCCAGGGGGGAATTCCGGGGGGGAATTCCGGGGGGGGGGGCCGCAGGGGCAGCAGTGGCAAAAGGCAAAAGGAACAGGCAGGCACGAGAAAATAAAACAGTGGTGGAATTAGAGCAAGACACAGATGGGCACAATAACAGTGGCACAACAGGGAAAAATTTAAGAAAAAAAACGGCTGAGAAAGGTTACGGTGGTTGGAGGCAGTCTGGTCCCAGTTGGAGCGGGCAGCAGGCGCAGGAGCGGGCAGCAGCCTCTAACCTCCCAAGGAGGAGGTCGGGGTCTGGAGGCAAGAGACGGCACAGGGGAGCAGCGGGGAGAGAGTGGACCTAGACCAAGGGTCGATGCCAGCCCGGTGGGACTGGGCGCGGTGTTGCTGCAGCAGGACGATGGCGAAGAGTGGGTACCCATTGCATATGCCAGCCGTGCGCTTACTCCCGTGGAAACGAGGTACGCCCAAATTGAAAGGGAGGCGTTAGCCATCAGGTGGGCCTGCCAACATTTCGATATCTACCTGTGTGGTCACAAATTTACAGTGGTTACCGATCACAAGCCACTTGTACTGCTGTTCGGTGGCACGGCCAGGAGTGGGCCGCCCAGGATTGAGAGGTGGGCAGTCCAAATCCAACACTATAACTTCGACATCATCTACCGCCCTGTCCAGGCATCCCATTGCCGATCGGCAGGTGACACCATCTGAGGTGGACGAAGGGTCGGAGTCGTTTGTAAAGCAGATTGTGGACGCAGCGTGTCCCCGGGCGCTGTCTATGGAGGAAATCGTACAAGCTACCAATGAAGACGCCTGCCTACAAGCGGTCAAGGAGACATTGCACAATTAACAGTGGAAGACGTTCCTTCAAGGGTCAAGCGGCTTGACGGACGAGGAAAGGGAGGCGAGGCTCAGTCTGTGGAGGTGTCGAGAGGAGCTGAGTGAAGGTTGCCAAGGTGTGATTCTCAGGGATGCGCGTCTGGTGATACCATCGCGACTCTGGCGGAGAACGGTGGATCTTGCTCATCCGGGACACCAAGGGATTGAGAAGACAAAGGCCCGCCTTAGGTCCAAAGTGTGGTTCCCCGGTGTTGATTGGATGGTAGAAGACAAAGTGAGGGGTTGCCATGCATGCCTGATAACTGGAGCGGAACCTCCAACTCTCCCCCTCATCACAGAAGCACCCAGCACCAGGCCATGGGCCAACATCAGCATGGACTTTGGGAGTTTCCCGGATGGGAGACACACCGTGGTCCTGATGGATAGCTACTCCAATTTTCCGGTGGTGGAAGTGGTACACTGTACAGCTTTTGATGTCCTGAGGCCGGTACTTGACAAGACTTTCTCTCTGCTGGCAATGCCTGAGGAGGTACGCACTGACAATGGGCCACCATTCCAGGGGCAGGAATTCCGCGAATATCTGCACCTACACAACATCCGTCATCGCAAAATAATGCCTCAGTGGCCACAGGCCAATGGCGATGTTGAGAGGTTCATGAGAACCGTGAACTAAGCCCTGCGGATTGGTGTAGACCAGGATGAAGACCTCGAAGGGTGCCTGCAGCAGTTCTTACGTGCCTATCGTCAGACCCCGCATTCCACAACGGGGTGTGCTCCTAGTGACCTGCTGATGCGGAGGGAGGTGAGAGACGTTGTACCCACCAGTCCGAGATGGGAGCCTTCGGTGTTGGACCGTGACCGTGCACAGGCCAAGCGACAGCAGACCAATGACAAAGCGAGCCAGAAGCGGAAGGCCAGGGACCGCCAGATTCGCCAAGGGGACCAGGTGGTCGTCAAGAACAGACACCCGGGCTCGAAGTTCCTCACACCCTTCGAGAGGGAACCATGGGAGGTGATACGTGTTCAAGGGTCCATGATCACGGCGCGAAGAGGGAGACATCAAATAGCGATAAACGCTTCATGGTTCAAGAAAGTAGTGGGCCAGGGACCCATCAGGGTGGAAGAAGCGGAGGCTTGTCAGGAAGTAACCATACCCCCGGTGAATGGGGATCCTCGGCTGTCTGAGATGGAAGAGGCACAGGGTGGTGAGGAAGGACTTCCAGAGAACGAGCCGCCCTCAGAAGTAAACAGTGAGCCGGCAGAGGGTTCCAATGTCCGAGGAAAACACCCTTACCGGCTGAGAAGCAATCCACCGCCCAGTACCCATTTGAAGGACTTCCTATGCTCAAATGACTTTGTTTAATCACCAGCACTTTCATCAATCAGCGATACACAGTTATTTTGTTTGGTTAAGTTTTCAGTGTATTATTGGGCCACCCGTTGGTGGGATGGGATGTAGTGAGCCACCCGGCTCCTGCAATACAATGTTGCCACCGCAACTCCCTGGGCCGGGCGCGGACCAGGGAGTATAAATAAATGGTGACGTCAGCGCCCGTGGCTGACGGCACGGATCACAATTGAGAGTGGTCGTGTCTCCTCGGTGTCCCATCTTTAGGCCCTATTATACATTGTGCGTCACTGTCCGGTTATAGCCCCCAACAAACTTACATTGGGTTCCTTCAAGCAGCCCTTTCTCCAGCTGCCTTCCCACATGGTCTGCCATTTCTTGCTGTTTACCCGATTTTCTCCTGACATCACTTTAAAGATTGGTTGAGTGGGAGACCTTTAAATATTGTGCCAGAACGCATGACAGCCAGCAATAGTCTTGTTCAAATCCCTCTTGACCGTGTACCTTCTAGTACCATCAGTGCTGACCAGTCACTTGCTCTTGGCTTAACATCATTATAAGATTGCCTCACTTATTTTGTTAAAAGTTGAAGTTTTAAAGTTTTCCTTCTCAGGCTATTGATTGAAATGTTGCACATTTGGGTCCCAGGACAGAAACTCCTCTGTTCTTTCCTAACCACCTTCACTTTGGAATCCGTTACTTCTGAACCCCAGTTAACAGAGGCACCTCTTCTGGTTGAAAGGCTCTGTACTTTAGTACAGATGGCTCCGTCCCTAAACGCATTAGGTGTAACAGAAGGATTTTGAGAAGTGCATCCTGTTCTGTGACACCGACTAGCGGTTTCCTAGGCGTTCACACAAAGTACAGTTCTATTTTCCTAATCTGGCATTCTGAGCTCTTTAGAACTATTTTTTTGTGGAAGATCTCCAAGGAGTGTATTATAATAGTTAATCTGAGAATTAATTAAAGCCCCCAAGGCCCGCTTTCTTGGAGCAGTAATGGTAGAATTATTTAGAATTTTCTTATTAAGCTGTAACAAACTTTCACTACTTAACTTTGTTGGGGGGAGGGGAATGGTTAGGCACATGTCAGAAAAACACTTCTAGACTTTCGATGGTATGTCACGATTCATGATAAAACGAGAATTGGCAAAGCCAGTGGGTCTCGTCTGTGTGACCTTTTGGCTTTACCAATTCTTTTTAGCCACATTGCACAGCATTCCCGATGCAGTGCAGAGTGCCTAAAGTTTTTAAGCCATAAAAAAACTTTCACACGTCTACAAGTCATTTTGTAGGCATGCACATCACTCATGCAAGTGGCGCGCAAACAAATAACTCTGCCACGTGTTTTTTTTTTGGTCACTTATCTGAGTTGGATTGGTAACTAAAAAGAAAATAGCGAGGTTTTTAAAGCAGGGTGGGTTGGAACAGAAACGAGTATGGAAACGGAGGCAACAGGGGACAGAAGCAACACGACAGAGGGGTGGAGGTACAGTGAAGCAACATGGGGGAGGGAGATGAAGTAACAGTGGGTAGGGCGTTGGTGGCAAAGCAAGGGCGGGATTGGGAAGTTGTAGGAAAGCAACAGAGGGTGTGTAGTAATGAGTGGGTGGAAGCACAAAGGAGGGCCAGTGCAATAGCTATAAAGAGCAACAAGGACTGTGGGATGAGGGAGTTACACGAGGGAGACAGCAAAAATGCACATCCTCTCATGGAGTGTTTAACGCGAAGCAAGCAAGCAAGCATTGGCAAAGGCAATATGTCTCACATCTACAAGAGCTATGGGTTTTGCCAATGTGTTTTAGCCATGTTGTACACCAGCGTGGCTGCTGTTCAGCATGGCTAAAAGTTAGCTTCATGGCGTAGTAGTGTCGTGGCATAGAGGGCTTTTCGTAGAGTGGAGTATGCATAGAATGGTAGTGTACTGCCATTACAGACAACACATTTTCAATTGAAATGACCATTACATTTGCAGAGACCTACTGTCTTACTGATAGAACTATACAGCTCGCTAAGAATGTGTGGAAATGGTATCACCTAGTGTATTGATTTGTTATGATCGTATTAAAATATTGGTCTACAGCACATTTCAGAATGACAAAATGTGCTTCATTTGTGCTTTCATTATTCTGATATATTCTGAAATATTTGCACAGTTCATTTAGAGGCATTTCAATTTTGTTGTGTCCTAGAAAATATCCTTTCACAACCCTATGTTGCCAGATAAATCCTCTTGCTTTGGTGTCGGAGAAAGAAAAGTAAACGCCAAGCTACCTTGGAAGACAGAACCTATCATTTGGCCCCTGTCTTTGAATAAACAACTGATGCGACAAGATAAGAACAATTTAAAGTTCTTTTTACAGAAAGTGAGCACTCATGGAAGAATGCAGTAAACGGAGTATGCTACACAGGAGGGACAAAGACCTGCCTGACAGTCCAAAACAAAGTTAACAAATAGAAAGCAAGCAAATGCGGGTTACAAACCACAAAGCCAATGGTAAGCAATGGGCGGAATTAATTCTCGGATCAGCTTTCAGAATGTCCCCAAGAAGTTTTTAGCAACCAGACAGCTATGCTGTCTGGTAGGTTTTGACCTAAAAAGTAGTGCTTTTGAAAAAGAAGCACTGAAAGCACAGATGCCAGCCAATTAAATTTAATGGTAGAGAGGGAAGCTCCATTGGAAGGACAAACGCAAGATGGACAAGCTGGAGCACCAATAAGAAGCAAGCAAATGAGTGACAAGGAAAGGCGAGCAATGGGTGAGCACCAAGGCCATCTACTTTCAAGATAATCCACAATACTCTTTGCAACAGACCATGCATGCGCAGTCTGGAGGCTCAACCTCCGAAAGAACATCATGGGCCAATGGGGCCCTCTTTTGGCCTGCCAGGAAAACCTATCTATTATGTGTATGAGAACTCATGCCAAAAGCTATAAGTCAAAAAGAGAATACATGAATCAATCGCTCTCTTGACTGGTGATGCAGAGGGGATCGAGTGAAAAGAACCTTCCTGAGGAAAAAAAATTATATTAATTTAAAGTGAGGCATCTTTGCAAGGGCTTTAAGTGCCTAGGAAATCAGTTTCCTCTAAGGCTTCATGGTGAGGGGAAGCAAATTCCATATTCAAGTGCCACCCTCCTTCCATTTCAAGGGAAAACCCTCACTCTTCCATGAGTCATTAAAGAACTGCAAGATGGGTCTGAAGGGAACCGAGGAAGAGGGAAGGGGTCTTCCTCCCTGCAGGCTGGGACAAGGGGGAAGCATGGAGACTGAGTGTTTGGCGTGTTTAGAGATGGTTAAGCTTCCATCTCTGAAGGTATATGACCGGAGTTTGATATTATTCACTAGCAAGAGAAAGCCCCTTCCTATCCACGAAGACTTCATCTCAGAAAGAACCCGCTCTCCCACTACAGGTAAATGCTAACGTGGAAAGATAGCTGGTTTGCAGAAAGTTAAACTCCAAAGAAACAAAGACCTAAGATACCAGATCTTTTTATAGGACTGATTCTTGGGCAACAGAGGAGAAGCTTGATTTTACCAGCGAAGCTCGCCACTTTTGGAAATGAGGAAACGCCCATTGGTGCTTTGGAGTGGCACACAGTGTGGAATTCCTCAGTGCACGTGGCGATCTAAGACCAGGCTCCCAGAAGTGTGGCCTGTTATGTTAGTCTGATGGGGAGCCTAGCTGTAACACCAGAGTAAAGGATGATGCTTTCAAAGGTGGTTATATTAAAAAGAACTGCATAATTTGAAAGATTCTTTCTCTGCGCCCCTGATGCATTATCTGCCCACAGACTTTCTTTCCCTATGATTACTTGGTCAGCTGAAGTGAGGGCAATGATGTGTGGTGAAAAGCTGTGTAGGCAGCGGTGTTCGGTGAGCAGACATGGAAGCAGTGACGGGCGGTCAGCAGAAGTGGGGGGCTGGCAATAGTGTGCAGTGTTTGGCACTAAGGCTATGGTGTGTGGTGAGGGGACGCGGGGGTGCTGGTGTGTGGTGAGGGGAAGCTGGCGTGTGGTGAGGGGACGCTGGGGTGCTGGCGTGTGGTGAGGGGACGCTGGGGTGCTGGCGTGTGGTGAGGGGACCCTGGGGTGCTGGCGTGTGGTGAGGGGACGCTGGGGTGCTGGCGTGTGGTGAGGGGACGCGGGGACGCGGGGGTGATGGCATGTGGGGAGGGGACGCGTGGGTGCTGGCGTGCTGGGGAGGGGACACGTGGGTGCTGGCGAGGGGACGCGTGGGTGCTGGCGTGTGGCGAGGGGACGCGTGGGTGCTGGCGTGTGGCGAGGGGACGCGTGGGTGCTGGCGTGTGGCGAGGGGACGCGTGGGTGCTGGCGTGTGGCGAGGGGACGCGGGGGTGCTGGCGTGTGGCGAGGGGACGCTGGGGCGGGTGGCGAGGGGACGCTGGGGCTGCTGGCGGGTGGCGTGGGGACGCTGGGGCTGCTGGCGGGTGGCGTGGGGACGCTGGGGCTGCTGGCGGGTGGTGTGGGGTTGCTGGCGGGTGGTGAGGGGACGCTGGGGCTGCTGGCGGGTGGTGAGGGGATGCTGGGGCTGCTGGCGGGTGGTGAGGGGACGCTGGGTGTCTGGCATGTGATGAGACGCTGGATTGCTTTGGTGTGCAATCAGACATGGGGCAATGGTGTGTGGCGAGTATTCATGGTGAGCAATGATGTGCAATAAGCAGATGCAAGGGGGGCAATGAGGCGAGAGTAGACTGGGAAAGTGAGGGACAGTGTGTGGGACATGCTGATTAGACTGGAGCGATAGGGTATGTGTACCCAGCAGAAACCTGGAACCTCAATGGGATGAAATTCAGAAGTATAGATGAGAAATACTTGGCAAGATGTTGTATTTGGCATCCACAGTTATGGATATTGTGTACAGCTATGGCTAGCAGGCATATAAGTTAAAAAAAAAAAAAAAAAAACATATATATATATATATATATACATACGTTTTAGGAAGTAGAAAAGCCAGGGCAATTCATGTTGCGCTGGGCTGAAGTGTTCATGTCAATCTGTGGTGAATAGAAATAAGTGGGACATCTGTTAGAGGGCAGAATAGAGTAAAATGAGTGGCAACCTGGCTATAAATGCAGCTTTTTGTCACTGCTGTTCTGTTTGTGTGCATTTTCTACAGCACATAAACATAGATCTGGTGTGCAATAACAAAGCTTTCTCAGAACCTCATGGCAGACCGCAAATAGTGGATGCAGATTGAGCACTGAATTTTTGTGACTTGTAATTTTGTAGTGCGACCTACGTGTTCCTTAAAGGAATTGGTGCTGCTTTAAAAATGTTTCCTGTTTGGGAAGATATCGAAGGCGGGAGGGAGTAGGCAGTGACCCCCAGAACTACTGCCTGCTCTCCCTTAGGCTGCCTGACATGATTTGCAAATCTGTTATCACCTCCTTTGAAGAGGAGGTAACATTTCAGTGGTTTGCAACTGCAAATCATTTATACATCTCATTGTGGTTCACAATTTGGAGAGGATGCCCCTTTCGTGCCCCTCATAATTGAGAAACAGACTGAGTTGCATAACCCCTTTTGCGATTTTGAAAAAGGCTTTTCCAATTTACAAAAGGGGTTTAATATTTTGTAAATTGTCCTTTTGACATTGCAAACTTTGTGATTTTGCAGATTGTGGGGTTTACAACTCCAAAATCGATTAGTCAATCGGGCCTCCAATCTTCTAACAATGCTCACAGGAATATTTTCAGCTATGCAGAGGATTTTATGCTTGCCGTGGAAACCTCTCAAACATTGAAGCATTCAACACTGAAACTACAAAAAACAGGTTTCAAGCTCATGATACCCTCAATCTATTTGCCTCCAGGCTTGTGACTGCTGTAGTTTTAACCTGTGCCACTCTCTCTCTTCCCCACAGGGTGCTCACTTGGCCATGATTGATGCTCTGATGGCAGCATTTGGTACACACTCTACCGAGACGCTGAGTGTTCCCGCTGGTGTGGAACAAACGTCGGGGTCATGGGAACAAAAGCTGCTTTGCTGGGTGGACAAGGTACCGGAAACACCCTTTTTGCCTCTCCAAGCATATCCGCCCTGTCTTGTCTTCACCAGCATGTCGACCCTCTCTGCTTCCCCAAGCCTCTCCACCCTCCTTGCTTCCATCCTTCCCTCTTCTAATGCTTTAACTCTTTTTACCTCTCCGGGCGTCTCCACCCTCCCTGCCTCTCTGAGCATTTGTACTGTCCCCATAGATTTGATTCTCTACCCTCCTTATCTAGCCAGGTATTTCCACCCCCCCTCACTTGTTCAAGCATCTGCGACCCCCATAAAAGTCCCTCACATAGCCAAACCCTCCTTAAGATCCTCACTTGGCCAATCACCTAAGCCCTCATGGAGGCTTTCACTGGGGCTTTCTGACCGGACTTACAAGCCCTCCTGAAATCTGGCAATTTCCTCTGCACCCTAGAATTCCTGACGCCTTACCTTTGCATCCAATCTCTTCTGTAGACCTTTACCCCACAAAATATCTGAGGACTCAGTAAGGCCCTCTTTCACACTTAACTTTACTGCTCCTCTGACCTTTGCTTCCTCCTATGCTCCAGTCCAAACGAAATCTCCACTACATCGTTTTATTTTTCTTCTCACTTTATCCTTTATTTCCACTCACTCCTCTTCTTTCCCACTTTCACCCGCGCACTGCACCTTCTCTCTCTCTATATCAGTACTCCCCTTTGTCTAAAGTTTGACGAGATATTTGTCTCCTTTCTTTGCAGATCAATCGCCGCCTCCACGAATGCGCAGAGCGAGAGCTGAGTCAAAGGCAGACCCCCACCCCCGATGGGCAAGCTCCCCCAGCGGTAAATTCCACAATCCCTTCTTTAGATCTTCCTAGTCCCCATTCAAACATATTGGTTTGTCTCGGGGCAAGCATTTCCCTGATAGTCAAATTTCCAAACTTCAGGTTGACCCTCCCATTACGGTCGCATTCAACACTTGTGTTCAATCACAATCCTGGGCTTAATTGTGCTTCTCCAGTAGTGGCAACTTAATCCACGTTCTTGGTGAGCTGAACCTCTGGAAGGTAGCGGCTCTGGAGTGGGGTGATTAGTAGATTCTGGAGGTTCACCTGTGTGTAAACTGAAGACGGGGGTAATTTACTACAGACCTCTGTTCCTCTTTTTGGTAAAAGAACTGGGGTACAGGCTATCACGAGTCTTTGTTGGTCACTCATTGGCTGTGCAGTTCATTCAGGGAGTGTTGAACAAGCACATGTCCGGCCTAAGGTTCATCTTCTTTTTCTGTAGAGTGCCTTATGGAGAAACGTCCTTTAGGACGAAGCCGGAATCACGCTGTGCCTTCACAGTGCCGGCAACAGAACGAATGCGTCTTTAGCACGCACTCGTTCTGCACGCAAGTCGTTACAATGACTTGCTTTATGTGGGGCGCAATGGTGGAGTGGTGTTGGAATTAAAGTCCAACACCTTCCGGCCTGCTGCTTAGACTGGAGTTGGAATAGTAAATTAAACTATTCCAATATCCAGCGCCCCTCTAAGGCAAGTCGTTAAAACGACTTGCGTGCAGAACAAATGCGTGCTGAAGACTCATTCTTTCAAATGACGGCGTTCAGAAGGCATGCGTGAAAAACGCATTCGAAATTCCGTCATACATTCTGCCTTATGGTCTCCTGGTGGCTCCTGCAAGGCTCATGCAGATTCCCTTCTTGGAGCTTCCACCACACCATTCGCTCTTTTTATTGGGGTGGACCTTGTGAGATTGTTGTATTTGGGAAATTTGTTACAAATTTTCACTTTCTGTACAGAATCATAAACTTCCAAAGCAGTATAACCAATTCCATCTAAGCCATTTGATGGACACTGTAGAGAATTCAGTTCAAGACAGCCAATCAACGGAGGAATATAGAAATTTTAAAATAATGCTTAATAGATTAGGAACTGCAAAATTAACATCTATTTGGTGAGTTTGTGCCAAGTTTTATATTTGTCAGTACAGTGGGGCCTTGGAAGCTGGAGATCAACGTCAGATAGCTTATCCAGCCAAATCGGGAACAAAGCGTTTCAGCTGCTTCCCTTTTCGCAAATATTGACATATGCAATACCAAGACAGCAGTATGCAAACTTGTTAAAGTGACCACAATTCTAGTTTTGTAGCACCTAAAAAGTGACTGTTTCTCTTCATTTTCAATACCACTGCGGACTTCTGCAGTGTTTTGAAATCTGTATGCAGCTCAGTTATTCTATTAAGAGTTAATGCCTCCTGCATTGTCCACTAAACAAACAAATCTTCAAAACAGTCTTTCCACTGAATTGTCTGTCCTTCTGTCGCCCATTGCCTTCCAGCACACAGAAAATGATTTGACGGCTGTTCCGCAGTGGACTCACTGAAATTCTGGAATCATTGAAGTTTGAAAGTTACACTAACACCTAAACCCTAATCATTTGTCATCTCCAAACCTAAACACCCCTAACTCTGAGAGATGGTTGTTCTTTCCAGGAGGGTCCACCAACACCAAATTCCTGCATAAATATAGTGTAGCGGTAGGCAAAACAGTCTTGCATTAACACAAGAGGCCCGCCCCTCCCACACTGCTTATAGTTCTAAGAAAACCCCCTTTATTTGTTGAAAAAGGATTGATGTATAAAATATTCCCAAAATGTTTATCCATATTGAAAATGCAAAAGCCCAACTCTGCTGACGATAGAATAAATGTACATGTTCTTGTCAGTCACTTGTTTTAAACGACAATCCATAGATATCATTTTGTGTCCACTTCACGCCAGCCCTCTCAATTTAGTCATTTATTGGAAATCTGACCAAAAGACTTCAGAGCCCAACCTTGGAGATGGGATTGTGTGGGCATATCCGTTCACTTTAAAATGTCTGACATTTTGGAGTGGGGATTTGGATTTGAAATTAGGTGAGGGTAGTAGGTAAGCATACATTCTGTACATTTTAGAATTTGAGAAGTGAAGGCAACCTTTGGTGCCAACCCAAACTTTGCTAATGGTTCGGTGTTTCATTGCCGTACTTTGGAGTTATTGGATAATAGGATTATACCTTTGTATCAAGGTGCACCCCTTTTTCCATTTCAGTTCAGGGGCCAGATAAACTCGACACCAAACAGGTCTCCCCTGACGAGGGAAGAGAGCTAGGGTCCATCTGAATACCAGGTCGGGCCTTGGGTATCTGACAGTCATTTCCCACTGCCAGGCTCCATGTTTTTGTTGTGCTATAAGCACACACGTGCTTCTATGTGTATGTTATTTTTAAACCCTGCAAAAGTGCTTTGGTGGGCGTGGTGTTGATGCATGTGCTCGGCCGTACGTGGCTGAGGTCCACCACAGACATGATAGTGTGCTAATCTTTCTTCTTTGTCTCTTCCTCTGTAAAGATGTCTCGCCTTCTGTCTTGTCCGCTCTGTAGCTGGTGGGTTGCTCGTCGGAGGTTCGATGTTTCAATGCTTCCTTATTTTGTCCCTTCTCTCTTTTCCCTTCTCTCCTAAACTTTGACCTCTGCCCTGCCCGGTTGCCAGTGCCCCACCCGCTGGTACTGGAAGCTGGTTCCTGTAAGTGGACTTTTTCTCCATCTCTTCTCTCTCATTTATTAGATCCTTCTGCTTGTCTCCCCTTTTGGTCTCTGAACCCCCTCTTTGCTTGCCTCTTCTAAC
The DNA here is from genome assembly GCA_963921515.1 of Calotriton arnoldi. NCBI lineage: Eukaryota > Metazoa > Chordata > Amphibia > Caudata > Salamandridae > Calotriton > Calotriton arnoldi. The sequence continues at coordinate 1,191,799 of CAWUFW010001378.1, forward strand.
ATCTTTACCATTGGCACGTGCATATCCATTTTTTTTTCTTATTATATGGTACAAATGTTTGGTGGGGCTTGGGGGGGGGGGGGGCGGGGGGGGGTTTAATACCTTAAGGTGGGCGGCCATGATGCATGTAAGGCCCGCACAGTGAGCAAAGGATGCTGGGACCACAGTACCACTGTCATGATGGTTTAATAATACATAACCACCAATCATTAACATCAATAGATTAGGCATACAAGAAAGGAGTTGTCATTTTTCAAAACATAAAATGTTGTAGTTTAATGCAACTGGAGTATGTTGGCGTAATTTATAGCTGCTATCGAACAAGAGGCAGTTGAGAGGTCTTAAAATGGAATATTCAGGAAGCAGTTTACGCCCAAAATCAGAAGACCTTGACTTGCAAAATATTACGACCCACTCTTGTCCTAAGGACTAGCAGAAAGCTCCTGATGGAATCCTGAGTCAGAAAGACTGAGAACCCGATGGTGCAGTCAGTGTGACCGTCTCTCACATTGCGGTCCGTGCGCTCCACGCCCATGTGACAATCACTGCACAACATATTGGTCTCTACACTTCTTGGCATTCTTTCTCTGTAGTCTCCCAAGTCAAAATCCTCCCATCTCGGGTCTTACTAGTGTCTCGTGTCTGGGTAAGGGGGGGTGGGGTGGGGTGGGGGGGTCAGGGGGATGTGGATCCCTGCTCATTACGAAAGATGCCCACTCAGAGCTTTCCTACCGCCTTGGGGCTTTGTGAGCCAGTTCCAGCAGCCTCAAGATGATGAAACACCAAATTCCAAGTCACCAAATCTATCCTTGTTTGTGGTGTTTGCTATTTTCCTTCTCTCCTAAAATTCATCCTAGGCAGTTTGTTTAGTTTGAAAAAGTAAAATACATTTTTGTTTGTGAAATCTTTTTTGACGCTTAAAAATTATGGCCTATGGTCCAAGATTAGCCCTTACCGAATAGGAACTGTGCATCGCCTGCCTCGAGGGGTGCTGGATATCCATAGGCTCATGGGTGCCCAGTTGCCTGACTCGTGGGCTGCTGTGTATTACCTCCCATCTGGAGTTCAGTGTATGCCCTTGCTCATGAGATGACCCTTGGCTTTTGGGGTACTCTCTAGCCTGGTCTCTTGGGGTACCCCCACACTCACGGAGTGCTCTGTATCCCTCGGCTCATGGCACAGCATTGTCTGGGCGTTCACCTGCCTCAGGGGGTGATTGTTCTCCACCAGCCTTAGTGGCATTTGCATCACCCTCTTGAATGATTCAAACTGATGCATGTTCATGCATCTGTTAACTCCTAGAAGAAAATGGCAAACAAACGTGCGAGGGCAACAAATGTACTAGTCTTTCCAATAAAACGATCACTTGCCCCATCTTATCAAAAGGGGGGGGTGGTGCCAGCAACTGCATGGCAAGTAGGCAAGGTCTAATTTTTTTTCAGCCCAATAGAGCAAAAAACTTTAAATTGCCTGTTAGTTTATGTTAGTTCCAGAGTATTACCCACTTCCTAAGAAGCCCGACTATTTATGAAAAACGGGGCCAAGCTCTTGCGTCTAGAAGCCCTGGGCTTCTCCAGCTTGGAAAATAAGGATGTTTTTTGAGTTTTTTTTTAAAATGGACATCAGGGCCCCGGGCCGAAGAAGTGAACTGACCTTGCTTATCACGGAACCCCATCCCCCCTCAAATGTATGAGCTCCCGTGTGCCTTAACAGCGGTCTAATGTGATTTGCCGCCATTTAAAGACTATTGATTCTGGACTGCTTTGCCACTTTCAGCCTAATTTATTATTCAAATTGGAGCACTTTGGAACAAGTCCACAAACCTGGCCAACTTTGCAAAGACAATGGGATCCTGCCCATTCTTCTCTGTTTTTGTTATCGCTACACATTTACCAATTGCATTTGTCTGCATTGTACACACTGTTTGCTTAGAATGAAAAATGTTGTTTAAATTTTTCATTGGCTGGCTCCTCCATTGATTGTATGGTCCAGCAAGGATGACTGCACAGAGGTATTTTAAGATTCTTTACTTTGTGCAAGCTATGTAAAGGAATGCAAACGTTGGGCCAGGTGCTACTTGCGCAACATGCCCTTTAATGAAAAAGATCCTTATGGCTGCGGTGGCATCTGACTGACTTACTTAGAATATATGGCTTCAAGATGAACCTCTCTACTAATAGGGTTGTTTTAGAACCATGGTTACATTGGGGGTCAGCAAACACAACCATGAAATTGTCCATCATTTAGGAGGGTCCTTTGACTCGTTTCACCTAGATTTTGTACCCCTTCGCTTGGGGCAGATCTTGGTACCCAATCTCTTACTATGCGCTCCCAATACCAGAAGTGCAGTGCCTAGCCATGTTGCCACAGACCCATCTCCGCAGCAGTATTTGCATCGGTCTTTCAACCAAAATGCGATTTTGTACTGCGGTCTAGGTTGACGCAGTGGCATTGCAAATTGCTCGAGCTATTGGAGTCAGTCATGCCTCAGGCTAAGCACACACGGACAATGGCTCCTTCTGCAGACTCTGGCATCTGGTCAGCAATCTTTTCATTATGCGAATATTTGGCCATTTTTAATATATCCAGTTTCGGCTGTTTGATCACACTCGTGCTACATCTCCGCACAAGTTTCCTTAATGCTTCTTTAATTATAAAAACCTATTTTCGAGGAGAATAGTTCAAAGTCTGACATGATTGCCTCTCACTGGAAGTCTCAAATGGCACTATTACATTAGAAGATGGTGCCAGGTCATTTTACTCTAAACATTAATCGGATTTAAATGATATCCCTGCGTTATGATTCCCACCCTCTGCGCCCACTGCAACCACAGGCCTTCAGTTGACTACTTCAGACCTAACCAAACGCGGTTTGTGGTAAATGTTAACATGCAGTCCATAAGGACATGCATAAACAAGCCTTAAGGAGGAATAAGAAGTTGGAGGAACAAACTGTGCTATAGATCAGGCAATGTACAAAAAATACACTTGCATTTTCATAAGTATTGACCCATAAAGGTCCACAGTATTAATAAATCCAGTGTGTACGAGTTTAGCACCTGCTGTGCGATGCATACACGTGAAAAATGAATTACGGTTTACAAAGCTACAGAGGGAGTGCAGACACAAGTATATTTTCAGTACTTACTTTTTGAGCCAAAGTTGAATTCTCGTCCAAATTAAATGAGCAGCAACTTACCAAGTTTATTGAACAGGGATCCCTTGCAGTGTGTTACACCCAGACCTGTTCCTCTGGGCCTTGTACCACCTCCCAGTTATTCATCTCAAATGTCCTGCTTCCCAGGCATCTCTTTATTTATGTCGTTCCGTTTGCACCACTATACAGATGACGTGTAGACTAGTAGGTGGTATGCATAGCCTGGACTTTTAAGGAAGCAATCAAATGTACTTGGTTATGCTGCACGTAGGACTTTTCAGTAAGATTGCCTCAACATGAAGCCCACCAGACCTTGCAGAAGCAGGGCAAGCAGTCGTTCGCAGGGGCATATTGCCAGCCCAGGAACCAATCTGGGTGTAATAGCACACCATTAATGTATCTTTGGGGATTGTTGGAGGTAGCTGTCTCCCCAAACGAAACTTCTATCAGGGAATGTAGTGTTCCCTTACTGTGCCAGAGAGAACCTGGCAGCTATTTCAATTCAAGTACCCTCCTTTGAGGACATAGCATGAAAAATGGTTCTCCGGCTGGTTATTTCATCATCCTGCTAGAAGAGCAGAGGATGGGTTGTGCAGCTCCTACCACCAGTACTCTATGGTTGGAGGAAGGGGCCAAGCCCTTGGCAGTCCCACACCAATATGGCTGCTATAGATGTTAATGCCACACTCTGCTGCTGGATTTCAGCTGCCTCGGGGGAGAGCCTGCAGACAAAGGCCAAATCCACACATATTGAGATGAGGTACGTTAAAGAATCAGGCTGCACATTCCGATAGGCCATGACACATGCCAGTAGCTCTCACGGCATTCTCTTTGAACTGCAACATTGGCTGACGCAAGGCTACAGTCTAAGATTGTTTGAGAGGTCCAAATGCTGCTCTTTATCTCCTCTGTGATTACCCCATATTGCGAGTCTCGCTGTGGCGTAAACCTGAAATAACAGAAAAGGTTTACAACCTGGTGTTAACTGTAGCTCTGGTGGCGTATCATCCCAATAGAGCTGCAACATCTTGAAGACCATGTAAGATTTTAAGAACTGCATTGAAACCAGAAGTCTTGTAGGTAGGTTTTAGCTAACTCCACCCGGAGCAAATCTTAAAAGTTTAAGATCATGTGAGCTGCATTTGTGCTTGATGGCACCAGGGTAGAACCCTAGTATCCAAACACAGATTGAGAAATGCCCCACTTGTGGAATGTAGTGTTCTATAGAACTGATCTAACGTAACCTCTACTACAAGGATTCCAGGACTGAAAGGTATATAGCACCATTTTATTAAATCTTATTTAACTGCTTGTAATTAACCCCCTCTTATCTTTTTAATCCCCCTCCACTCATTAATCGCTCCCACCTTTTTAATCCCCCCCCTTCTTTTTTAAAAACAATTTCCCCTCAGATAAATGTCCCCTTCTCCAGTGCCTCTTTCTCCCCTGGACTGATCCGTACCATTATGATTAATTCCTCCTTCTCCTCCTTTTATTTGCAGTTTTTATAAGCTTGAGTATTCACCCTCCCAACTTTATATTCTGCCTTGCAATTAGTGGGTCTGCCCAATTCCTCGGCTCCCTGCCTCCAAAATCTTTTTTTTCATCCCCCAAATATTTGCTTTTTCCTGGGAACTTTCTTCACTCAAATTTGGCACTTGATTCTCCTCTTATTAACCTATACCCAGATAATATGTCCCTAAAGGAATTCATCCTTTTTTAACATAAGCTTCCTGCTTGGAGACACTGTTAAGCCCTTATTAGTGCCCATCATATGAACAGTAACATGCAAGTAGTCCACCTCTAACCATATTTCAAGTTCCAAACTGAAATGTTCTTTTGCCATTGTCCACAGAATTTGTGTTTTTTCACTATCTAACCCCCAATGGAAACCTAGTATTCACTTCATGTCATCCTCTCACTATGGCTGGGAACGAATCTTGCCCCTCTTTAAAACATTATTAACGTATTCACCTACCTACAGAAGCACTCTATCTTTCTCTCTCTTTCCCCTCACATTAAAGGGCTTTATTTTCCCCCAAACCTTATTATTGGTACCCTACCTCTCTTCTATAGGAAACCTATCCTTCTCTCTTTTATCCCCTCTCTCTTGATTTTCCTCTCTATGTACCTTTTATAACATCTCTTTCCTGTCATTCCCTAGTCCGGCTTCAATGATGCCCACAGCTTTGGTTCCATGAGACTGGTCCTTCATGAGAAAGCTTTGAAATATTAGTGATATCAAACCATCCTCTCTGCCATCAACTTGGTACTCAACTTGTACCATTTTTTTCCTTCTCGGTTTTATTATCTGAACTTCATGACACCATTCAAAGATCAGGGTGGAATTCTGAATTGGTCGATCCATCTTGCCCAACCATGGCAATGAGTGGTTCGCCTGCAATGTCCCAGCATCCTTTGCAACTGGGTGAGTGGTTTATTTTGTTTTGCCTTTTTTGTCTCTTGGTTTCTTAAATTGAGGAAGAAGTTGCACATGACCTGTATAGTCACGTTTCCCAAGTATTTTCCTTACCTGGACCTCCTTAATGCACCTTCATTGCAGACCATTATTTCCTTCCATCTCTAGGCTCGAGGGACAACTGCTGTCCTCTGCCTCCAGAATTCAAAGAACTGTTATTCCCTTCCCTCTTGTTCCTTCTTAGATCATTGTTCTTTTATGACTCTTGGCTAAATGAACCATTCATGCCACTTCCATCTCATTACTCCATGGACCATAATTTCCTTCCATCTCTCGACAGATCACCATTCCTTTCCGTCACCAACTCATAACTGACAAATCACTTCCCCTTCATCTCCTGCTGTTGATAGGCTTTTATTACTTTGTCTTTAAATCTCCATGGATTATTATTTCCAGGGTCTTTGGCTCATTGATGGTTCATTCCATTCCATCTCTCAGCGCAAAGGGCCATCTTTCCCTTCGGTCTCTCGGCTTGATGGACCATCGTTGCCTTTCATATTTAGGCTTGATGGACAATCGATGTCTTCAATTCTACGATTGATAGACCATCACTGCTTCTTGCCTTTAGGCCTCTCACTTTCTTTCACTAATAGGCTGTATAAATCAATTAGGGTTGGACCTAATTGACTTCACATTTTTTCTGCCTTTCTCTTGGGCTAATTATAGACTCCCTAATAACGAAGATGCTACTTTATCTGCGTAACTATGATGTGTGTATATATAGACTCCGTAGACCGCTGATCTTCACAACCAAAAGAGATAAATATAAAATGCTAATAAGCTGGCCTGTGGAAAACTACACAGTAATTAGAATACCTATTCCAATAACCGATCCTTTTCTGCTGCAGCCGTCATGAGGCCCGGTATCTGCTATGTCCAGTCCCATGCTTCATCAAGCAGACCGGTTTACTCATTTTTGAGTACTTCACTGGTTCATGGATTGCCCAACTTGGGGTGGGTCAAACACGAGTACTATACAGGTCTGGTGCATATGCCCTTCCCTAAGAGACAAGGAAGAGTCTGAGCCTTCTTATCTCCCACCAGGGCTGCGTCCAACTCCTTGGCATGCTGATGGTGACGGTCTTGGCGCTCATCCCCTCATGTGGTGAACAGAGCATTGATGCTTTCTTTCTCTTTTCTTTGCCATCGCATCCAGCATGCCATCGCTTTTTGTTTGAAGGAGTCTGGGAATAAGCCTCCTGTGGTAAAGTATCTTCAGACTGATTGCACAGCACTTCACTCCCATTTTATTTGCTGTTTTTCACTAAAGGGCCATTCCTGTCACCCTTGGACACCTGCTCAGTGTAACACAATTTCTGGATCCCTCTTCTCAACCCTCCCCACACTGGACATCCTCAGACACTGCCATTTATGGCTTGGTGCCCTCCTACCCTCAGATAGATCCCTCCTCTCACCCCATGCACCCACCGTCCTGAAGGGGCTCCCTATATTTATCTCTGCAGATGAATCTTTGGATCATTCCTATAAAGAGATTGGAGGAAGGTAGAACCAGTTTTGTCCCCTGTTAGAATAAGTCTACAGTCCATGTCCATTGTTAAGCTAAAGCTTTGGGGCAATCTGGGAGGAACGAGTAGTTGCGTGACCGGCAATTGGTGAAGAAGGGATGATCAGTTGAAGTACACGTAGCCCAGTGGGAGTGCGAGAATTTCCATCTAAGTGCAGCAGCGGTGGTGGACAAGATTCTGTTTTGTGTGTGTTCTACAGTGAGTTGTGTGAGGCCGCTCCTGGTCTCAGGTCCTGAATGCTCATGCACTGACTGAGGCTGAGAGATCTTCATGGGAAGCTGTATTCAAATAACTGAGAGCTACATGCACCCTTCACACTGAGACAACATAATGTAGTACCATAGGCAAGTAGAAATGTTCCAGGGGTGTTGGCTGACTGCATAAAAGTAGCAAGAAGATTTTTCATGAAAAATTTTTCATGAAAGATTTCATGAAAATGTACTCTATGGCACGGTCTTCTAACATTTTAGAATAAGAGTGCACAAGGCTGGCAGTATCGTTCCGAGATGCGGGTCTGGGAGTGATCTAGCTTGACCTGAACACCTGAGCTGTGGCAAGAAGTGATGGAATAAGGAGCAGAAGATTCGAGTGTGGCAACTGAAAATATACACAGTGACGACCTAGCCGCATTAAAGAACCAACATCCATGAGTGTGGATGTTCCTAACGAAGACAAATTTAGAAACTAGACACTCTAGGAAGATCGAGGGAATTCGGGGAGACCTGACAGTATCTTGCAGGAACCCCTTAAGGGCTGGGAGAGAGGCAGCTATAGAAGAAACCTGCAATGAGTATTCATTGATGAACTGGTAAGCAAGAGCTGAAAACAAGACCACTCACAATCGCTAGGTGATCTGTAGAAAAGAATTTCAAGCTAGAAGGTGATCAGTCCCAAAAGGCAAGAACATAAACTAATTCAAATGCTGTGTTTAATCCCCCTGCTTTACCTGAAAGCAGCTGTGTGAATCCTGCGGATTTCGAATCCTGACCAAGGAACCGAAACCTGCTGGACATTGTACACCCCGTAGTAGGATATGACACTTCTGCTGGGCTCTTCAGCCTCCATTCACCAACAACCTGAAATCTGGAGTATTAATGTGCAACAGAAGTTTGACTCTTAACAGACCAGATGTGAATCTCCTCAACTCCCAGCCTGGATACAAATCCACCTCTGAGGTGGGCATAACTGGATGCCCCCTCAGCCAAACGTATCTTGAGATGCATATTTTCTGGGTGTGTGAGTTCCACATCACCATTTGGAATCTTAAATATATAGCTTGAATTATGAGCGTGCAAATGACCCTAGTTAAAAATTTGTGTTAGGAAAGCAGTTTGACTCATGTCCGTTCCAGACTCCATACATACTTACGTTGTCTTGCGAAAACAGGTTCTGAAAAGTAGGAATGAGTTGGACCCTTTGGTTGTGACCGGCCAGCGAGGAGTGAATGGGGCTTCATGTAAGTGTATGGAACCTTTAATTGGAATGAGTGAGACACTATTGAAATGTATGAGTGTGATCCTTGACAGAAATGAGTGAAACCCATCTTTAGTCTGTGAGGTCATTGATCAGGGTGAGTGAGACCCATCACAGATGTGGGAGGCCTTAGATTGTGGGAATGTCTCAACTCTGAGTATTGGAGCGAGCAAGACCCCATTAAAGTGGATGAGATCGGTGATGTTGCACTGAGTGATACTCCAGTAAAGTATTGAGACCCCCCGGTGGGTACTGAGGAAGGCTCTCAAGTGCCTTATTAATATATTTCTTGCAGCACTGGGAGAATAAGATACAGGAGAACGAGGGTTTTTTTTTTTTTTTTTTTTTTTACCAACCATGGTGCTTTGCAAGGCCTCCTGTCTCATGGTTCCACATTTTATCAGACAGCTGTACACGAGCCAACTGGGCGAAACAGGATATCAAACAAAATTAGTTGAGATCTATTTTTTATGTTTCAGGAGCTTGAAAGCAGCCGAGGGCTATTTGTTAATGTTACATTTTCCAAGCAGAATGTATCAAGCTCTCAAATAGCAGATGACATCACGTAATAGCCCAGAAATTAATTTTAACCTTTAGTTTTCCATTCTATGCTTCGAACCTTCCATTATGATGAGATCTCAAGCGAGACCTGCACCCAGTGAAGACTAAGAACAATACTTAACCCTCCGTCTCCTAGCTGCAGAATAGACCTGTCCCAGAAACAGAGGCCCACATCCTCCATTTTGCCTTTAGTCATACATGTGAGGGAAATCCTGTGGATTTGTTTCAGGGAGTGGGTGGTGGCTTCCTTCATTTTCCTCTCTGAGGTTTTTATTTTTTATTTTTTATTTGAAATGGTCTCTCGTCTTCGGCGCTTGATGTCTTTTTGTCTCTTTGGTGTACCCATTTTGCTGGATCGTGCCTTGCTATGTTTTTGCATCCCTTCTTTTTCTTTAGTTGCATGTATGGAGAATGGCTCTACTTGTCTGCTTCTTTTGTTGAAACTCTTTGCTAACCGTTGTTGCTTGCCTACTTGCGGCTGCGCTTCTGAGTGCATCCAAAGGAGGGTGGTGGTTGATGGAGATACATGCCTGGGATCTCAAACAGTTATCCATATATTTGTTGATGTATTTCTAGATACCTGCCGATATTCCCATGTCCTATTTACGATTGGTTGGCCTCCAGTTGCCTATATGCCCACCTCTTTACAGGGAATAAAGATGCTTGCCTCCTGTTGGGGACGTTTTTTTCCAGTTCAAAAGTCAACAAACTTGACTCTGCAACAAATGCGAGGGCCAGTAGAGCCTCGATGCTTAACAAGAATGGTCCCAGATTCACACTCCTTCCCACTTGCAGGAACCCCCTATTTGTTGACACTTGCCCTTAATACTGTGTTCCTTCTATAGCCCAACAACTTGCTTGGCCTGGTGGTTTCCAGCCCGGAGGCCCATAGAAACAATGGATCAGCTTGGTGGGCCACATACGAGACCAGCAGCCGTGCTGCTGGTAGCATTCAGAGCTGCCACCATTGCAGACCTGGCAATAATATCGGTCTCATTCTGGTATGACCCTACTCCTCAGTATAGCCCTGCCCGGCATGCCGCCTGCTTTCTAAAATTTCAAGTTAGGCAACTTTGCCTTAGCGCCAGGTCATCTCTGAGGGTTCCATTTCTTTGGGCTACTTTTGAAGTCTCATCAGTTGTGATAATAATCTAACAGATGATCTGCCGAATTATAAATATTCCATTTCTGGAGTAATCCAAGGTTGAGCTTCCGACACTTAAAAGTGCCTTATTGTGGATTGTCCCTGACATTGCTCCATCCCGATTTAAGCACATGTAGTCAGGAGACACGTTATCTACTCCTTTGCTTCCACTGTTTTGCAAAGTCGTTCCTTCCATCCCTACCTCTTCCTCTACACACTTTTTCTCTCAGATCGTTCTTCACACTAGATTTCTACCCCTTCCTTGTATTTGTTTCCAGATCCGCTACCGGAAGGATAAGGTCCTGCCGAAGCAGACTCCTTGTTTTCCTGGCATCACTGGAGTGAAGGATCTAGCCAACGGCTGCGCCATTGCTGCTACTATCCACTACTACTGCCCCGAGATCCTGCGGCTGGAAGGTGAGAAAAGGCCTCATTAAAATTACAATAAGGCAATGTCTGGAAGAACAGGGCGGATCCTCCTGTATTAATAGTATGGACAGTAGGAGACTATTGTATATTTCATATACTTTTATTCAGCTGAGGTTGTTGTCCTGCACACTCAATCTGTGAGCCTTCAGGGAAGTAATCAATTGAGCATGCAACACACTTGTACCCAGCTTCTATGAATAACAAACTTATAATTCCATGCTTCTCATGCTGTAAGACAGCAGTAAGCACAATACAATGGTCTAGTAGTTGTGTATCTCCAGAAACAAAAACATGGCTTTGAAGGGTTGAAAACCAAAGTAAAATAACATCTAATATAGAATGATTTTCTGGCATTAAAAAAGGAATATATTGTAACAGGCAGGAATTGATTGTTGGGCACAGAAAGTAAAAAGAATTAAAACAAATATCTAACATAAGTCCTTGTGTAGGGTTAGTTCGGAATGCATTTCTTTTCTTCGTCAGCTTGAGTTATGAGAACGGCTATCTTTGCAAATCAATCCAGCACCAATGATGGAAATCTGTACCCAAGATTGTTTGCAGTTGAGGCGTAGAGTGCTGACTGGATAAAGGGGATTGATAAAGTAGTGTCATTTATTGAAATGGATTCTTCTGCTTGGAAATGGAGTACTTGAATAGTAACAAGGATGTCAAATTGAGCCATCTGCAATTTCCATCGGCTAAAATCCACAATTGATATGCGACTCGTAGGTGAGTGGGAGAATTACTTTCTCAATATGTTTTGGTCCATGCATTCTTTCTCTTTTATTATATAGTTGACTTAAGCACAGGCCAAGTGCAAAACGTGATCAGCAGCAGTATAAAAACTGGTTGTAGTGATGTACTCTAAAAAACCAAAAACAAAAAAAAAACTGTTAATTATTTTCTGAACATAGACAGAATACTGCTTTTCTCTTGCACATCTTAACTTTTCCTTCCTATCGTGCAATGGGGCACATAGGTAAAACTTTCACTAGTTTAGGTGAAGGAGAAATTGTCAGTTGCCATACACACATGGTGAACCCTGATGAAGATACTGCTGGTCCAGAATGTGGGTCTGTGAGTGTTTTGGCCTCCGTTCTCTTGCCTACTTGTCACATAGCCACTTGTCACTGCAGCACACTATAAGATAGTGCACAAGTTTTATGATAAGCTGACAGTTTTTTTTTTTAGTTACTCAAGAACACCGCCTGGAATACTTGAGCTTTTCAGACTTTATATTTCAAAAGTCAAAGGCAAGCAGTTTGAGAAATTAGCTTTTTCTAATTGTTAACTCTTTAGGATTTCCTTGCATACAAATTCCACAATAGCACTTGAGAACATTTTTATATTCAATTCACGAGCAGTTAGAGGTAGCTCGAACACAAAAAATGAGCCATGCACTTTAGAAAAAAACCTGGAAATAAATGAACCCTTTACAGTACTAGTTTATCTAAACCAATTATTTTAGAGGTACTGAAACCATTGTGTTATGTCTTCCATTAGTTAGAAAAATCATAAGCTCTGCTCTGTGGTGTTTGAACCCAGTCTGTAAATCAAAATAGCCTTTTGTCAAGGGCTGAGTGGCGCTTTCGGGCTGCCGCATACATGCTTCCGGGCACGTACAGCTCCGCTACTAAGAGCAGCTTTTCAGCTACTGCTCATATAAACAGGTTTGGCAGCTTAGCAGACACCCTCCTAAATCCAAAATGGGTCTTCAGAGACAGAAGAAATAACCGAAAATCCACCTTTTTTGTGTTTGGCAACCTATCCAGTTTCTAAAAGACTTTTTCAGAAATTGCTGCAACAGTTTGTTGCCATTGTTCAGTAGAGTTAATAAAAGCTGCTTTGCCTCTGAGCTCACGCGTAATCCAATTATAATGGTCTACAGAGAAAGTTGAGGCTAAAGGCTGCTCTTTGTCAGAGGTAAACAGTTTATGCAATCAGGGTGTGCGATTTTCCCAGTAGCTTATAAAGTAGGCAGATATTTTGACATGCCCTATTTCTTGGTTAAAAAGTTGACTTATTGTCATTTAAAGAAGGTTGGGTGAATTTGACCAAAGTTGTGAGTGAAAAATACGTTCAACCTCACAGCAAGTCCGTGGAGTGTGTCCATATGTATAGATATGTAAATATATGTATTGATATGTAAATATATGTATTGGGAGCAAGGAAATGGAAATATCATTAAAAACAAACTCATCATTTGGTTTTGTGGTGGCGCCTAGCAAAAAAAAATCCTGCAACATAAAATATTTTGTGCTACAAAGGAAGTCGAGTAGGTTAAACCTTTTGAAGGATTTCTACTATAGATTGTCTCGGAGAGAAGTGATACTTTGCACCCTGCTGAGCAGTTTTTAGGTCTGGCAGTCAATGTCCGAACTCTTGGGCTTTGCCAATGCTTGTTTCTTATAGTTCCGGTCTGTGGTAGGGATGACCGCTTTATGTAGTGAAAAAGCAGCTGAGGGGCCTGTTGGGTTTTGAGTGGTCGAGCAGCTGCATGGACTGTTGCAATGGAAACCAAGAAATGATTACTTTTATGTTGACTCACACCATTATGAGTCATTGATCTGATGAATAGTCCAAGTTCAAAGTGATTTGGTTCATTTCGGATGAAGTTTACAATAACCGAGGGATCGCCCACTTATATGCATAGCTCTTCAAAACAGGGGAGCAGGCTCGAAGTAATAATTTGACACTAATGAGGAAGCGTCTCAATTGCTACTGTTAATAAGCTGCCAATGTCAGTAGAATATTGACAAACACACAACCTGATCATCTCGGTGATCAGGAGCCACATGAGCTAATACAAGCGTGCCCATCCAAAAATCACCTTGGCCATTTCAGCTTAGCAGGGCATTGCTGCATTTCACCAACACGCTCTTGGTTTGGTGCACAGTCACTGAATTGAAATAAAGGTAGACATACCTCTGAACTCTGCTCTTATACAAGGAGCACATCCACACACAGTAGTTCCCTTCAGTGTCAGGAACCACTATGCAGTGCTACTTTTGAAATGTCAAAATATTTAGCAATTGTTTTTTTGTTTCAATTTTTCTTTTTTCTTTTTTTTTTTTAAATTGATGAGCGCCCTGCATCCTTCCCTTAACACCAGGCTTATTGGCTTTGCCAGTGCCTGTTTTTTTTTTATTAATATTTTTTGGGCCCATTTTAGATTAGTTTAAATGTGAACTGCTCATTGACTCTTAATTTATTTGAAACAGAAACAGCTGAACGTTTACAGAAATGTAATTGAAATTTGCATTTGACACACTGAAATATTTAGCATTTTGTAAACCACTAGTTGGAGGAAATGCTTCATTTTATCATTGGAATTTGGTCCATTATTTCAGCAACTTTTTCTGAGGATCCCAAGCTCTAAAAGTAGCTGCTTTGCTTTCAGTTTCAAGTACTTACAAAATTATTTAATCAAATTTTAGTAAAATTCACCAGTTTTTGGTAGTTGATTTATAGGAACATGATTAAGATTGTAAAGTAAATTTGATGGTTTCCTTTAGAATGAACAGATTCTGCATTGTATTTGTAACCGTGAAACTTGAAGAACATGTGAAAATTCCCCGTCAAATGTAGGCAGCGCACATTAACTGTAAGGTAGCCTGGAGGTAGCACTTTATCACATCAAGTGTTTTAAGGGTCTCTTATTTTGATACTGAAGAGATAAATTATTACATTAATGCACCTGCGTGCAGAGCACAGTGAGAGGGCATAACTTTGTTGCACACAAAGACCACTGTCCTCTCTGTGCCCCTTAACGATGACACTTTAGTGCACCTCATACAAGACCCCAGAATGGAGCCTCTTGCTAACACTTGGCTTTCCATTGCCGCTACATACTGGTGAGGTCGTTAGGTGATAACGTGACCCACCTTGACTCCTGCGGTGGTGCAGGACGTGGTGCATTGTGTCGATGTGATGGCGATGCGAGCACCCAAGCGGCCACTATGTGAAGGACCGTCTGTGTGGTGGCGATGAGGGCAGACCGTGGCCTCTGTGTGCCCTCACCACGTTCTTTTCTGGAGTGTTTCAGGGCAAGCTCAAAATCGGGTCTTAGGAAGTGAGAGAGTTGGGTCCAGCTGGGGGAAAGGCTGGCCCAAGTAAATAATACATCGAAAAAGGTGCCTTCCCTGCTCATGTTAATCACTTTATGGGGTACAGTACACCCGAATCTACCATACCAACACAAATAATTCACATTCTGTATTCAGCATTTCTTAAAATTATCACTTCGAGAAAGATGGGTAAGCGCGCATTGCACATTAGCTCTCCAGGTCGTAACTCTGTCCAGTAGTATCTCTGGACCTCTAGGTTTGTCTCAGCACTGCCCAGTAGTAGCTCTGGACCTCTAGATTTGTCTCAGCACTGCCCATTAGTATCTCTGGACCTCTAGGTTTGTCTCAGCACTGCCCAGTAGTATCTCTGGACCTCTAGGTTTGTCTCAGCACTGCCCAGTAGTATCTCTGGACCTCTAGGTTTGTCTCGGCACTGCCCAGTAGTATCTCTGCACCTCTAGGTTTGTCTCGGCACTGCCCAGTAGTATCTCTGGACCTCTAGGTTTGTCTCGGCACTGCCCAGTAGTATCTCTGGACCTCTAGGTTTGTCTCGGCACTGCCCAGTAGTATCTCTGGACCTCTAGGTTTGTCTCGGCACTGCCCAGTAGTATCTCTGGACCTCTAGGTTTGTCTCGGCACTGCCCAGTAGTATCTCTGGACCTCTAGGTTTGTCTCGGCACTGCCCAGTAGTATCTCTGGACCTCTAGGTTTGTCTCGGCACTGCCCAGTAGTATCTCTGGACCTCTAGGTTTGTCTCCGCACTGCCCAGTAGTATCTCTGGACCTCTAGGTTTGCCTCAGCACTGCCCAGTAGTAGCTCTGAAACAATTTTCGTAGCTGTCCAGCAGCATCTCTGTAGCTCTGCTCTGGCCAATATCTGTAGCTGTTTCGCAGCCTCCCCCCATCTTCTTTTATTAGTATCTCCATAGCAGTATTTCTGTAGCTTTGCTCAGAAGTGTCTCTGGGTCTGTCCAGCAGTATCTCCATAGCCCCGGTTTGCAGTATTTCTGTAACTGTTTTCAGAAGGATCTCTGTGAATCTGTCCAGCAGTCACTCTGTATCTCTGTTGGCAGTAACTGTGTGGCTCTGTTTAGCAGCAGTTGTTTAGCTGTGTATCTCTAGCCCTGTCTTGCAGTATTCCTGTAGCTTTGCTCAGAAGTGTCTCTGGGTCTGTCCAGCAGTAGCTCTTTAGCTCTATGCAGCAGTACCTATGCTCGTTGTATTTCTGCCTTGCATTGGTGTGCCGTGCGCTCGCTTCTCTCCGTTCATTGCTGTGCTCTCTCACAGATGTTTGCCTGAAGGAAACCATGTCGGTGGCGGACAGTCTCTACAACCTGCAGCTCATCCAGGAGTTCTGCAGTGAGTTCCTGGGCGGGAGCTGCCCACTTACCTTGGAAGACCTCCTCTACGTGCCCCCAGTGCTCAAGGTAAGAGGGTCCTGGGGGTGTGGGGACCATGACCTCACATTGACATGTTCTGCCTTATAAGGTGTGAGAAAGGGGAGGGCGCACCCGGTTACCTGGAGCAGACCTTGAGATGTCTGATGGCATTAGCCATGTAGTGAGTGAATATTACTGTCTATCCTTTGAGGGAGATCGAGGCAGTATATAGGGCTGGCCCTACAGAGGGAGTGTTAAATGGGGGAGTCTAGAACTGACCCTACACTGAGGCAGTGTTTAGAACTATTAATGTGGGACCCCTGACCGAGGGATCGTGTTGCGCTGACGGCACTGAGGGAGCTCACATTGAGGAGCGGTGTAGCACTTAGAGGGTACTGAGGGATAGTATAGCACTGAAGGGGCGCATACAAAGGACTGTGCAATGAGGGGGGATCTCGTACCTTGGGATGAATGAGCCCCAAGGTGCACTAGGGGAATTCGCAGTAAGGGAGAGTGTCACTCGTCATACACTGAAGGAGCCCAAACTGCTGGAGTCCAGAAGCAATGACTAGACACCGCTGAGTTCCTTACTAGGCTATGCTTAGTTGTTTTGAAATCCGCCCCCTTCCACTCGCCTCCCCTCAGCAGGACCCCTGTGCATTCCTACAGAATTAATAGTTTGCATCCGCTCGGTTGCACACCCAATTCTGCTAACAAGGTCGGCCATTAATTAGAGGATCAAAGCTTTGGGATTAGCGAGCAGCATTAGCAGTTATTATTGCACAAAGGAAGTCCTACAACTGGCGTATGGATGGGGGCAGAGAAGAGACCATTATTAAACAGCTAGGCTAATGAGTCGTCCTGCCCACAGGAGTTTGCTTGTGAGGGATCCGTCGCTGTGATGTCATATATTGGTGAAACCTACGGTGCACCTTGAACAGTCCAGGGTGCACAGGTGCAGCTGAGATGGTGTCCATGCCACCTCCTCCTGCCGCTATGAAATGCTACCAGCCTAAATGGTGGGAGGTGTCACCCAGAGGGCCACATATTTCAGAGTTGTCCACGATTGCCCGTTAGCCATTATTGAGAATCGAGGGCGGAATGAGAGGGATCACATTGGCTTGACACTGCACTGGTCAGATCTCCCATTCCAGCAAGGCAGCTCTCTCATACACTTCTCGTTCTTCCTCACTAGGACATTTCTATACTCCAACCTCCCTCTCAAGCATAAGTCTTACGGTGCAGTTGAGGTTTGAGGAGCACGGCTGAGGAATAGGTTGGGCCAAGAGGAAGCTTGGCTTGGTGTTTACTTATAGATAAACTAAATTTTTATAAATCACGTGTATATCAAACAGCTGGTTTTGGACCACGTTGGTGTGAGCAGGGGTTAAATGAGGAAACTGCAATCCTTAAAGTTTAGCCGTCAGTGTTGTAGGACTTTGGGGAAGGAAGAGAGGAAGGTCTGAATGTTGAACTCCTGAGGCTGTGGCGTACTGCTCTGTTGCTCATTGAATCTCTTACAAGTCACCTTTGACTCAGACTTTGAAAACAAGCTTCTACTTTCCCCATTTGGGGGGGGGGGGTGAGGAAGTGTCACAGGGTGCATGATCTTGCCACACCTTGTGTGATAATAAATCACCATGGCACATGACCAGGTTGGTTCACCCCATCCTGGGTAAAAGAAACAATAAGTGTCTCCAAAGTCCAGTTGTGCACTTGCAGACCTCATGTTGTAGTGAAAGAGGAAGATAGACTTTCTTTCAGAGGTTGGAGAACCCACTAGGACCTCCTTGGTCCTGCAAGTCAGTGAAACAAAATGAACTCGATATACTGTAGCAGGAGAACTCCCTTAATATTTGTGCCTTGCGCACATGACATGTATACATCACAAGGGTGTACTAGCAACATTTTTTTTATAGTGTGTGTACATGGCTTCTATATTGTCAAACATAGTTGAAGGACCAGAAGGTCCCCATCAGAAAATAGTTGGCCTGGATCTATCGGAAATCTCAGAGATAAAATGGCAGAAGCAGGGCATTGCGGGTAAAGTCTGTGAGCATGGCTGATCTTATGTTGTCGAAGTCAGCTTGGATGAAAATGTAGTGCAACCATCCCAGTGATTCCTAGAGCACTGCTGTGCAGTTCATGACTCTCACAAGACGGTGCAGTTCTGCTTCGCTCTTACATAAAGGTAGGGCGCTACAGGGTTGCACAGTGTGCATTTTCAGCAATTTATGTCCCATCCCAAGTATCCCGACCAAGTCCCCCTTCCCCCTTGAAATGATCATTAGAGTCTCGCAGCTGCAGTTCTCTTTCTTAGTGGGACAGCAGTCTTCTTCCTACCTAGATAGAACTATGGTGCTTCAGGGCAATCACAACCATTCAGCTCCCCTGCAGGTTATTGAGGCTGAGGGAAAGGAAATTGGTGATAGTAACATAAAGATTCTAAACCATGATCTTCCCTGAGTAGATATATCCACGCGCTTAGAACTCTGAGCTGTGAAATTGGGCTGGATATACAGGGCCAAATCCTATCCAGCGTCTGGCTGCCACCAGGTTTAAATTCAGTCTCCATGCCCATTGAGTACTTTGACTCCTATAATGTGCATCCACTGAAGTGTAGATTTTCTCTGTGGCCCGTTTAGGGGAGGTGAGATTCCAGAGTTCGAAACCGTTCTGTCAGAACAGTATGATGGGAAATGGCATAGCTGACTTCTTGGTGCATTTTTAGTCTACTGTCAAAGGAGGGTTGGCTGCCCCTGGTCTGGTATGTAGAACGTTGCCAAAGGCATTTGATGTTCACAATATCTGGAATCCTGATGTTCTCGATGTGGGCTGGCCTGAGGTTGGGGTCTGGTTTGTGAAAGCAGCAGCTAAAGGCATGCAAGGTGTAACCACCTGCAAGGTAATGGAAATAACAATTAAACTGGTCAGTGCCTCTGAATATCTGGTTGGGCAGGTGCCGAGTCAGTTAGCTCTCTGGCTCTGCCAAGGCCCCACTGGCTTTTCTGAGGCAGCAGCCTGTCGGGAAATCTCATACTACTGTAGTGGACCTGTGCGCTTGGAGGCTCTTACAGGTTTACATTCAGTGTTCTTGACTCTGATAGAATGTTCTTGTCTCTGATGTGATGTTCTCACCTTTGATCCTACGTTGACCGATAGGACCTTGTTTATGTCACAAGGAAGACTGGTATTAATGAAAGAGATACATTGCTTAAAAACCATACCCTATTTGTAGTTTTCATAATGCAGAATGACTAACCTCACCACCGTCTTCTGTTCGCTTCCTTCCCTGATGTCGCAGATCAACATCGGTGCTTTTCTGGCCGAGCTGTACCTGTGCTTTGAAGTGGTGAAACCAGACTTCGTCCAGCCCAAGCAGATAGCAGACTCTGAAGGTATCTTGGAGTGGTGGGGTGGAGGCTCTCTTGTTACAGGCCGGCAAGCCCAGGCCAGCTCCTGATCACGTGGGCTTCCGCTTCTAAAGCTTCTAGCGGGTGGGAGAGGGATTGAAATGGGAACTTAGTGGAAAGCTGTCTAGATGTGGTCTTCCGGGTTCTCTTTCCAGACCTGTGAAGAAGTCCTGCTTAGAAATATCATCATGTGCGAAGGCCAGTCTTTTGGTCAGGCACCCAAGTTTAGCTTTGTAGGCCTCTTACAGCTGACATACCTTTTGTTTTGCAGGTTCCCCTGGATTCATCGAATCCCCCTCACCCATCAGCTGCACAAGCCAGAGGTGAGCATCGTCTAGATGGGCCAACATTTCCCTCACCCTCGTCCCAGATTCAGTGGGTTTGCACGTTACTGAGGGAGAGGGTGTGAGTGGCATTTTTGTTTATAATTTAATGGATAAAGTAGTAAGTATAGGGGTTCATTTGGATTGAGTGTACAGGAAGGAGATGGGTAGAAGTGTGGACCTTTTTGATGACAAATTACTTCTCAATGCACCAACAAGCACTAGCAAAGCCAATAGATTGCACCTTTGTGACCAATTAGCTTTGTCAATGGTTTTTAGCCCTGCTGCACAGCATCCATTTTTTTCCCTTCATCTTAATTACTGATCCAAGTTGGATCAGTAACTAAAAAGAAAATAAAACAACTTTTTTTTTAAGTGGGCGGATGAAGCAAAAGTAACATGGTGGGGCCGTGTGAAAAAGAAACGTCAACAGGGCAACATAGTGCAAGAGGGAGATGTACTCAAGGGAGACAGATCAAAAACATGCACTGTAATGGAGTCCTTTACACACAAGAACACGCATTGGCAAAGCTAATAGGTCTTGCCTATGCAAGAGCTATTGGGTTTGCCAATGTGTCTTAGCCATGTTATACACCTTATTGGCTGCTGTTCAGCATGGCTTAGAGTTAGTGGCATAGAGAAGAGTGGAGTGGCAGATCATGGGGTGGCAGGGTGTAGAGTGCAGTAGAGTTGTACAGCAGATGGTTGTATGTTTGAGGGACGTAGAGTGGAGTAAAGTGGTGTGGAGTGGCTTAATCGTGGACTAGAGTGACCTAGAGTTAAGTGTCAGAGTGTTGTGGAGTAGAGCTTCGTTGAGTGGCATAGAGTGGAGTATGCATGGTGTGGTAGTGCACTGCCATTACAGACAATACATTCTCAATTGAAATGACCATTACGTTTGTGCAGACATACAGTTTTACTGATAAAACTATACAGGGCAAAACGATAATGTGTGGAAGTGGCATCGATTTGTTTTGATCGTATTCAAATATTTTTTTCCAGCACACTTCAGAATTACAAAAAAAAGTGCTTCATTTGTGCTTTCTTAATTCTGATATAGTTTGAGATTTGCTGTCCTTTCACACAGGCAGATTGTCAGATAAATCTTCTCACTTTGAAGTCAGAGAAGGAAAAATAAACACCAAGCTCCCTCGGAAGACAGCCTGACATTTGACCTCTGTCTTTGAGTGCACCGAAAATGTGACAGGATAAAAAAAAAAAATACAGGCCAGTTTACAAAAGGCGAGCACTCATGAAAGAATATAGTAAACAGGCTATGCTCCTCGGGGGGGCGGGGGGCTAACTCAAGCTGGACAGCCTAAAACAAAGCCAGGAAATGGAAAGCAAATAAAGTTGAGTTACAAAACACAAAGCCAGTGGTAAGCAATGGGCAGAATAAATTCCCAGAGAAGCTTTCAGAATGTCTCCAAGACGTTTTCAGAAAACCAGATGGCTGCTAGCCAATCAGATTGTAAAGAGGCAAAGCTCAAAGGGAGGGACAAACACAAGATTGACCAGGAAAGCCAACCATGGGTAAGCAGTGAACGGGCACAAAGCCCCTTTGGTTTTGGTAAGCCACAATATGCCTTGCAACAGTCAGTGCATGTGCTGTCTAGTAGGCTTGAGTTAAAAAAGAGGAATTGGTGCACTCTCAATGTTCACTTGACCGAGAGCTCGATTGTCTGTGTACGTTTGTGTGGCTGTTGAACTTTTTGCTCATTAGTGGAAAAGCTTTCAATTTACACCTCTCTCAAAGTAGTCCATATCCCTGCAGCTATGTAAAAAATCTTCTGAGGCCTCTTCAGAGTTATGAGATGGCCCCTGTTGCCTAGTACTGCCTTCTTATGGGGTTCTAATGAGCACCCTTTTCACTGGTTGTATTGTACAATGTCTCATGGTCACCCCTTTTTAGGTCTCGCGCCTAGCGTTGCACTGCACAGCAGTGCTCGCGCAGCGCGAGACATTTAGTAGGTGAAAAATGGGGATTCAGCACTGACCTAGGAATCGCACACGCTCGTGCGTGTGCGATTCCTTTGTGCTACCCCATTGGCCTTTTCGTGCGTCTTTTATAAAAGACTGCACGCAATTAGCCAAAGGCGGGCGCATTGCTCCTCCCATGGCCTATTGGTGTCTATTACGCGCTTGGTGCGCGTAATAGACACCAATAGGCCATGGGAGGAGCAATGCTCTTCCCATGGCCTTTTGGTGTCTATTACGCGCTTGGTGCGCGTAATAGACAGCAATAGGCCATGTGGTTTCAATTATCGTGCCCAGACACGGGCGTGATAATTGAAATCACATGCTTAGCTGTGGCGCGCGTGCGCGCACCACGTGTTCTTTTCTTATTTCCGTCGTCAACTTGAAGGAAAGTACCGTGTTTGACTCGCACAGTCTGAAGTGAAAGGCGCGCTCGGATATTATTTCATCTCCGGGACTCTGCTTAGGAGAGGCTCCTGGGTTTCCTTGATTTGTTTTCCTGTCTGGTTCTGGGCTAGGACCTTTCCACAGTCTCTTTCTTTAAATCTGTTTCCACTCGTTTTCTCTTCCCACTCGTTTTCTCTTCCCACTGCATAAAGGCTGATTCTCTCCAGCGAGGCAGGTGTGTCAGATTAGCTTTATTTACACCTGTTTCATGTGCCTGCTCTAAATTCATGTATTCATTCCCTTCTCTTGCTGCCCATTGCAACGCCCTCTCTTGCTTTCCCCTACTTTGGTCCAGTTTCTAGCCTGACCCAAAATCTGTACCCCCACTCACTTTACACCCAACTTTTATGATTCGCATTGTTTTCCATTCCACTTGCCTTTCTGGCTGTTCGCCTCCCTGTTCGCTCATGCTTCCTAAGTTGGTTTATCCTCAGTGGGGAATTCTGGCAGAGACTTTCTGCGAATCTTGCTGCCTTGTGAGGTGACAGCCTGACAGGTGTGCCCTAGTGCAAAGAATGCGGCATGTTTTGTGCAAGTGCAAAGTGTCATTAAAGTTAAAATACGTGATTAAACTGGAATGTTTCTGTAAAGTCCTCCTCCAGCACTTAATATTTTAGGCACTTTTTGTTCTGGTTGTCACTCAGAGTCCATCACTGTATTTCCTAGCGGTTCAGGCTCCTGACTGTGGTTTGTCTCTTTCACAAATTCCTGCACGATAGTCTCTGTTCCGATTACTCAGGGCCAAGGGAAACAAATAATGTGGGGCTCGACATCCTCAAGCAAAAAAATATATATTTGCTGCATTTTCCACAAACGAATCAAATGTTATTAAAGGGTCCTCACACGAAACGCGGTGCCTACCCCCAGACACTTCGTGGATGTAAACTGCTCACCTTCAGCCATTACTTGTTGAAACTGCCATTTAAAAAGTTAGTGTGGCTCAGCACATGTAAGGATCCCCATTTGATGAACCTAGAAAGGACTTTTTTTGTCTGCAGCAGGAAACAAAAACAAGTAGTACTTAAAAGTAACCCAAACAAGGTGGATAGAATGATTCCCTTGTCACGATTTTTTAAATGTGTTCTTTTATCTTGAAATCAAAGACCCTCATCTCAAAACTGCAGTTATTTTAAAATAGACACTCAGACTTTAGACAAATAATGTTTTATATGTATTATCTTTTTCTATTCTCTCAAATCCTAAATTACTTTAGCAAGACACGTAAATCATAAATGTGAAACGTAATATACTGC
The DNA here is from genome assembly GCA_963921515.1 of Calotriton arnoldi. NCBI lineage: Eukaryota > Metazoa > Chordata > Amphibia > Caudata > Salamandridae > Calotriton > Calotriton arnoldi. Next base: position 1,215,426 of record CAWUFW010001378.1, read on the forward strand.
TTTGCTGAGCTGCTTTTAAGAGAAAGGAACCAGATTATTCCTGCATAATTTGCATTCCGTTGCCTCATAATCTAGTCACCCTGCCGCATAATTTCAGCCTCCAATTCTGCATAATTCCAGTGGCCCTCCTCTTACTGCGCTAGGCCATTCCCTGCCTGCGCAAACTCGTACCATCTGTCGACTGCTTCTGTCTGCTATTGCATCACTTACAGTTCGAAAACAGGTCTCAGTCAAATGTAGCATTCTAGCCCCCCTGCATGTTTTCCACTACATTGAGGGTTCTTATTTGATGGCCCTAGAAGATGTGTGTTCTGTCTATCCCCACAATATACTCCTCTCCAACTTCATTTCTTCTGTTAGTTTACTCTCTCACTTCATAGAATGTGTTTCTTCCTTTACTGCACCTTTTCCTCTCTCACATCGTCTACATTTTATCCTTCAGGGATCTCATTTGTTCCCCCTGACTTCCTTTCACACGTTGATGTTGTTCACACTCTCACCATACTTTGTCATCCTCCTCAAATGGCTTTTTCCCTGTCACCTGCCCACTGCACTCTCCTCGGTACCTCTTCCTCACTGCATTATTTCCTCACTGTTCCTTGCAACTTTTTCCTCGCTCTCAGTTTATAACTACATTCTCTCTTACTGCTCTCTTCCTGAGGTTTTTTTGTATTTCCTTCCCGCAATACACTCTCGCTTTCTCCCATCCTCACTGCACTATCTATTAAATGTTACTGGCTCACAGCCCTTTTCCCCTCTTGCCCTCTCACACCCTATCTTTCTTTTAACCTCCTTAAAACAGTCTTTCTTTTACCTTCCCCTTCCTTCTCCACTTTTCCCTTCTTTATCACAGCTAAAATATAGTGCTAAATGCTGATTTTCCTTTTCACAAAATTTTGCACCATTTTTTTGAAATTACCATGTTAAAAGCTAAAGTGCAAGTGCCACAAGGGTCTTGCATTTGCGAGAGTTTGAGCTATTGGCATTGTAAATGACAATGCCTTTTATTTATGTTTTTACAAAACCTGCAAGTAGTGTTTACGTAGCTCTTGCAGGTTTTGTAAACACTTAAATAAAAGGCATTCTCATTTACAATGCCCATAGCTCCAACTCTCACAAATGCGAGACCTATTGCATTGCAAATGCTTGTTTCAGGCAGTTTACTCACTAGCATCTCTTCCACTGGTAGTCTTTCCAAGATTTTCTCTTGGGCATTTTTTACATTGTTTGTGTACTCTCGAGTTGGCTTGTGGGGCCCTCTTCCAGTGGTTCTGTTCTCTGTGCTTTTACAGATACCTCCTCTCATGCCAGTGTTATATTGCCGATCACTTCCTCTAGTGATGTTCCCATAAGTTTCTATAGCACTTCAATGCCAGTGTTATATGGTACCTCTTATTATTTGTGTTCTTGTGGGTACCTATTGCCATGGGAGTGTTCCCTTGGCCACCTCTTCTCGTGGCTGCTTTCTCATGGGTGCAACTAGCAATGATCTTGTTCTCATGATATTCATTTGGCATCCCTTCCATTGACGTATTTCAATTGCCACCTTTCATTGTGTTTACTATGACCTCAAAACACACAAAGGTTGATGGGAGGAATGCTTGCAAGACGTCTAACCACTGGCAATCGCTCAGGCCGCATCCCATCCTATTCTTCTGCCCACCATCCCATTTCAGTTTGGACCCAGCCATATGCAAATCAGTCTTGACCCTGTTCAGATGGAACAGTCCAGCCCGAAGTACAAGGCCAGGTCCCCCTGAACCAGAACATTGTTGCCATTGGAGCAGGGTCAGGACTGATTCGCATATGGCTGGGTTCAAACTGAAGTAGCACGGTGGGCAATAGACCAATGGGTTGAGTGCTACACCGAGTGACTGCCAGTTGTTAGACTCATTGCAAGCATTCCTCCCATCACCTTTTGTGCGTTTCTTTTTACCTCTCCTGCGCTGCAGTATTGTTTGGTGTTCCCATGGGTACTGCCTCTCTGTCCACTCTTCTCATGAGCATCCCTGGTTTTGTCTCATGATTCCCCTGTGGGCACCTCTTCTCGTGCCATCCTGCTCATGGGTAACATTTGCACTGGCAGTGTTGTCCTTCTGTGCACATGGCACCCCCTACTCGTGGCAGTGTTCCCTTGGACACGTTGTCTAACTGTGGTGTTCTCAGAGTTTCCCCTGGACACCTCTTCCCGTGCCAAATCTCCTCACGTGCCCCGACGCTGTTACCATGGTATCCCTGTGGGCTGTGACACCTTTCACTGGCGGCGTTTTCATGATGTTCCCATGTGCACATCCTCTGGTGCCAGTCTTCTCCTGGGTACCCCGTGCCCTGGCCTTGTTCCCATGCTCCTATACACCTCTGGAATGCCCTTTTATTGCAGAACCTGTTCCTTGTCCCCGCGCACAAAGGCCTCGTTCAGGAGCCGCAGCACAAACACGGCCTTTGTTTACAAAGACCTTTTTTCCGAGGTTGGCAAAGCTCCGCGCTCCAGCGAGGCCGCCCTCGGCGCAGGCGCCTCCCGCCAGTATCCACGGAGGAGCGGGAAGGGCTCGAAGCGGCAGGTGCGGCCCAGGGTTGCAGGGCTCCGAGTATCGAAGGGTGCGAGGGTAGGAGGCGCGCAGGACTGCACGGGTGTGAGCTGCTTGGGCTGCAGCTTCAGGGGCAAACGGGGCGGCATGGCCGGGACCCACTCGGAACCGCACATGCCACCAAGGTCGGTGCTGCCTAGGTAAGGACCACCGAAGACTGAGGGATACTGGGGCTGCAGAGGTAGGGGCACGTCAGGGTTGCTGTAGGGGTAGGGTTCATAGGGCGACTGCCACCCCTTGCTGCAGGCCGTGCCAAGAATGGAAGCAGTTAACCCCAGGATCCCGTAAATCGAGTATGAAGGCGTGGCAGGCAAAGGGGCAGGGGGCCAGCGGGGGGCAGTCACGAGGAACAGAGCCTGAATGTCAATGTATACATTGTATGACGTAAAAACCCTGAACCCACATTAATTGAGAAGGTGTCACGTGATAATGGGTACTCGATAAATGTGGATGCGACACCGGTGCGCACTCCTATTCACGCCCAGTTATGCTAAGCTAGCAACATATATGCAGGGCCCCTGGCGTGATGTAGCCGAGGACCACCAAATTATGCAGCAGGGTTGGCTATATTACACGGCAAGAGATGGCAAATTGTTGGGCGCAATGCGGCACATTTTGTGATAGTAGAACTTCATTATTTTGTTATTTTTACTCATGGTAACAATGTCTGGGCAAAGATTTCACCTCATTTGTACCAGTTTAACGACTAAATACAGCTATAAGCAACTGAAAGATGAACAGTCAATGTATGCGAAGGGCCTTCCTCTGCGTGAACACATGTTGCAACATTTTTTTGTAATTTTTGATCCATTTAAACAAAATTTTAACTTTTTTGTTAAATCTGCAGATTATATAGCACATGATGGATTATGTGACTGCGCAGAAAATACATAATTATGCGTAAAACGCTGTGGCCGCACAGTCTCATAATTCCAGTGGCCCTGCAAACAGGTCACAGACTAGTTCTGTAGATAGCTCAGTGGATAACTGATCTTTGCGTTACCTGCTGGTCCTGGTCACACGTTTCAATCTTTGTAATACAGTTTAGTGAGTTATGAACTAGTGAAGCACCAACGCTCAGCAAAGAATGTTGCCAGCCCTCACATTCTAAAAGCGGCGCGGGGTGGACACAACCATTAGGAGTACAAACTGGAGGGGTTAACAGGACAGCGATGAAATGATAGTCTTTAACAGTACAGCACCGTAGGTCATTTAGGCCTAAATATAACACCGGCATCATGAAAACTGCAAGGCACAGTGTAGAACTTTGCTGTCCTTTTTCAAGCTTTAGTTTTTCTAAGGCTGCTTAAAAAGTGTACCTTTGAGGGCTCATTAAGTTATTAGTAAGTGCCATACAATGGTTATTAGTGGGATTACTCATGTAGACAGATATATCTGAGATTCTTACGGGGTATACATGTCTCTAACATACGTTGTTGAAAGAAGAAGAAAAAAACACCTCCAGTCATAGTTTAGTTCCATTGTTTACTCAATGGCATTGGCACCAAGGTGTGGAGTTCCCGCTAGCTCCCAGCCATGATGAGACCCTAACAAAAAGAGTGCTGATGGCCATGTGAGACAAAGACAAAAGCGTTGGGTCCACCTGGAGCTGAAAATATGAACCCTCCCTCACCGCCTGCAGGTTGCCGATCTGAATGCTAAGGCTGCAGAGTGTGCGGGCGCCCCTTGAACATGTCCTGGTGTCGCTAATTTACACCAAGCCGTGGTCGGCATATTTCAGTGAGGCCACACTGGATCTCCAATCCAGCTCTATAATAGCTCCTAGATCTGGTTGGACCTCACCCTCTTTTCCAGCACTGCCTGCAGGGGTAGGCCCCACCCATTGCTGCAGGGGTAGGCCCCACCCATTGCTGCAGGGGTAGGCCCCACCCATTGCTGCAGGGGGGTAGGCCCCACCCATTGCTGCAGGGGTTAGGCCCCACCCATTGCTGCAGGGGTTAGGCCCCACCCATTGCTGCAGGGGTTAGGCCCCACCCATTGCTGCAGGGGTTAGGCCCCACCCATTGCTGCAGGGGTTAGGCCCCAGCCATTGCTGCAGGGGTTAGGCCCCAGCCATTGCTGCAGGGGTTAGGCCCCACCCATTGCTGCAGGGGTTAGGCCCCACCCATTGCTGCAGGGGTTAGGCCCCACCCATTGCTGCAGGGGTTAGGCCCCACCCATTGCTGCAGGGGTTAGGCCCCACCCATTGCTGCAGGGGTTAGGCCCCACCCAATGCTGCAGGGGTTAGGCCCCACCCAATGCTGCAGGGGTTAGGCCCCACCCAATGCTGAAGGGGTTAGGCCCCACCCAATGCTGCAGGGGTAGTGCCCACCCATTGCTGCAGGGGTAGGGCCCACTCATTGCTGCAGGTATAGGGGCTACCCACTGCTGCTGGGATGATGCAATTGCTAAGACTCCAGTAGCCAAATGGAAGGTAGGAGATGTCGAGCATCGAGGGCCAGTAGGACTCCATAAGATGAACCCCTACACCAGCCCTGCACACTGGCGCTTCTCTTCTTGTGGTTAAGGGGCTTCAGGTTGTGTTGGTTCGTGATTGTCGTGTACATGACCCACAAGGAGTCCAATGCAGCTACTTAGCTGTTAACAATATCTTGGCCAGCACCCTCATCTAGTAGTGAAGCATCACATCACATTTGCCTTTCACTTCACAATTTTGCCGTGTTCAAAACAATGGGCGTTGTATTTGTAATTTAAAATATTTTATTAATTTTTGAATAACAATACTGTATTTCATTTATATGTATGGCATATTAACAGGGAACACAATAAAAATGGTGGGAAATGTGGTACATGGCGGTATCTTTACCCCTCCCCCCCACCACTCCTCTATTTTGGCTCCGAAGAGGGTTCTGACCTTTTTAGGTTTTGCTTTATATTTAAAAGCCCACTGTGTGTGATGCAAGGACAAAAATATTTGAAAGACTTTTCTTCTCTGCCAGAAAAGCTTTACAGAAGCAAGCGGCTGATGGAAAAGGGATTAGTTATAAGATCTTGGGTAAACTGAAGATGGTTATGGTTATAGTAGGAATCCCTGTTCTCAGGTGCTTCCAGGCTTATATTTAAATCAATTGTCCTAAATCATATGAACAATGCTGCTATTACTCGGATTGATCATATTCACATAGTGTGACTAAAGGTGGTGTCCCACTATTTGACATTGGACACTTCTGAAAGTTTACACCCACATTTCATGCGCACCCCTGATTTTAGAGTCTACAAAACTATATATTGAGTTGCGGTTTGGGATGCTTGCTGCACCAGATCCGAGAGGTATTTATAATAAATTACCTCGCGTAAGAGGTTTTGAGGCTACACCTGAGCTTGTTTTATATTTTGTAAAAAATTTTAGTGTAATGTGTTCAATGAGCTGTATTTGGAGTGCCGTTCTAGCACATGCTTATGTTGTAAAGCTGTGTAAACTTAGCATTCAGATTTTTGAAACGCTGAATTCTGCACACCTGCATAATTTCGTGTGGGGGTCGAGAAATATCAGAAAAGTGTCTGCCTCTTTTGGCCATCTAGAGGGAGGATCTGAGGTACATCTACAGGGATGATCTTTTGGCCATGTGTGCCCACAGGGAATGGAGGAAGAGGAATTTGAGCCAGTGTCCACCTCTGTGTCTCTATAGGAGACTGAGTAAATGTGTAGGCGCCCCTAAGATTATCACCTGTGGCTGTAGGGATGTAACAAAAGATGCATGGGTATCTTATGCTAGATCTCCTGCCTATAGGCAATGTAACAAGTGGTGCATACAAACCCATGACGATCCTGTTTGTCCCGTAGCTGGGGGAATAAGGTGCATGGGTCATCCATAGTTCCCTCTTGATTCTTATTCCATCCTCTATTGAAACGCAGGAGGTGGCCACGATTGTCCGATGAGGATGGATTAAGATACATATGCACACATAAGTGCCTCTCATGCCCATAGGGGGGTGAACAAGATACATGGGCACCTCTTGTGTACATAGAATTGAGTAAGATACTCTGACATCTCTTACATCCATAAGCGACGAACAAGATGCGTACAGGCCGATGGTTGCCCCTTGTGTCCCCATAGTGAAATCAAGAAATTCATAGGGATCCATGATCATCTTGATATGCCATGAAAAATATTATCACCTTCAATGTCCCTATAGGGGATGGAATAAGATGCATAGAAACGCCTGTGTACCCCCTGTGTCCACAGAGGGTGAAATGCATATTAACACACAAAGCCACCCCTTGTTTCCATACCGTATGGGACACACGCATTTGCAAAGCCAATAATCTCTCCTATGGGACTATGGCTTTGCCAATGGTTTTTAGCCATGCTACACAGCATCGCTTAAGCGAGTGTTTTTCTTTTTCAAGATTTGGATGATTAACTTAAAAAATGTTTCCTTTTTTTTCTTTTTGTTTTAGCGGGTTGTGGGGAAGCAACACTGGGCAGAAGCAAAATGGGGGTCATGGATGGAGGAAGCAACATGGAGAGCGTGTGGCTAAGGCGGGAGAAGCTCACAGGCGCGAAAGCAACACAGTGGGAGAAGCCCACAAGTGAGAGAGCGAGGAATGCGGAAGTGGGGACAGAAGTGCTTGAGGGAAACAGCTGAAAAACATATGCACACTCCTGTAGAGCTTAAATTAAACAAAAACAGCAGTGCTGAAAAAACAAGTAGTGGAAGTACACAAGTAATGTGTCCATGCTCCTAGGGCAGGACAAACACAAGAAAAGGTAGATAAGCCTACCGAAACTAACAAATAGGCAAGCAAATGAGTGACAAAAAGTTAGCCAACGGTAAGCCCTTGGCAGGCTCTAATCCCTGTCTAAGCTAACAATACGTATGCACTGTCTAGTGGGCGAGACCTAAAACGCACCATTACAAATAAACAAAAGAAGCATAGCACATTTATACATACTACTCAGGAGGGCCTCTTGCTCACTGGTCTTGAATTATTTGGATCTCTTTTTTCACTGATCTTGAGAAAGTTTGTGCAGCTCCTCTTTCTCGAGGGAGGTGGGTGACTCCAAATATTATTATTTTTATTAAACACTGGTATCTATAGAGGAGGGCAAGATGGGACGCATGCCCCAGCTTTAATAGTCCTGACTATTCCTTGTGCCTCACCACCACCGCTTCTGAATGTGCGAGGAGGCAGCACAAAATAAAGACACTGCACCTTTCCAGTCACCTTCATTTGTCCAACTACCTTTCATTGAAAAGCAGTGTTTATGTAACCTGCTTAAATCTGACCATGTATGTATGCATATCTATATAGATATATACACAGATACAAAGTTAGATTCAAATATTAGATTTTATAAGTGACCCCCCCGTTTCTTCTGCTCTGTGGCTCGATGTGTGCCTCCCCTTTCAATTTCACTTCTAGAGATGCCTCTGTGATTAAATGGGGAGGTGGTTAAGCTTAGAGTAAAACTACTCCATAGAGGGCGGGAATAATCCGAGACCTGACCAACCACCACTTGTGCTCCCTCCCTAGGGGCTGGGGATTTGTGATACCTAGGCCCCATTGTCACTTTGTATCCCTGTAGCTGGAAGCAATGAAACACGCACAAGCAATTACACACACACTTTGCTGAAGTGTACTTGCTGGTGCACGGACTCTAGCCACTGGATTAAAAAAAGGTGTCTCTTGCAGCAGGTCTGTGACAGTTGTGTACTGTTCACAATGCTTTGTTTTGTTGAGGTTGTTTCAGGTAAGCTGTGTCCACAGCAGTCATTGAGTACTCTATTTAAATAACTGCTGCACATTATGAGCAGGACCTCGCCCACCCGGCCCTATGTGATGATTTCCTCTGAAGAGGTCATGCAGGCTGATCATGGCCATGAAGTACACAGCACCTCCATCTTACCTTCCCGGGATGAGAGATCGGTGGTTTCTGATCTGTGGTTCCTGCAGAACAAGAATCCCTGCCAGCTGAGGACCATGATGGTGTACGGTGGTCTTGTCACAGCACAGTGGATTCTGCTGCTTTAGAAGAACAAATGATATACTAGAGTCCCTTCTTAACCTCTGTCGTCACTTTAGGTCTCTCAATGACCTGGCGCATGTCCGTACTATTCCCAGTTGCCCATTGCCTGATTCCAGTCTTCTCTGCTTGGCAGGGCTGTGGCCGACCAGTATGAGGTAACGGAGCGTCCTGTTGGGTTCTGGTTTATTCTTTGGGTGAAAATAGTTTCTTCTTTCGTTCTAGCTCTTTCATAGGTGTGAACAGCATTATCGGATACTTGCATTATATCATCAGGACACGTATATACGTCAAGGAACAAAGGAGCAAAAAGCAGGGAAAACCAGTCTATCAAATCAAACGCAGTAATTTTTATTTGTTTGGCAAATGACTGTTCCCCATAGAAATGTGTTACTTAAAAAAAAAAAAAAAAAAGTACATAAATCAGGAACTGCATTACTTGCTTTATCATGAAGACTACTGCTGCCCCAATATTGGAAGTAAAACTTATTAACTCCAAATTAAAAAAAAATATATTTTTCCCGTGGCAAACTGCCATGCATATCATTTCACTATTTAATTATTTTGATAGTATCAAAACATACCTTCTGATAACACATTGCATAGTGATCCGAAATGTGTAGCCCTCCAAGAGCCGACATACTGGCTTTGTACCAAATGAGAGAGATCCCAAGATACGGCCTATTGTCCGTAACTGCGGACAAAAAAAACCTAAGGTCAAGTAGTTTGGGTTTCATTTAAGCGCTTCTTCAGAGCTTTACAGTTCATGATTGAAAATGCATCTGACGCATGTGTACCAACACCAGGAATTAGCGACCGAGCACCGATATCTGAGATGTGACTAGGACAAATCGAGATTCATCGGCACTCCTCGCCTCCTCAGATAGACTAAAGGTAGCCCCACTGGCTGGCAGAGGTTTGCCAACAGCATTTTTTAAACACTCCACTCAGTTTCTGCCTCTCGTGGCCTTCAAGGATGTTCCAAAGACTGGGCTTTCTTGCCATTCCTTCCCTGTAGGCCAGCCACTGCAGCACCTTAAAGCTCAAGCAACTTTTCTTTGGTGAACTTGTACGGGGTGTTGACTCTTTTGTTCTATTTAGGTCCTCCCCAAGACCCCGCATCTTCCCATTCCATCTTGGTAAGGCTGAGATCCCTCAGCTGTGGTGTGTTTTTTTTGGTACCTTGATTTGACATGAATTAGGTCACCTTTTCACTGTCTGGATGCTCTTTAGAACTCCATTTAATAATATTGTTCCTGATGTTAGACCTTCCACCTTCTCCAAACTTGTATAAACCCTTCGATACAGTTGAAGACTTGTATTTCGTCATTAGCTCTCGGTCGAGATCCGCTTCTCTTTGAGGCCATTGGACAGACCTATGTTAGGGGATTTACCTGGCGCACTGGTCCTATTTTAGTAATCTTGTGCAGAACGTCTGATGCTGCCATACACAATCTTCTAATTTATACTTTTTGCTTCCCCACAGTGCGCCCCCTGTGTTTACATTTCGGCATCCGCTCCTGTCTGGGGGACAGCTACAGTCTCCAGGTGAGTCGGGTGAGGTTGTTCTGAAAGCCGTTGTTCTAAACAGTGGTAGCTTGATCTGCACTGTGACCCTTTTGGGGGGGGGGGCGCTATTGAGAGTTGCCCCGCTCACTGTTAGACCACCTTCTCCACAGCTCAGTCACTCATGGTGAAAACGTGTTTTAAACCTTCTTATTTTCATTTTTACAGACTAGGGTTTGTTTCTTCACATGTTCAGATACCCCTTAGTTGTATCCTTTGGCTTCAAAATATAAAGCACACGATGGAAAATGCCAACACTTCCCATTTTCTATCACCATCTAAGGGAGGAGACCAACAGACTCCCTTTCAGATGGCTAGCGCTTAATGTCCAGACTACTGAGTGACTAAGAGCAGTCCCGCAGAAGAGAGGGAAATGGGGTGAGATCCACAGAGGGGCAAAGTTGGCTTTGGGCCACAAGAGATGACCCTGAGGAGGTGGGAGGTTTTTTCTTTTCTTCAAAGGTACGGGGTCAGCTTAAGGTCTAGGTGAGATGGCCCAGGGAAGGGGGGGCAGCAAAATGAGTCAGATGTGGGCCTTGGTGAGATGTCATTGCTCTGTTATTTCCTTCAGAAAGGGCAGAAGAACCAAAGCATGGCCAACCAACCATTAGGACATCGGTTAAGATTGTGAGGAGTATATTGGGTTGCTGACCAGCTTGTCTGGTGCTGGCCCCTCACAGCTCATTAGTCCAGTCCTTCATTCTTTGGAAATAGGGGGTCTGGAGTGGACTGCAAACATCCTCGTTAGTTAGCTACCCTCGGTGTACCATTACTTGTGGTTTCTGCTATTCTAGAAGAGGGGTAATACCAGAACTTTGAGTTTTGGAGGAATAACATGTGGAATTCTGTCTTAACATGCCAATTTCTGCATATGTTTCCCTGGATACCGCTGAGCAGCAGTTTTCGATCTGAACTGAATTCGAATGAGGTTGGTTACTTTGGTTACCATGCCACTCAAAACTAACAAGCCGCTTGTAATGTGGGCCAGAGCGGGATAAAATGGTGCTGCACTACTAGCAAATTGGACCCTGTTGGGCAAATTCATTGGTTACTGTGTAGACATGGGGTACTTGCAAACATTTGCCCAGGGGACACAAAGTACGGTCTGTGATGTGAACGAGGGCCGCACTGATGCCAGCAAGGTGGTGGTAGGGGGTCTGGGTGGGTCAGGGATTGTGTAAGGAGGTCTAAACAAATGTTAAATAAATGGGCAAGCATTTATTTGTAGGTTAATAAATGCTTGCTTGTTTATTTAAAAAAAAAAAAATCTGAATATTAGTGCTCAGCAACTAAACAGCAGCTTGTGCTGCTGTTCACCAGGGTGGGGGGGGGGGGGGCGCCCATGTAAAGGTCAAGAGGGCCGCAAGCCGCCCCCAGGCTGTACTTAGAGTATCACTGGTGTAGACTCTGGGTCAACCCCAGTGCGGTGCTTGAGGCCACTGATTACAATATGTGATACTCATTGCACTGAATGAAACCTGTAATATTCCAGTGTGTGAGTCTCCATGGCACTGCATGAGACCAGTGATGCATGGACCTTGTGTGACTTTATTTCCGTTGTAAGATTGCGGGAGTTTGTGTCTGTGTGCTCACAATGCTTTCTTTGTCCAGCTCTAACCTTTTGCTGTGTTTGTTCCAGGGTCGCTGCACCACTCTACTTCAATGCCCCAAGTTGAGGGTTTTGGCAAGACTTGGAATAAGAAGCAGCTGAGGTGAGGAGGGTTCATGCTGTGCTCTGGTTTTGAGAAGCTGGGAGATTAAAAAAAAAAAAAAGCTATTCTGAAGGCACCTATGTCAGTTTCACCAGAGCAGTTGCTTCAGCACCTTATACCTGGTGTTCTCTTAAGCAAGTATGATAGTTCAGTGATTTGAACTCATACCACTGAAACGTGCAGTGATCTGAAGGTGAAGGGCTTGCATCTGTGCAAACCAACTCAGCCTTCCATCTTTCTGAGGTCTGTGAATTGAGTACCTTTAAATTGGGTAGTAGTAACACTTGTTGTTTACAGTGCGTAGAAAGTGAGGTATGAAGCACAACATAATAAAAGTTACTGCTATTGTAAAGCAACCAGATGGAGTGCCATGTGTTGTGCAAGCAGTACTCTCAAGGTGATGCCCAGTTTGTACTGGTGGTATTTGCAAGCTCCTTAACCACTCTACGAAGCTGATTTGTGTTGTGGCCATACGGCACATCTTTCATTGCTTTGTTGCCTGGAGAAGAGTTAATAAAAAAGGAATCAGAACATAAGCAACGCAAAATGAAACCAATGGCAGTCACTCCTGTACTCGTCAGAAGCATCTTCAATGACAATCTGACGCGACTGCTCGAACCAACATATCAGAGTTCGTTAACTATAAGAAGAGATCTACAGGTCATCTCTCATCCTCCAGAGTAGAGTCCCTTGTAGAATACAGTAGACCCTCACGTCTTGCGTGTTTTTAAAATGCCCAGCTATGGTCTCCAACTGTAGAGACAATAGTTAGTGTTTCTCTCCACTATACACTTGGAATGTACAAATTGCAGAATTCAGTTCAGACTTAAAATGAGCAACTGATTCTCATTTAGAAAATTGCATTTCTGCATTCTTTGCTTACGCTTGGCCTTTCTCTGCTTCACAGCCACCCTCTGTCACAAGCGGTCTCCTTCAGCATTCCCTTTGGACTCGACAGTGATGTGGACATCGTGATGGGGAATCCAGTTTCTATGATGAGGTCGGTCAGCTCAGACAATTTGGCACCAAACGCATACACTGCTCCAAAACGCACAACTAGAAGTACATTTACACCACCAGAGGACGTGCCCGTGTACATGGCCAGAGATGATTCCCGGCCTAGTGCTAATGGGCATGTGACAAATCCTCGGGCTATCCGGAAGATGCAGTTGTCCAACAAGACAGGGGGTAAAGATGTGGAAGCCACGGGAGCACTTCTGGAGAATGGCCCAGTGGATGGGCTGAATCACTCTGAGCTGCCCACAATTGAGGAGGCCCTGCAGATCATCCACAGCTCAGAACGACTAGAGCCACGGCTTCATCCAGAGGGAGCTGCTGACGGCTTCTACCTCCATACACCTGAGAAGAACGAAGGGCACATGAAGCCCCGATCACCACGGCACTCTCATATTGAAGGGCAAGCACAAGAAGAGGCCACAAAGATGCCCAGTGCAGGTGTCTATAGACTTCATAATGGGCCAACTAATGGGCAGTCTGTGCCAGAAGCTCATCGAATGTCACGAGATGATGATTCCGTCCTGAGGGATAACAGCCTAGACTCTGACATGGAGGATAGCCCACGGCCACCCCTTGAGAAGGATACTGGTGGAAAAGATGACTGCACCTCCTGTCAAAGTTCCTTGAGCTCTCAACCCGACAGCTCAACCTCCTCTAGCTCTGGGGTGAAAATGACCAACTTCGCTGAACGGAAGAAAAAGTTGACCACAGATGTGAAGCCCAATGGAAACAGCGGTTCTCCCAAAGCCACCTCTGAGCCAATTGCAATCCCAAAAACCACCACCTGGGCTCAGAAAGCAGAAGAGAGCCCAAGTAAGAGCCCAGCCCTGAACTCTGAGATGAACCAACTTGGTGCTCGACTAGAGGAGAAGAGACGAGCTATTGAGGCACAGAAGAAGCGAATTGAGGCCATTTTCACCAAACACCGGCAGCGATTGGGTAAAAGTGCCTTTTTGCAGCTCAAAAAGAAAGAGGGGCTTGATGGGGAGGTGGATCCAGAAGATGTGGATGTTGACGAGGATGAAAAGAAAGTGACTTTGGAGCAAAGACTGTCTAGGATAGAGGATGAGGAGACTATGCCAAGCCCTTGCCCACAGGACAGACTGGTGAAGGAACACAAGCCTGAAGAAAATAACAACATCGAGACTCCAAGTAAAGGGCGTAGTGATAAGCAGGTAACCTTCTCACCAGAAATCACAAAGGGTGGGTTGGATGATAACTTGGGTGAATACAACCGGGCGGTCGCCAAACTCAATTCGGCATTGAGCTCTCTCCAGATGGACATGCAGCGGCTTTCGGATCAGCAGCAGAAACTGATGCACCAGGAGAAGACCAAAGCTTGGGTCATCCCAGCCTCCTCTCCCAAGACCCCTGTACATCGCCCTAGCCGGGAGTTTGTGCCTCCTAGATCTGTGGAGTTATCCTCTTCCTCCCCGTCACCCTCCCCATCTCGAAGAACTACTGCACCACATCCAAAATCCACAGCACCAGTTGCCAAGAAGCCACCTCCTCCTACACTCCCCAAAAGTCCAAAGCACAACAGGCCCGTGGAACTGAAGATCCCACCCCTTACACGAGTGTTGACCCCACCAAACAATGTTGACAACATGCCCCGCTTGCGCAAGTTTTCACCCAGTAAAGTTCCTGTCCAAACCAGATCATCCCTGCTCTTTTCTGATGATGAATATGCTGACTTGGCCAGCATTGCTGATGGGGCAGAGTCTGACTTTGGTGACACCTACTCTAATGGGGAATATTGCATGGACAATGTTGGCGTCCATCGCCCTGTGGCATCTGTGTTGCCCCAGAGTTCAAGCACCTCTGGGGATGGCATGAGTAGTGAGGTGTCATCACCCGGCACAAGGAGGAACAATTTGATCGAGATCCCGCTCTCTGCTCTGCGGCTTTCCGAGGACTCTGGGGGAGAAGGAGATGATTCTCTGGAGGAGTCTATAGCAGATGAGTCTGGACCAGGCCAGAGAGGTGGCGTTGGATTCTTCTTTAAGGTAAGATCTCTTATTGTGCTAATTTGTTATGCCACTCCTGCCTTTCTTCTGGTCCTGTAGTATCACAAAGGAGCATTTTAAAGGGCAAATGATCAGACAAGGGGTAAACGACTCATGTTAAAGGGGTGGTTGTGTTGGTGTGTCATGTTAGCGTGATGTCACTTCTGCTACCACTGGCATTTTGATAAGTCCGACGTCCCTGTTTTTCATTAATTATCCTAGTTTTCTCTCCCAAAACATGTTGTTCAGTATTTTCAGAGACTTACATTGTACAGTTCCAGTTTAAACGATATGCAGGTAAATATCTTGCTTCTTCATCTCTCAAGAAAGGTTTACCACTTTCTTCTACACAAAACTTCTCTTCTTCCCAATCACTTGCTTGGATTGTGAAGACTTAAGGCCTTATTTAGAGCTTTGCGGACAGGGCGCTCCATTAATTTGTGGTGGATAACGAGTTACCATATTACAAGTGCCGAAGGCTATACCACACTTGTAATATGGTGGACAGGACATCCGCCATATTTGTTAAGGAGTAGCCCATCTGCCAATGTCTAAATAGGGCCTTAATCTAGTTATATTCATCCTGATGATTCAATTCCCATAGAAACACAAGTACGCCCATCTTCAAAGAAAGGCACAACCCTGCTCAAATGCAAGCACCACCTTCACACACCCACTGCACTTAAACACAGGCACACTCGTTCATCCCCTGCACTTGCCCCATACTGTCACCCCAGCACTTCTGATACAGGCACCCCATGCCCCTCACTTTGCAATTGTGCAGGCGTACCACTCCTCCTGTGCCCCCACAGCCACACCCTTCATTTCCACAGGCACATCCTCCACTTATATCTCTCACCTAGTGACACGTTGCATGCTTTCATGAAGAAGCTGTTCTGTAGTAGTCCACTTATGTTTGGTACATGGGCACGCTTTGGCAGCCAGGCAAGGGGCTTAAGCCATGCCAGTGAAAGAAGACCGCAAGCGATTGAAGGGCACAGGCTCATGTTCTGCTGGGGCATGGACATTTGGGATGAGTGGCTCCAGTGGGGGTCCTGAGGGGAGTGGCTGAGGTGCAGGGAATACAGTGCCTACTCTAGGAAGGGTGTGTCATTTGTGATATGGCGAGGGCCCCCAGCTCTGGTTGCTGTGGTTGGGAAGGGCCTGGAAAGTAGTGCTTTGAGTCCAGGTATTTGCATCCAGATGGTGCTGTCTTTAGTAAGGTAAAGTATACAAAAAGTGATGGGTGTAATGCTTGAATTAATCTCACCACTGGCAATTACTCGCATCCTAATCCATCATTATTTTGGACACCATCCCCCCTCAGTAAAGACCCAGCTTTATGCAGATCAGTCTTGACCCTGCTCTAATGGGAACAGTCCAGCCCGAACTGCCAAGCCAGATCCTCCCTGAACCGGAACACAAGTATCCCAGGACTGGTTTCACCCTTCTTATGGACTCATCAGCAGGGTATAGCTTGGGTCCAGTGACAGTGTGCACGAGACCCACGTCTGGACATACCCATCCCACATAGAGCGACACACTAAAGTATAGGAAAAAAATGGTGGATGGAATGCTTGAATTAATCTCAGCCACTGATAATTACTCGGTCACCTCCCAATCCAGCGTTCTTTTGCACATCATGTCACTTCAGTTTGCATCCAGCTATATGCATATCAATCTCAACACTGCTCCAATAGGAAAATAGTGTGCAAAATAACAATGGATTGGGATGTGGCCTGAGTAATTACCAGTGGCTGAGATTAATACAAGCATTCCACCCATCACTTTTTTGTATACTTTCGTATGGGAAGTGCATTCTGTCCAGGCCAAGTAATGCTCATAGAGCATGCCCTGGTGATCATGGTATTCAGACTCTGAGAGCAGCTCTGGCTGTACTCTGGCCTCGGGAGGGTTCCAAGGCTAGTTTCAAGTACTGCTTGTGGGGCAGGTTCAGGTAAAGCCGCAGTCCTCAAGCCAAGTGCTTCCCAGTGTGGAGGTCTCACACCAGGCAGGCTTGTCCTTCATTTGCCAAGTGGTGTGCCACGTAAAGATCTTGAGACATGCATCACAGTGGTGAGCCACTCACTTGGCCAAACTTAAGGAGTCACTGTAGCGCACACCGAAGTAGTCAATGCTCTGCTGCATTATCTTCGTAAGCCCCCGGCCCCTGCGCCTTCTTTAATGTCAAATGCAATTGGGCAGGACCTACTGTAGCATGCCCTGCTGTCAGCTGGTGTACACAAACTCTGCTCTGTCCTCGAGGCCCCTTCTCTTTTCAAAGCCCGTGCAAAATGTGAAGAAAGAGGCAACTAACTATTCCATGACCTACCTGTATAACAAAGAAGCGAGAGAATTGATTACGGTTTGTCACACTTCCTCCCATCTCTGTACTCAATCATTAAAATGGTCTGAGATTCTGATTGGTCTTCCCACAAGGAGCTAGATTATAACCCAGCCACCGATTATTGCAGGTCCAAAGAGTATTCTTTGTAAAATGCAATGACCCTTGTCCACCGGGATGGCATGTTTCTTTGGGTCATGGTTGCGTTGGGTGGGATGTGCAATACCCAACGGGCCCCAAATAGAGTTCTTTTTTTTATCCAGTGTTAGACTTGGCATCTTTTGGCGTGTTTCCCCTGACTTTTTGCTTTCTGACCTCCCGGTTTTGACTGTTTTTGCTGGTGTAATGATTCTGCGCACTTTCCTCACTGCTGTCCAGTGGGAAAGTGCAAGTGCTCCTGTATAAAATGCGTTATGGATTAGTGTTTCCATGATTGGCCTATTTGGTTTATGTGTCAGTCCCTTGTAAAGTGCACTGCGAGTGCCAGGGCCTATAGACCAAATGCTGTTGGTGGGCTGCAGCACTGGATTGTGCCACCCACGCAAACAGCCCGTAAAGTGTAACTCGGGCCTGCCAACGCAGAGCCTGTGCGCAGCCTGAGGCTGCCATGTCGACTTGGCAAGTGCCCACACTTGCAAGTCCCTAAACCTTCCCTTTGCTACATGTTAGTCACCCCTAAGGTAGGCCCAAGGTACCCCTGTGGGCAGGGTGCGTTGTATGCGAAAGGTAGGACATGCCTGGGTGTGTGCGGCATGTCCTGATAGTGAATTACAGCCTAGTTCGTTTTTCACTATTGCAAGGCTACCTGTTCACCCTAGGCCAGAACGGGCAGTTCCGATTATTACAGCTTATAATCCTAACTGACCCCGGGAACATGGTAGAAATTAGAGTTTAGTATGCCTGGACTCAGAATGATAAAATGCATCTTTTAGTGAAGTTGGTTTTAACATTCTGTGTTTGAAAATACCACTTTTAGAAAGTGGGTATTTTCTTGTCTAACCATCCAAGCCTGCCTCTGCGAGGTTGTGTATTCCTTGTCTGGAGTGTGAGTGACAGGGGCTGGGGGATGCCAGGAGACAGGGTGAGTCAGCGCAGGGCTGAATAGCAAGATCTACATGTAGATGGGTGGGAGGGTCGCACCTGGGCCCTGAATAGGACAGTGCCTTTCCTCCACAATGCTGGCTCCACCTCCTGTGGTGCGTCTGATGTCCCTGGCCTACTCACTGAAAGAAGGGACTGAGACTTGTCAACAAAGTGCTCCAGAACTGGTTTGGACTAGGCAAAGGCCTCTCTGCCTTCAGAGAACAAAGGAATTTGGGATATAAATATTGGGGCCCTGACCCCATGAATTTAGATCTCGCTGGAATCAAGGAACCTGCCAAGACGAAGAGCTGGAAGAGCTGCCAGGAGGAGTACTGCCCCTTTGCTGTGTTGTTGCTTTGTTGGGTTGGCCTGCAGTTGCTGCTTCTGTCTTGGGCAGTGAAAGGACTGGACTGAACTTTCTACAAACTTGTGCTGAGTATCTCCAAGGGCCTGGAACCGAGCTGGCCTCCTGTTAAGAAGTCTCGGGGACTGCAAAGACTTCACAAGCCTCTGGGTACCGCTTCTGGAACGCTGTTTCAGTTGCCACAGAGGAAGGGAACTGCAACCGACTCAGTCAACCGAATCCATCCCTGGCCGGTGACCTGTTTGCACCGCAGACCGCATCGCCCCGCTTCGCATCGCAACCCTGGTCTCACCGTGGGCGACGTCCGACGCCGCCAACATCGAGCCGCTGCTTGCACCGTGACCTGTGGGCACCGCAGTTCGCATCGCATCGCTTCACCGAACCAACCGGACCCGACCGACTAGGTCGCTGCAACTGGCTCAAGAGTCGTGACCGCACCGCATTTGGGGCACCGCTCGCACGTCTGCGACGCACCGCTCCGACTCGCACCGCTGTCCGACGCCAGCTCCCGCACTCCGGCTTGGGCGCCTGCATCGCAACCTGTCAGCACCGCATCGAGCATCGTCTCGCCCTGCATCGCACGCCTTGGACTCACCGACTCCGTCTCCACGACGCTCATCGAGCCGCTGCCTGCACCGCATCAAGGGACACCGCACCTTGCATCGCTCCGTCTTGCACCGCAACAGCGACGAACGCCGACCGGCTCGTACACTCCGTACCAGCCACAACGAGAAAGGTACTGTAACCGAGTCTGTTCACGACTCTGCTGGCCCGTATCGACGCGGTCGGCTGGAACTGTTAGACTCTGTGGTTTTCAGCATCACGGTAGACTCGGACGGAGCTACCGACTCGTACGAACTTTGCTTTTGTGCTATTCCTGCAAAGAAGAAGTTACCGTATCAAGTATTCATTCGTAAAGTATAGTATTGTGGATTTTTGTCGTAATTGGTCTTGTCTTGAGTATATAAAATATTGGTTATTTTTCTAAACTGGTGTGGTGTCCGTTTGTAGTGCTTACACTGTATTACTGTTGGTTATGTGCAAATGCTTTACACACTGCCTCTGAATTAAGCCTGACTGCTCGTGCCAAGCTACCACGAGGGTGAGCAGGGGTTACTTCACGAGTGTAACAACCCTTACCCTGACTAGGAAGAAGGGTCCCTACTTGGACAAAGGTGCAAGCCCTTGCCAACTAGAGATCCCATTTCTAACATTGGTTGTCAGCGGTGAGGATAGGACTTGTGTTTGCACTTGACTTACAGTGATTGGTGTGCACTACTACCATATCGCAGACCATTACGTACCACATACTGGTTCTTTTTCTTTTGGCCTATTTTTGATCTTGCCAGTTTTCAACTCACGACTTTTGTCATGCCTGAACCAATTGCATCATCCGTTGCATCTCTGGAAGTGATCTTTGAGGAGGACAGGTTGGAATCCTACGCCGTAAAGGAGTTACGAGCGATTTGTAAAAACCTGAAAGTCCAAATTAAAGGCCTCACAAGGAAGGAGGAGCTACAGAAGGCGCGGAGGGCCTGGGTAGCAGCCAGACATGCCAATGGGCAGCCTGGTGATCTCAGTGAGGAGGTGGAGGAGCCTATTTCCAGGGTGGATGTGCTTTTGGGTAGGGGGGAACCTGCCAGGTCAGGCAGCAGCAGTCTGTCCCCAGAGGAGCTGGAGGACAGGCGGGAGATAAGGCAGTTTGAGCTGCAGAAGCTCAGGCTGGAGAGTGAGCGGGAGGAGAAGAGATTGGCCATAGAGGAGAGGAAGATGCTCTTAGAGCATGAGAGAGAACTGAAGGAGCTAGAACTTAGGAGTAAGTCAGGCTCAGATGGTGGCAGCAATTCGTCCAGAAAGGCAGACAGGATTGTGCACATTCCCAAGAACGTAGGCAAGGAGTTCAAGAAAGGGGATGACATACAAAGGTGGTTTCAGGGTTATGAGGCAGCCATACACATGAATGGGGTACCTGAGGAGAATTGGGGAGCAGGATTGTGGCCACTTTTCCCGGAAGAAGCAAGGGATGCTCTGATAGCTTTGGGTAAGGGGTATCACCTCACCTATGCTGACATGAAGGATGCCCTTCTCACGAAGTATGGTCTTACTCCTGAAAAGTACAGGTCCAGTAAGAAGTCTGATGCCAACACTTGGTTGGAATGTGTGGATGTGTTCTGCAGGTCTCTGGATGGTTGGGTGAAGGGCAGTAGTGTAACAGATTTTCAGGGGCTCTACAACTTGATTGCATGGGAGCACTTGTCTAGTCTATGTTTTGCAGATCTGCGCCAGCACCTAGTTGATAGTAAGCTAACTGACCCCAGGAAGCTTGCTATGGAAGCGGACCGCTGGGTGAGTACCAGGGTCCACAAGAAAGCGTTTGGGGAGACTCAGCCAAAGGTGGGCAGGGTCCCCAGCAGAAAAGTGGGGGGACAAGGGTAAAGCACAGGAGTTCTCTAAAGGGCCCCAAACTAGTACCCAGGGTAAAGGTTCCCAGCCCCCGGTGATAAGAAGAAAGGGGTCTCTACAGGGAAGCCTGTTGAGACCGGCCCCGCAAGTGTTATGCATGTGACCAGGTAGGTCACTTTAAGAGGGACCCCAAGTGCCCGAAGGGAACACAGCCACCCACCGGTGGACAGTCCAAAGTGTTGGCTAGTGTAGCGCTTGGGGAGGAGGGGTGCCCACAGGAGGGTGGGGATCCCGCAGAAAGGACCCTTGTCTCACTAGGGGACAGTGAGATGGTCCCAGGAAACCAGGTGCCCCCTAACACAAAGAAATATAGCACCTGGGTGACCATTAATAGGAACAGGGTAGAGGCTCTCAGAGATACTGGAGCCAGTGTGACCTCAGTCCGGTGTCACCTGGTGTCTGAGAAGCAAGTAGTCCCCGGAGCATTCCACCAAGTAGTTGCTGTCGACAACTCGGAGCGCCAGTGTATGGTGGCGCAGGTTCCCTTTGAATGGGGGGGGGTCTCAGGTCCCTTGAGGGTGGTTGTGAGCCCTACCATGCCTGTAGATTGTCTGCTAGGAAACGACCTGGAGCAGTCCTCATGGAAGGAGGTTGAGCTCAGGTCTCACTTGGAGATGCTTGGGTTGCCAGAGTGGGCATGCGTGTCTACTCGGTCAATGGCAGCCAGAAAGGGTGATCAAGAGGACTTGGAGCCTGAAACAGTGGCCCAAGTCCCTGCCAAGAGAAAGGGCAGGGGGCGCGGGAAACCGGCCCCCGAAGTTCCCACGGACCAGGAGGAGGCGGACCTCGAGGGGACGCCCGGTGCCTACAGGGGAGCAGGTAGCCGAACTGGGAGACATCTCTGAGCTGACCCATTGGCAGCAAGAAGGGGGTCCCACCAGGGAGGAGTTCTGCAGGGAGCAGAGCGAGTGCCCTACTCTGGAGGGTCTGCGGCGGCAGGCTGCAGACCAGGCAGCTGGTAATCAGTCCGGGTCACATCTGATCTACTGGGAGAGTGGTCTCCTATACAGTGAGCCTAAGGTTGCTGAGCCTGGGTCAGCCCGTGTGCTGGTGGTACCCCAGCGCTTCAGGACCTTCCTACTGGGTCTGGCTCATGACGTGCCTTTGGAAGGACATTTGGGGCAGGACAAGACCTTTGACAGGCTTGTCACCCACTTCTTTTGGCCCCAAATGCGAAGGCAGTCAGATGCACACTGTAGGTCTGGCCAAACTTGCCAGGCAAGTGGTAAGAGTGGGAGGAAGGTCAAAGCTCCTCTCCAACCTTTCCCTGTTGTTGGAACACCCTTTGAAAGGGTAGGGATGGATATTGTGGGGCCACTGGATCCCAAGACAGCCATGGGCAACAGGTACATCCTGGTCTTGGTGGACCATGCCACCCGGTACCCGGAGGCAATCCCTCTCAGGACGACGACGGGCGCCAGTGGTGGGCCGGGCGTTAATGGGGATCTTTTCCCGTGTGGGATTCCCCAGAGAGGTGGTTTCCGATAGGGGGACCAATTTCATATCGAAGTATATGACATCCCTGTGGAAGGAGTGTGGTGTAACCTACAAGTTCACCACTCCTTACCACCCACAAGGAAACGTTCTGGTGGAGAGATTCAACCAGACCTTGAAAGGCATGATCAAGGGTCTAACAGAACCCATGAGGCGTAAGTGGGACGTCCTCTTGCCATGCCTACTTTTGCATACAGGGAGGTGCCTCAGAAGTCTCTTGGGTACAGCCCCTTTGAGCTCCTGTATGGCCACCCTGTCAGAGGACCTCTGAGTTTGGTAAAGGAAGGCTGGGAGGCGGCTCCCAGGAAAACTCCCCAGGATGTATTTAGCTACATGCTGGCCTTTAGAAACCAAACTGCCCGCTTCAGGAAACTCGCTCAGGCGAACCTAGAAGCAAGCCAGGAAGAAATGAAGAGATGGTATGACCAGAATGCCACTCTGGTCGAATTTCAACCTGGGCAGAAAGTGTGGGTCATGGCCCCAGTGGCACCTTGTGCCTTGCAGGACAAGTGGACTGGGCCATACGAGGTAAAGGAGCGCAAAAGTGACGTCACCTACCTGGTGGATTTGCAGGCTCCGAGGAACCCTTTGAGGGTCCTTCACGTGAACCGCCTCAAGCCCCACTTCGAGAGGTCCGAAGTGAGTATGCTCTTGGCGACAGATGATGGGGTGGAAGAGGAGAGTGAGCCTCTCCCTGACCTCCTGTCTACCAAGGAGCATGATGGGTCAGTAGAGGGTGTGATCCTCTCCCCTACTCTGACTCAGGAGCAGCAGGGGGACTGTCGCCAGTTGTTGGGGCAGTTCGCCCCACTGTTCTCTCTGACCCCCGGTGTTACTCACTGGTGTACCCATGACGTGGACACCGGTGACAGCCATCCTGTGAAGCACAAGATTTACAGGTTGACTGACCGGGTCAGAGCCAGCATCAAGGAGGAGGTCTCTAAGATGTTGGCGTTAGGGGTGATTGAGCCCTCCCACAGTCCTTGGGCCAGCCCAGTGGTCTTGGTCCCAAAGGCTGCGGCGCCCGGTGCCACTCCAGAACTCCGGTTTTGTGTGGACTACCGTGGGCTCAATGCCGTCACCAGGACTGACGCGCACCCCATCCCCAGAGCTGATGAGCTCATTGATCGGTTGGGAGCTGCCCGGTTCCTCAGCACGTTTGATTTGACGTCTGGGTACTGGCAGATTGCCTTAACCGATGGGGCCAAGGAGAGATCAGCATTTTCAACCCCAGAAGGTCATTACCAATTCCGGGTGATGCCCTTTGGGTTGAAGAATGCCCCTGCCACCTTTCAGAGGTTGGTCAATCAGGTGTTGGCCGGGCTGGAGGATTTCAGTGCCGCCTACCTGGATGACATTGCTGTGTTCAGTTCCAGCTGGTAAGAACATTTACAGCACCTTGAGAAAGTGTTGAGGGCTCTGCAAGGTGCAGGCCTCACGATCAAGGCCAGTAAGTGCCAGATCGGGCAGGGTTCTGTGGTGTACTTGGGACACCAGGTAGGAAGCGGCCAGGTGGCGCCCCTACAACCCAAGATTGACACCATTCTGGCTTGGGAACCCCCAAGACCCAGACAGAGGTGAGAGCCTTCTTAGGTCTCACCGGCTATTATAGGAGATTTGTTAAGGGCTATGGCACCATCGTTGCCCCCTTAACAGAGCTGACCTCTAAGAGGCAGCCCAGGAAAGTGATCTGGACTGAGTCCTGCCAGAAAGCTTTTGATGCCCTGAAGGCAGCCATGTGCACGGCGCCCGTGCTCAAGGCACCTGACTTCTCCAAAGAATTTGTCGTGCAGACTGACGCTTCCAGAGCATGGTGTGGGAGCGGTGCTCTCACAACTGAACGAAGAGGGCCTGGATCAGCCTGTAGTCTTCCTTAGCAGGAGACTACTTCCCAGGGAACAGAGGTGGAGTGCCATAGAAAGGGAAGCTTTTGCTGTGGTCTGGGCACTGAAGAAGTTGAGACCATACCTGTTTGGGACTCACTTCCGGGTTCAGACAGACCACAGGCCCCTCAGATGGTTGATGCAAATGAGGGGTGAGAATCCAAAACTGCTGAGGTGGTCCATCTCCCTAGAGGGAATGGACTTTACGGTGGAACACCGTCCTGGTACAGAACACGCCAACGCAGATGGTCTGTCCAGGTTCTTCCGCCTTAGTGAAGAGAACTCCAATGGGGTTGGGTAGTTCTCCCTACTTTCAGCTGGAGGGGACATGTGTTAGACTTGGCATCTTTTGGCGTGTTTCCCCTGACTTTTTGCTTTCTGACCTCCCGGTTTTGACTCTGTTTTTGCTGGTGTAATGATTCTGCGCACTTTCCTCACTGCTGTCCAGTGGGAAAGTGCAAGTGCTCCCTGTATAAAATGCGTTATGGATTAGTGTTTCCATGATTGGCCTATTTGGTTTATGTGTCAGTCCCTTGTAAAGTGCACTGCGAGTGCCAGGGCCTATAGACCAAATGCTGTTGGTGGGCTGCAGCACTGGATTGTGCCACCCACGCAAACAGCCCGTAAAATGTAACTCGGGCCTGCCAACGCAGAGCCTGTGCGCAGCCTGAGGCTGCCATGTCGACTTGGCAAGTGCCCACACTTGCAAGTCCCTAAACCTTCCCTTTGCTACATGTTAGTCACCCCTAAGGTAGGCCCAAGGTACCCCTGTGGGCAGGGTGCGTTGTATGCGAAAGGTAGGACATGCCCGGGTGTGTGCGGCATGTCCTGATAGTGAATTACAGCCTAGTTCGTTTTTCACTATTGCAAGGCTACCTGTTCCCCCTAGGCCAGAATGGGCAGTTCCGATTATTACTGCTTATAATCCTAACTGACCCCGGGAACATGGTAGAAATTAGAGTTTAGTATGCCTGGACTCAGAATGATAAAATGCATCTTTTAGTGAAGTTGGTTTTAACATTCTGTGTTTGAAAATACCACTTTTAGAAAGTGGGTATTTTCTTGTCTAACCATCCAAGCCTGCCTCTGCGAGGTTGTGTATTCCTTGTCTGGAGTGTGAGTGACAGGGGCTGGGGGATGCCAGGAGACAGGGTGAGTCAGCGCAGGGCTGAATAGCAAGATCTACATGTAGATGGGTGGGAGGGGTCGCACCTGGGCCCTGAATAGGACAGTGCCTTCCCTCCACAATGCTGGCTCCACCTCCTGTGGTGCGTCTGATGTCCCTGGCCTACTCACTGAAAGAAGGGACGGAGACTTGTCAACAAAGTGCTCCAGAACTGGTTTGGACTAGGCAAAGGCCTCTCTGCCTTCAGAGAACAAAGGAATTTGGGATATAAATATTGGGGCCCTGACCCCATGAATTTAGATCTCGCTGGAATCAAGGAACCTGCCAAGACGAAGAGCTGGAAGAGCTGCCAGGAGGAGTACTGCCCCTTTGCTGTGTTGTTTGCTTTGTTGGGTTGGCCTGCAGTTGCTGCTTCTGTCTTGGGCAGTGAAAGGACTGGACTGAACTTTCTACAAACTTGTGCTGAGTATCTCCAAGGGCCTGGAACCGAGCTGGCCTCCTGTTAAGAAGTCTCAGGGACTGCAAAGACTTCACAAGCCTCTGGGTACCGCTTCTGGAACGCTGTTTCAGTTGCCACAGAGGAAGGGAACTGCAACCGACTCCGTCAACCGAATCCATCCCTGGCCGGTGACCTGTTTGCACCGCAGACCGCATCGCCCCGCCCGCATCGCAACCCTGGTCTCACCGTGGGCGACGTCCGACGCCGCCAACATCGAGCCGCTGCTTGCACCGTGACCTGTGGGCACCGCAGTTCGCATCGCATCGCTTCACCGAACCAACCGGACCCGACCGACTAGGTCGCTGCAACTGGCTCAAGAGTCGTGACCGCACCGCATTTGGGGCACCGCTCGCACGTCTGCGACGCACCGCTCCGACTCGCACCGCTGTCCGACGCCAGCTCCTGCACTCCGGCTTGGTCGCCTGCATCGCAACCTGTCCGCACCGCATCGAGCATCGTCTCGCCCTGCATCGCACGCCTTGGACTCACCGACTCCGTCTCCACGACGCTCATCGAGCCGCTGCCTGCACCGCATCGAGGGACACCGCACCTTGCATCGCTCCGTCTTGCACCGCAACCGCGGCGAACGCCGACCGGCTCGTACACTCCGTACCAGCCACAACGAGAAAGGTACTGTAACCGAGTCTGTTCACGACTCTGCTGGCCCGTATCGGCGCGGTCGGCTGGAACTGTTAGACTCTGTGGTTTTCAGCATCACGGTAGGCTCGGACGGAGCTACCGACTCGTACTGAACTTTGCTTTTGTGCTATTCCTGCAAAGAAGAAGTTACCGTATCAAGTATTCATTCGTAAAGTATAGTATTGTGGATTTTTGTCGTAATTGGTCTTGTCTTGAGTATATAAAATATTGGTTATTTTTCTAAACTGGTGTGGTGTCCGTTTGTAGTGCTTACACTGTATTACTGTTGGTTATGTGCAAATGCTTTATACACTGCCTCTGAATTAAGCCTGACTGCTCGTGCCAAGCTACCACGAGGGTGAGCAGGGGTTACTTCACGAGTGTAACAACCCTTACCCTGACTAGGAAGAAGGGTCCCTACTTGGACAAAGGTGCAAGCCCTTGCCAACTAGAGATCCCATTTCTAACCTCCAGGAACCCCTGAATTTTTTTTTTATTTTTTTTTTTTTAGATCAGTTATTTGATACAACGTAACAATACCTCTGGTAAAGGTATTGATTGTTCTTTTAATTATGTTCCTTCACCACAATATGATTAATAAAATAAAGGTGGGGCCTGACTGGAACTAATCATCTGATAGGTCTACAGTAGAGGTGGGAGAGCCACTGAAAGCTCGAGCCTTGAGCCTGGCTCTGGCTCAGCTGGAGGTCCTCTTGGAACCTCGAGCCCATAACGAGCCGAGCTTTTATGTGGCTTCTGCCTGCCTTCCTCTACCCAGCATCTGGCACTAAGATCAGAGCTGCAGAGTGTGGAAGTGGGGATCCAGGTTCGAGTCTCTGCATCGGCTCAACATCCTGTGATTCTTGGCAAATGGCTTCATCTCCCCATGCCTATAAACAATGCATGTGACCGTCTGCAATGTAACTTGTGCTCATGTGAAGTGCTCTGCCTTTGGGTTGAGTTTGCGCTGTAATTAAAAACTGCAGAAAAATGAACTGGGGTAAAAACTAACATTGGGCGTAGTTCGCGGAGTTGCACTACGCGAAGTGCAAAAAAAACTCTGCCGCACTACGCAGAGCTACGCGAGCGGCGGAGTACTATAGAAAAATGTTGTTCGCGGTGATTGCCCAGTGCCGGATGCTTGTCCGCACTGTGCAATCATTGCGAACGGCACCATGCACAGTGCAAGCGGTCCCTGCTTTCCTTTTCTGCCGCTCGAGTAGATTTTTACTCGAGCAGCAGCTTTCGCAACGCGAACGGGCATTTTCTCAACTCGAGCTGTCGCAAGCATACGCGACCACTCGCAATAAGAAACCTGACCCCCCGCGTTGAGAAATCTCGCCGGGATGTTGACTTTCCTCGCTCGCGGTCGCCAACTTGACGTTGACGAACGCGAGCGAGGAAAAACACTACGCGAAGCGGAGTTTTTCGGAACTCCGCGATCTCCGCGTAACGGGAAGTGCAGGAAACTCCGCGAGCGGAGTTCAACGCCCAGGCCTAGTAAAAACAAAGCCTTAATATAAGGAAAGGCAAATAGATATGCATTTCCTGAGTTGTACAAAGAGAAACCTGAAAACCTGAATAAATTGCAGCTTCCCCGCTTAGATAGTGGGATCTTAGGCAAATATTTTATTTCACCAAAACCGTTTTTTCTTCATTATCTCGTATGAATGCACTTTCAAATATGCAAGTTCAGACTACCGGTTGTATAAAAGTATCACTTTTAATAAGTACCTCTCAGTGCAATGCTATCATGCGCCTTATTAATGTCAAAGCTTCCAAATGTTAAAGAAATACACTTTTTCGAATTTTGAAGAGACTCTATCATATTTTGCGTGATGTTTGTTGTATGATTTACATAGCAAATATTTTCAGGGCTCGGCTCCTGCACGGGCTCAAAGATCCGATTCAGACCCTTGGCTCGGCGCACTATTAATTTGTTAGCTCGCCCACCTCTAGTATACATTTAGTTGTGGTCGCCATGTTTCTTGCCCTTCAGGCCCTACCGGTTCGGAGCCCGTTTGGTATCGCACAACCCAATGATGAAGCATGCAACCTTGGTGGGTGAGGGTCATTGCATCCTAAGGGGAATACTCTTTGGCTCTGCAATAATCAGTGGCCCAGAGGTATAATCTACCCCCTTGTGGGCAGAACAATCGCAACATCAAACCATTTTTGTGAATGAGTATTCCATGACCTACACCAGAAAGTAGAATTGATAATATGAAAATAAATAGTCTCCTTAAAATGTAGAGCTTTTCTAGAGACTAGTCTCAGGCACACACCAAAGGGGCTTCTTCAGTGAATTCTTCCCTCAGATGTGATGGATAACTTTCACTTATTTTTGTTGATTCCTTTGGGTCTCCTTTCTTTAGCCTTTTCCGCTGTGCAATATTTTAGCTATTTTCACCATAAAACAATGTGCACCTGTTACAGTTGTGTACCGTGTTCTGTTGCTCTTCAACTAGGTTTGCACTACAAAAATATCAATACACAGATACCTAAATTTTGACATGGATTGCTCGAGCTTTTTTCTTGCTTATTTGTCATGAGGCTCCTGGTTCAATTATTTGCATTTCTGTATGGTTTTGCTTCTGTTGTTTAACTGTCTTGTTTACCTGATAGTAACAGTAGCAGCTTAGAGTCTGACCTGCTTAGAAGTTGGAATGCATTGTATTCCTTCCTTTGTGATTTGCAATGTTGAGTTTGTCTTGTAAGGGGCACTCCGTGCAGATGACCTCCTTGGTGATCTTAGGTCTTTGTAGCACCTAGTTCTTTTTGGGGCTTTTTTTTTCCCAGCACTGCCCCATGAAGACTTCACTTCCTTATCTACCAGGTCTAATATTGATCACTGATCCCTTGAATATGCCCTGTTGATTGGACTGAGCGTCTCTCGATCTGCCTACCCTCTTTTCCAGTACCGTGAGCTTTTGAACCAAGCTACAAAACCTCTGGCATCCTTAAAGCCTGAGGTTCCAAGTATTTTTTAAGCAGTTTCACACTGCAAAAATGCTTAATTTTAGCTGTCCATTTCCTAAAGAGCCCTTTCCTTCAGCCAGGAAATTCTGTTGTATCTTTCGTCTGCAAGTCAATCATGGATCCACAGGGATCATAAGTAGTGAGACATCGAGGGCAATTGGATCTCCAATCGTTTGTGCCTTCCGAGATCAGCGGTGGACATGTGGAGGTGACCTGGAGTCTCGACAATGAGTATGCATTACTAGTAGAGCATTTTAGCCAGACCAGTCATTCGTCATTCATAACTGGGCGGGCCTGTGATGTCTAATACAGCCATCTGCAAAATGGCTTTATTGTTAGAAAATTGTACCAAATCGATAATGTTCTAACTGAAATTGTGAGACTGATATGGAAATGAGATTCTTGGAGCATAAGCCATTTATCAGAAGGTTTAAGTTCTCTGCTACTCCACTTTCTTCATCTGTGCTCCTGATGTAGTAAAACATTAGAATATTCACCGGTCCACCCCAAGTGATGGAGAAGCAGCATCACTGGCTGCATGTTCCGACAATACACTTAGTACATTATGGGGCCGAGCTGCACACGAGGAAAAATAAGGAGTGTAAAGGACCACATCTACTATTGTTAACCGACTCCGAGGCCATAATGCTTGAAGCCCATTGCATGTGTAAGTTTGGTCATCACTATTTTCCTACCTTGTGTTGCAGAAAGAGGACCTGTGTAAGTAGTTAGAAGTTACTTTCTTTGGAACAGTTCAGTCAATGCAACAGTCTATTATACTACTGCCTGGACAATCTTAAAATACACTATTACATGTCAGTGAACACTGCATCCCGTCCTCCAAGGCTATGTATATATATATATATATATATATATATATATATATATATATATATATATATATAATCATACACACACATATATACATACACCATGAGGTCCAACAAGTGAATGCAGGATCGCCTTCTGCACGTTGTAACTAGCTAACATCTAAAATGGTGGGGTTTTTTGTTGGTTTTTTTTTTTTTTTTTTAGATCTTTTAAAGAAAATTGTTAGGGGCCTCTGTGGGTTCTCGATATTTTTTCTTTAGGTACTTTGGTGTCAACAGACTTATATAAGCTTTAAAAATGTTGTTGAGATTTTCTTTCTTTCTGGGTAGCTATTCATTTCTTTTTGGAGCCTTTGGCTTCTCTAGCACAGAAATTTGTATCTGATGTTATTGGTCATTGGCCATATGTGTTCTGATGGATGTGCCTTGCTCTTTGTAGATGTTGTGTCCATATTCCACATAGAATTTGAAGGACACATTTTTCTTCTCTTCGATCTGTGAAGACAACCCACAATTTTTTTTTTTTTTTATAAATTCTCCTTTACCTATATGGTTTCAGCTGTGGATCACCCACGATGGTGGAAGTTCGAGAGTCTGATTTGGTGAACAATACAATATTGACATAATCTTTGGGCAATATTTTATTTTATCAGCTAAGGACGAAAAGTAAATAACTGTGTTGACCTCTTTACAAGAAATATTTGTTGCACCCACTATAGTGGCAGATCGCCGCTGCGATGAATCTTTGCAGATCCAACGTTCCTTTTATGATTATTTCTAAAGGTGACTGGATTAGGGTTCTATTAGTGTAGATATCCGTGTGCTCGACAATATTGCAAACTTTTGCTTTTTAAGGCTTCTCTCCCCTTAGTTGTTCAGTCATCAATTTATTTTTCATTTATTATGAAATGTTGTTTTGCTACGTGTTCCATATGATCATTTCAATCTCTTATAACATTTAGCGGCAAACAATCTATTTTTTCTCTCCAGCAGGATGAACGGAAGCCGGAGGATGAGATGGCGCAGAGACGGGCCTTCCTCCTCGAGAGGCAGCAGAAGCGTGCGGAGGAGGCCCGGAAGAGGAAGCAGTCATTGGAGGCTGAAAAGGAGCTGAAGAAAGAGGAGGAAAAGTATGAGCGCATGTTTGGATGTATACAGAGATAAAAGTTGTTGAAGAGGTTTTGGATAAAATGGTCTCCATTAAGGGTTATGTGTGTTCTAGAACAGAGCCGGTTAAGTCTGGACAAGCCACACTCACCGGCCTTTTGGTGGTCACCAGTCTGTCTTAAAATCTTAGTTTCTTAACCCATGACCTGTTGCCAGTCTCACAGCTGACCCTATCCAGAGTGTCTGCTGAACCAGTCACCTAGGACCTTACTCTTTTCTTCTGCTCCACAGACAGCAGCAGTACGAAGAGAAGCCAAAGGAAGAGGAAGTTGGTGCGAGGCGTGGCGACTTCACCCGCCAGGAGCACATGCGCCGACAGCAGCTCAAGATTATGGAGGATCTGGACAAGGTCTTGCGGCAGAAACCCACCACTGTGCGTGCCGTGAAGAAGGGACGGCCCAAGACAGTGTTCCGGGATGACTCTGTGATCTCCCGCAGCCCTGTCAGGAATTTACTAGGTAAGATCCTGAGTTGCTCTAGGTATAGTGCTAAACATTAAAAGACACACAATTGATGGACGGAATGCAGAACAAATCAAAATATTCACCCCCAGTCAAGAGATCTGGGTTAAATCCATCATTCATATGCTCACCATGCCACCCCAGTTTAGACCTGGCCATATGCAAATCAGTCTTGACCCTGTGCCTCCTTGTGTTTGCTTTGTTCGCCCTAAGTTGGCAGGGTATGCCCAGACGTGGTCCCTTGCTCACTTTGCCACTGGATAGCCTGGCTGATGAGGGCTGTTAGCCCGAAACCGGTCCCAGGTTGCTTGTTTCCGGTCCAGGGAAGACATGGCTTGGCAGTTCGGGCTGGACTGTTCCCATGAGGCACAGGGTCAAGACTGATTTGCATATAGCTGTGTCTGAACTGGGGTGGCAAAGTGAGCTAAAGAACGATGATGGATTCAACCCAGATCCGTGACTGGGGGTGAGTGTCTGAAAAGTTTCAGCGCTCCGTCCATCATCTCCTTGTGTTTGCATAGTGCTAAACATTGCCTGTAGTTAATCGTGGTGCAGAGGCTGACTGATTTGCAAGGCAATCTTCATATCAAGATAGGGTGACATCTCTGAAAAGGTGGTAACAAGTCTCTCTCCGCCCTGCTGTCTTTTCTGAACTAGGCCATAAAATCACTTGCCCTGCAGACCAGTCCGCCACTGGAAAGGTGGAGTCTCATCCAATGTGTGTCTAAGTCACAGTTTGGATGCGGCTGAGAAGGCAAGATGGGATGGATGAAAGTTGCCAAAAGTCATCCGGCAGGCAGAGGGCACTGACTGCACCCCTCCATCTACCGCAATGTGAAGTGGTATCCTAACAGTGACTACCGCTGTCTGAATGTCATATTTGTTGATCTAAAGTGTATGTCAGTATGAATGCAGCGGAGCATCCTCTTACCACTCATTGGCATCATATAGATGGTCATTGTATCCATATTTGTCATGATGCCAGAGGCACAGCAAAGGAAACCGAATTTTAGGTTGAAATTATAAAAAAGATTGGCTTCGGCAAGGGCAGCACATGAGCTGGGTTCTGAGGTGCTTTAAAAACGGTTCGGAAATTGCTTCGACTATTCTAGCGCAGTGTGGGCTGCCTTGTTTTAGTGCTATTCGCAGGCTCTTCCAGGTAAAAGGCTTCACTTACAGGAGGGTGACGATCTCTCGAAGCATGGCCACCCATTGGCTTTCTTTGTAGATTGAGCACCCCTTAACTCAAAGGTTGAGTTAACAGTGGATTACCTTTCATCTTGGGTTGGCAGTGTAAGTGAAGGTGGGTGAAATATGCCAACAGTTTAGAACCGGAAGGGGGGAGGTTTTAAAAACAATCGAGGGAATGTATTTTCCCCCATTGACTTCTACTGAAGCAGCTGTAATTTCAGGTGGGAGACCGCTAAAATAAAGCAATTTTTTTGCTTAAAACAATTGTGAGTCTACCGCCTGAACAGGGCCTATTTACATGTATGTTGAGGGTGAATTCACTGTGATCGATTGAAGTGTCTGTGGTGTTGGGCGGACGGTGGCCCTCCTATGCTGGCTTTTGGTGTAGGGAAAAACCACACAGAGGCTTGTCTGCTTATGAACACTCCAATGTGGTGTTAGGGCATGCGTGCGGGTGTGTGCTACGGTGCAGGGCCATGGCCCTACACCATGCTACATTCCTCCAAAACTCAACAGAAAAAAATACAACACAAAATCCAGTTATCATGAAACAGTGCCCATTGGGACATTATAGTTCTGTCTTGTGCGGATGATGGGTGCATCCTTG
The DNA here is from genome assembly GCA_963921515.1 of Calotriton arnoldi. Lineage (NCBI taxonomy): Eukaryota > Metazoa > Chordata > Amphibia > Caudata > Salamandridae > Calotriton > Calotriton arnoldi. The sequence continues at coordinate 1,249,435 of CAWUFW010001378.1, forward strand.
GGCTAGTCACTCACACACACATAGTCCTAGAGCTGTTTTGGTCTTGTAACGGTGGGCCTCCGGTGGTACGAGTGACTCCTGGCTGGTAGAGGCACGTTGTTCAGTTTGGATGTTCCTGATGTTCTGACTTCTTTACAGTTAGTTGGAGCCAAGACCTGGGATGCAGGGCTGTTGCCTGGGTGCCTGGTTTCCAGGTCCTGCTCCTCTTCTCTGTCCACCTGCGGTGGGTGTATGTAGTTTGCTGGTCCAAGCTGTAGGTGGCCGGCTGGTGAAAAGGGACAATTCCTTGTGACATAGTCTGAGCTGTTCTTGGTGGTCACCATTGTGCCCTTCCTGGTGCTTACTTGGAGTGAACGAGCTTTGAAGGGGAGCCAAAACTTCCCACCATGGTGTCTCTTGCACCAGGACCCAGTCCCCTAAACAGATGTCTGATTCCTTGGCCCCGCATGTTTGGCTGGCATTGACTTTTTCTGCGTTCTCCTTTGTTGAGTAGCTGTGATGTCCATGAGTTCTGGGGTCCATGTTGCAACATCATGGATGTTGTCCTGGACAGCTCGCCTGAACATGACAGCAGCGGGTTCCCTTTGAATCTTGCTGTGGGGATAGCGCCTCTAGGCCCCTAGGGTTTTGTGGATTGCCCCCCCCCCCATTGAAAATATGTGCAACTTAATGCATATGGACTTGTTGAGTGTTCACATCAGCCTTTCGACCTCCCCATTGGCTTGAGTCCAGCGGGGCATGATCTTCCTGTGGCCAATAAATAAGAACTGTAGATACTGCTTGAAGTCCGCACTCTGGAACAGGGTCCTTTTGTCATTCTTGAGGGTATTTTGGACCCAAAATATAGCGAAAACATTGACACTTCCTGGTGTGTTCAAACGTGGTTGCCTGCAGTACCTCTATGATTGGGAATTTTGAATAGGCATCGGAGGGGACTATAATGCGGCGGCTGTGAGGTAGTCTTCCAAAATTCACTATTTGGATCCACGATCCAAAATCCAAGATGTTGTACCATAGGAACTCTGTCCCACCCCCACCGCTAAAGACCACACCAGCAACCTCTGCATCATCCTGGACAGTGAACTCTCCATGAAACGTCAAGTCAACATAGTCTCCTCAGCCTGCTTCCACACGCTCCACAAAGTCTTCAAGTGGCTCCCCGTCAGCACCAGGAAAACTGTGATGCAGTCCCTCTTTACCAGCCAGCTGAACTAGGCAACGCACTCTATGCAGGCACCTCCACAGAACTCATGAAAAGACTCTAGAAGATCCAGAACGCAGCAGCCAGACTGATCTTCAACCTGACCTCGAGAGCCCACATCACCAAGCACCTGAAACAACTCCACTGGCTCCCCATCCAAACACAATGCCAATTCAAGCTTCTGACCCACAACTACAAAGCCCCCCACGACCAAGGACCTGCCTACATGAACCACTGTCTGAATTTTCACTGACCTCCCAGAAACCTCCTCACCCTTGCACAGATACCACGCATCCGCCGCTCCGTAGGACACCCCTTCTCCCACCTCGCCGCCAAGTCCTGGAACACCCTTCTCCTCCACCTCTGCACTTCATCCTCGCTGACCCACTTCAGGAAGGGACTCGAGACCAGGCTTTTCGACCGACACCGCAGCACAGCACCTGGATACCCTCTCTGGTCATAAGCCGTGCAATACAAGTACCACTTGATTCATTGATGGATAGTCAGTCATTCGGGCTGTCGGTCTGGCAGCTTGCTGGTTTGGCGCCAGTGGCATGGCCTGACCATGTTGTCTGCCTCGGTATCCAAAGCGCAGCACCAGACCTTTCGCCTTAGCCGTGCTTTGGTTTTTGTGGAGCCTTGCTGACCTGTGTGTGCCAGACCTAGCATTGTTTCTGGCAGCGAGGGAGAAATGGCGATTCGATGGCCATGCAGGAGGAGCCCTGGTTTGTGATGAGTTCATGGCGGACATTCTAGAGGGCCGATGGGACACGTTGGGTGACGTCGTGCTTCCTAAGATCCCGAAGGAAGACCTTCCACTTAACGCAGGTGGCAGCTCCCCATGCTCTTTGGATGCAAAGATCTGATGCAGTGGCATCTGCAATGTCCTGGAGGGTAATAGTCTTGGGGCAAGCGAGCTCTGCCAACCAGTGGACGTATTCGTCTGATTGCAAACGAGGGGCTGGTTGGGCCATTTGCCACCTGTCATGGATGTCTAGAGAGGTAGTCTGTGGGATTGCCACAGCATGGTCAGTAACCCACAGTCAGTTGGTACTTCTGGAGCTGCATCACTCACCTATTGATTCGGAGGGCAAAGGGTGTTCGCAGTGACTGCAAATGAGGTGTCAGCGGCTTATGGTCCATGATGACTCCGAAAGGGTGTCCATACAGATATAGATGGAAGTGGTGGCAGCCCAACTTGATGGTGAGGGCTTCCTTTTCAATGTCTGCATAGCGCTTTTCAGTATTGGGGAAAGCTTAGCTTTCATACTCGACAGGGTCCCAGTGATCGTTTCCTGCATGCTGCATCAGGACCGCTCTGATTCCAATGAGGCTGGAATCGATCACCAACTCCAATTCTTTTGCTAGGTCGAAGTAGGCCATGCCTGTGTCTTGGAGGAACACCTTTTTGATGGCTTGGAATGCGTGTTCTTCAACTGGGCCCCACACCGATGGCATTGACTCTTTGGTGAGGTGTCTTAGTGGCCTGCCAGTGTTGCCAAACAGGGGATAAACCTTCCGCAGTACGGTGCAAGGCTGAGGAAGCTTCCTGACTTCCACTTCAGATGAGGGTGTGGCTGCCTCTCTTATATGAACGCATTTGGATGGGGCTACTTTGACACAGTCCTTGGAAAAGATGTACCCAGAGAACTCCATCTCCTGCTGGAAGATTTGGCCTTTTGCTCGATTGAGGGTGAGGCTAGCCATCTCTATCATCATGAGGGCGGCATGTAGGTGGCTGAGTTTTTTGTTGAGTGTGGGCTCATAGATGAGGATGTCATCTCTTATGTTGATAACGGCCTCAATGTCAGTCAGGACTTCCCCGATAGCATTTCGGAAGAACACCGCTGCTGCTGATATTTCGAAGTTTAGCCTTCGATAGCATCAGATGTCGGCATGTGTAGGTTGTATAGTCCTGGCTGTCCTCATGGAGCTAGAGTTGGTGGTAGCCAGTTCAGATCTAGTTTTGAGAACCACATGGAGCCATTGATGTCGGCGATGAGATCATTGATCGTGGGGGGAGATGTGACGGTTTAAAAAATAAATAAATAATGTAATTGCCATACTGGGGTGGTGCACATCTATGCATGTATAGATGCAACCTGGCTGCTTGGGTTTGTTGGTGACCACCATGGGTGATACCTATGGGGTTGGGCCTGAGACTCTCTCAATAACTCCTGCGTCTTCCAGTTTTTTGTGCTCCTCCTCCACCGCTGGATGGAGATAGAACGGAAGTCTGTGATGTCAGAGTGCCACGGGGCGGACTGGGGGGTTTAAGCGGAGTGAGATCGGGGGACCTTTCAGGCGGTCCAAGGTGGTGCACAGGCGAGGGAAGTCGAGGAATAGGCAATTGACATCATCAGAGGGGGTCTGCAAGGGCTGCGGTTAACTGAATGAGCTGTAGTCTTTCAGCCGTGTCACAGCTAAGGAGCATTTCAGAGTCTGCAGAGGAGATGGAGAATTTCACTGGAGCATGAGTGGGTACCATGGAATGTGACACAAGTGAGGACTCCTGCCAAAAGGAGGGATGTTACCATATGCAAATATTGGTGCTGTCATAGGCTGTAGGACAGGTTGGAGGTCCAGGGCGTGAAATTGTCTTAGGCTGGTGACATTTACTGATGCACCCATGCCAATTAGTGATGGGGGTTGGAGGGGAGGGAGGGAGGGAGGGGTGTCTGTGTGTGTCTGTGTGTGTCTGTGTGTGTGTCTGTGTGTGTCTGTGTGTGTGTGTCTGTGTGTGTGTGTGTCTGTGTGTGTGTGTCTGTGTGTGTCTGTGTGTGTCTGTGTGTGTCTGTGTGTGTCTGTGTGTCTGTGTGTGTGTCTGTGTGTGTCTGTGTGTGTCTGTGTGTGTCTGTGTGTGTCTGTGTGTGTCTGTGTGTGTCTGTGTGTGTCTGTGTGTGTCTGTCTGTCTGTGTCTGTCTGTGTCTGTCTGTCTGTCTGTCTGTCTGTCTGTGTCTCTGTCTGTGTCTCTGTGTCTCTGTCTGTGTCTCTGTGTCTCTGTGTCTCTGTCTGTGTCTCTGTGTCTCTGTCTGTGTCTCTGTCTGTGTCTGTGTCTCTGTCTGTGTCTCTGTGTCTCTGTCTGTGTCTCTGTCTGTGTCTGTGTCTGTGTCTGTGTCTCTGTCTGTGTCTCTGTGTCTCTGTCTGTGTCTCTGTGTCTCTGTCTGTGTCTCTGTGTCTCTGTGTCTCTGTGTCTCTGTGTCTCTGTGTCTCTGTGTCTCTGTGTCTCTGTGTCTCTGTGTCTGTCTGTGTCTCTGTGTCTGTCTGTGTGTGTCTCTGTGTCTCTGTGTCTCTGTGTGTGTCTGTGTCTCTGTGTCTCTGTGTGTGTCTGTGTCTCTGTGTCTCTGTGTGTGTCTGTGTCTGTCTCTGTGTGTCTGTGGGTGTCGGTGTGTGTCTGTGGGTGTCGGTGTGTGTCTGTGGGTGTCGGTGTCGACTTGACAAGTACGCCGTATCTGTTGTCCTGGTGTTAGGGCATAGGATATGAGGACAATGTTGTCATCCTCCTTCTCGACGTCTCCTTATGCTGAGTAGTGCGTGGGTAGTGTGCTTTCCACAGCGGGTGCCTGGTTTTGCGTGACTACTCTCACTCCTTAGTGTCGCGGCATGTCATGGCCTCAAGGTGTGGGTTGTCCGCATCCGCCGTGGCAGACATTAGTGAAGTGGTTGGGGCACAGGCACGCTGAGCAGGATTTAGCCCTGGCCAGGCACTCTGGGAGGGGGTGGGAAGAGAATCCACAATATCTGCACTGATCCTTCAGGGAGTTCCTCCCTTGGGCAGAACTGTAAATGGGTCGGCAAGGAGGCCCTTTCCAGATGGATGCTGCTGTTTTTTTCTTGATGGGCCAAAAGGTGGGCTCTGGCGTGGCCGAGAGCTTCTGGAAGGCAAGTTCTATCTGCTCCACTCAGTCATTGGATAGTTCTTTAAAGTGGGCAAGCATCAGGATTTCATGGAGGAGCATGTTGGCCGCCGAAGGATGTGGTGTCTGATCTTGGCCGACCAGCAGCCTTGTTTGATCTGGGTGTGTACTACTTTCTGCGGGTCATCTTCTGTGCACGTGCTGGCCAGCTCCCTCAAGCGAGCATAGAATATATCAATAGATTCTTCCTCTTGTTGGCAGGTTTGTCTTAATTTGAACCGTTTAAAATTGGAATGCATCTGGGGGTCAAAGTACACAGTAAGGGCTGTGATGGCTCTTTCATAGTTGTCATCGGAGGCAGTGCCAGGGAGGTTGTGTACCAGTTTGAAGATCTCCCCCACATAGTGTAGCAGGAGAGAGTTTGGTTTCTCCATCTGTTTCTTTGGTGGCCTTGAAATAGTTGTTGAGGTGAGCCACCCACTTGTGCCATGGAGGAGCGGCGATGGTGGGGTCACTGAGCTCACTGAAGGGGGCAGCGGGGTAGACATGCACCCAACGGCATAGGCTGTCTTGACTGCGCCAGTGCACAAGGAGGGTGTACCCTGATTAAGTGGTGCAGCCTGTGCGTTCTCCTGCCAATCCATACTCCTGGTGAGGGCTGGCACATGTGGACGTCAAGAAGCAGATGAGGTGTTTGGCTAGACAGCATGACCCTGGCACCGGGAGCAGAGGGGACTGTACTCACAGCAGAGTGGTAGCATCTTGGTGGCGGCGCTGCCAGGCAGTGGTTGTCTGAGGAGTGGGTGTTGGCACTGGTGGCGGCGGCATGGTCACTGTGGTGTCCACTGGTCTGAGTGCTCTGCTGCCAATCGGCGAGGCATAGAAAAGGAGGTTGGTCACCTATGCCAAACAAGGCAGGCTCAGGCGGTTACAGGTGGTGTGGGAAAAGGCCTGGTAAGTGAGAAGATCCTCGTGTGTGCCTTTCATGTGAGGAGGGGGGGCACACGTGTCCGAGCCTGGAGCGATGTCGCAGAGAGTAGACTGGCTACTGGAATAGGAAGATGGGACGCCGTGGGCCACTTGCTTCTTATCGCCACTGTGGCATCGGGCAGAGGGAGGCCCTGCCATGCTGGCCAAAGGCACGGGAAAAAACATACGGAGGCTTGTTTGCTTATGAACACTCTGCACAACTGACACGCATGCGGGGTCCGCCCAGTGGCAGCCGCCGCAAAACTAAAGTGAGGGGCGGGGGAGATGGGATGGGGGATTAGGGAAATAATTATAATAAACGTACCTGTTACGACAATGCCTGCCACCTCGGGGCTCCTCTTTTCTCCTGATGGTATCCCAGCAGTCCCTGGGACACCAGCACAGGCTCCCCACCCAATCCTGGCACTGCTCTCAATAGCATAAGAGCAGCGCCAGGATTGGTCTGAGCGGCTTGGTTTGCCGCTCAGACAGTGTCTGGGAGTCTGTGCTATTTCTCCAACACAGCCGGGTTGGAAAAACCTAAGTGCGCATGACGGTTTGACCGCCTGAGATGACCGGCCAAACAGTCATGCGCACTTAGAGTGTGCACTACTCCTTTTACTGCTGGCTGTGCGACAGCCAAGCCCTGCTCCGCCCAGACTTGCTGGCTCTAGAGGGAAATGGAAAAAATAAAATGATAATAAAACCAATTTATTTTATTTTTCCCGTTGCCTTCAGCTGGCTCTCAGCGGGGGGGCGGGCAGCGAGCCTCCTCCGCCATAGCGGAGGAGCTGCCACTGGGTCTGCCCCATTTAATTAGCTTGCCTTGACCTCCAATGTGGGGTCAGGGAGTACGGCAGGGTGAGTGCTGCGGCGCTGAGCTGTGGCCCTATGCCGTGCTACAGTGTCTAATCATGAGCATGAATATGATTCCATGGAAAGTGACCGTGGCAGCTGCTCCACTTTTGGGGTGGTGGGGCAATGCCGGGGGGTGGGCAATGTGAGGGGGAAATATTTTTTTCTAAAAACGTACCTGCTCCTGCACCCGCTGCCTTGGTGCTCCTCTTCCAATGCTGGTCATGCTGCACAGGCTCCCAGGAGGCAATCACGGCGCTGCTCTCATGCTGGTGATAGGAGCATGAGAGCAGTGCCATGATTGGCCTGAGCGGGCAGACTTGACGCTCACTCAGGCCCAGGGAGCCTGGGGCTTTTCTTCAACCCGGCTGTTGCAACACAGCTGGTTTGGAGAAACAAGAGTGTGCATGTCTGCTTGGCTGGCCTGAGACGACCGGCCAAACAGACATGCGCACTTACAAGTGCCCAACTTCTCCTATAACCTGACGATTGGCAGGATGGCCCCGCCATAACCTCGGCTGGGAGTAATGAAAAATAAAATGATGATAAAGTGTATTTTTTTATGTTATTTTTCAGTGGGGCGACGCTCTTCCGATTTAATGGAGGAGCCGCCCCTCGGGGCCTCATAACGCTTGCCCCCATGCCTTCAGCCTCTTAAAATATACAATTCAGTACACGAGGGAAATTGTTTATTCCCAGTTTGGATTGGAAATGTGATGGGAGTTTTTAATAATTGATTCGAAAATAATAAAGCAATGACAAGATATTTCAGTCCATTACCGCACCTTAACCGCTGTAGTATTATTCAGTCACTCTTTTTCCCGCGCCTACCCTCATTAATAGTATTCAGTCTCCATGGTGGCAATTCATTTTCTATGTCTATGCTCATTCGTTTCCATGTTTCTCTCTCGTCACACAGGCTCCAAGCTCAGCAAGGTGTACTCCCAGTCCACAATGTCTCTCTCCACTGTAGGCAATGACGCAGGAAACGCGCTGAGCGTCAGGAAGTCGCCGCGGTCGCCAAGGTGAGAGGGAGCTGCGGAGTAAAAATGGCTGCCCACTGAGTGCGGATTCAAATCCACAACTGATTGGGCCTTTACTTTCTGCTCTTCTGTACACTCGCTGTTGTCTCCTTTCCCTACAATATTCTAAGTGTGACTTAATTTCTTTATCTCACTAAGAAATTATATATTCTTAGAGACGAATGTAAACTCGATAAACTGAACCCTCAATTCAAAGCTTTTATCAGTGGATAAACTCTAAGTGTTCGTTTCTGTTTCAGCAATGCTAACCAGTTTAGGGGAAGCTTTCACCACAATGATGCATCAACAGGTTTAGTATAGTAAGCTCGCAGAGCACTAGCATGGATTCTACAAATGGCAAAGAGACAAACTCTTGTGACCTTTAAAAAGAATTTTCAAACCTGGTGTAGGAGCAAACACGGGTCAATGAGATATTTCCAATGTATTGTGAATTATTATATACAAAGGAAAGCAGTAATGAGTTGGTTACCTGTCACAGTAGTTTAGAAACCTGACCAAATTACAGGCTCATTGCGGTGGCCGTGCCGCCATCTAGTGGCTAGAGTGAGAATTTCCAACATGTTATTCTAAAAGCTTTAACTTTTCGTTCTCGAATTTGAGCGAGTCTGTAACAAAATTCATATGGTATTGCTTCAGTGCATCCTCGCTCATGAAGGTAACTTAAGAGCAGGTGACACGTTTTTGGACAAGCCATTCAACCATCCGAGATCTAAGAGAGAATTGGTGTGTTAACTTGGCGAAAGTACGAAGTTGTGACGCGATGTTGTCCACATTTTACAATACCAGGCATAATGTGAGACAGTTATCCAGAAAAGAGGTGATGGGGGATATTCACCCCCTCCCCACCCCATGCACACACTGCTAAGCAATAATCACAAGCTTACAGACTTCTTACAAAGACGTATCACTGAGGTCAAATAGACCATGTGCCCTAATCATTACAGATGTAAACCGGGCGTTAAGTGGGATGAAAAAACTGGGGGGGGGGGTCTCTCGAAGGGGCGTGGCCAATGTAATTAAGGGCGTGGCTTAAAACACATAAGCTAAAAATCTGTGCTTAGCATAGTGTGCCGCCCGACTTGTATTTTGCTGTTTGTCATTGCATCCAAACATATGATACAACAAGTAACATCATACCTACAACAAGTCAGGACTATTGGCTTTGTCAATGGTTGTTAGTTCCATAAGATAAATAAGCAGCAACTATGGCTTGTATATAATATTAAAAAAAGCTTCCACTTAAAGCCCTGGTGACACTGCGACAATGTTGCTGCTCCTGAGTTTCAAAAAGAGAAGGGAAATCCAAAGAGAAGGGAAATCCAGAGAGAAAATGACACTTTAAAGGATTTTCCTTTCCCTACAACACTCACCTGGCATGACGTCATGCCGTAACTTCTCCACTAGTGAGAAGTGAGCAGTGTGAGCACGCGCACATCGATGTGCCTGCTGTCACTGCAGTCCGGAAAAAAAGACCGCCTGTGCCAGGGCACAAAACAGAGCCCGATAGAGACCCGTTTCGAGGCCCCCTTTAAAAAACTGCTGGTGCTCAGCACCGGTGAGACCCGGCCCACTTAAAGCCCTGGATGTAAACATTCTGAGCCATACGTACGAATGTTATTAGTGCATTGCCACATCGGACAAAAATCGGGTCTTTACATCATGTGCATTGTAGATCACAGGCTGTGCACAGTTCTGGCTCCTACTGGTTAGGGTTTGAATCATCACTTGTTTTTCTCAATTTTGAGGTTCTGGGGTGGCAACTATGGAATAGTTCAAGTGCAGACCCTTACTGACTGTTCTCAGCCTAGTGAGATGCTGGTGTGGTGTTTGTGTTCACATTATCTCTTCCTATTGTGTTCGGAACGTGAGTGTCTGCAACTAATCAGTGGGTGAGCCCCGTGCTACCTTCCTAGGTGTTGTCATGGTTGCATGTGAGAAGACTACAGCTTAAAAAGAAGCTTCTTATAAGACTACAGCGTTTTATGAGTGAAGCCGTTTTGCTGGAATGGTGTCCAGCCAGCTCTGGATGTCATCCAGGGTTGGTTTGGGATTAGAAATCGGCCCGGGCACGCCAAAACAAAAGTGGCCCACATTTGCATATTGCCTTTCCTCAAAACACTGCCCTGGTGAAGTTTTATAAAAACCTGAAAACAAGTGGGGCCACTTCTGCTCAGGCCCCCTGACCCGCTCAGTATGCGCACATTAATTGGCCGGCTCAGCGAGAGAAAGGGAGTGACACCTCTGCCCGTTGATTAAAGGGAGGTAATGGACGCCCATCTGCCTCAAGAAAGGCCACTCGGGGCCCCACTGGGCTGTTGGCGACATGTGAACACACCAGACACAGTTCCAATCGGCCCCCCAGGCTGGCAAAAAAGCAGCCCACAGCTGGAACTTCAATACCGGCCCCTCGGCCATTTCCCGAGTGTCCGCCTTACCAATCCGACCCTGGATGTCACCCATACGTTTGTATTTCACTTCTTATAGAAAGCCCACACAGAGCAGAATGCCCCTCAAAATGAGCCTCAGTCGTCTTCAGTGTTTGTCCTCACACGTTTTTCGTATATGCTTGTCTGTTTACGTAGAGAGATGAGTCTTCTGTTTATTTTCTCTATCCCTTCCCTCACGCACTCAGCATCATGTTGTCCTGTTCTCTTGGCTGGCATCTCTTCACAGGACTCTCTGCGCATGAACTGACTCTAGCTTTTGTCCAGGAGTATGTTCGCCCCCTCTCTCCCCCTCGGAGCAGATTCAGACGTGTCAATCTGTCTTAGACAGAAGACAGCAGCTGCTCATATTTGCCCCCTCTCCTCGCAGATTAGACTCCTGAGTTGCTCCTCTCCTTGAACTGGCGTAAGTTTGTCTGATCACTTCACACAGCACGGATGGCAACGGAATCGCCAATGTCCCAGGGATATCGACCTCCCTCACAACTATCCATGTTAATGACAAAAGCAGACACCTGCTCTTTGAGTTGGGGTTCGTAAGACCCCCGGACGTATTTATTTTACACACACAAACATTTTTAAAACAACATTTGCACAGTAACCACATTATTTACATCTTGTTCACAAGTGAGAGAAAACCTTAGCAGAGACTCTAGTACATGGGAGTTACCTAATCATAACTAGTTTGTTCCCGTACAACTAACAAAAATAACTGCTCAGATGAGATTGAGGTTTTGTGTCCCTTCCTCTTGAACCCAACACCCAGAGGATGGGTACCTCCTTATGGGAGGACTCCACCGTCCCTCTCCCATACCCGTACTGGGAGCTCTCCTGCCTCGGGAGCTCTTGTGCAGGGGGCCAGGCTACTATTAGGATACCTACCTCGGGCACCCCCTACACCCAAGTTCCTTGTCCCCCCACAGGCCTGGGCTAGCTTGCGCCAACCGCACAAGTGGTTGACAGTTAAGGACAGCATGTTAGCGACCGCCCCAACTACCCGCGGCACTGCAATCTCCTTTTCGACTTCCTGCCAGCACACCATGGAGGGTCAAGTGACGCCGATGTTATATTTGTATAAAAAGATGCCTTAAAGGGACCTGAAGTGTCTCCACTAATCATGACCTCCCCCGCCAACCTGCATAAATGACAAATCTAATCACGACATACATTGGATGCTAGAAAGAAAAGTGTTAATTATGACATTAAACAAGTACATAACTTCCTGACAGTCCTGATTCAGTTTCTGGAAAAGGGGGAAAAAAAACATACAACCCAATCCAAACAACCACACCCCCTGCGCCCCTTGCTCTGAGGATGGTGGGTGGGGAAAACTGATCTCCACCTGTGCGGCTCCCAGGGGGCAGGGCATGAATGCTGGCTGTGCTCCGGTCTCAGCATCAGGCGTGGGGGGCGCCCGTAATCCGGTGTGAGGAAGCAAAGCTGGAGAGCGAGGCGACCTCAGCAGCGAACAGGAACAAAAAGACCTGCTCGCCATGTTGCAGCTCCTTTTAAGGGGCGTAGTCTGACTCCTCACGACCCCGGAAGCATGTTACTGCTTCGGGGGAAGCGTCTATGCGGCCAATCATTGCCCCTGGCCAACCCCAGGTCCGGGGGTGAGTGCCGCGAACCACAGGCTGGCCCCGGCTCCCTGCCATTTTTGTCTACTCTCCTGAGTTGGGAGAGCCTTGGTAATATGGCCAGGGAATCGTTGATGTCCCAGGGATACCTACCTCCCCACCAACATCAGTGTTAATGACAAAAGCCCAACACCAGCTCTTTGCGTTAGAGGTTGTAAAACCCCCGACCATATTTACTTGCACACACACACAAACATTTTTAAAACATCACCATTTGCACAGTAACGATGTTTACATCTTATTCACAAGTGAGACCTAGCTTTAACAGAGGCTCTGGTACATGGGAGTTACCTAACCATAGCTAGTCTGTTCCCGTGCAACCAACAAAACATGACCGTTCGAGTGAGATCAGGATCGGTTTTGTGTACCTTCCTCTTAATCCCCCCCGTCAAGAGGATGAGTCCCTCCTTATGGGAGGACCCCACCTTCCCTCTCCCATACCCGTACCGGGGCTCTGTTGCCTCGGGAGCTCTTGTGCAGGAGGCCCACCGCAGGCACCCCCTACACCCAAGTTTCTTGTCCTCCCCAAGTGCCTGTACTCGCTTGTGCCAACTGCACCTGCGTGGGTGGTTGACAGGTAAGGACTCCATGTCTGCTATCACCCCCAACCCCCGCGCCATTGCAACCTCCTTTTTGACTTACTGCCAGCACCCCTTGGAGAGTCCAGAGATGCAGATGTGATTTTGGTATAAAAGGATGCTGTAAAGGGACCCGAAGTGTCCCCACCAATCATGACCTCACCCGCCACAGGCCAGCATTGTTCCCCTACTTTCTGGCCCCCCACCATCTTACTGTGCACGTTGGTCTAGCCAGGCCAACAGGTTCTCCAGAAACATCACAATACCTTCCTTAGATAAGTGCACCCCATCCTGTAAGAAAAACCGCTCCCCCTTGATGCATCCGTGGGGCATGGATGCAAAACAAGTTGTTGGGTGGCTGGGGGGAGGGGTTTTGCGTAAGGGGGCGGGTGGGGGATGGGGAGTTGAATTTTTTTTAAATTCACTTACCTGATCTCGCCAGGTCTCTCCTCCATCTTTCCCCCGTCGTCTCTTCCAGGAAGCACCCAGGCTCCCCACAGTCCATCACAACGCTGCAATGCAGCGTTGTGATTAGTCTGAGCGCCATGGTTTAGCGCTCAGACAGGGGCTGGGGGCCTGGGTATGTTCTCCACCCAGGCTGTAATGCAGCCTGGGTGTAGAACATGCAAAGTGCGCATGACGCTTTGGCTGGCCAAAGCGTCATGCGCAGCAAACACTTCTCCTCCCCGACGTCAGGGTAGACAAGCCCCACCTGTGTCAATACTAAAAAAATGATTCGGTTATTATCATTTTCTTTTTTCTTGTACACTACTTCCTGTTCAACAGTTTCACAGACTCATTGAGGTCCCACATCGACTTACCACCTCTCTAATTCAACCTCGGAAACATGTGGGACCATCCTATTATGGCCTCCGGGATCTTCTTTGAAAGCCAACACATTTCAGAGATCGCCAATTCAAATAGGTCTTTTTGCCGTAGATCGGCCAAGTCATTGTCTCCTAAATGAATGATGGCAATCCCTGGAAGTGGAAGCCGTCAAGTTGGCCAAGCGCAGCCCTCCTTGACTGCAGAAAGTCAGCTGATATTCAGCCTTCCTTGCCCGCATCGCAAAGTCACCTGCAGAATAAAAAACTTTTGCACGCCTCGCATTCGGGTGGCCAAGCACCAGCACATCTGTAACACCTCTTGCGTTGACAGGAAGCAATGAAGTGTCCAGCAGCCGTATCACCTTATGTCCTCCACCTGCGTTGACAGAAGACTACCACAAAGGATGTGAAAAATTAGTGCCAGGGCATTTATAACATGTTCAATCTCGCATAAGACTTGTAACAGTCAGACTTCCACCTACCTGTCCTTTGATCCGCTTGTCCTGCGGCCCCATTCCTGCAACCGCGGTGGCTGCTCCAATCCAAAATGAATGCAAACTATACTCTGCAGGATCCAAACCTGCTGACACCAGGGCCCTACTGAGTACCCTGGCTAATTTAAATCTTGTCAATGGCATCTCGTCTTCATGAACCAAAAGGGGGCCAACCCGCCCCTTGTGCCCAATGTGTCATAAAGGCTTTAAGATTCCCCAGCGGAGAGCACTCATTCCCTGAGGCCTATGCAACAGTAGGTGATCCTCCCACCCATCTGGTTGATCTTAGAATGGGTAATTGTGACCGCCAAGTAGCCATTAGGCCATTGAATGTCTGCTAGGTGCAAACCCTCACTTCTGTCCTTCTTGTTCTTCGCCATAGGCTCCCCCACCCTTAGTGCCCCTAGAACGCCATGGACAAAGCTTCCCTAAACAAGCGAACCTCAGCTGGTGATCTGCACACCCCTCAAGGCTGGCCATTAACCTTGCCAGCTTCAACATGTCTATGTTGCACCTGGAAACCTGCCTGCATCCCTCCAACCTCTGCCAGCCCCTCAGTACCCTTTGCACCAGGAAAGCTTTTGTTCCATCAGCGTACCATCGCATCTTTGCAAAAAAGGAAATTGCCTCTGAATGTTGCCTAGTGTAGGACACTGGTCGTCCTTCACCTCTCGGGGCCTCCAGAAATGCAATTATAGACTCAATCGAAAACCATTGGCCAACTCCCTTGGTTTCCTGAAACCTGTAATACATGTAATATGCCCCCTCATATGCACGTCTCATCCTGGGTGCTAAGCTGGCAGCCACGAGGTCTGGTAGGCTGGGACACCAAGTCTCCATAGTTGCTCCGGGAACAGTGAAGAGAACTCAGCTGCTTCAGGGTGGTGGTTCCTGAAAACCTGCATCTTAAAAATGAGACAAAGCATCTGCTGCATTGTTCAATATGCCAGGCACATGTTTTGACTTAAAGTTGACATTTCGCCTCAAACATAGCAGTATAATTTCCTTTAACAGTCTCAAGATCATCTTACTTGGCTACTTGCTGATTAAGGCGATCAGACCAGAATGCCACTGATTTATTGCGGAACTGTTCTGGCCATATTGTGAGGGCCACCAAGATGGGAAAGAGCTCCAAGAAACCAATGTTTGCCACCAAATCAGGCTCCACCCAGCCCCTGGCCACCTTAGGGCACACCATGATGAACCCCAAATGGAGCCAAAGCCCACACTGCCTGCACGATCAGGAAAATGCCCCATCTCCCTATTGATATTAGGGGTGCTTGGCCATACCACTGCCCCATTGAAATCCTCCCATATTCTCATGTCCTGCCAAACTTCGCCTGACAACCTAGTATGCCGGTGCCTTAACTTAAGGTCCGACATGGCCTGCGCAATTGACTTGGAAAATCAGCAACCCATGGGTATGATCCTGAGAGAAAAATTCAACTGCCCCACCACCTGTAACTGATGTAGTGTCACTTTCTTGTCAACCAGACATTCCTATAATGCCCTTGTGAATGCCTTGACTTTCTCCTAGGGAAGACTGGACATTCCTGCTTTGGAATCCAATTCTATCTCAAGGAATTCAATTGTTGTAGCTGGCCAACAGGACTTTGCCTGAGCTAGTGGCACTCCAAACTTTCCCAATAATTCCAAGGCCTTCCCACAATTCGCCATGCCTGGGAAACCTAGGAACAAAAAAATCATCCAAATAAAGCAGAGCCCTCCGGTGCCCCGATCTCTACCGGAATACCGACTCCAAGAAAGTGCTAAACCTCTTGAAGTAAGCACAGGAGACTGAACAGCCCATGCGTATACACTTGTCAAAATAAAAGGTGCCCTCAAATTGGAAAACCAGCAAATGAAAGTCTACAGGATGTACTGGTAGCAGCTTAAATGTGGATTCTATGTCCGCCTTCACTAACAATGTCCCAGGTCCCAGCTCCTGGAGCATTGCAATCACCTGATTTAACGAGCCACTTGGACTCTCAGTGTGAGGGTAGGCGGCAAAAAGAACAACAATGTATGAATTTGCATATCCGTGGGGCTCTGGAGCATGATCTTTTATTGAAATCCCAGCATGACCCCTTCTTTGCTTTCCCCTCCCCCGTATTAGCGGCTGCTCCCAAGCCCGCCCGAAAGGGCTGACTTGGACAAGCCTCAGGCTTCTGCAGCTTCACGAAGCGCAGTCCAGTGTTCACATCACATCAATCTGGACCCACGCCAGTGAGGACCTAGTGGCTTTTATTCTCCAAAATTCCGTGTCCTAGTCCCTCCAAGCGGTGCCTCCAAACTCAACATGTGCACATACTAGCCTGTTCTGATAGCACGGCAATTCTGCCCCTAGGGTCGGGAATCACTCAGCCATGATTGGCTGGAAAATCGTGTAACCCATGACCCTGTTGAACCGTGTCTCCTCAACCCTCTTCCTGTAAGGCCAATGTCTAGAATCCCTAGAACACTCTGCACTGCTTGCTCTCCTCTTGCTCGGGCCTATCTGCAATTAACTCGCACATATCCACATAATTGCCTTTCCAAGTGTTCTCCTTCACCTCTGCTGGCATGTGCCTGCCCAACTGAGTGTGCTCAGAATGCACGTCCCATTAACAAATGCTCGGCAATGGTGCCAACATACCTGCTGGTATTGTCTCCTTAGTAAGGGATGGGGCCCGACTGCCGCTAGCCTTGCTTGCGCCACACTGCCTGTGTGTGAAGTACCAGCCACTATTGATCCTTGTGCTATCTGAATGGCTACTACAGACCCACCAGCATATCCTACAGGCGTGCCTACAACTTCTGCCTGCCCTTGCATACCATGGCTCCCCACACTCTCCAGATAGGCCAACAGCCTCCTGGCACTTATGACATTGTCGCTCTCCACTACACCTGCCAACGCACCACCCATCAGAGGTGCGAACCACATCCCTATCTTGGATAGCCAAGGCAAAACACTAGCTTAATTTGCGACTAAGTCTGGCTGCCCTGCGCCACCTGCTGGGATACCCCAATCGCCATGCAACTATTGCCATCCTGAACAATACTGTTGTTCACCACCGGCACTATAACCGCTGGCGAGCCACCTTGATCTTAAACACCCTCTACACAGCCCACCGGCTCAACCTCCGGGAAAATACGCCCACTCTAGCCCCCTTCACTGCTCACCCCCTGTCCCCTACCACGCTTCTTCACTGGCGGGAATGCTGCCCAGGGAGTAAGTCTAGGCCTCTCTGCCAGAACTACTGGCTCCGTAGGCTGCACCCCGGTGGGCCCTGCAGGTGCAAGAGAGCCAGCATCTCATCTATCGCAACCATCCTATGCATTAATGCCTCCATATCATACCTTGCTCACTTTGCCACTGGATCCAAGCAAGCCTGGCTGATGACGGCTGGAATGCCAGAAACCGGTCCTAGGATGCTTGTTTCCGGTCCAGGGAAGACATGGCTTGGCAGTTCGGGCTGGACTGTTCCCATGAGGCACAGGGTCAGACTGATTTGCATATGGCCATGTCTGAACTGGGGTGGTGGAGTGAGCTAAAGAATGATGATGGATTAAACCCAGATCAGTTGACTGGGGGTGAGTGTTTGATTGGCTCAAACGTTCCGTCCATCATCCCCTTTTGTATCGCTTTGTTCGCCCTAAGTTGGCGGGGGTATGCCCAGACGTGGGTCCCTTGCTCACTTTGCCACTGGATTCAAGCAAGCCTGGCTGATGACCGGCTGGAATGCCAGAAACCGGTCCTAGGATGCTTGTTTCCGGTCCAGGGAAGACATGGCTTGGCAGTTCGGGCTGGACTGTTCCCATGAGGCACAGGGTCAGACTGATTTGCATATGGCCATGTCTGAACTGGGGTGGTGGAGTGAGCTAAAGAATGATGATGGATTAAACCCAGATCAGTTGACTGGGGGTGAGTGTTTGATTGGCTCAAACGTTCCGTCCATCATCCCCTTTTGTATCGCTTTGTTCAGCCCTAAGTTGGCGGGGTATGCCCAGACGTGGGTCCCTTGCTCACTTTGCCACTGGATTCAAGCAAGCCTGGCTGATGACGGCTGGAATGCCAGAAACCGGTCCTAGGATGCTTGTTTCCGGTCCAGGGAAGACATGGCTTGGCAGTTCGGGCTGGACTGTTCCCATGAGGCACAGGGTCAGACTGATTTGCATATGGCCATGTCTGAACTGGGGTGGTGGAGTGAGCTAAAGAATGATGATGGATTAAACCCAGATCAGTTGACTGGGGGTGAATGTTTGATTGGCTCAAACGTTCCGTCCATCATCCCCTTTTGTATCCCCTTTTGTATCGCTCCATATCTACTCCAGCATGCGCACGTTTGGCGCCTTTCTTAACTCCACC
This sequence comes from Calotriton arnoldi, assembly GCA_963921515.1. Classification (NCBI taxonomy): domain Eukaryota; kingdom Metazoa; phylum Chordata; class Amphibia; order Caudata; family Salamandridae; genus Calotriton; species Calotriton arnoldi. The sequence continues at coordinate 1,267,688 of CAWUFW010001378.1, forward strand.
TGGCATCCTTGCAGCAATCCTACCTGTTGTACCCAACAAATAATTATAACTGCCAATATCACCCTGCCACCAACAGAGCTGGATAGCTAACAGAGCTAACGCAACTACCCAAGAACAATCGTTTGATGCAGAAAGTTAATGCAGTATTTCCCAATTCCTAAGGAATATGCCTCACTAGGCACTCTAATTATCTGAATTGGATAAACTGTGCTACAAATCAGCCCCCCAGCACTTGCCTAGGAATCACTACTGCAAAACACTCCTCTGCCCCCTTGAGGAAGATGACCCTACTACAATTTGTCCCCACTGCTGGAACTTGGACCCTTTCCTTCGAGGGGCTTGCCACACCAAATGCAGAAGCCCTTGTCTCTGCTCTAGAGCTCCCGTGCACACCTCCCTTCTGGGTGGTGGGAAAATCAACACTAAACACAAAACCAGAGAGTTCAGGCTTCCTGCAAACTCTCCAACACGGTGCTAGACACGCACTGAACCTTTCCTTTTTAATGAAGAATCTCTGCCCCTGCCACCCAAAAACTGGCCTCGCTGTGCCTCCTGCACCCCCTCCTCCCCTCTTACCTACACAGCCCTTGGGCACTCTCCCTTTCCTCTCCTCCTCTTTCTCCTCTCTTCTCTCTCTCTCTCTCTCTCTCTCTCCTCCCGCTCCTCTCCGCACTGATCGAATTCTCTGTTTTGTCATCTTTTTCCTTTCAAAGTAGAATCTACTGCGTTCGTCCTTGTGTCTCCTCCAACAGTCTCAACTCACATTTGTCCCCTCTCTCTGCACAGAGCCAGTTCACCTATGGGCCTTATGTCTCCTAGTCGCTTCAACTTCAACCACAATGGTGAGAAGGACTGGGAAAACGCATCCACTGCCTCGTCGCCAGCTTCCATTCCAGAGTACACAGGTAAGAACTTGGAAAGAAGTAGATGTGATCTGCATGTCTTCGGTCAAAGGGTCAGCAATTAGGGTTTCTTTATTTCTGGCTCTCGGATATTGATCAAGTCTCTGTTAAAAGACCTGTGTCCCCACAGTAAGTAGTTTACAGCGGGTTTCCATAACGAAGGAGCTTTAACCAAGTTAGGAAATTACTTTGGGTTCAGAACCACTCTGAGGTGGGAGAACCCCAGTAACCATCGGAAATAATGAATCCTGTTCCTATTGCCGCTTCAAAATATCTACGTTGGGGCCACAGACAAACCCTATGACATGGCTTTGAAGCTTATCCTAATAACGAGAGAGCAACTACACATTTCTACTCTCACCATTACCCAAAATGTAATTGATCGATTGTTACAAACCCCTTTTAAGTGCTGGATGAGGATTTCACCCCTACTTCACACCCTCTTCGGTCTTTGTTTAGATCCTTCAAGTGTGTATGGAGCGGCGTGACGCCACATAGTGAGACAAGGACCACTTGCATATTGCAGGGATCACCGATCATTTTCACGCAATTGAACATAAATTATCGTTCAACCATTTACTTGCTGAGCTTATAATGCACATAACAGCAAGTTAACTTTCTCTTGGTTGTTCTTAAGTGGGAGTAGTTGATAGTAGTACATTGGGGATAGTACAAGACTACTGATCATCGTGGTGCACGGTTTCAACACCATCTTCCATGGGCATGTTTCTAAGCCTGCCCACTGTAATAATTTTTGTTTCTGGGTACAGTAAGAGTAAGGAGGGTGGTAGAAGGTTCCAGAACTCAATCACACGCTGATCATTGATAGTCAAGCTAACATTTACGAAATACCTTGATGTCACCGAGAGTCAGTGATTTATTTTAAAATCGGTGGCAGTGCCAAGGATTATTTAAAAATCAATTTAAACTGCTATGCAATAAATCTACGAAAAGCCTGACATATGAATCCATAAATGCTTTCACTAAAAGTACTAAAACATTTGGTGTTGCTGGTTTCTCATGGGTTTTGGGTAGGGATCGCAAGCAGCTGTTAGAACTGTGCTGGATTGTGTGGGCCTCAGCTTGGTCTGTAAATCTGTGTTTGTCCAGCAGGTGGTTTAAACAGGGTACCTGCCACAAAACATTGATACTTTTGAACAGAACCACATGGAGTGATTTAGGTGTAGATTAAGTTGTGAACATTTGTATACTGTGCATAGTGGTGTTCAGTCACTTGGGTATTTATTTAACACTGCAGTTGCAAAAATACTTGGCCCATGGAGCTTATACCGATTTTTGTCTGCATTTATGATTCATCCACTGGACGTTTCTTACTGGGTGAAGATTATTCCTGAGTCAGCTGTACTGTGGTTTGGAGGGTGAGGGTTATCTTTATGGCAGTGTTCCATAAGAGGGTGGGAAGGCTCTAGAACCTTCCATACTATCCAGAGTGTGGATGAGGTGGGTCGCCTCTTTGTGATGATTTGCAGTGGGTGTTCGTGTCTTCCAACCCTCCATCCGATGCATGTGGGTTGGTGGTAACCTCTCACAATTTTGGACCAGACAGACCTCTTGTGGATAGCAAGTGTTTCTTTTAATAGGTGTGTGTATCTGGAGCCGGTAGTTGTTCTGTGGTAGTTATACTAGTTCATTTAGTCTTGGAAGGAAGTATACTGGTGAAGGATTAGTATGTGTCCTGTTGACTTGTAGCCATTATGTTAATTCTAAGTTGTTCCTTGATGTCCTGGCTGTCGGGCATTGTTATTGTACAGATAGGGTCCAATTCCTTGACCCTGGTTCCTGAGGTTTCTTGTTTGTCATTTAATAAATTGCCAAATTCCCCACTCCGGGAACCCTAAATGCTGGTTGAAGGCCTTTGCTATTTGGGATCATATAACTTCTGAATTTGGAAAACAAAGTTGGAAGTTATCGAAGCGGGGTAAAACGCAAATTACTGGCTGTATTGAAAGCTGTTTTTTAAAGCTCCGTGTGAATTCATTTTGAAAGCAAAGTCAAATAACTGGAATGTTTTGAAAATTTTCCTCCGTTTTCTGCAATTCGTGGGAAGGGCTGCAAACACCCACTTGGGAGGATTGCAGTCTTTAATTTCTTCCATCATCTCTCCAATCTCTTTCTTGCAGGACCCAAGCTGTACAAGGAGCCCAGTGCCAAGTCCAACAAGTTCATCATCCATAATGCCTTGTCCCACTGCTGCCTGGCGGGAAAAGTCAACGAGTCCCAGAAGAACAAGACATTGGAGGTAGGCACGCTATGACTGTGCCAGTGTGTGGTCCCTGCTGTCAGGATGTGGACCATCAGAGTGATGGGGGCGTTTGTAAGAAAGTCTTGGGATGTTAGACTTCTGAACACTTGTTATTTACAAATTGATTAAACAAAATTATTTGAAAACAATTGCACAATTGTAGTTAATAAATGTATTACCAGTGGCTCAAATCTAACACACCATAATTGTTCTTCGCCCCTCTCCATTATCAGACACTATCCAATAAAGTAATTTACCATATTGATTTTAAGGTGCCATTAATCCGGTTTTGCGGAGCTTGAGGTAACATTAGAAGAAACGTTGAGGCCGTCCAAGCGGAGGTGGTGTAAACTTCTAATGTTAATTTGGTATTGGTCTAAATCTGGGAAACCCATCTTTTTTGGATTAGCCTTTGATTGAAATGGTTAGGACTATGACTTGTGGACAGCTAGGCGTGTGGCCAGAAGGGGTATGGTGCATGTGGTGGGGATATGGCTTCGACACGCTTCCTAGGATGCTTACAGTCTGGGTCCTTTAGCTGAAGTTCTGGGGTGCTTAGCCCTGGGCCAAAGTGGAATAAAGAGGCTTGTTTCTCAACAGATTCGCCACGGATATCTCAAGTGGGGATGGGGCTGGGATCTGGGGGCCTGGAAAATAAGGGCAGTCTGGTCCACGTGTGGCAGCAAAGGTGGGCAAGGACAGTGGGGAGAGGTGCAATACGTGGCTGTTGAAAATTGCTCAAAATATTTTATAAAACCGGAGGAATGAAGGGTATATGATAAAGGCCCATACAAAGATTATTGAGCTGAAAACATATAATATCATCCGTCTATGTCTGAATGGATCTACCTTAAACTGACTACAAATAGCTTAGCTATACCATTTCATCTAAAAAAAAAAAAAAGAATCCCCTTTTAAAGCTTAAATATTGCCTAGCAATCAAATTGGTGAAAAAGTAAGTAAATAGAAAGTGGGGTTGTATCGAAGCATGGAGGTAAGGTGGTTTGTGGATGATCCAAGTCCAGACAGGTGATAAAATAGATAGTTTTTTTTCTATTCTTTTTTTTTTTTTATAAAGTGAACAGGGAGGTATAGGGGGAAGGGAAAAAGTAGCACTGGAAGGAGATATAAGTGGCAGCATAAGGAAAACGGGGAAATCAGGCACACTAAGTATTTTAAAAATAACCAGTGGAAAAAGTGTTGGGAGTCTGGAGGAGAACTCTCACCAAAAAAGACATTTGGAGTGGGTGGTGGCCAAAAAATGAAATGAATAGGAAAGTGCAGAAAATATTTTTTAAAACATTGTTCACCAAGAAGGGATTTCATTGGGATTGGTTAGTCATCTTATTAAATGTCATTCTAATTGTAAAAATAGACCAAAATGATTAGACAACAATGGGTACAGCAGTACAGAATGTTATTAACCGGGTGCAAATAAGGCGTACTTTGTCAGCCAACTATCACAACTCTGTAACGGTGGATGCTACCATTGCCAAACTCATGAATGTACTGATCCATTCAGGATGAATGAACAGCAGATTGAGCCGGCTGGGATTCAAACCTGTGAGCTTCTGATCTCTATAGTGGATTTATCAGTCTATTAACATTGCTTGAATACAGTTATTGAATACTTGTGGTCTGTGGTGACCTCACCTCTCCATTTCTAATATTTTGAGTCAGGTTCCCTCTTAGTGAGTCTATTGTGGAGAACCCTTTGCCATGTATTTCTGCCCCAATATTGTGTTACGTGGTGCACACCTAGTGCACCGTGGGAGTGATTTACAGGTGACTTGGAGGAAGTCAACTGGGATGGATGAAGACGATCCAGCCAACATGGTTTTCTCAAATGTTTTGTTGTGTGTCAGTACAGTAGATGTGATCCTGATGGGGCTGGAAAGTTTTCAAACTTCTAAGTATACATTTTTTACCTCCCAACCATACCAATTGTCACAACTTTAAATACTGCCCTACATCAAAAAAGCTGTGCTTAAATAAATGAATATGAGGGATTGAACCGACCTTGAATCTAGGTTGTCTCTACAGACTGAGGCGGGTTGAACATTGCTGAGGGTTGCCAAGTAGATTTGCAGATTCTATTAATTACATCAAGTTTGCCTAATGCATGGCTGCAGAGAAGGGTGTTGGAGCGGAAAGAATAATGCAAACTAAAATGAGATTAAAGAAATATGTAAATAAGTTCAGAAATCTAGGGACACAAATGCCGGATTTCCCATCTCTTTTCCCTTTATAGGCATGTGAATTCACCACCTTTACGTAGGGTGACCAACCATCTGTAAACTTCACGGACCACCCATTTTTTTTGGACCTCCTGTCCATTGTGATCCCCTTCACGGACACCTTTTGTCCGTAATTCTGGATATTGGAGCGAGCTGCACTGTCCCCCTGCAAGAAGCCTCAGAGTTCTGTAACTCTCACTACAGTGGACAGCTCGTACTCCTGCTGTGAACTAAAAGGCCTGCAGCAGCCCGTCCCCGTCCTGGCACACGCTATCTGCCATTATCATTCTGATTGTTGGCCGATTATCACATACAGAATGATAATTGGCCCACTGGCGTAGCAAGGGGGGGGGCGGAGGGGCGGTACGCCCCGGGCGGCACGAGATTTGGGGGCGGCAGGTAAATTTATCGCCAGCACCCCCTGCTCTTAGGCGCTCGGCGGCAAAAGGCAGGGACCGCCACGGGCGGCAGAGTGCCTAGCTACGCCACTGAATTGGCCAGTTACAGCATTTGCTGGGCCTCCTCCTGCCCCAGTCTAGGGCATGGCATTCTGCTTTTGTTCAGGGGCTCGTGTCACCTCACCAAGGGCCAAGCTCTGGGGAGATTGTGAAGGGGGTTGCATTTTGATACTTCTTACAGGGTTAAAGGCACAGACTTCATATCCCTTGTGTGCCAGCAATTTATAGGCTAAAAACGTCAGTTTAACTCTGGCGATTAATATATCTGTTTGAGAGATCTGAGTTTTGACTCATCTTAAAGTAGCAAAGAGGGATAGTGTGCTTCCAGCGAAGCACAATGTGTAACATGCAGATAAAAGAATTGGTTTTTTTATGTAGAAAGCTCAGTAGTTTACTGTTTTTGTCACAGGGACTCTTTTGTTAATTGCAGTTTGTAAGATACAGTCCTAATATAGCACAGTGAGCTATGAACCAAAATCAACTAGCAGTTTGGAAACTGTAAGGCACAGGTTTACAGCCTTATTGTATATTTCTAATCATTCATTATTCTAAGGTTGATAAATAGGGTTCCTTTGGATAATAATTACTTATTAGTAAACACAATCCCAGCCACTATGTTATGTTCTGTTTTAAATCCCAAGTTTGTATTTCTCAAGACTAAGCAGCCTTAACATATAATGCTTACCATTATAGATGACATTTGACTCCTATATGTTGTAGTCCACATTGTCTTACGCAGGGCCACTGGAATTATGCGTCCGGGGAGGGCCAAGTTATGCAGCAGGGTTGAGTAAATTATGCAGTGAGAAAAGGCAAATTATGTGGTGTTATGTCTGCACATTTTGTAATTGTATTACTTAATTATTTTGGCATTTTTAAGCTTGTTAACACTGTCTGGGCATAGGTTGCACCTCATTAGTACCAGTTTAACACCCAAATATAGCAAGAAGCAATGGAAAGGTGACCAGTCACTCTTTACAAAGGGCCTTCCACTGTCCGTGAACGTGTTGCTGCATTTTTAGTAAATTTTGAATTATTTGAGCTAAAATCTGCAGAATATGCGCCAGATAATGGATTATGTGGCAAATGCAGCAAATCTATAATTATGCGAAAATCACAGCGGCCGGGCAGTTAAATAATTCCAGTGGCTCTGGTCTCAAGTAACATTTCCTATACATTGGCTTACACACACACACGTGTGTGTGTTGTGTGTGTTGTGTGTGTTGTGTGTGTGTTGTGTGTGTGTGTGTGTGTGTGTGTGTGTGTGATATAACGCACTCCTACACCCTACTGTACTCTACATACTTGGAATGAGTAGGAGTGTAAAAGAAATGAACTACACATGAGAGCAGGTCTATATAGAGATGAGCACCATTGAAGGGTCGTACTGATGGAATCCTTAGAGAAGGTCGTCTTGAGGAGGGGGGGGGGGAGCACAACACATTCTCATACCATTTGGCACCAGCACTGAAGCCAGTCCAGTCAGGGGCGTAGCTATAATTCCTGCAGCCTGTGCAGTGCCCCAGGCCCTGAAGTGAAAGCCCTTCAGCAGCTGATTGTGGGACGGCATAGTCTATGAATGGAGGGATTTAATTTTATTGTAATCCGTGTTTCTATAAAGTTTTTTTTTCCCAAGATTTTCAGTTAAAGAAAAGTGAAGAGCACATGTAGAAATGCCTATATAATATGACTAATGTGCTCTAATCCCAGAATCTTCTGGTGCCACACTGTAACCTGCCAGACAAATTCTGCAGGCTGGAAACTTGGATGGATTTCTCACTCATTATTCGAAAAATGTCCTTTTCTTAACAAACAGTGATTTTCTGCCTGCATGTATGTATTTATGTATGTATGTCATCTCAGTAGTGCAACCCTAGCCAAAAGGCAGCAGAGCACTGTACAAGGTCCAAGACAAAACTTAATTCGGACACCTGTGCCAAATCTTTGAGGGATATATTTATTAACATTTCACACAACACAGCTCAGTAAGTGGTGGTGTTGTTGTGCTGTGTTGTGTGAAAAAGAAAGAGTAGAGTAGCACCATATTTTCAAAGATATGGTGCATCGGAATTAGGATTGAAAGGTCCGACATGCAAGTTACTAAGTAAACCCTCACATAATCTCTGTTCACCCTCTATTCAATCTCTCCATCTCTCGGTTCCCTTTTTTCTATCTCCCCCCCCCCCTCTCCCCCACCTAGCCATTCGTCTCTGCCTCTCTCCCCTCCTCATGCATTCTCTTGGTTCCCCCTACCTCGTCTTTTATGTGCCCAGTCTACCTTTTTTCTCTTTTCAACCTTCTGTCACCCTCGCCAACTTTCCCTGTTTTTTACTCTTTTATCTGCTCCATTTTCTTCAATTGTCGTTTTTTACTCTTTTCACCATCTGTTCTTTCTCTCAGCAGGCATGGCCTCGCTTCATTTCCTTTTCTCTCACTGCTCACTCTCACTGTTCCAACCTTCTGTTTCTCCCTCTCCGAATATAGCCCTCTTTCCTTTGTCGCCATCATTACCCTCTTTTTCACACTCGCTAGATGTGTCCTTAAAAATGACCTTTTGTCCTGAATTTTAACTGTCACTGTCCAGAATGTGCCTTCTTGCCAGTTGGTCACCCTACCTTTACTTCTTTGTCTTTTCAGGAAATGGAGAAGAGTGCAGGCAATCACTTCCTGATACTGTTCCGAGATGCCAGCTGCCAGTTTCGGGCGGTCTACACCTTCTCACCTGAGACTGATGAGTTTACTCGTTTGACTGGTTATGGGCCAAAGACCATTACCCGGAACATGATGGAGGGCTTCTACAAGTACAGCTCTGACCGCAAGCGTTTCACTTCCATCCCCAGCAAGACGATGTCCATGAGTGTGGATGCTGTCACCATCCATGGCCACCTTTGGCAAACCAAGAGGCCCACCACCCCTAAGAGGCCGGGCACCCCCAAATAAAGCTGCAGGCAATGGGTGCAGCACAGACACCACTTGTAGGACATTTCGGCACAATGAAGTCCATATGGAGGCTCGGTCAAATCACTGGCATTTACTGAGAGAAAAATCACTGTTCTCCGCTCTTATCCTGAGCCACTGTAGTCTATTTTTGTAAATGGGAAGTAAAACTACAGTTCTGAGTGGCCTGGGATTGAAGATGAAATGTGGAGCTGGTCCCCAGTTAAAGTTTAAGAAAAAACAGTTTGTGGCTCTCCATAGCTGCCCTGGTGATACCTAAGACCACTCAAAGAGGACACAACGTAGAGTTGGATTCTGGACTGGAAGGAACGATGGCTGATGAAAGGACAGTTTGCGCTGTCACACATTTTCTTGCCAGGACTGAAGTGAGGATGTATCTAATACATCTGAACTGATCTGCAACTCGTGACAGAGGTGCTGCTGATTAAACCCATAATGGGTTTAAAGCAAGTGATGGAAAATATTGTTAATGGGTGGGGGAGGGCATTTGTTATATTTGCAGGGGAGGGTGGGAAGAGCAGCTTGTGGATAGAGTATTTCCTCTTTACCCACTGCCCAGAATGTAGAAACAGCCATTATTAACTTTGCTTGCCAGGCTGAAAGACTAAGCTGTGGGGCAGAAAGTCCGCCCTTTTGCATTTTCTCATGGACACTTGTGCACCCTATCCTACTGCTACAGTGATGATGCGGGGGGCTCTAATGAAATCCATGCCTCTGGTTGCCCAAGCCCTCTATTTGCACTAAAGACAAATCGACTGGAACATTGTCCATAGCTTGAGACAGGGGAGGGTTTGATGGGTATTCTCATATTCTTCTGCTGTTTCATCATAATTCAGGTGGTTAGGTGTTTGTGTAAATCGTAGATTTTGTTTCACATAATTACCAACAATGTACATGAAAAGAAGAGACACACTGGCCCCTTAAAGGCGCTCATTGGGTCTGTTGACAATGCAGTCACACTTTTTTTTTTTTATTATGTGGGGCGAGGGAGCACTTGGTGGACTTGATTTACACGTTTCCTATCATCCCTCTCATATGAACTGAATTTCAGGGGTGATGCAGGGAAAAAGGGGATTGCATTATTTATTAATTTTTCCCTGCGTCAAATTTTTTTTTTTTTTTTTTTTTTTTTAGAACAAAAAGCTAAACCTGCATGTTGTGTAAGAGCGAGAACTGTCTTCTGCTGTTAGCAGGCTTGGCCAGAGCTTGGCGTGTCCTTCCAGCGGGAACTGGACAGATGATACTGCCAGGCGGCACATGAGTATAGTGTACGTGAACCATTCCGAGCTTTGGTCCAGTTTTCATTCCACCTTTAGCTCTGCAAAGCTGGGGATCTGGCCACTGACCAGGAAATATTTTGAGAGACCTCACCCCAGGCATGGTGGGACAAAGAGTGCAGGATTGAAGCAAGTGTTTCTTCTGTTAGTTTACCCCATTTTAGGATGGGTGAGGTTGAGGGGGGTGTTAAAGCTACTCCCTAAACGCTCCTGAGAGAGGCTTGATTAGAGATTAAGAAAAGGCATATAAGCCTACTTTCACTGACCTTTCAGTGTAAAGAGGCCGCATTTTGTTTTGAGGTAAGGTGGAGAAAGAAATTTCCTCCAAGTGACCCAGCGCTTTCCATCCAGCAGGGAAGGTCTTTGACTCTGTCACCTTTTGTAGGGTGTGAAGGATATCCAGTCCTAGAGTATTGCTGGCAGTCCCTCAATCCACTTCTTTTGATGGCACTATGAATCAAAGCGTGCATTTTGCAACCAAGTTCCTGATCCTTTTTCTGCACCAGGTGACACAATGTTGCATGTAGTACATTTATTGAGCTCAGACAGATTTTATTTTATTTTCGTTTTCGTCTTAGGTGGCAGAGGCTACACAGCCCGTAATTTCTTGTTATAGCATTCCTGTCGCCTCCTTCAGAAGTGCGACTTATGATCATATGGATGAGGATAGATTTGCATGCCACAGCGCCTGTAAATGCTTGAATGGTTGGATATACTGAGAGCAATTTACTTACTTAAAAAGTGGGCCACCTTCAATGCAGACATCGTCCAAATACTTTCAACAGAAGGCTCTCCATCCCAGGTCTTGTTGTTCATTCCATCCTTTCCTTCTTCCTGTACCTAGTCGGATTCCGTTCCACAATCTGGATGTTGAATAAAAGGGTTCGGGCTTTTTGCCACATTGGAGCTGAGGTTACTGTCCTTCCATTCGTGAGTTGGTAGCTGAGGTTTATGTTGATAGACAGCACAAATAAACCAGTCTTGATAGTGGATAGGTAGGGTGCAGGATATGAGGGTGGTTCTTGCCACGTTCCAATGGAAGAATATTTCTTCTCCATGGAACACACTATAACACAACCAGACACATTTGACAAATTGTGGTTTGCATGCCACTGGCTTGTTTTGGTTGTGCCTTTACTTCAAGACCAGAATGTCATGCATAAATGGGCGCAGGTCCATGCAGCGTCCTATCCATTGCTTTTTCATTGCCAATCCTGCTTGCCTCAAGCAAGGTTTTGACCTCTCTGCAGATCACGCTACCGAACCTGCCAGGGCGGATCTATACGCGCGTCTGCCCACCACCAAGATGCAGACTGTGATCTGAATGTGTATAGATTTTTTTGTTTGTTAATGTTGATGTACAAACTGCCATGTGAGCTGCAATGATTGTGTGCAGGAGAATTTGTCTGTTAATTATCAAATTGTTAAAATCACTTGGTTTTGGGAGAGGGCGGGAATCTCTTGTCTTGTATTTATATATACATATATACATATATATATTATATATATTGAAGCTATTTAAATGATTTTGCAATTATTTGTATATAAAAAGAACATCACCGATTTGAATGAGCTACAATTTGTCGTTGTGTATTATTGAAGAGCAGTGATGCCTGAGAGGATGCTCTCGTACCGTGTGGGCTGGTCACATTAGTCTTCAGATTCAATCAATCAATCGACTTGTAAAGCGCGACTACTCAACAGTAAGGGTCTCAAGGGGTGGGGGGGGGACTGCTGATCTGTCGCAGGCACTGTGGTTCAGTCGAAGAGCCAGGTCTTCAGGTCCTTCCTGAATTGGGGCAGTGTTGGTGATTGCCTTAGATGGAGGGGCAGCATGTTCCAGGTCTTTGCTGAGAGGTAGGAGAAGGATCTTCCCATGGCCGTGGTCTTGCGGATAGGTGGGCTGGCGGCCACTTAGATTAACCTTCTGCTCCCAAAGTAGGATGTGCAACTGTTTCCACATTTCCTCTCCTATGATGACATATTGCCACAATGTTTTAAAAGCAATTCTCCTGGATTTGACTGTATTTCTGTAACAACTGTCAATTACTATTATCGTGATGAGAAAAGGATAAATTATTTTCAAAGTTACATTTGTGGGATTCGGACAGAACAGAAATGGCAGCGGATTAATCCCGTTTCAACTGCAAGCATTTGTTAGACTGTGACCTCTAACACTTAATTCATTCAGGTACTGCAGAACTGACCAAGTTTTTAAATTTTTTTTTTTTATTCTAGTCTTCTTGTGGGAACGCAGTTTGTGTTCGGCACATTTGTAGGACCTCTAAAATGTGCTGCCTGTTGCACTGTCCTTCACCTAGGAGTGGTTTTTGGGGTGTGTTTTAATAGAACAGTTTCTTTACCGAAGCTGTTCCTTCTCTTTAGACATTTAAACGCAGGTTGGCCGAGTAGTCACCAGTTACAGCAGAACTTAGCTGCTAAGGCACCAACCTCTCCATTGATACTTTCGGTTACACTAATTCATTGCAGCGGAAAGGTTCAGTACCATATTCTTACTGGTGTCTTAATAATGGATGCATAGCAATTAAATAAAAATAGATTTAAAAAAAAAAAAAAACCTTGGTTACAAAAAACCTCTCTCTAACCCATCATCTCAGGAGACCCACAGCAATGTACCCATGATTTGCTACATCTACATTATTTTAGGATTTTGTATGTTTTTCTGAGGTATAAGCTTCTGAAGAGGACACAAGTACCTTGTGTGGAAAGGCACACCGGTCTTACTGCTTAATAGAAAAACAGACTAGCATTGTGCAAGATTCTTTTCAGCCACGTTTTAAAGGTAACTCCCAGGGCAAGAGGGTTTAGTTTTCATTCACATCTGAAGATGTTGGAGCCCCTATGACATTTTAAACATGTGCCTGCTGCATCTACAAGTGACACCCAATTAACTCCGCCCAACCTAAAAGCTCTATTTTCAGGGCTTAGCGGAAGAGCGATTACACACAAGAAGGGAAAGAGGTCCCAGGTTGCAAGTACGACACCCACTTAGATTAGGCATAGACCATGTGATGAATACTCTATCCCAGGCAAGATCATTGTGTACCTGTGCTAATCACTTCACGGCCCTATCTGAGTTTAGGACTCTTTTGGGGCTTTAGAGATTAGTAATCCGTGCTCTTCCTTTCTTGAGTGCCCTAATGAAGGTCATAGGCCTGAGCTTTTGAAGGAAATGGTTGAAACATAGCAACGCTATATAATTATTTATATATGGATTTAGGGAGAATAATTCTCCTGTAAAATCTGCTGTCTTATTTTAATCTTGTCTGCATCCCCCTAAATAAATCTAATAGAGAGGCAGACTCAAGTCAATTTTAAATAGCGGGTTTGTGAATACTGATCCGATCCCAGCTTATAATAGCCCCAGATCATAGCTTAGCCCACGCCTGTAATATTTCTCCTGGGATAAGAGAAATCTTCATATGATGCATACCACGAAATGTGTGTGAGCATTTTATGTCTTAATTTGGTGAAAACCAGACCCTCTCCTTTAATCCTGTTTCTTATACCTATTGCTGGACTTTCATGTAGTAAACAACTTGGTGGAAGAACAACACCAAGACTTGAGAAATGGATTTGCCACACAGAGTACACACGCTCTCCTCTAACAGCCTGCTTTCCTAACTTCCTGGTATGTCCGCAATTAATGAAATTAAGGTTCTTGATTGTGAAAACACTAATGCATCCTTTGAGATCAATATTGCACATCTAGAGTTGCCTTTCTAAGCTAGAGATCACCATTTAGTAGCTCAAACAAATATTAATACATCAAGAGCCAGCATTCAAATCGTTCCTCTAAGTTGGCAAACTTGGCTGGCTTGGTACATTTTTGGTGTACATTCACAAGCCTGATTCAGCATTTAGTTTGAGTACCAGCCTATTGATGCCACTTTGAAGACTGATGGTGCCATGAAATTTACGAGTAATTCTAATCTACGAGGATTCTACCAGTCTAGACATCCGTAAGCGGGACTGGCATTACTTATAGGCAAGTGGTTGGTCATGCATTATTTAAGGCTTGACGATTCCAGAGTTTGGGAATATGTCACCGGATAACACCAAAGGAGTCTTGCAGGGGTGAGAATTCACTGAGCCCAGTCTAGCTTTGATGTCACGTACGACAATTTTCTTCAAATGGTGGCAGTCTTGGTTCTCTGAGAGATCATCCATTTCCTCAAATACCATTTAAATGGCCCCAAGCCCCCCTCAATTCGATGTGACAGTTACACGTTTCTTGCATCCCAGACTTGCACCATCAAAGTAAGTCCTGGTTCAATCATCGCAATCCAGAAGAAATGAGCGAGGGATATAAATTATTGCAAAGCGTTTTGGTTTTGGATGAATAGAACTCCTTTACTGTCCTCCCCAAAATAAGCGGATGCCTCTTGGATCTCATCTACCATGAAGAGCCAGCATTCTAACTAGCTTCCAAAAAGTGTCCTAAAAAAGGGTAAAAACTGACTCATGCAAACAGTGGAGATTATTGGTCCTACTGTATCCACAGGAGGCAAGAACTCTGCAAGATTTACTAACTTTTCACACAACGCAGCACAGCAACACATCTTGCTGCATTGCTTGAAAGGGAGAATCCGAAATACACCACAATTACAAAGATATGGCTCATTTCTGCTGCCGCCTCGTGCTGGTGCATTGTGAGCTACCAAGCAGCAATTCAGGCACACTTGCACCGTGGTGCAAGGGTGCGTGCAATTACAGGCAGGATTGTTTTGTGCATGAAGGGGCATCTTCCTGTTCGAAAACAATCCTTGAAGGTATTTTTCTTTTTCTATATGCCATGCAGAATGCATCACACATTTTTTATCTTATTTTTTAGTATTTATAAAGCGCACTGTGACCAAAAATGGTATCCTGCGCTAGCTAAACCACTATGTGAGCGAGTCAACTGGAATAGGTCTGAAGGAGCAGAACTTGACTGTTAGTGAGGAAAGAGCCAGGTTTTCAAGGACTTTCTAAACCTAAGCAGATCAGTGTGAGACCTCAGTGGGGCTGACAGTGTATTCCATATCTGAGCTGCTTTTGCGGTAAAGGCTCTACCTCCTTGTCGAACTTTTTAAAATCTATATTATTGGACATAGTTACCTGTAGCTGATCGAAGGAGTCTGCCAGGGGTGTATTTTCTTAGTTTGGCTTGTAAAGGTTTTGGTCTTTATTGTGTAGCGCATTATGTACGATGCAGAGTGATTTGAATATTTTCTGTCTAATCGGCAGCCAGTGGAGATCTCCAAGGGCAGTTGTAGCAGAAGAGTGTCGGGGGTCTGTTTAGTGTTAGCTTTGCTGTGACTATCTGGATAAGTTCCAACTTTTTCAGTAAAAAGCTGGGGGCTCCTAATAGCCAAGCGTTACAATAGTCCAGCCTACTTAGTATTACACCTCTTGAAATCAATGATCTAGCTGGGAGATCAAGCAATGAGTATAATTTCCTGAGGGAGCGAATCAGTGCAAAGCAGGTCCCAGTGATTACATTCACTTGCTTTTCCATAGAGAGGGTTTCGTCTATAACTACCCCCAGGTTTTGTACCGCAGTTGAGTTGCCCAGTGGGGTTTCTGTGGGCAGAGGCCAGAAATTGGGGGGGTATGGAGATTTTGCTAAGGGGACAGCAAAGGAGCTCCGTTTTACCTCTGTTCAATTTAAGCGAATTTGTGTTTATCCAGTTAGATATATCCAGGAGACATGCCTGAAAATTGCCAAGAGGGTCGGCCTGATGACATAGAAAAGGCAGTAACCGAGAGAAATATAGATAATTCTCCTAGTTACGCCTGGGTCTAGGAAGCGTACCATTTTGACTACATTCTCACATTTACAACTCTTTGTAAATCTGGGAATGCACCCAAAATCAAGGGTGGATGCTTGGGAACACCCATACTCCACCCATTGAACGCCTCCATCCCGCAAGGTAATGCAAGGCGTAGAATTACGCTGCCTTGCGTTACATTAGATTTACTAAATCACGCAGAGCCACACGAGGTGGCTCTTTGTGGTTTAATAAAGTCCATTTAAGGGCTTGCTTTGCCTTGCGTGATGCAAGGGAAATGCAAGCCCTTAGTAAATCTAGCCCTTTTAGAAATTGGCTCAGAAGTAACATCACTACTGAGTTACGTAAAGGCCTATCTAGCCTCCCCATAGGTTTACCTGCTGGCAATTTTAAGACTACATGTAATCCCCAGTTCAGTCCTTGGTCATGAGACTGCAGTTATGGCATTTGGCAACACAGCTTGTGGACTGGACTTACATGTGCCAGAGCATTGCAAAGAATATGCAACCTAATCTGTGCTGCTGATGCTGCCGGCCTGGTGCCACTTACTAAGGGACATCACATTATTAATGTCCATCTGTCCAGTGAAATTCTATGCCGGTGCCGCCTTCCAAGCATTTCTTTGCCAGGAGCATCCTTGGTCCCATCTGTGCCTGAAGTATTCATGTGCCAGAGCCTCATTGTCTAAAGATGCACAACAACATAAACAATTTCCATTAATACCTTGTAACTTGGGCTTATTTGTTACTTGCTAATCCCCCCCTTGCCAGCCCGCCGCCCCCCCATCCATGTGTACATGGACCCTCTGTGCTCTCTCAGGTCTGCCATGCCCCCTGAGTGCAGCTGCTTCACGATCCGTGATGTCGATCTGTGCTTCAGTGCTGGTGTCTTCCTGCTCCAGGTTCAGTCTATGCCAAGCACCTTCTCTGCCCTCGATGTCCACCTGTCCCAGTATCCTTGATCTGTTGTACCAATCTCCACCACGGTTGGGTCCACGCCTGCCAGTGCGGCTAACAGCCATCTGTACCTCGGCCTCCAGTGAGTGCGCAGAGCCCAACAGTGCTCTAGGAGTCAAAACACTTGTGGCAATGCTCATCTGTGGACAAGAGCCACTGTACCACCCTGGTCAATGTCCATTAGTGCCTTTGTCTTCCGTGCCCCACTGTACCAGGACACTGTGTTCTGTTTGATTCATGCTTACCTGAGCCAGGGTCTCTAGTGCCTGAGACGCAAGAAACCTCAATGCCTGTATGTATTCCACGCATACAACTGGTCAGTGGTTGCGTGCCAGGACGCCTTCAGAGCCTCTGCCTCAATGCCAGTGTCATGACTCCCTGTTCTCATGTCTTTCACGGACCTCTGTGCCCATCTATGCCAGATCCACCAGTGGCGGCTTTTATCTGTGCTGGGATCATCTGTACCAGGAGCTCCAGTGTATTGATGTTGTAGGGTCGTTGAATACAGTTGTGCCAGGGCGAGCCCTGCTTTCCTGTGCCACTTCTGTCCGGTCCTCCAGTGCACACCAGCTCTCTGATGCACCAGGGCCCACCTGGCCTACAACTCTTATCCTAGTCCCTGAATGTCCATCTTTACTTCACCTGCAGCTTCCTCTGCCACACTCGTGCCATGCCCCCCAGTTTCTGTATGTGTGAAGGCACAGTTTCCATCTGTGCAAGGGTGCCCTGCGCCTTTGATTGCCAATGTCCATCTGTGCTAGGGCCCCGGGTGTCTCGGCGCTGGTGTCCCGCTGCCATAGTCTTTTGTCCTGGACCTCCTGCTTTGGGCACTGGTACGGCACCAGTACCCCTTTTGTGACAGACGTCACCCGTGCAACCTAGGTACAGCTGGGCACCTAAGTCCATATTGTTCTGTGCTATGAGCCTCTTGGCCCATCTGGACCAGCCTGAATTCATGCCCATATGTACTGTCTATCTTTACCAGGGAGAGTGCCATCTTAAGGGTGTTTGGGGCTTGGGCAAGACATAGTTTGGGCTCCCCCGTTAGAGAGAACTTCAAATTTGTTACCCATTTTCTGCTAATTCAAGACCTTGTGATGCCAATGAATAATAATTTATAGATAAAACTTTCAGCAACCACAGGCACACAAAACAGCTGAGAAACCAAGCTGTCTAGTGTCCGTCAACCAAATAGTACCAAGGCAAGTTTATATATCCACAGAAAACAAATTCTTTTTGTGTTTGGATTTAGATATTTTTTCTGATGGGTACTTGTAAGTACAGATTCCTCACCTTAGAATATTCCCCAGGCTCCAGACTGGATGCAGCGATTTTTCATAGCAGCGCTCCCACACGTCACTAGGTTGTATTGTATGACTCCTTGTTGGCTCCACACTATCCTGTAAGTGTTGGAGTGGAGCCATACATAAGCACCAATGCTGTGCGATGTCATTTCCTTTCCATGGATCCGTAGTGCGTACTGACTTCCACACCAGCCCCATAAACCATGCTGGCTCCCGCCATCCCAAAGCCACCAAAAGATGACCCAGTGCCAATATCAGGTCCCGAACCAACGTAAGCCCATGCTTTACCGAATTTGCGCTATGAAATAAAAAAAAGTACAACCAAACATCATGCAACCTGACTCTAATCATGCGCCTCTACCGCATCGCAGCTATCAACATAGGCTCCATTATCTTTTTGGTTCTGACGCTGAACCTGTGCTAGATGGTGCACTGCAGGACAATGATGTTGGTGAGGGGGGTGGCATGCTTTCCCCCTCATTACACTGATGAAGCCTTGTATCTTGATTTACAAAGCACATATGGGCTTAACCCCTCTCTATCTAGGGAGTGATCAACTCCCCACATAGGCAACATACAGTGAAGAGTTCCTCATTCACAGTGGTGGTACCACTAAAACAAATGTTTTGACAAAATACTACATCATAGGCCAGCAACATTTTTAGCCCTTGCATCCTTTCAGTGGTGCTCTTGCACATGCTCTGATGGCTACCTGGTGGAAACCATGTTTTTGCCTGCCTGTGAGTAGGCAAGGGACCTGAGGTCATAGACTGTCAACTGGTGACCCAGATTTTCTAGCCAAGCATCCATTATTGTGCATGCAGAAAAGTGAATCCCAATTAATTTCACAAACCTCCTGATAGGGAATCTAAGAGGACTAGCGCTTTTGGCAAACTCACGTTTTCTTCAGCTAGTTTGGCCGTACCAGTCTGTCAGTGCTGTCTCCAGGTTGGGTCATTACACCCAGGGCCTTTGGGACATGGCCAGCGAGATCTTGCCAGCAATCCTTGAAGATTTGTTGGCCGCTTTGGCCCAGACAATACTTGAAGGACAAGACGTGAGCAAATATGTTATCTGCAGAGATATGGATACCACAGATTGCCGTGGCAGGGTGGTTAGTTCCACTGTGGTCCTCTGTCAGTGTTCCTGGATGAGGTCTACTGGGTTTTCTGGTGATGTGCAGTCTTTGCTGATGGACTTGCACTTTGATTGGTCATGCCTCTTCAGTGAGAAGACTGACTTCGCTTTGGAACCCTTTAAGGACAACAGAGCTACAGAACATTCCTTGGTGGTATTGACTTCTGCAGAACAATTTCATCAATCCTTTTGGAAATTTAGAGGCTACTCCAGGGGGCTGGCAGTGATGCACCAGTTGACCCAGTCCTTTCAGGGCCATGGATGCAGATCCGGAAGACAACGTCCAGGCGACAAGGGGCACCAGTCTTCCAAATCATCCTCCCCCCCTGCTACACCAGCCATCAAAACACTTTAGTTTGCCCTCAGTGGCTCATGACTACCTAGTGGGAGGCCGGATACAACATTTGCTCCTGGTTTGGTGATCCATCAGATCCAACCAATTGATCTAGCAAATTATTCAAAACTGCTATGACTTACTGTGGAAGTGTCTCTTCAGAAGAACAGCTGAGGCGAGGT
Organism: Calotriton arnoldi; assembly: GCA_963921515.1. Classification (NCBI taxonomy): domain Eukaryota; kingdom Metazoa; phylum Chordata; class Amphibia; order Caudata; family Salamandridae; genus Calotriton; species Calotriton arnoldi. The sequence goes on from CAWUFW010001378.1 coordinate 1,287,491, forward strand.
AGAGTTGGTTAACAGAGTTATTCAGGACCATAAACATGTAGAGACCCCATCCAGCAGCAGGCTGAGGATAACTGCACAAACCATTCAAACTGGTGCCTGGCAACCTTCACCACATTCCAGAACATGGAAGCTGTGGCTGACAAGAAGGTTCAGAACACCACACTTACCTTTCCTTTCTTTCCAACTAAATGTCCCTCCCTGGAACAGACTTCAAAGAAGCACCTGTCCATTGGTCTACATGAGGTGTGCATTTTGCTCTTCAAAGGTGCAATAGACAAGGTATCAGACTCTGCGGAAATGGGGGCAGGATGTGCATTTACTCATACTGCAGTCCCATAGGCATTACCTGTGGCCCAAGGATGTCCAGGGCATTTTTAGTTTACCATGCTACCCTTTGGCCTCACAAGCGGCCCTCTGGTGTTCACAAACGTCATGGAATGAATGTGGTTTTGGCCTATCTTTGAAAGTTGGAAATTACCATTTCCTTTCCTCAATAGCTGGCTGTTGAAGGTGGGCTCGCTGCAGTAGGTCATGGACCACCTCAGGATAATGGCAGAACTCCTGACATTGTTGGGGGTTCTCCATAAATGAGCTGAAGTCTCATCCGATTCCCTCTGACGCTTCCATTCATTGGGGTGATCTTGGATACGATACAATGTAGTTCAGGGCTTTTCCTTTATAGTAACTTGTCCAGGATATTTGGGCTATGGTCCGATGTTTCAGGTTTGTTTCTGAATCCATGTGAGGGTGGTTCTGAGGCTTTTTGGCCTCTTACCCTCATTCATCTTCCTTGTCACCATGCCAAGTGGCACACGCAGGCATTAGTGGAAATGGAAGTTCCAAAGGGCCCTGCACGAAGGCTGCATTTTCGATGCTGTCCAGATCTTAGAGGTGGAATGTCAATCTACAGTGGTGGTTGACCGATCGAAGTTGTTCTCCCTTCCCCAACTGTAGCTGAAATGGCAACTGAAGCATCACTGCTGGATGGAGGGATGACCTGGGGAGGTGGAGATCGTCTGGTGGCTGCATTTCCAGGTGGCAAAGGGTGTCTTCCACCAGTAGAGTGGAACTTGGAGTTTCTGCAAGTGCACTTGCTAGGGATGTATTCCTACTGGAACAGAACTAGGGACTGTAAGCTGTCCTGCCATTTCCTCTCTTACCCGGATTCCTGAAGATCAGGAACAACCAGGCCCAAGTCATCCTGGTGGCTCGAATTGAGCCAGGAGAGTGTGGTACCAGGACCTCCTGTGCATCTGTCCACCAATCAGGCTGCCTGTTAGGAGGACCTCCTGTCTCAGTAACATGGCGGGGTCCTCCTCACAAATCTAAACCTTCATACGTGGAATTTGAGCAGCGGCAATTGATTGCGTTTCATTTGCCAAATAAGTGGTGGATGTCATCCTTGCTCCCAGACGCCCCTCTGTTATGTCCATTTAGGCTAGACACTGGGTCAATTAGTGACCTGGTGCAGTACCCAACATACAGATCCCTTACTGGAAAAGCTGTCTGTCTTTTTATTTTGACTTTATCCCAGAAAGCCCTTGCACTGGGCAATATAAAGGCTATTTGCCAACCCTTTTGGTCTTTCTATGTTTGCTAGACCAACTTCCTTGTTCAAATCACCTGTTGTGATGAGGTTCATTAAAGATTTGACACTTTTCTTCTCGTGCCATTTGTGACATCGCAGTGGGACCTTAACTTGGTCTTGGCATTTCTCACACGCTTAACTGTTTTGAGCTGATGCAGAACTGCTTGCTGGGTCTCCTGAATTTGAAAGCTGTTCTTATTGCGCTTATGTCAGTTCATCATGCAACTGAACTACAAGAACCTTCAGTGCAACCACTCTACACCCACTTTTTACAGTAGAAATTGATGGTGAGGACTCAGGTGGCACTCTTGCCTAATGCTGGGACTCCCTTGTTTGGTAATCCATCACTGTAATGGCATTCTTTCCTCCCCCTCTGCCATCGAAAGAGGTGGAGAAACTCCATTGGTTGGACCCCAAAAGGCAATAAACTTATAAATAAATTATACCAAGGATCATCGAGGTAGATGATTAGCTTTCTGTGCGGTTCTTAGGGGCAAAGAAAGGCAAGACTGTACAGAAGAGGACCTTGTTGAGGTCCTCTGGCAAACAGACAACCCTTGAATGTCTAAGGGCCATTTTCATCAGCATTAAGGCTGCTACCACTGTGCTGGTGCGAGAAGTGCTGGTCCTTGATATGTCAAGCTGCAACATTGGGTTCTGTGCATACATTCACAAAGCGATACTGCCTTGGTAGCCAGGTTCTGAGGGAAGGACACTTTGCTTGGCTCTACAAGATCTTGAGGTCTGAGTCCACTCCACAGACCTTTCTCCCTGGGAAGTCACTGCTTTGGTGTTGATTCTAAGGCGAAGAATCTGAGGTTAGAATTCTCCATCGGCGTGGAAAGGGGAAAAAAAAGAAAGTGATGTAAGTGCGCAGGGGTGGTGCTGGTGCTTACATGTGGCTCTGCTCTGTCACTTGTGGGCTGGAGCCAACACAGAGCAGTACTGCACCACCTAGTGATGTGTGGGAGCACTGCTATGAAAAATCTCTGGATCCAGTCTGGTGCTCGGTAAATATTCTAAGGTGAGGAATCTGTGACTAGATACACCCCCCCAAAGTGCATTACCAAAGGTAAGTAACTTGTACTTTCGCGTTACAACAGCTGCATATTATGTGGAATTAATTGAGTCTAACCAGCCTCCTGCTCCTATTGTAGGAAAGAGAAGAGTGATTTAGTAAAACCTGTGACATATTGCTTGCATTATTGATCAAATTGCCAGATGTTTCTTTTTGCAAATAAATCCCCCTTCACAACTGACATTTTTGTTGTAACAGTTAAAATCAACACAGTGCTCCGAGTATGTTCACCATTCTGATTAGTGAAGTCTAATGTATTGTATTCCTTAATCCTTGTCCCTCTGCTTCTTGTTCTATGTGTATACTTTTTATGCTAGGCAATGGCCTCTGACTCTTCTTAATAAAGAAATGGAAGGGATTTTGGGAGACAGGAGAAAAAAAGCTGTAGCAAGACAGGTGGAGTAGAGAAGGGAGGTAGAGATGCGGTAAAGAGATAGGTGTCGCAGGGAGGAGACATAAGAAAAGAACCAAAGGTGAAGTAGCCAGACACAAAGCTACAGCAAAATAAAAAGGAGTAGGTAGAGAACAAATAAAGAGATAAGTAAGGTTTTAGATTGAGATTGCGAGGGATAGGGAAAAGGACAATTATAGAGGGAGGCATACACTGAGGAGTAATGTACAAAGAGAAGTAAGGTACAAAGAGAAGGAAGGTACATAGAGGTGAGATGGGTAGAGGTGAAGAGGTAAAGGTAGATGGGTAGAGATTTGAGGAAATGAGAGAAACCTAGAGTTGTTTGGTAGAGAGAGTGATAAGGTAGAGAAGGGCAAAATTAGAAGAGGTATAGAAAAATAGGCCAGGTTAATAGTAAGGCAGAGAAAAGAGTGGCACTAGGGGTGGAGAGCACAAAGAAGAGGTATAGAAAATTCACAATGCTGAACAGTATATTAAAGCAATAATGCTTAGATGAAGACATGAATTTCATGACTTAATCTCATAGGTTACAACTAGAATGATTCTGCCCTTAAAATAGTTCATTAGTATGCAGTAGAACAGTGGTTCCCAAACTTTTGGCTCCTGAGGACCCCCATTCAGCCACCACTGGAAGCCGGGGACCCCCAAGCAATTTGTATGATTTCAATTTCAAACATTAAAACAGTAATTCGAAAAAAAATAAACACACGTGCACACAAAAAAAAATACTCAAAATACTAAGTATTTTAGGGGCATATTTACAAGCCCCCTATCGCCATGGGAACGTCACTTTTTATGACGATCCCGTGGCGATAGGGGCTTCTTCTTATTTACAAGGCAGTGTTAAGCCACTTAACATGGCTTAACACTGCTTTGTAAATAAGGCCCCCTTTCACGCAATGCTTAGCGTGAAAGGGGTGGGCAGTGGGTGTTGCGGTGGGCGTTCCAACGCAACACCCATTGATTTTGACGCTGCCCCCTATTTACAAGGGCACCGTAAATAGGAGGCAGCACCAAAATAAGACCAGGGAAAACCAGGTCTTAACTTGGCTAAACAAGGAGAAATGCTTTATTTCTCCTCGTTTTGCTTTTTCCACGTGTGCTGCCTTGTGCAGCACACATGGAAAAGCAAAGCAGCGTTGGATTGTTTATGTTCAGGAAGGTGACCATTCCTGCACATAAACAATCTTTTAAAATTGCATTTTGTAACTTCCATGTGTGCTGCATTAAGCAGCACACATAGAAATGACAAAACTGCATTTCAAGATTGTTTATGTGCAGGAAGGGGGACCTTCCTGTACATAAACAATCTTCTCCTACTGCACGAACACCCTTGCAAGATGGTGCAAGGGTGCCTGCGTTGCCGCTACACTGCTAAGTGTAGCGCCAGCACGGGAGGAAATGCAGGGCTGCACCGTATTCTTGTAAATATGGTGCAGTCCTGCGTTTCTGAAGTGGCGGAGCGTGTCGTTAAGCCAAGGAGGCTAACGACACGCTCCGCCACTTCTGTTGTAAATATCCCCTTAGTATTTTATATTGAAAGAATTTTCAAAAAAACAAAACATTTTAATGGGAAGGTTGGTGCTGCATCTCTGTGACTAACTTTTAAATGTTTGGTTTTATTTCGCAGTACGAGGCTCCTGCCAGGGCCAGACTGGAAACCCAAAGCAGCCCTGGCAAATGTTTTCAGACCAGTCCCCATACGGTGCACCCCAAGTGCAGTCATTGAGCCTGAATACAACAAAGGGGGCTTTGGGAGGCTCTCCCCCTAAGAAATGTAGGAAACAATGGTGCAGTCTAAAACACATTTATCATATGTTGAATTGTATTAGCTTTTAATGAATAGTAAATTAAGTCCTTACTATGCACCAGGATAAGACAATCTTTGTTGGGGTTCTTCAATGGTTCCCTTATTATCACCCTCCAACAGTGCCTCTCATCTCTCCATAGCCCCGGTTGTCACATGTATTTCATTTGTTTTATAGCATCTCTTGTACCATTGTAGGATGTCGGAGCACTTTACATCACACACATATAGAGACAATGAATCATACGTGTAAATCAGTGTATAGAAAATGTTACATAAGGCAAAGGGGACTACAAGGTGTAGGATTCACATGTCATTCATACTGGTAGGAATTTTTAAAGAGTGCTTGGTCTGGAGAAGCACAAACTTGGGATTCAGAACATAACACAGTGGTTAGCATTGACTTTAACAATAAAAATGTATTTCCACCCAAATAAGCGTTTTTAGCAGCATCTGGATAATAAAGACTGGGAAAAAACATAAGATATTAACTTGTACCATGCAGTTTGCAAGCAGCTCTTTGAAAGTTTATAGGTCACTGTGCTAGATTACGGTTGTCACTTATGAACTGCACAGTAACAAAAGAATCTCTGTGACAAAAGCAGTAACCCACTCACCTATGCACATAAAATACTGTTTTTTAAAATGCATGGTACACGTTCTTTGCAGTAGGCATATTAACCCTCTGTGCTACATTAGATAAGTCAAAGATGCCACTGGACAAAACCCTCATCTCTCTCCAGCAGGTACATTAATCACTGGTATCATCTTGACACGTTTATTGTTGCTCGAAAACTGCTAATTATAGAAGGAACTTTGAAGTGCTTTTAAAACTGCTGCCTGCGGACCCCCTGGGAATGTGTCACGGACCCCGAGGGGTCCGCGGACCACAGTTTGGGAAACACTGCAGTAGAATACCGAATAGCTAATAGTTTAGACTGCAGGGTTCTCGTGGGAACTCATTTGCTAAACATTCATGTGCATTAGCTTCACTCTCAACTGACACTTGTAGATAGCACCTTGCCGACTTCGTACGTTTACCATGGGAATGAAGGAAGAAGCAGCAGACCATTGGATGATCCTTCCTCATTGGCTTGAGATGACCCAACACCAGCATGGATTGTTACATATATTCTTGTGTTTCATAATATACGTGTTCCTAGTTAGTTAAGGCAGTCCATTACAGTCTGATCCAGGCCATTCTTCTGCGATCATCCCTTTTTCACTTTTTGCCCTATGTACTGTGAGCTAGTGCTGATGGTGATCTGTCACTTACTACTTTGTTGGTGTCTATTTTCTTTAACGGTTATGGCTACTGCAGTGACTATATTCCTTGCTTAATTGTGAACAGTTGTTACTGCGACTGTTTGCTGATTTGAGAGAAGAGACTGACAAGCTTCAGGAAATACTCTTCATTAGGAGTTCAGCTTCAATCTGAATCTATTTCAATGCTCCTTTAAATCTTACTGTTTTCCAAAAGGACTCTTTATGGGTTCTGGTAGGTTAAAATCCGCTTAGAGTAGAATAGGGATTGAATTCCTTTATGGAACACACTAACTTATGGGATTGACTCTAACCATGATTTTCTTGATATTTTTGTAAACGGGTTTATCGGATTTACTAATTTGAATAAAGAGACCAAAACAATATACTAAACTCTAATTGAAAAATAAAGGTTTTCAAACTGATCCAAAACTCTCATCATTGACTGAACTAAATGACTAAATTGATGATGTCTAGTGAGATATTTTCGATTGATTATCCATTCTGTAATGGTGGCAAAGATCCATTGCAGAGAAGATGATTTCGGTGCGAAGCTGGAGACCCCTACTGTAAGTTACAGGTTTAACTGATTAAATTAAAGAAAAACGTTTCCATGCGTGCAGTTTCTGGTAGCAGAGATATGGTTTACACCCTGAAAGGGGCTATAAAATAATTCCCAATTTAGAATAAAATGCCAGACTCCTGAATCCAATGTTCAGAACTTGAAGATCTGACAAGGAGGTACTAGATGCCGGTTACTTTTTGAAGGTGTGAGTATTAATAGGGAGATGTGTTGTTTATGGTAGTTGTGTTTTGGTTTAGACAGTGGTGTAGCGAGAATGAATGAGTGATTGACAAGAAGTATTAAGAAGCTGTTGAAGAAAAGAGATTGAAGAATTCAGACTCGCTGTAGTCAAAAGATCCCGGGATATACATAGATACATACGACTGAATAGAGGACTTGTTCGCAGGACAAGGTGTAGTGTGTGAGGTACCATCACCTATAACATTGACATAGAGAAATAAGCATTGTTGTGATTAACATTGATCAGTGTTAGTGGAACCTAATTGCGCAAAGGTGTGAAGCTGCATTGATTTGGGTGATTTCATGCTGGTTGAGATTTCACTTGTGGTTGTGGAAAATACTCGAGTGATTTTAATACTGTTTTTTCTTTAGTAGAGCAAACAAGAAGGAGCTTTATTGTTGAAGTTGTGTGAATGCGAGAGAAATTATAAAGGAGGGTGAACTGCTGCAAGGAGTGAGATCATACATCCTATTGTTTCACGCTGAGATTGGTCAGTTGGTGTGCTTTCGTGCTGGGATTGGTTGTTGACGTTAGGGTGTCGCACTGGGATTGGGTTACAAGAAAGAGAAAAAAATGCTTAGATTTGTTAATTAAATTGAGAAAACTAGTAGCAGTAATTGGATTGGTATATTGATATTTGACGTAAACGGAACAAAAAAATAACATTTGGTTGAAACTTGCTTTATCTCTCGTATTGCAAAAATGAAATGTTTTAAAGAATTTAAGAGTTTAGTAAGAGGGGATCTTACTAATCTGGTACAGAAAGGTGAAGGGGCACCTCCCTAAGGTACACCTGCACATTTTGACAACTGATCATGGGTTTACATACTTGTTCTTGGCTTCGCCAATGGAGCAGAATTACAAAGACAGAAGGTGCATTTAGATTTCATAGATATGGGACATTTAATACCAGAATTCTTAATAATTTGAAAGGAAAATTGTATGAGATGAAGCCACCACCTAGACCCACTCAATATAAAGCTCTGAGTGTATGGGAAATGGTTGCAAGGGAGAAGGAGAGGGAAAATGCCAGAGAAGGACAAAATGAGCGATGCAGAATTATGCAGCTGCTCGATGGGAAGAACAGCTTGGGGGGGATCATAGAGGGAACAAGACTATATGCAGCAATTACTATGGAAGCAGCTAAGAAGGGAAGTGGAAAAAAAATCACCAAAAGAAAGATAAGGATGAGATGGATACTGATTCAGGAGTTGAGATTCTAGAGCAGATGCTAGCTTCAAGAACTCCGCCATATACATCCCCTACTGATCGCAGAGAATCAAGTGCTGATATGAGTGCCACAGTGGCAACTGCTCCTGTAGATCCAGATTTAGCACAGATTGAAAGGCCCGTACATATACTTCAAATTGTCCCACCATTGCCTTATTGAATCACCTGGTTGAGAATGGACACAAAGTGTCACCAGGAAAGATGCAGCACTCTCAGAAAAAAGGTAAATATCGGAGTCACATCATTGTGAAAGGCGCTAGAAATGTGTCACCAGAGAGAGTGGGGAGCAATCTTACAGATGAATCCACCACAAACTCAAAAGGAAGTCCGGATGTTTTTGAGAATGGTTGGCTACAGTATAGAGTAGATATCAAACTTTTCCTTAATGGCAAAACCTTTATTAAGGTTGACACGCCAGGACATGTCGGATCCGATTCCATGGGACAACAACTGCTCAAAAGTGTTCCTAGAGTTGAAAGACATATTGTGTCATGCCCCGGCACTAAGAATGCCTGATTATTCAAAAGAATTTACACTATTCTGCAATGAGAGAGATGGGTGCGCTCTTTCAGTGATGACACAGATGTGTGGCATACTTCTCTACTGCACTTGATCCCGCAGCTCCAGGTCTTCCTGGTTGCCACAGTGATGGGTTACCTCCGAACTGTTATGGTCCCACACACTGTGGAGATATTGTTGGCAAGAATGAAAACACAGTACCTAATCGCTTAACAAGATACGAGCAAACCATTCTGTCCTGTGATAATGTAGTTCTCAAGAGATGTCATGTGCTTAACCCTTCAACTTTGTTACCTGTAAATGATGCTGATTGTGATTAGATTGAACACGATTGCCTAGATGTCACGGATTTATGCACTAAACCAAGTCCAGATATTAAGGATGAACCCCTAATTGAGCCCGATCATGCACTTTTTGTAGATGGCTCATTTTTAAGAGGTAATGATGCCACACTAAAAGCAGCATATGCAGTGTGCAAAATAAATGGAGTTATCGAAGCTTCCTGGCTTGAAAAAGTTACCTCAGCACAAGTTGCCGAATTGATTGCCCTTATGAGAGGATGCAGTTTAACTGCACAAATGAGTCACCATTTTTACAGATAGCCAGCTTGGATTTGGTGTTGTGCACGACTTTGGACAGTTGTGGTCACAACAAGGTTTATTTTACTTCTTCAGGTACATGGATCCTGAACGGAATCCACATCAAGAATCTGTTGGAGGCTTTGCAGTTGCCCAGGGAAATTGCAGTGGTTAAATGTGCAGCTCGTCAAGGTGGTAATGGTTACATTACCATGAGTAACAGATATGTGGATTAATTGGCATGGTATTGTGCTTTGTTGGCCTGCACATTTAATAGAACTTTCACATGTGAGTCCGAGGAAGAGAGTTTATTCACAATGATGAAGAAAGTCAATGATACATGGGATCAATTAAAGGGAGTGCAGGAAAATGTTTCAGTGGCAGAATGGGCAATTGGATTATGGCAGGTTGTGAGAATAAATGCAAATGACATTTGGATGACTGCTGATGGGAGACCAGTGTTGCCTGATAGCTTGTTTCCAATGACATGGTATTATCATGGATACACACATTTAGGTAGGGATTCCATGATGACTCTTTAGGCAAAGCTGGTACAATCCTCTATTTCGAATGTTGACTGAAGACATTTGTCACAGATGTGTATATGTCAACAAATGAATTGAGGAAAAAGAACACACGTTACACTGACACACATTGGGAGATCAGGTGGTCCCTTCAACAGGATGCAAATTAACATTATTGAGATGTCATTTTACAACAGGATGAGATACATCCTGGTCATAGTATGCATTTTCTCGAGATGGGTGGAAGCCTACCCAATCTGGAGAAATGATAGCCTCACTGTAGCACAACTGTTATTGCCTGAGTTGATACCCAGGTACAAGAGGCCGATTTTTCCTGAGTCAGATAGAGGAACTCATTTTAATGATGAGGTTCTGAAGATGATCTGCACAGCCTTACAGACTGAGCAAAGATTGCACTGCAGTTATAGATCTGAAGCTTCTGGACTAGTCAAACAAGTAAACGGGACTATCCTGTCTTGAGTGGCCAGAGTTTGTGCTTCCGCTTCTCTGAAATAGCCATTTGCACTACCCTTGGTGTTAATGAGAATTCAAAGTACTCCAGACAGGAAGACTGGTTTGTCGCTGCACAAAATTCTCATGGGCAGGGCCATGATTACCAGCTGTTCCTGCAAATGCTATCTTGAATATCACTGATGATATTATTTTGGATAACTGTAAAGGATTGGCTGATGTGGTCCATTCTATTTCTCATCAGGTTTCAGTGACAACACAAGATCCACACCAAGAACAGTGCCACAGCCTCAGTCCTGGTGATTGAGTTGTGATAAAGAAGCACGTTGGGAAGACTTGTCTAGAGCCCAGATGCAAAAGACCCTTCCAGGTCATTTTGATGACAAATACTGCTGTTAAGTGTGTTGGAATTCCAAACTTGATTCATGCCTTACACATCAAGAAAGTGAGAAAACCAGAGGAAATAATCATGGTCTATGATCTTGAACGAAGAACACTGGTAACTGCACCACCCAAGAGACCACCAGCACTGTTGCCTGTACAACAGCAAGAGTAAGAGAGGAGTGAAGATCAACAAGCTGAACGAGAAATTCAAGTGCCTGAAGTTGCAGAATGGAATCCAAGTCTTAAACAAAAAAGAAGCAGAGACAAACAGGAATGAGTACTGGACCACGAAGAGTAAACAGACAAACTGAATGGCCACAAAGCTACAAACACAGAAACCGGAGAAGAAGCTGGTCAATAGCAGGAATACCAGAGATTATACCTGAAGAAACTGAGTCCAGTGATGAAAGTGGTATACAACCAAATCAACAAACTCTGAGAAGATCCAAAAGAGCGGGGGCCTTGTTGCAGATACCCAGCCCCTGAGTGGTCATACTACGTAAACACTGCATTGAACGTCACTTTGGAAGACTTGTGCAAAGTGAAGCCTGAACTTCTGGAACTTGCCGAAAGCAATCTGAAAACCTGATGGGAACATTTTGAACGAAAAGAAAAGCTAAAAACTCATCCATAAAACTAATTGTGCTATTAGACCTTTGTTATTTTAGTCTTTTATTTTACAGAAGATCAACCTAGGCCCGAGTGAGCAGTAGGGATAACCTTTTAGAAGAACACGGAGTAGGGTTAAGGATTGTCTAATTAGTAACTTAAAGTTAACAACTAATATTGTCAAATTAACCGATAGAAAGAGAACTGCTGAATTCAAGAAGCACTGGAACTGACTCAGCAAGAAACGTGTTGCATTAGAAATAAATGTTCATGTGTTCAATTTTCGTAATAATGATTTCTATAGTACTAATAGGATTTTACTTAACACAAGAGACCGAACCCAAAGCAAAGAATTCTACTAAACCATACGCATACATTAGCGAAGAAAATCAATTGAAATATTCTTTCGGGAGCTATAGGAAAGAGGATTTTTCTACTAATGTTTACTCTGTTAGTACACAAATACACTAATGCTATGGACACAAAGGACTGTTATGTCTGCGCACACTTAGCAACATCTGTTTCAGAAGAAGTAACATATTCCCACATGCCTTTATCCTATGCAATTTCATGCAGCATCTTACTTTCATTAGTTTATAGACAAAGACATTTTGAATATTTCTATTCTAATTATGATCTAATACTTTCTAGGGTTCCTTTGGTACAAATAGGAATTTACACCCACAAGCAAAAGGAATGCCTGGTATTATTTCTTTCAACACAGACCTATAGATAGTGTCAAAGTTTACAAGAATAATCTAACATGCTTAATGCGACCAATTGAGAAGGATTATGTTACTTACCCAGTAAGCATCTGTTCTTGGCATGTAGAGCTGTAGATTCACATGCTTTGCATACTCCTGCCATCTAGTGTTGGGTACAGGTGTCTGCAAGTTGTTTTTCTCCGAAGAAATCTTTCCTAGTCACAAGGTAAGGTGACTCCTCCTTTCGGTGATAGTGCGCATGGGCATCGACTCCATTGTTAGATTGTTTTCCCGCTAGAGGATGAGACTGTGAGTAAATAAAAGTAGTATAGAGATGTCCATGCGTATGAATATATAATCAAGAACTGCAACAACTATAGGTGCCTGAGGAGGCGATTGGGCGCATGTGAATCTGCAGCTCTACATGCCAAGAACAGATGCTTACTGGGTAAGTAACATAATCCGTTCGAGGCATGTGTGCTGTAGATACACATGCTTTGCATAGACTACAAAGCAGTATACTCCCAAAGCGGTGTCTAACCTGTAGATGTTGCAGTTGTTTGAAACAGTGTTTCAAGTACTGCTTGGCCTACATTAGCTTGTTGGCGTGCTAACACATCTACACAATAGTGTTTGGTAAATGTGTGTGGTGTAGACCATGTAGCTGCCTTACATATGTCAGCTAGAGGAATGTTACCTAAAAAGGCCATAGTAGCCCCTATTTTGCAAGTGGAATGCGCTCTGGGCGGTATGGATAAAGTTCTTTTAGCTTTTGCATAGCATGTTTGAATGCATTTAACAATCCATCTTGAAATGCCAGGTTTAGAGATGGGATTGCCTTTGTGAGGTGGAGCAAATGCAACAAACAGTTGTTTTGTGAAAATCTTTGGTCCTATCTATGTAGTACAATAAAGCTCTTTTGACATCCAGCTTGTGAAGAGCTTGTTCTGCTACTGAATCAGGTTGAGGAAAAAACACAGGTAACTCAAATGATTAGTTAATGAACAAGTTACTTACCTTCGGTAACGATGTATCTGTAAGAGACATCCGTAGTTATAGATTCCTTACCTTAGAATAGATACCCCAGCAATGCCAACCCCGGAGGAGGGTCTGCGAACAAAGTTCACACCGGGAAGTCCTGGAGAACAGAACGGCCGAAAAAGCTCTCTCTCCGGATTTGGCTGTCCAGGAAGTAATGCTTGGTGAACGTGTGCAAGGATGCCCACGTGGCTGCCTGACCGATGTCAACTAAGGGAACTCCACGTCCCAAAGCAGTAGTGGCTGCCGTCGCCCTGGTAGAGTGGGCGTGCAGTCCCACTGGAGGTTCCTTTTTAGCCAGAGAATAACAGATCTTGATACATAGGACAACCCATCGAGAGATGGTATGTTTGTGCACTGCCTGACCTTTCTTAGCGCTCACATAACGCACGAAGAGTTGATCGTCCACCCGGAAGTCTTTTGTGCGGTCAAGGCGGTGGAGTCTCTCCTCCTCTTTGGAAGGGTGCGGAGGCGGGAAGAAGGTGGGCAATGTGATGGTCTGACCTTTGTGGAAGGAAGTAACCACTTTGGGTAGAAAAGAGGGCCTAGTACGGAGGACAGCAAGAAAGGAAGGTTTTGAGGATAAAGCCTGAAGCTCACTCACCCTGCGAGCAGAGGTGATGGCAAGCAAGAAAGCAGTCTTCAAAGTGAGGAGACGAAGAGGACAATTATGTAGTGGCTCAAAGGGAGCACACAAGAAAAGTGAGCACAAGGTTCAAGTCCCACTGGGGCATTATGAAAGGAGAAGGAGGACAGAGATGAGTAATGCCCTTTAGGAATCTGTTAACAATTGTGAACTTGAAAAGAGAAGGCTGATCAGGAAGGCGAAGAAGGCCGAAATGACCGAAAGATAGCCTTTAAGAGTGCCTAGAGCAGAGCCCTGCTGGGCCAAGGAAAGAATGAAGAGGAGAACCTCTGAAAGAGGGGCAGAAAGGGGGATCCAAAGCCTTTGCTGTGCACCATGCCACAAATTTGTTTCATCTACAGGCGTATACTGTTTTGGTGGAGGGACGCCTGGCTGCCAAGATGGCGTTACAGACTTCCGGAGGAAGGTCGAAAGCTGTCAACTGTCGGCGCTCAATCTCCACGCAAGGAGGTGGAGGCTGGACAGGTTCGGGTGTAAGACCGTCCCCTGCTGCTTCGACAGAAGATCCTCCCGAAGAGGCAGTCTGATCGGAGGATCGATGGCCATGCTCAAGAGCTCGGGGCACCAGACTCTTCGTGCCCAGTCCGGAGCCACAAGAATTACTTGGGCCCGGTTGCGCTTGATCTTCTTCAGCACTCTAGGTAGAAGTGGTACAGGCGGAAGGGCGTACAAGAGGCCGCAATTCCACTCGCGACGAAAGTCACCAAGCGAGTGCCGCCTTGGAAACTCCAACGCGCAGAACTGCTGACATTGCGCGTTCTGTTTGGTGGCAAATAGATCTAACCAAGGCGCTCCCCACTGCTAAAAGAGACCTTGCACCACCTCCAAGTGAAGACGCCATTTGTGATCCATCATCCACTGGTGTGAGAAGCTGGGTTTCTGTTGCAGTAACCCCCCCCCCCCACTTTTTGCCAGACTACTGATGCACTTTGACTTGATGTGCTTCAAAGGCTTGCCGCCTTTGTGAGCTTCCCTAGGCCACTTGCTGCTTCCTGCAACTGGTCCCCACAGTTTCTGACCCTCACTTTGGGCGGGAGAACCAGCGGGAAAAACAAGTGAGGAAGAGAGGTGTGCCCACCTCTGCCAACTCCACCCCTCAGGTGGGGGAAGCGAGGTGAAGCATAACTCTCAGTCCCCGCCACCTTGCAGATGGGGGGACCCAGCCTACCAGGGAAAGGCTTATGCCCCCCCTCCCACTAGAGGGTGGCATAATGGGGGGTGTACCCACCCCAAGGAAGGGACCTATTGGTCCCAACCATTTTCCTACCTGTAACGCCCCTAAATCTAGTATTATGGGGCACCCCTGAACCTTGCTTCCTCAGACAAGAAACCAGAAGAAGAAAAGAAGAAGCAGGACCGTTAGCTGTGCCGAAGCTAACAAGAGGAGGACGCCCACTGACTTGGCCCCAGGCCTACCGGCCTGTTCCCACCTCGAACCTGCTCCAGCAAAATCCTGGTGTGTCCTGCAGCCAGCAACCTCGAGAAACCCGGAGGACCTGCCTGCCTTCCATCCCAAAGACACTGTCTCCCATGAACACCGGATTTGTTCATCAACAGACTCCAGCTTCGCAAGGATCCGCGGGTCTGTACCATTCTGCCCACGGCCCGAGTTAGAGTGGCCCAACACCAAGAGGAGGTCTTCCCGGCGATCCTGAACCGAGATCCGGTGACCCCTGACCTGCCTCAAGCCTCCAGCCGACGCCTGCAGCCTCAAACCGGAAGGTCCCCCCAACCGCGACCAGGAGCTGGTAAGAAGATACGACCCGAAAAGGCACCCCTGCACCCGACGCCCCACGGCCTTGGGTGGCCCAACCGATGGTGCCTAACCAACCCCCAACATCCCAACTTACCTCTCCAAGTGGTGGTCGCACCCAGAAGACCTTCGTCCTCGAGTCTGCAGTGTTTTTGCAAACCGGAGACTCCCCATTGAAAGCTACAGGGCACCTGACGCCAAAACAGCACTCTACACCCGGCCGCCCCAGTGCCGCTAGGGTGCATCTTTTGTGCTGGCCTAAACCCCCATTTGCCCTGAGCTTAAGTCCAGGAGCTTTGCTCCCACAACCCAGTGGCCTGCTCGTCAGCAGCCACCAACCGGAGGCCCCCTATCCCCCATTGGATAACATTGGGCCTCAGCACTCTAAACCCGGCCGCCCTAGTGCCACTGAGGGTGTAACGAGTGCATCCTTGACCCTGGGGGACCCCTAGTCTAACCCCAGAATACCAACTCCCACAACAAAGTACTTCACTGCTAACCGATAACCCTATTTTCCTCCATAGGATACCATTGACTGTTTTTCTATGAAAAGTTTCTAAGTGTGGAGTTGGAAAACCTAAGAAATCCTTTTAAAATTGTACTAAATAACAAAAACGCTTTTACTCACCTGTTTACAGGAAATGTTCCAGTGCAGTACCCAGGTATACTGTACTGTGTAAATAGTAATCTGCAAAGTAATTACTGGTCATTTTACTAAAAAGCCTATAAAAAAGTATATGTACTGTATTTCCAAAGCACTGCATTTTCAGTAACAATACTGTGATCAAAACAAAGTGCATATACAATTGCGTTCCAAACTGCTACAACTGCATTACTACTGTAAAGTATTTATTGCTTACATGTGCCAGGCTTGCTGGGTTCTAGAAAAATAAAATAACTAAAAGAATATTTTTATACAAAAACAATTGGTCTGTAGTTCAGTCTTTGAGTGTGTGAATTCATTTGCTGAGTGTGTACAACAAATGCTTAACACTGTCCTCTGATAAAGCCTTACTGCTCGACCACACTACCACAAATAGAGAGTGAGGTGCTATCTACTTTACCTCTGCCTACCTTTTGGGTTCCACTGGACGCTGTGCACACTATACCTCACTTTGGTATAGTATATACAGAGTCAGCTTCCTACAACTAGCGGCTGAGCTCTTCCGCCCTGGCGTTCAGGGAACCTGCCAGGTGTTGAACCACCAGGGATATGCCCTGATGTTCCAGCCATGTCCAAAGGCGAAGAGCCTCTTGACATAGGGTCCACAACCCCACCCAGCCCTGTTTGTTGCAGTACCACATGCAGATGTTGTTGTCCGTGAACACCTGCACTACTCGTCCTTTGACAGAGGGAAGGAATGCCTTCCGTGCAGGACGAATCGCCCAGATTCCGGAAGGTTGATGTGGAGCCCGGACTCCGCCGGAGACCAGAGGCCTCTGATCTCCGCCTCCCCCATGTGGCCGCCCCAACCCAGAAGTGACGCATCCGTCACTACTCTGAACTCTGGTTGGGGAAGGGCGAGGGATCTGCCGCTAACCCAATCCTGGTTCGTGAGCCACCACTGCAACTGACTTGCAGTTCCCTCCGAGATCTGCACCACATCGGAAAGATTCCCCTGATGCTGCGCCCACTGGAACTTCTGGTCCCACTGCAGAGCCTGCATATGCCATCTGGCATGATCTACTAGCAGGATGCAGGAGGCCATGAGGCCCAGCAGCCTCAGGGTCATTCTCACCGAAATCCGGGATAGAAGCTGAAACATCGGTATCATAGCCCGAATATCCCGGACTCTCTGCTCGGGAGGATAGACCTGAAACTTCAGCACGTGGATAGTGAACCCCAGCAAATGCAGGAGATCCGCCATAGTCTGGAGGTGGGAAACGACAGCCTGGGGCGAGCCCGCCTTCATCAGCCAGTCGTTGAGATAGGGGAAGACTGAACACCCGAGGGGCGCTGGTAAGGCCAAAAGGGAGCACGGTGAACTGAAAATGCTCGTGGCCTACCGTGAACCGTAGGTAACGCCGATGGGTAGGCAAGTCGGGGATGTGAAAGTAAGCGTATTGCAAGTCCAACGCTACCATCCAGTCTCCAGGGTCGAGGGCAGACAAGATCTGAGCCAAAGTTAACATCTTGAACTTCACCTTCCAGAGGAAGCGGTGAACCTCCCTGAGGTCCAAGATAGGACGCAGGCCTTTGTCCTTCTTGGGCACCAGGAAGTAGTGGGAGTAGCAACCACGACCTACTTTTGGCACAGGGATGCGTTCTATAGCTCCCTTGGCCAAGAGAGCCGTATCGTCCTGGTGGAGAAGGGCCAAATGATCATCCGACCTGCAATGGAGTGTAGGTGGCATGGAGGGAGGGGTAGTCTCGAAGGGAAGGGAGTAGCTCCTTCGGACTATCTGCAAAACCCACATGTCCAACTTGATGTTGCGCCAGTGGGGGAGGATGGCGGACCCTGCCACCCACTGGCAAGTGGTGGCCCTGAAAACTTGGATGGTTTGGAGGCTGCTGCAGGGGGGGCATTGGTGGACTGGCCCGCCCGCTGGCCCCCAGACCCACAACGTTGGGTTCCACATCCCCGGCCGCGCAGAGGCTGGGTAGCTTGCGCAGGCCTGTGGCTCTGGGTGGAGCGTGGTGGGGCACCCCTTCCGTAGCCATGAAAGGGGCAAAAGGCAGACTGCATGGGGCAAGAGTTGGCAGCGAGGCCCAAGGATCTGGCCATAGCCCTAGAGTCCTTGAAACGGCCGTAGCACTAGGGTACTTGAAACACTTGAGCGCGTTGGCCGCCTTGTCGCCAAACAGGTGACGGCCATCAAAGGGCATGTCCAAAAGGGTCGATTGAACATCCCCAGAGAAGCCAGTGGACCTCAGCCAGGCGTAGCGCCTCAGGGCTACTGACGTTGAAATCGTTCCACCTAGCGAGTCGGCGGTATCCAGCCCACACCAGATAGCGAACTTTGCTGCGTCTCTACCCTCTGCGACAGCGCGGGTGAGCCCGGGCCTCCTCCGGGCATTGTGGCAGCACTTGCGCAACCGTGTCCCACACAGTGTGTGTGTAACGGACAAAGAGACATGCGGTGTTCACCGACTGCAGTCCTAAGCTGGCAGAAGAAAACCTCTTCTTCCCAAGATGGTCCAGTTCTTGGATTCCCTATCAGGGGGAGCCGTAGAGAATGCGCTTTTTGATGAGGCTTGGACCACCAAGCTCTCGGGGGCAGGGTGTTGGGAGAGAAAAAGTGGGTCGCCCGGAGCCGGGCGGTGGCGTTGGGCAATCATCCTATCCACAGGAGCCCCTGTGCTGGGCTTGGACCAAGTGCCCAGAAGGATGTCAGTGGAGGCCTCATTAAAAGGCAGCAGGGACACCGAAGAGGCCGCTGCCGGCTGAAGCACCTCAGTCAGGAAGTTGGTTCTGACAACCACTGTAGGAAGCTCAAGGCCTAAGGCCTCAGCCACTCTACGCAACACCAGTGTAAGAGGCTCCCTCCTCCATAGCCACGGTAGGGGGAGAAAGCATACCAAGGTCTGGAGAGGTATCCAGACCACTGGCATCACCCAACTCCTCTCTCCAGTCCAGCTCTTCAAGCTGGTCTGCTAGAGGGTCACCAGACCTCTCCCAGTCCTCCTTACCCTCCTCTGGCTGCCAGTCAGGCGGTAGGGAACGCCAGGAAAGAACAGTGGTACAAGGTGTCACAGCTTTTGTCAGGACCTCAAATTACAGCTTCTGAACTGCGTGGGGTACCGACAGAGAGCGGTGCCCTTTCCCTGAGCTGTTGCCAGGTTGAGGTGAGGCTTCTTATCCGTACGATACGGGTAGGACCAGTAAATCAGCTACACTATCAGCAGGATTACTGGTGATGTAATTCACTTTTATTATTTAGCACCTATCACTTGTTTTTTTGCAGTAGCACAATTTGAGGTCCTGACGAAAGCCGCAACACTTCATGGGTCTTGATGGCTGAAAACATGTAGACCTGTTTTCGTCTCACACATGCAGTTATAAATTCACGCTGCAGGTGCACTGTTTTTAATCCCGGCACCAGGAACGAGTCAATAAAGTCTTCCCAGTCGCTCTTGGTAGCTAGTTTTAACATCACCATGCCCACATTTTGTATTTTTGTTGCGCTTGCCCTTCACCCAACCAGTTTTCTCGCTTCTCATCTACAGGATTTAGTACATCCTAAACAGAGTAGGAATAAAACATCCCTGAACTCCTCCCTCTCAGAGAAGGAGTTGTAGCCCTTGGCTAGGCTAGGTTTTCCCACCAAGAGGAGAATCCCAGCATGCCACCGTCGGTGGGTGATGGGATTTCGTCCTAAAGAAGGGATTCCTCCAGAAGCACCGGGAGACAATCTCTAGTGTCTCTTTCTTGTTTTGTTTGGTATTTTAGACCCGAGGATTTCTTGCGTTTGTTTGATTACTGTTTGGGGAACCTATCCTTGCAGGTCTTTAAACTTCCCCTGGAACCCCGCTCCTCTGTGTGTGTTTACCAGTAGATTTAAATAACCAAACTCTATGACTTCAGGAGCCAGATCGCTAGGTTTAGTTCTTTGGGATTTGGATGCTGGATTTCTCCATGGTTCTGCGTGAGGAGCCTGGAGGTGAGATGCAGCTTTTGACGTGGAACTACTGACAGCTCCATCAGGGTAGTATACCATGATTGACGGGCCCATGTGGGAGCTACCAGAATTAGTGTAAGGGAAGTTTGCCTGAGTTCCGACCCAGTAACAGAATGAGCGGGAGAGGCGTAAAATCGTAGGCAAATATCCCTGACCAATTCATCCATAGGGCATTGCCTTTGGACAGTGGGTGTGGGAACCTGGAGGCGAAGTTTGGGCATTTTGCGTTTTTGACTGTGGCGAACAAGTCTTGTTGTGCGAATCCCCATTGTTGGAAGTATGGAAGGAGAACTTGGAGATGAAGTTCCCACTCGTGAATTTGATGCCTGATTCTGCTGAGGAGGTCGGCAATTTGATTGCTTACCCCTGGAAGGTGTTCTGCCAGAAGATAAATGCTGTGATGGATTGCCCAATTCCAAATGGCTTGAGAGAGGTGTGACAGTTGGAGAGTGTGCCCCCCACCTTGTTTTTTTTACATAGTACATTGGTGTCATGTTGTCCGTACGGACTAGGACAACTTTGCATATGAGGTGAGTTTGAAAAGCTTTGAGTGCTAGAAACACTGCTGGAAGTTCTAGGTAGTTGATGTGGAGACTTTTGTGATTATCGCTCCACAGACCCTGGATTGTGTAATCTTGGAGATGGGCACCCCAACCAGTCAGAGATGTGTCTGCTGTTAGCACAATATGTGGAATAGGGTCGATGAAGGGCTGCCCTTTTGATACATTTTGTGGGTTCCACCACTGCAGAGAGCGATGGGTGCAGCCGTCTACCAACACTAGATCGGTTAATTGTCCCTGCAACTGATTCCACTGATGTGCTAAGCACTCTTATAAGGGACACATGTGAAGTCTTGCATGGGGTACAATTGCGATGCAAGACACCATCATTCCCAACAGTTGCATGAATACTCTGGCTGGTAATGTTTGGTTGGGTTGAAACTGTAGCATCATAGACTGAATGTTGTGAATTCTGGCTACATTGGGAGAAGTTAGAGCTTTGAGAGTGTCTATAGTGGCCCCTAGATAAGACTGCATCTATGAAGGATGCAAGAGATTTTTGTGCATTGATGAAGTAGGTCTATTGTGGTATGAGTGTGTAGTAGACAGTTTTGGTAAGTGCTGGCTTTGATGAGCCAGTCGTCTAGGTAGGGGAAGATGTGAATATGTTGTCTTCTGAAGTGAGCTGCAACTACTGCCAGACATTTGGTAAATACTCTGGGAGCAGTGGTCACTCCGAACGGGAGGACTTTGAATTGGTAATGTTTGCCTGCTATCACAAATCCGAGGTATTTGTGATGAGCTGGATGAATTGGAACATGAAAATATGAGTCTTTTAAGTCTAGAGTAGACATAAAATCTCCCTGCTGTAAAAGTGGAAGTACCTGTTGGAGGGTTACCATGTGAAAGTGCTCTGACAGTATATATATATAGGTTTAACTCTCTGAGATCTAGAATATGTCTTAAGGAGCCGTTCGTTTTGGGAATCAGAAAAATAGTGAGGGTAAACCCTTGAACCTTGGTACTGTACTGGAACTGGTTCTATGGCTCCTTTTAATAAGAGATTGCACTTCCTGTTTGAGCAACTCCAAGTGGTCTGGAGACAATTTGTGAGTGCAGGGTGGAATGTTTGGAGGATTGGTGGTAAGCGCCAGGCAATATCCATGTTGGATAATTCCAATCACCCTTTTGTCGGTTGTTATAAATTGCCAAATGGTGAGAAATTGTTGAAGTCTTCTTCCGACAGGTGTGGTATGTTCGGAGGGAAGCATGGGGAAGTCACTGCTTATTAGGGGAAGGGGAGTTACGGGGTGTGGTGCCTTTACCCCTGCCTTTACAGTTGTTTCCTCTATATCCTCCTCGAAAAAAAGCCTCTTGAGGAAGAGGACTGGTTATTACCTTTGTAAGAAGAGGTGTTCTGGTCTGAGGGTGTGGTTTTGGACCCTGCTCTGTAAAAGGAGCGACGAAAGTAGCCTCTGTTTGAAGGAGACTGGAGCGGTCCCATGGACTTAGTGACTTCAGTGTCCTTTTTCATTTTTTCAAGTGTCTGATCGACCTCAAGGCCAAAGAGATGTTTTTTGTCACATGGTGTATTTAAAATAAATTGTTGGACTTCGGGCTTAAACCCGGAAATCCTTAACCAAGCATGTCTTCTGAGTAAGATGTTTGTGTTGACCTCTCTAGCTGCGGTATCGGCAGCATCTAGAGCACATCTTATTGAAGAATTGGAAATTAGCTTTCCTTCTTTTACTAAATCCTGCGCTTTTGCTTTATGCTCATCTGGGAGATATTGGAGCAATTGCGCCATTTCATCTCAGTGTGCCCTGTCATATCTGGCCAAAGGGCCTGGCTGTTTGCAATGCGCCAGTGATTGGCAGCTTGAGCAGCTATTTGTTTGCCAGAAGCGTCAATTAGCTTGGATTCTTTGTCTGGGGGAGGAGCATCCCCCTGAGGTTTGAGAATTAGTTTGTTTGCAAGCATTGGACACTACCAGTGAGTCTATTGGCAACTGACCCTTAATAAATATCGGATCTGTTGGGGAGGCTTTATATTTCTTGTCGACTCTAGGAGTCCAGATGCGTGCACGCACAGGAGGTTTAAAAATCTCGTCAGCGTGTCTCATCATACCTTTAACCATAGGGAGTTTTTCTGTTGACCTGTGTATGGATCCTAATGTCTCAAACAAAAAAATCCTATTCTAAGGATTCTTTGTGTAGTACCACCCCATGGTATTCTGCAGCCCTGGCAATGAGTTCTTGATAAGATACATTGTCATCAGGTGGTGATGGCTTGGCAGGGTAAAGGTCTGGATCATTGTCTAATGGAGGGTCAATTGTGTAATCCCTCCATGGATCTACTGGTAAATGCATGTCCCCCTCATGAATATCGTTCTCTTCATGGTGAGATTGTGGAGAATCCTGAGGTGTGATGTGCAAAGGATTTAAAATCGGAGAAGAGGGTGGGGTACGGGGTGGTGGCGGATGAAAAGGGCTGGTACCAACAGTCTTCTATTTTAAAGGTATCTTGAATGACCGTCCTTATCAGGAAGCTTGTGTTTACAAGGCAGCTTGGTATGAATATGACCCATTTCTGGGTTAATATAGATTCTCTTCTGTTTGGGGTCCATTTTTGGTGGAACAATGTCTAAATTTGGATCCAAAGGGACCTCTTTCGTTTTCGGTGCCAGATTTCGACTTGGAACCTGAAGGCTTCAGTGCCGAAGAGGGTTTGTGTTGACTCGGTCCAGAGCCGGAAGGCTTGACTGAGTGTTTCGGAGCCGAGGCGGGGCGTCAGAAACGTCGTCTCGGTGCCGACCTTGGCCAGAAGGCAGAGGTGGTGCCGAGCCTTAGGTTTTTTGTTAGTGGGATGATGGGGCAAGAAGGGGTCTTCTGTACTCGCGTCACCCTGTCCCTGCGGAAGTTCTTCGGCGTCGAGGTCTATCTTGAGCTCCGAATCAGACTCTGACATGGAGAAGGCCTCTTCCTCCTACGCCGCTGATACACCAATATCTTCTTGACGGGACTCTTCACCGAAGATATCCGGCGCGTCTTCAATGCTTTGACGCTGCATCTCTCGATGTCAAGCCCAACGATCGCGAAGGGTTTTCTTCGAGCGAAACAATTTGCAAGCGTCGCAGTCTTCTTCTTTGTGCTCCAGAGACAAGCATAAGTTACATACCTGGTGTGAGTCAGCGCGTGGATACTTTGCATAGCACTGAGGACAGAATTTTGAACGGTGTCCATTCCATCGACGGAGAGCTGGACCAACACGGCTAGGCCAGAAGGCCGTCCACGAAGCTTTCTGATCAAGAAATAGATTTCGTTGACCGAAACGATACACAAAGAGGTAGGAAACGCATACATAACAATACTGTCGAGGGTAGAGAGTATTGCGCACCGAGGGGAACCCGAAGAATGGTTTTGAACCGGAGCGCAGCAATACACGTCCGGACCCGATGGCGGAAAAAAACTTTCTAACAATGGGGTCGATGCCCATGCGAACTATCACCAAAAAGGAGGAGTCACCTTACCTTGTGACTAGGAAAGACTTCTTTGAAGAAAAACAACTTGCAAACATCCGGACCCAACACTAGATGGCAGGAGTATGCAAAGCATGTGTATCTACAGCACACATGCCTCGAACAATATCTATCATGGCTTTAGAGGAAAGGTACACTAACATAACACAAAATAGTGATGATTTAGAGAATGTTTGGAAAAAGGAAGAGAAAGAACTGGGAAAGAAAATGGTTTACCCTAAATTAAGATTAGAAAGCCAACACAAAGGGAAAATTTGCGTATACAGAAGGAGGACACCCAAACAAAACAGACATGTGGGAATTAGTAGTTGGGAACACACATTTGAACTGACAGGAGGAACCTGGCAAATTTTGCAGGGAGAAGATAATGCAATTCCTGGGGTTTACTATATCTGTGGACTAAAAGCTTATTTCTTGTTACCAGCTGATTGGGAAGGCATTTGTTATTTAGCCATACTAATCCCTAAAATGTAGCATGTGCATAGCTTAGATGCAGTAGCGGTGGAGTGGCGGGCCAGGGGGGGAGGACAGGAAGGTGGGGGAAACGAACAAAGAAAACATTAAAAAAAAAAAAAATAGGGAAAAAAGAACTTACCTGCCACCCACCACTCTTCTGCTGTGTGCACATGCTCCCAGTGTCCCCTGTGGCCAATCCTGAAGCAGCATCAGGATTGGCCTGAGTGCCTTGAATGTGCGCTCCTAGAGAGACTGGGAGTCTGTGCTTGGTGTCTCCAACCCGGCAATGCAGTTTGGTTGGAGACCGCTCAGTGCGCATGTCGGTTTGGCTGTCCCGAGACGGCCGGCCAAACCGACATGTGCACTGATAGCAGTGCCCACCACTCCCTCTTGTCACTGCCTTTGCTATGGCCCCACCCGGCCCTTAGAACCTGAAAAATAAAAAGTTAAATAACCCATATTATCATTTTATTTTTAAAGTTTTGAGGCTGGCGGGTGGAGGGTGCAGGGGGGCGATGAACCTCTGCCATAGCAGAGGAACCGGCACTGCTTAGATGCATTAAACAATGACACCATCACTTAGAAACAAAATGCAGAAACTGGAACAGGCTTAGTAAGAGATATATTTGGAACAATCATTCCACTTGTAGGCGTTCTATTAAATGACAAAAAGATTAGAACATTGGCTACCGTTGTTGACAAAATGGCAACAAGCATATCTGGAGCTTTGCTTATAATTAACACTGAATTAATTGCTATATGGTCTATGATACTTCAAGAACAACTTGCCCTGGATATCTTGCAGAGAAAGGCAGAGTCTGTAAAATGCTTAAATTAACTCACTGCTGTTCATACATACTTGACAAAAGAAAGTAAATAGAAGGCTATGCAAAGAACATTTCGGATTTAGAACCTGAATTACATGAATTAGAAACACCAAGTGTTTTTGAACATTTTGGGAAAGGAGTTTACACAATTGGAAATTGTTTTTTAACAGCAGGAAAGGGTATTTTGAAAACTATTCTAATGCCAATAATAATTATAGGGCTTTGTCCATTGACCATCCCTATGTGCAAATATAAAAAAATACAATAACTACTATTGAGATTCAGCCTTCTCGGTGCAGCTGTAAAAGCTCTAAAATACTCCATCAGAAACAATAGGAATTGCAGTACTACAAACACCTAAGCCACAACTTTACACCAATTGCCCATCTACCAGAGGAAAGAGAGATGGCATGCATCTGCAAGAACAGCCCAGTACACTTCCCACAATTATGCTACAAGTCTAATCACAGCTACAAGTGTGAAGCTTGAGCGGAGTACCCCTCCAAATGTCATGCACAACACCCACTGCGTCACCCATAGACAATAAGTGAGGGTAGCACCCTACTGGAAGCCTAGGATAGGGCATCATTGTCAAACCAGGGGTATGAAGTGCGATATAAATGCCACAATTCAGTATCATTCAATAGCACCCATTCCTAATCAGAATTGCAGTTCTATGCAATGTAATGTGAATCACAACTTTGTAACCCATTTCATATGCAAAAGATGACTATAGTACCTATTCCGCATCTGTAGCACCACTGTTTTGAATAACTTGCATCATAAATCTATTAAACCCATTTCCGATCTCTAAAGATTACGGGTTAAATCACCACTCTATAGAACTAGTTTCCAATCAGCAATATGGGGCCCATTCTATATCCTGCTCAGTATTATACTCTAGATCAGGATCACCATAATATGCAACCCAATCCAGATCATTGTACATTTCCAAATTACAAGGCTGTGGAAACCCATATTATAGAACGAATAGTTTCTTACCTGTCGGTGTAGTTTTGCAGCTTGAAGACTTTCTGGATTCACTATGCTGTGCATTATTCTGCGGTCTAGTGGTTGGGTCCGGAATCTTAGTCTCTTTTTTTTTATGTGTAGCCCAGGTGGGCGTCGACGTCCCACCATTTGGTGTCCTCCCGTGACGTCGGCGCGCTTCCTCCGGAAGCTCCCACCCTTGGGCGCCATCTTCGGATTCTTTTTTTCTTGTCTTGTGCTTGTCTTGTTTATCCTTTTACCTTTTGAAGGTGTTTTCCTATTTGTTAGTCCCATCTTCCTCCTGTCTCCTCTTTCTGGCGGAGGCGGGTGGGTTCGCTAGTGAATCCAGAAAGTCTTCAAGCTGCAAAACTACACCGACAGGTAAGAAACTATTCGTTTTGCAGCGTGAATCTTTCTGGATTTACTATGCTGTGCATAGACTTTGTAGCGGTTTGCTATGTTTGTGGTGGCTGGGTGGAAGATGAGCGTTGGTTGTTGAATATATGTTGAAGCACCTTTTGACCTACTTGTGCTTCTTTGTTCATCTGTATATCCACGCAGTAGTGCTTAGTGAACGTGTGCACTGAAGCCCATGTTGCCGCCAGGCAAATGTCTTGGATAGGTGTGTTTGCCAGGAAGGCGATTGTTGCTCCCTTTTTCCTGGTCGAGTGAGCCTGAGTTGCTCCTTGTAGCTCTTGGCCTGCCTGTTTGTGGGAGTATTGAATTGTCTGTGCGATCCATCGTGCGATGGTATTCTTAGTCACTGGTCTGCCCAGGAAACTGCTTGCGAAGGACACAAAGAATTGCTTTGTCTTTCTACAATCCTTAGTCCTTTCGATGTAATGCATTACTGCTCTTCTGGCGTCCAGAGTGTGCAGTGCCCTTTCTGCGCTGGTGGATGGTTTTTGGAAGAAACTGGGAATTTGTATTGCTTGGCTTATATGGGACTTTTTTGAAATCAAGGAGAGGGGGCTCTTAAATCCAAAGGGATAGAGCACCCAGTAACTATAACGTTAAGAAAATGTTCCCTTTGGATAGGTCATATACTCACTAATTCACACTCGCTTGATGAGTGTGAATTAGTGAGTATATGACCTATCCAAAGGGAACATTTTCTTAACGTTATATGGAACTTGGACACCACCTTTGGCATGAAGTGTGGGTCCGTCCTCATTACCACCCTGTCATTGTGAATCTGAATGTAGGGTTCTTGTAGTGTGAGTGCCTGCAATTCGCTCACCCTACGTAGCGAGGTAATCGCTACCAGAAAGGCCGTCTTTATTGTGAGCATATGTAGCGAGGCCTTGTGAATGGGTTCGAACGGTGCTTTCATAAGCTGTGTTAGAACTATATTGAGGTTCCATGCAGGCGGTGGCATCCTCTTTGGCGGGGCTATTCTCTTGGCTCCTTCTAGGAATCTTTTTACCACTTGAGATGTAAAAAGCTTTTCCCCGTTTCTCCTCTTGTATAGGCTACTATTGCTGCCAGGTGCACTCTTAGCGATGTGCAGCTTAGGTTACTTTTTAGTAAGTGTGTTAAGTATTTTAGCACTGTTGATTCTCTGGTGATTCTACTGTGGAGCTTTTTCTTGATGCACCATTCAGTGAATCGCTTCCATTTTGCTGCATAGGCATTTCCGTGTGGTGGGCCTCCTCGCTTCCCGCAGTACTGCCAGCGTGCTTTGTGGAAGCTTGAGGTGAGCGAACTCTAAGTCTTCAGGAGCCACGCTGCTAGGCTGAGGCTCTCTGGTTCTGGATGGAGTACCCTTCCGTTTTGCATCGAGAGCAGGTCTCTTCTTTTTGGGAACTTGTGTGGTGGTCCCTGTGCCATTTCCACGATCTGTGAGAACCAGGATTGCCTGGCCCACAGTGGTGCTACCAGAATTAGCGTCATGTTGCTTGTTCTGCACTTGCTGAGCACCTTGTGTATCAGCGGTATCGGTGGAAAAGCGTAGGCAAATGTCTTTGACCAGCTCATCCATAGGGCATTTCCCTGGGATTGATGGCCTGGCTGCCTGGATGCGAAGTATTGGCATTTTGCATTCTGGTGTGT
Organism: Calotriton arnoldi; assembly: GCA_963921515.1. NCBI lineage: Eukaryota > Metazoa > Chordata > Amphibia > Caudata > Salamandridae > Calotriton > Calotriton arnoldi. Next base: position 1,315,884 of record CAWUFW010001378.1, read on the forward strand.
TGCAAACAGGTCTAGTTGTGGGGTACCCCACTTCTTGAATAGTCTTTGCGTCTCCTGCGGGTTGAGCTCCCACTCGTGTGAGATTGACGTCTGTCTGCTCAGTCTGTCTGCTTCCACATTGTCCTTCCCTGGCAGATGTATTGCCAGGAGGTCTATTTGTAATGGAATTGCCCATTTCCATATCTGTTGCGCTAGATCTGACAGCGCCACTGACTGTGTTCCTCCCTGCTTGTTGATGTAGAACACGGGTACTCATAGTACGGCCCGCGGGCCGCCAGCGGCCCGGCAAGCCTTCCTTGGCGGCCCGCGGACCTTGCAGACATCGTACCTGTGTTTTTTTTTTTTTCTTTTTTCAGAGTGTCAGCAAACACAGACTTTGCTCTATGGGGGCCGGGTGATTCCAGCGATAGTCCGAGTGGAGCTGCAGGGGCGCTAAGAAGAGGTGAAATACAACAAAGCCTCGTTATCATGCAAATGGTCTTTTAAAGACCTGTGAAGTACTCGGGTGCGGCTGTGTGTGTGTGTCCAGGAAGCTGTCTCAGCACAGGCTGCCACACAGGCTGGTTGAGGTGACAGAGAATGATAGAGGACAGCAGGGTGTGAGAGCCAGGTGAGGTGACGGAGGGCAGCAGGGAGTGAGAGCCGGGTGAGGTGACGGAGGGCAGCAGGGAGTGAGAGCCGGGTGAGATGGCAGAGGGTGACAGAGGGCAGCAGGGAGTGAGAGCCGGGTGAGGTGACAGAGGGTGACAGAGAGCAGTAGGGAGTGAGAGCCGGGTGAGGTGACGGAGGGCAGCAGGGAGTGAGAGCCGGGTGAGGTGACGGAGGGCAGCAGGGAGTGAGAGCCGGGTGAGGTGACGGAGGGCAGCAGGGAGTGAGAGCCGGGTGAGGTGACGGAGGGCAGCAGGGAGTGAGAGCAGGGTGAGATGGCAGAGGGTGACAGAGGGCAGCAGGGAGTGAGAGCCGGGTGAGGTGACAGAGGTTGACAGAGGGCAGTAGGGAGTGAGAGCCGGGTGAGGTGGCACAGGGTGACAGAGGACAGCAGGGAGTGAGAGCCGGTGAGGTGACGGAGGGCAGCAGGGAGTGAGAGCCGGGTGAGGTGACAGAGGGTGACAGAGAGGGAGGGAGACAGAGAGGGGGGAGACAGAGAGGGAGGGACGCAGAGAGAGGTAGAGGGAGGCAGAGGGAGGGAGGGAGACGGAGGGAGGGAGGGAGACAGAGGGAGGGAGACAGAGGGAGGGAGGGAGACAGAGGGAGGTACAGACCGAGGGAGGGAGACAGACAGAGACAGGGACAGACAGAGGCAGAGACGGGAACAGGGACAGACAGACAGAGAGGCAGAGAGGGGGAGACAGAGAGGGAGGGAGACAGAGAGGGAGGGACGCAGAGAGAGACAGAGGGAGGCAGAGGGAGACAGACAGAGGGAGGGAGACAGAGGGAGGGACAGAGGGAGGGAGACAGACAGAGGGAGGGAGGGAGACAGGGACAGACAGAGACAGATAGAGGCAGAGACGGGAACAGGGACAGACAGATAGAGACAGACAGAGGCAGAGAGACAGAGAGGGAGACAGGGAGGGAGGGAGACAGAGGGTGACAGAGGGAGGGAGACAGAGAGGGAGACAGGGAGACAGAGGGAGGGAGACAGGGAGGGAGACAGAGAGGGAGGGAGACAGGGAGGGAGACAGGGAGGGAGACAGGGAGGGAGACAGGGAGGGAGGGAGACAGAGGGAGGGAGACAGAGAGGGACACAGAGGGAGGGAGACAGAGAGGGAGGGAGACAGTGAGAGAGGGAGACAGAGGGAGGGAGACAGAGGGAGACAGAGAGGGAGGGAGACAGAGAGGGGGGAGACAGAGAGGGAGGGACGCAGAGAGAGGCAGAGGGAGGCAGAGGGAGACAGAGGGAGGGAGACAGAGGGAGGGAGGGACAGAGAGGGAGGGAGACAGACAGGGACAGACAGAGACAGAGACGGGGACAGACAGAGACAGAGGCAGATAGAGGCAGATAGAGGCAGAGACGGGAACAGAGACAGATAGAGACAGACAGAGACAGACAGACAGACAGAGGGAGGGAGACAGAGGGAGGGAGACAGAGGGAGGCAGAGAGGCAGAGGGAGGCAGAGGGAGGGAGACAGAGGGAGGGAGGGAGACCGAGGGAGGGAGACAGAGGGAGGGACAGACAGAGGGAGGGAGACAGACAGACGGAGGGAGGGAGACGGGGACAGACAGGGACAGAGACAGATAGAGACGGGAACAGGGACAGACAGATAGAGACAAAGACAGACAGAGACAGAGAGGGAGAGGGAGACGGAGGGAGACAGACAGAGGGAGACAGAGGGTGACAGAGGCTGACAGAGGGAGGGAGAGAGAGAGAGAGAGGGAGACAGAGAGGGACACAGAGAGAGGGAGGCAGAGGGAGACAGACAGAGGGAGACAGAGAGAGAGGGAGACAGAGAGAGAGGGAGACAGACAGAGGGAGACAGAGAGAGAGGGAGACAGAGCGAGAGGGAGACAGAGAGAGAGGGAGACGGAGAGAGAGGGAGACGGAGAGAGAGAGAGAGGGAGACGGAGAGAGAGGGAGACGGAGACAGAGAGAGAGGGAGACGGAGACAGAGAGAGAGGGAGACGGAGACAGAGAGAGAGGGAGACGGAGAGAGAGGGAGACGGAGACAGAGAGAGAGGGAGACGGAGAGAGGGAGACAGAGAGAGGGAGACCGACAGAGAGAGGGAGAGAGAGGGAGACCGACAGAGAGAGGGAGACAGAGAGAGGGAGACCGACAGAGAGAGGGAGACAGAGAGGGAGGGAGGGAGACAGAGAGGGAGGGAGACAGACAGGGAGGGAGACAGGGAGGGAGGGAGACAGACAGGGAGGGAGACAGACAGGGAGGGAGGGGGAGGGAGACGGAGACAGAGAGAGAGGGAGACGGAGAGAGAGGGAGACGGAGACAGAGAGAGAGGGAGACGGAGACAGAGAGAGAGGGAGACGGAGACAGAGAGAGAGGGAGACGGAGACAGAGAGAGGGAGACCGACAGAGAGAGGGAGACAGAGAGAGGGAGACCGACAGAGAGAGGGAGACAGGGAGGGAGACAGACAGGGAGGGAGACAGACAGGGAGGGAGACAGACAGGGAGGGAGGGGGAGGGAGACGGAGGGAGGGAGACGGAGGGAGAGGGAGAGGGAGAGGGAGAGGGAGAGGGAGAGGGGGAGAGAGAGAGAGAGATATGTGTATGCCGGGTCCAGTGGCTCAGTGAACGAAGGCGTCCGCTGCAGGGGCCTGTGTTCCACCTCATGGTCACAGTTTTGTTTTGCTCTAGCCCCGCCCCCTCCCCCAATGACCCCGCCCCCACCGGTGCGGCCCTCGGCCACAAACCACACTGTAAATTTGGCCCCCGAGAGAAAGTTTGTGAGTACCCATGATGTAGAACATCGTTGTGGTGTTGTCTGTTTGTACTAACACCCTTTGCCCGTACAGCTGTTTCTGGAATGCTTTTAGTGCAAGGAACACGGTCTTTAGTTCTAGGTAGTTGATGTGTTTGACGGCATCTGTTTGTGTCCATAAACCCCTTACTTTGAGCATGTTCATGTGCGCTCCCCACCCCATTTGGGATGCGTCTGTTGTGATGGTCACTGTCGGAGTTGGTGGTGTGAATGGCTTTCCCCTGGTTATGTTGTCCTTGTTCCACCATGCTAAATCTTCCTGCACTGCGTGCGTTACAACCACTAGATCTTCCCAACTCCCTGTTGCCTGTGACCACTGCTGTTGCAGCCATTCCTGGATTGGTCTCATGTGTAGTCGAATATTGGGGACTAGGTGTATGCAGGACGCCATCATCCCCATGAGCTTGCTCACCGTCCTCACTGTCAGACGTTGCCCCTTCTGGTATTGGTGAGTCTCCTTCAGTAGTGCAAAGGTTCTCGTTTCGCTGGGGAACACTCTGCCCTGAATGGTGTCGATTTTTGCACCCAGGAAGATCTTCACTTGTTCTGGTTCTAGCGACGACTTCCCGTTGTGTATGGAGAAGCCTAGTTTTGTCAGCGTATGTGTGACCTGCTGAGCATGTAGTTTGCATTGGTTGTAGGAGTTCGCCTTCACCAACCATTCGTCTAGGTAGGGGTATACATGTATTCCCTGCCTCCGCAGATGTGCTGCTACGGCAGCTAGGCATTTTGTGAAGACCCTTGGCGCGGATTTTAGGCCGAAGGCTAGGGCCGTGAACTGGTAGTGCGTCTTGCTGATGGTAAATCTCAATAGATGTTTGTGTTTTTGGTTCATGGGAATGTGTACGTAGGCATCCTTGAGGTCTATTGTGGACATAAAATCCCCGTGCCTTATCTGAGGTATAACCTCCTGTAAGGACGTCATTTTGAACTTTTGAGTCTCTATATATTTGTTTAGGAACTGTAGGTCCAGTATGGGCCTTAACATTTCGTCTACTTTTGGTACGAGGAAGTAGTTGGAGTACACTCCCGTGCTTCTTTCCTTGTATGGTACCTCTTCTATAGCCTGTTTGTGGAGGAGTTCTTGTGCTTCCTGCCACAGTAGTGATAGCTCTTCTGTTGAGCGTGTCTTGTTGGTTGGCCTCCTGTTTGGTGGCTTTTTTTTACCAGTTCTATGCAGTAGCCGAACTGTATGATGTTGAGTATCCATTTGTCCATTGTTATCTTCTCCCACTCCTGGAAGAAGTGTCTTAGTCTTCCTCCTACGGGTGTAACATGATCGTTGATTTGTAAATGTTGTTTGGGTCTTTTGTTGTGCCGCGCCACTAGGGATGTTGTGAGTGCAGGCACGTTTGGTACTGTGGAGTCACTTGGAGGCGAATTGCTGGCCCCCTCTCCTTGTTTGGCCTCGTCTGTTTGGTCGGCTTCGAAAGGACTGGCCCCTCTGTTGGTTCTGCCAGCCTTGTTGCTGCTGACCCTGTTGCGCCTGGCTGCTTCCCTGAAAAGTTTGCTGGAAGGCCTGGTGCGATGTTCCCGGTTGGTTCCCTCCTCTGCCATTTGGTCTTCGTGAGGGGGTGCCCCTTCTCATCCCTCTGAACTGCAGTGCTCCCATGGACCTTGCAGTTTCGTTATCTTTTTTGAGCTGTGTCGGTGTCTCGTCCACGGGCGTGCCGAACAGCTTTTCCCCGTTGAAGGGTAAGTTCAGGATGTTGTTCTGTACTTCAGGCTTGAACCCAGAGATCCTCAGCCAGGCATGTCTTCTCTCTGTTACTCCGATCATCATCAGCCTGCTTGATGTGTCTGCTGCGTCCAAGGCCGACTTCAGGCAGGTGTTGGCCATATTCTTGCCCTCCTCCACCAGGTGCGCTGCTCTCTGCTGGTGTTCGTTTGGGAGATGTTTGAGCAACTGCCCAACCTCTTCCCAATGTTGGTAGGCATGTCTATTTATAAGGGCATTGGAGTTGGCAATGCGCCAATGGATTGCCGCATTCCTCTCAATTTTCCTCCCTGTGAGGTCTATTCTCTTGCTCTCCTTGTCTGGAGGCGGTCCGGAGTTTGTGGGAACGTTGGCCCTCTTCCTGGCTGTTGCAGTTATGATCGAATCAGCCGGCACAGATCCTTGGATATATGGTGGATCTTTAGAAGAGTGCTTGTATTTTTTCTCTGTTCTGGGGGTGACAGATCTGCAGGTCGATGGCTCCTTGAAAGCTTCCCTGCCTTGGTCTAGCACACTTGGGAGCATAGGAAGGAATTGGCTCCTAGTTTGCGTTGGCAGCAGTGGCAGGAGAAAACAGGCCTTGGTCTTTTCTTCCTCCATTTCCACCCTATAGGTTGCTGCAGCGTTCCTGACGACAATGTTGTATATACCAATGTCGTCCGGCGGCGAAGGCCTCGACGGATACGTCTCCACGGCCTCCTCCGGGTTTTCGGCGTCGAGATCCTGCCAATCCAGGTCCTGAGCCTCCGAGGGTGTCGAGCCTAAGTGTGTCTGCTGGTCGTCATCGCCCTCAGTGTAATAATACAGGCCCTCTTCGTCCTGTTGCTCCGACGGTTCGGGAGTTTTCGGCGGGTCGGTGGCATCGAACTCCTCCTGGGCTTCTGCTTCGACAACCGTCGAGGGCTTCGAAGGGATGATGTATCTACTCATCCGTTCGTCGAAATCCTTCTTCCTTTGTAGGATACTGGTCATTTCGGCCTCGAGCCTTCTTTTCTTCCTCTCCATCGCTTGTTCGGCGTCGAGTTTCGGCGTTTCTCTTCGAGGTCGTGGATGTTGATGTCGAAGTTGCCTTCTGCTCTTTCCCCTTCGGCGTCGAGTGCGGCTTTTCGGAACTGTGCTTCGACGACCTGGGTGTATCTAGAGCTTTCGCCGACCTGGAGTCCTTATCGAAGGATCCGCTGGGCTGTTTGTCCGTGGACGCAGCTGTGGTCGTCGATTGCTTCGACGCCAGTGCTCCTTTCGAGGACTTTGGCTTTCGAGAGTCTGTCGGGGTTTTTGGGGTCGACGTCTCTCTTACCTCCTTCCTCGACTTGTTATCGGTCTCTACGACTGTGCAGTCCTCTGGTCCCTCGGCAATGTTGTCCTCTTCCCCGCTGGAGAGGCCCAGGTCCCGCAGCGACGGAGGTTGTCCTTGCCCCTGCATGCTGTAGTTTGCTCTCCTCTGTCTGTCCCTCACTCTGAGGGTCTTGGGGGCGAATGCCGAGCAGGCGTTGCAGTCGGTACTTTGATGGTCGATCGGTAGGCAGAGGTTGCAGGCTGGATGCTGGTCCTTCTGCGCGAACTTGTGTTGGCAGTTACGGCAAAATTTGAATGGTGTCTTGTCCATTCCCGCGCTCAGGGAGCCCCCTGTTTGCGCATTCTCCGTCGGACGTCGAAGTTTCACCTACTTCTCACCTACTTCGTCGTCCCGGTTGTATGTTCTTTGTCTTGTGATGAAGAAACTCCAATTTTCTCGGTTCTTTCTGCTTTTGTTCCTCTTTTCTCCTCTTCAAAACTCCGGAGCTCCTCGCGACGATCCAGACCCAACGGCGGAAAAAAGAATCTGAAGATGGCGCCCAAGGGTGGGAGCTTCCGGAGGAAGGGCGCCGACGTCACGGGAGGACACCAAATGGTGGGGCGTCGACGTCCACCTGGGCTACACACACAAAGAGAAAAGAGACTACGATTCTGGACCCAACCACTAGACCGCGGAATAATGCACAGCATAGTGAATCCAGAAAGATTCATGCTGCAAAACTCCCTTCAGACCACTATCATATGTAATATATATAGTCTGAATCATCAGTATGGAATACAGTCAGAATCCACGAAATGTGCGATATTCCAGTTCATAATCACCCCTTGAATCCATTCTGGATCCAGATCTCCAGTTAGTGGAATCCATTGGGTCCCATCCTCACTGAATAAAATGTAACCTGAATCATTGCAATACAACCCATCGTGTAACAATCACCACCATTCTGGATCACTGTTATGGGTCCGATTCACCACTACGGAAAACATTATGATCCGGATCCTAGTCATGAAAACCATTCTAGAATCTGAATCACCACTCTGTGGAACAGATTCCGCACCACCTACTGTGGAACCCATTTCAGCTTTCGATTATTGCTCTATGAATTCCATTCTGTATTCAGATCACCCATGGATTTTGGATACAAATCTCCACATTCAAATCTAGTCTGGACTACTATTGCAGACTCCATTTCTGATCTGGATCACCATTCTAAGGAACCAACTTTAGACCAGAACTATCACTCTAAGGAACTCATTTCAGATAAACTCCCAGTGGAATCCATTGGGTTTTGGACCACCACCCCATGGAACAAACTTACAGATAATTATCAAAACATCCCTGACTTGGTACATATCAGAAGGAAATGCAAAATTCTTCTGCTCAAAAAATATTTTATTATATTTGTGTTGCCTGTGTCCCAAAATTGACTTTGAACCCTGCCTGTATTTGACAGCTTCGTGGTTTTGGGTCTTTCAGAGCCATTAACATTCTAGGACCAATATGTAGAACAGAACAAGAATACAGCTTCATTAAATGTGTCATTTTAATAAACTGTAAAAAGGTTTGAATAATGAAAAAATGCTATCATGGTACATTGCACGTCATTTTATTTGAAAATAACGAAGTCCCTTCCAATGTCCCCTGCCGCTTCCAGAACAACTGTTATACATCCATGTTAAATTTCTATACAAAGAAGGTGTCGCTTGGACCAAAAACATATTTCATAAATAAGACTGCAAGGGAAAGAGTGATGTAAAGGGAGGGAAAATACTCAAAGAGACAATCAGCATAAAAAGTATACACAATTATTAAAAAATATTTAGAATGTAGGGTGTACACTGCTGATGAGCAAATTGCATATTCTGTATCCAAGAAAAGATTGCTTTGCGTCTGCTTGACAATGTTTCAAGTCTACTCAAAGATTTGCCGCTAACCTGGAGCAAAAAAACACAAAAATACTGTATTGTGATAATGTCAACCGTCTCAAGACTGGCTATCATGAGCATGAAGGTCCAAGACTAAATAGCTCTTTCCTGAAATTCTTTGTGCCAAGGCTCCAAGCTTAAGCACCCTTCAAATGACAAGGGAAACTAGGAGGGAATAGGAGGATAGCCCCAGACAGGGTGTATTACAGAGACCTGAAACAGCAGAGTACAACAAAGAGCCAGGTAACATACAGTCGAACAAGTTCATCTCTGCCATTGCCCCCTTTGCTGCCAAACTACTGAGCACAAGAGACTGAGCTAGTATTTAGAAGGAAGCTCAAGTGACAAACTAGAAAGCACAAGAGGCATCTCTAGGCTACACAAGTCTAAATTAACAGAACATGTGAGCAGTTCTGTTGCCCAGGAACGGAGCTCTCCAGAGCACAGCTGGGTAGTGCTGGTATTGCAATTATTTCTGAACACAGATGGTTTATTCTAGGTGCAAGAATAGGGCTTAATGTCATCACCATCCTGTACTGGAGCCCAAAATAAGATCCCTGCAACAGGAAACCCAGTACTGGTCCAGAAATCGATCCCAAGGTCTGCTGTTGGGTGACGGGAGACCGCATTCATTGTTGTTCTTTACTCAGCGTAAACAGCACTACATAAATTGACAGCTGCACAAAGATGGGGGCAGTGAATTATATGGTCAGCACTGAAGCACGAACTAAGTAATAGTCTGCCTTTCACAAGTGTGCCTCATCCAAAGGACATACTCAATGAATATGTATCTTCCTGCTAGACTAGAGAGCAGCACATGGCACTTCAGAAGATGCTCCAGCACACAAGAAAATGCATTATCTTTAACACACTGGAAACAACTTTCTTTGGCAGCTCGCATTCTCTGTGCTCCATCTCTTCGAGTTTCCTTTTTTTTTACTCTCATTAGCTGCAACTTGGTGGCCAATTGAGTCCCAGTGATCAGTCATTCTTCAGCCCACTGAAGACTGCATCTGGCACGCTCTTCTGCTCCAAGTGAACTTCTGCAGGTGAAAAACAATGTATGTCAGTAAGCAATAACTGGAAACAGGGCGAACAGGACAACTGAAGCAGCTCAAAAGCCAGAGATATAACTGCTCCCTAAGACAGCATCTATGTATACCAAATGATAGATCCAGAGCAATAAACAACAGAACAATTGAGTATCCAGTTATAATTCTGACAGAGAGAAGCAAAGAGTTTATTTTGGGACAGTTTCAAACATATCAGTTTCAGGTAATTCTACCACAGGCGATAAAGACGCCAAGTCTCGGAGACAAACAGCTCAGAATCATCCCCCCAATCCTTCGTTTGCATCTGCGCTAACAAGCAAATGGTTATGAGATTACAAATTAGTCACTAGGTGGGGAAAAATTAAAGAAGTTGCTCAACAGATAAGAATAGAGAAATATGATGTCTTTTGACAGCTTTTCTGACTACTATTGGTGATAGGCAAATAGAACTATGCCTGGATCATGAAATATTGCCTCTGTCTTAATGACACCAATGTGGAGTTTAGTACAATGTTGCACTGAGGAATAGGTTATCCAATTTCATTGTGTCCAATCCTGGAAATAGCCACAGTGGACTTTCTGGACATCATTGTCTGTCCTAATCTTCTTAACTTATTATCTACCAGTAGAATAGGATTGAAATCCAAGTCCTCTACATCATATACATTCCTGAACAATCGTCCAGGGTTACTGCAGAAACTGACCACCATGCCACACATAGGCTTGAAACCTCTGTTTGGCCAACACACATGATCAGTCCTGTAAATGTCTGCAGAACATGTATGTGGGCATCTGCCCATTTCCCCTTAATAATAGTCTCTACCAAGCAACACCTGAGAATAGACCATTTCTCCACCTGAGCAAAAGAGTCCTACAAAACCACCTGTATAAAAAGCCTTTAACTAATTATTAGTACTATGAAAAGCAACTGCAAAGGAATCCTGGAAAAGGCTTCCCCAACTCCCCAATTTTGTTCACACTGTCAGCAACCCGAGGTGTAAAGTCTGTCTCTTTTTTTTCGGACAAACATCCAAACCAATTTGGCACCTTTACTGCAGAACTAGACTTGTACTCCACCAGGACGTCTGTAAAAGAAACATAATAACGTGCTTCCCAATGTAAAATACACTATGCTAAATGGCAAACACATCATGATCGGAACCTAGTCTACTTCTCCTGCCTGGACTTACTAATGAATGACTCATGAGGATGGCACGAAGTGCTCTAAACTGAAGGGTTTTTACAAACGGTCCTACATAAATTGAAAACATACTCATTGGGTTCTTAATGCCCTTCTGGCATGCTCTTAGTAAGAAAACATTGATATAGAGCAAACAAGGTTTATGGTAAAGTGGCAAAGTTCCATCTACTCCCTGTGTCTAAAATCAGAGGAGGCTGCCACAACAAAGAAGGCACACTAGAAAGAGTGTTAATTCCAAGACAGTGCCTTTGTACAAGTGTCCTAATGAACTCAGTAAGCATGTTTTAGTGTAAGAATTCCTCTCCAGCCACTATTATAAAGATCTGTGGGGCACCTGTAATTTGCATGTGGTGGAGTATACTTCATAAATCTCTGTAAGGTACAGAACTGCTCCCAGGCGCAGGAAGCACCCCATATTAATGGCCCCAAATAGAAAAAAAAAACCATCAAGGGTCTGATTACGACTGGCTCGTACACTTGAGATCCCAGCACAAACATTTGTTTGCACAGGGATCACAATACCCCTGTTTGCACAGGGATCACAATTGTAAGTGGTGCAATATTTATCACACCTGTTACAATACCGTTTGCACCTCCATTAAATTTCAGCAAGTCAAACCTGTCAATATTTAGCAAGGGAAAAGGTCCAGCATATAAACAAATAAATGCAATTCGCTAACTTCCACCTGCATCAGCTAATAAAAAAATGAAACGCCTGCCTCTTCTAAAATCATTTCAGAATTGAGTCTGACCACATTTCTCCAATACTGAAAGACTTCCATTGGCTCCCACTAGAAGCCGGAGACGAGTTCAAAATATGTTGTCTGACCTATAATGTGCTATACCATAGCACACCCAGCTACCTAGTGGACCTCCCGACCATATCGGGTGGATCAAGCTTATCAAGGAGTAAGAGTTCTCTCATCCTGGAAACACCAGAATTCAAATCCTCCCTTGCGCTGAAACAATCCTTTTTGCGTTCTGCCCCTAGCTCCTAATATTCTTTACCTCTTCGCCCGAGAACAGCATGGAACATCTTGACTTTCAGGAAAGGACTAAAGACTCACCTATTTAAAATCTATCTTGAAGGTCCAAGCTTCCTAATTCCCCCAAATATCTCTGACATGGCGCACTCTAGCCCCTCTATTATAGGAAATGTTCATAATCCTCAATTTGACCCAGGAAATGTTTAAAAGTGATGAATTCACAAATCTAGGGCTACAGAGAAGCTCCTCTTTCTATATTATTTAAAAGTATGTTTGACCTTCCTTCGGTACCCTCTTCTGCCTGCCCCACCCTGATTTCTCCTTTTCCTTTCCCACAACCGCAGTAGCATCAGTATGCTTTGTTTTTTTCCACTTCAAAGTGCTTGCTAAAGTGATATATGACCTGCTGCTCTATTACATTTATATATGTAACTCACTGTTCTCAGTAAAACGCCTTAAGCCAATCTGGTGGAAAGAGTGCTCTATAAAACCATTGAACAAATATATAAAAGGCCAGTATTTAACAGGACATGGGGATTCTGGTGTGTTCTGCACCACAATCACTTCCCCCCAAAAAGTTGGAAGAGGAGATAATTATTGCACCCGATTAATTCCAAAAACCTCTGTCAGATATTATAAGGGGCTATAATTATCACATCCAATACAGGCAACTTATAATGTGACCCACAGAGGTGGATAGGAAACACACAAAATGATTTCCCAAGTCCCATACGAGTCACACATCTTGCTGCCTGAATTTCCTGCCACATACCGTCCGGTTCATCATCTTCGCTGCCATCACTCTCGTCATCATCAATGTCAATCTCGTCAGGGTTGGCCTGCTTACTGAGCTCTGCCAGCTCACTGCGTGAAGCATCGCTCCTACGAACAACAGAGAGAAACTCATCAGTTACCCTCATGGAGTGTTGTAATCTTAGACCCAGCTCTCTGTCACAAATGGTTGAGAATGCCTTCATCACCCAGCAGTGCTGGAAAACCCAGGACAAAACAATCAGTCATGAAAGCTGTAAAGGGTACCCCTGAAGGATGTTAAGGATGTCTCTTGTAATCCTAGTTTTTTTTCCATGGGTCTTCACTGAGCTAATGAGCACCTGCCCAGGACAGGGATCCCAGAAGACTTCTGGAAAATATATGCATATACAGATCTTTTACTTCGAAATCCCTTTAAAATGTAATACAAATTTAGAACCCTATCTGCAGGCTAAGCTGGCCAAATTATGTTTATGTTATTTGAAAAAGGAGACAAAACCCTTTGAACACCACTAACCAGACTTTGCCTTTTTGTTGCTCTTCCTCTGTTAACCTATCTCTTTCCACTTTTACGATGTAATAACTTCAAGGGATGGGAGTGGAACAAGGGTTTCACAAGTAGGACTGAAAGAAGCCCTACAAAGTCTCTGGCAGCAGTGTCCTGGGCAGTGTACATTTCAGTATAGACATGGTTCTCACTTTTCACTGATTGAGTCTGTCTTCTAGTTTACTGCAGCTTAAAGGTGTACTGCCTCTTTTGTGTAGCATTTCTCCCCAACTACTGGCAAATCTTTCTGCTGTAGCTATCAGAGTAAAGGCACTACTTTCAGCTGCATCTTTAGGAAAAGCAAACAAGGCCAAAATCATGTTATCAAGCAACAGATACTCTCCTTGTCTCCCACATTCCTTTGGCCATAAGATTTAGAAGTGCTGGTTCCTGGGATGAACTGCTGACCAATGGAGATTTTATCCAAGGGATAAGGCAAGACAGGAAGGGGGCCACGCCTTTGGGGCTATTCTACACACATTACCACTCCCATTTCACCAGCATTAGAAAGCAGTATGTCTTTACGTCTATTACTCTTACTTCCACACTTTGGTTTGATCACAATGCATAACACTGAAATGACATTTACTTTGTCTTACATTCACTCTATCTCCTATTGCTAATCTTAAACTATACCATAATGCTAGTCGTTTTTTAAATTCTATTTTTAAAGTAACTACATTCAATTATATTGATACAAACCCTTAAACTAAAAATAACGTTTTTAATTAATTCGAATAAGTTACCCTGTTCTAACCTCAAATTAAAATTGCAATACTGCCAACAATTTTTATTAAAATACATTTATTTAAATTCCAACCCTATTTTAATATTTTAAATAAAGAACTAACCATGTTGCAATTAGAATGCCAACCCTAGAATTTCATTTACATATTTAGCATGAAGTCAACTTATATTTGTTTTTACATAATTACCCAAACTCTAAATTCAATTCAAGGCTATTAAATAATTATAGGTCTTATTCTAACTCTTGCAAACCTGGTGTTATTAAATCAATTTAAAATTAATTATAATTGAATTATTTTAATACTAACCCCAACTGTAAAAATAAAAAAATATATAAAATCAGTAAGAAGCAGTAGTTTAATGATAGTCCTAACTATTAATTAACTTTAAAATATTGTTAAATTAATTGCATTAATACTAACCCTAATATAAAGAGATGCACATAATATTAATTTACGAATAATTGTGTTTGTAATCCTAATGCTACAGTATTTTCATCTTAAAAGTAATTTTTCTGATGCTTTGTGCAAAGCGAAGCTCTAACTCAGACAAAGCAAAGGTGATGTCAATCTCCTGGCAGGAAAGTAGATGTCAGAGGAAGTAAAGTGGGTGAAGTACAGGTCAGATTTTCATTAGAGTGGCTTCTCCATCCCGGGGTCTACCGTTTTATATGCATGGATGCTATTTTAGGAAAAATTAGAGTTACATGGACCCATTGGTGAAAGCCAACAATATCAGCTGCATACGATGTTACAACACCATGTCCAGCGGCTTCAGTGGTCAAACGGCAATCATCTTGATTTTCCATGAAGATATATATCAAACTTTCAGACTTCGAGTACTGCATACATTATGCAAAAAAACGGAGGCAGGATTAGGTGAAGAGCAGTTCCTTTCTATATAACACCCTACAATACCACCGACACTCTGAATCTGTTCACTCAAATGTCTGTTTCTCTAGCAGCGTTTTTAAGCATTGGAGTAGCACAGTGCCACCCAAGCCAAGCTAGAAAGTGACAAAGCCTTTTGCCATTTTTACAAGAAAATCTTTAACCACAGGATTAGCTGGTGCCATCTACACTTCGCTGAAAAATGGCAAGCCTTTTACAACTCCAGGCACAGCATTACAGCTTTTGACTGGTAAAACACCATCCAAGCCAACCTGGAATAAATAAAAGCAACCCCAACACATGTTTCGCTCCAATTAAAGCTCATCAGAGAGGTAAAGCTTTGTCCAGACACAAGGGAGCACCCAGTATGAGTCAAGACAATACCCTTTTAGGCTCAGAGTGCCACATAAATTATGCTAACAACAATATTCGCTGTACCTGGGGTTACAACACCATGTGCAGCAGCTTCAGTGGTAAAACAGAAATCATGTTGATTCTCCATGAAGAAAGATATATATACAACCCTTTCAGGCTTATAGTGCCGCATAAATTATGAAAAGTAGGAAGCACAAAACTATGGGTAGTTCCTCAGCTTAGGGGTAAGCAGCGCCAGTGTATATGTATGTATGTATGTATGTATGTATGTATATATATATATATATATATATATATATATATATATATATATATATATATATATATATATATATATATATATATATATATATATATATCTGTTCAGGAGTGCGTCCTTGCTGCAGAGCGATTGGAAAACAAAATAAACACGGTGGCTTCGGCCGTGAAGGGCTGCACCACCCTGATGTGAAGGGGCCAGAGGAGCTGGGAACATTGCAGCATCTCGCAGGCAAGAACAGATTCCATTACAAACAAACAACCGGAGTGCTGTCCCGAGGCCCACTGAGGGCCAAATAATTGCATAAATAAGGAGAATATTCACGGAACTCACTAAGAGGAATAATGTAAAACTGTCGTGCACTACATAGCCCACAATGCACTGATAACTTACCTACTACAGGATGCTACTATAGACCAATCAGTGAGGAGGCATGACATTTAAAAAATTGAAAAGGATCACGTCAGCAACATTGTGAATTTTCCAGCACTGCCTTCGAAAAAGGAGCTGAAATGCTTCGAAACGCGTCAGGCAATGGAGTTGCTTGGAATGCATTTGCCGGTTGAGGAAATAAAGGTCTTTTGAAACCATCTGTTCAGGAGTGCGTCCTTGCTGCAGAGCGATTGAAAAAAAAAAAAATATATATATATATATATATATATATATATATTATCTACTGGCAGTCGCCAGTAGATAGTTATAGTTAGGACCTATTTTCCATAGGAAATCCGCAACATTCTATTTGAAATAACTTTGGCGCCGGTTGACGAATCTTCGCGAAATTTTCAAACTTTGTGGCCCGCTCCGGTCCGCTCCTATCCTGAAAGTTTCGGGGTGATTCGTCAAGCGGGGGCCGAGAAAAAGGGGGTCCCAAAACGTGTTTTCCCCATGCAATTTTCCATAGGAACCTTTCATCGCAGCTACAGCCCGAACTGCTGAACGGAATTACACCAAATTTGGCAAAAGGTAGCCCTTGGTTCAGAGTCGTGCCTTTTGCTTAAATGGTGTAAATCCGTTCAGTAGTTCCTGAAAAATAAAAAATAAAATCACATATATATCTATGGCCGCGTAGGGTCCGCGTACCCTCCCGATCACGAGCTGTATGCTAATTGGCTGTCAACACTCCAAACCAGGAAGTGTTGGCAGCCATCTTATGCCTCGGTAGAACCGAGGCACAAGAAAAGACGAAAACAGACGCAAAAAACGCAAAAAGGGGGCAGGGTAGAAACACCCTGACCCCCTAGGCCTGATCAGCCTGAATGCGCGGATCCAGCCGATAAAAAAAAAAAAAAAAAAAAAAATCTATTTGGCCCCCGGGTGGCCCAAGTCCCGGGGGCATGCGGGGTTTTTGATATTTGTGTGGGGGGCCTCTAAGGCCCCCCCAAGCCCCGGGGACCGCCACCCCCCGGGGCTTTAATAAAATTATGGTGCGGGAGGGCTCTCGGCCCTCCCGCAGCCCCGGGGACCGCCACCCCCCGGGGCTTCTTTTAAAAAAAAAAAAAAGAATTACCTGTGTGGGGGGGCTCGAGCCCCCCCAGACGCCCCGGGGATCGCCACCTCCCGGGGCACTAAATATTTCAATATGGGGGTCCGTTACGGACCCCGAGCCCCGAGGACCACCACCTCCCCGGGGCTTTGCTAATGGAGGGAGGGGGCCGCGCAGCCCCCTCCTGGAGCCCTTGATGGCCCTGGGGACCACCACCCCCCAGGGCCGGCTCCTGCAGTGTCCCGGGGTGCCTACCCCCGGGACTCTGTAGTTTGCTATGACAGGACGGGAGCCTCGTGGCTCCTGTCCTGTCATAGCAAACTGCTTTGGTTTTGGAACAGAGAGCAGGAAACCTGCTCTCTCTTCCAAAACCAAAGCCGATTGCTTTTCCACACGGGAAGCTGCATCTTAGCAGCTCCCCATGTGGAAAAGCAATGCCGGCTCCCGAAGGACGCGGGAGCCGGCGGGACCGTGGGGGATTGGGGACCCCCCACGGTCCCCAACGGAGAGGGCCAGCCCCGGGGGATGGGGTCCCCGGGGCTAGTAGTGGCCCAGGAGGGGCCACGCGGCCCCCTCCCCTACAAATTAAAAATTAAAAAAAAAAAAAAAAAAACAAAGGCCGGCCCCGGGGATGGGGTCCCGGGGCCTTAAATGGCCTGAGGAGGGGGCCACGCAGCCCCCTCCAAATATTTAAATAAAAAAAAGAGGGCATGCCCCGGGGGATGGGGTCCCCGGGGCCAAAAGTGGCCGAGGGAAGGGGGCCACGCAGCCCCCTCCCATACAAAAAAAGACCAGCATCGTGCCGGAGGCTCCGCCCCTCCCTGCAGCAGTCTGCAAACGCGCCCCTGGCGCGTTTTAAGAAGGGGAAGTAATTCCCCTTGAATACTGGGGGTCCCTGGGGGCCAACTAGCCCACCAGGAACCTCCAGTATGCCCCAGGGGGCTGCGTTGCAGAGAGGTGTACAGAGGCCACGCCCCTTTTACACCTCTCTGCAACGCAGCTCTGTGGCGCTTTTGGAGGTACATGGTGGGCTAGTTGGACTCCAGGGACCCTCAGGATTCAAGGGGACTTAATCCCCCAACTTAAAACGCGCCACGGGGCGCGTTTGCACAGTGGTGAAGGGAGGGGGCGGGGCTTCAGGTGACATGTGTGCAAACAGGCCCCATGGCGGGTTTTAAGATGGGGAATTAAATCACCTTCAATCCCGAGGGTCCCTGGGGGCCAACTAGCCCACCAGGTACGTCCAGAAAGCGCCAGAGCTGCGTTGCAGAGCGGTGCAAAAAGGGGCGTGGCCTCTGAACACCTCTCTGCAACGCAGCTCCCTGGCGCATACTGAAGGTACAGGGTGGGCTAGTTGGACCCCAGGGACCCTCATGATTCAAGGGGACTTAATCCCCCAACTTAAAACGCGCCACGGGGCGCGTTTGCACAGTGGTGAAGGGAGGGGGCGGGGCTTGAGGTGACATGTGTGCAAACAGGCCCCGTGGCGTGTTTTAAGTGGGGGATTAAGTCCCCTTCAATCCTGAGGGTCCCTGGAGTCCAACTAGCCCACCAGGTACCTTCAGTAAGCACAACAGAGTTGCGTTGCACAGAGGTGAAAAAAGGTGCGTGGCGTTGGAACGCCTCTCTGCAACTCAGCTCTGTGGTCCTAACTGTAGGTACCTGGGGGGCTAGTTGGGCCCCAGGGACACTCAGAATTCAAGGGGACTTAATCCTGCAACTTAAAACGTGCCACGGGGCACGTTTGCACACATGTCACCTCAGGCCCCCACTCCCTTCACCACTGTGCAAACGCGCCCTGTAGCGCGTTTTAAGAGGTAGTTTTAATCCCCCTGCCCTATTATGTACTAGGGACTTACAGAGGAGGTCATGCTAATCACAGGGGTACCCCAACGCATAGTGTTCCCTAGTGTATGTAGGTGTTTTCACTGTATTCTAAGTGTGTTTTAGCATAGCACTGGCTCTGGTTAGTCAGTCAGTTACCACTAGTACACGTCGGAAAAAGTTGTGGGCACAGGATGATTTTGGAACAAGGCCTCTTTCTGCTCCTCTGTTGGTTCTTTCTGCACATGTCTTGCTTCTTCCTGCACTTTTCTTCGTCTTTGTGGACTTCTGTTGCTTCTTTCTGCATTTCTTTTGCTTCTTTCTGTGCGTTTTTTCTTCTTTCTTCACATGTCCTACCTCTGTAGGCATAGTTAGAAATGAGCATTTAAAAAACCTTTGAAATTCACTGAAAAAACCATAGGTTTCAGGCACGTTATAGTTAGAAATTAGCATTTAAAAAACCTTAGAAATTCACAGAAAAAACCATAGGTTTCAGGCACGTTATAGTTAGAAATTAGCATTTAAAAACCTTAGAAATTCACTGAAAAAACCATAGGTTTTAGGGACAGTTATAGCTAGTTGGACATTTCACTCGTACAAAACCCGTGAAATTCCCCCGTTATAGTTAGTTCAGCTAACTATAACTCGCGCCCCGCAATGCACTGCTGATGACGTCACATATTACATCACTCATGACATGGTCAGTGACGTCACTGATGACATCACTGATGACATCTCAAATGACATCACTGATGACGTCATCCATGTGATAATTTCATGCATCTTCTCACACCCTAATATAACTTTTGATACACCCACTCTAAATTACAGACTGCCATTGTCAAAACCATAGACACTCCAACACCAATAACTACATACCCACTCACTGATTCTTAGGTCTACACACACATCCACTCACTCACGTGTACAGTCACTCATACTTACGGTCACTCAGTACAGGACTATCATATGCACTCATACACCTACATAGACACTCACACACCGCCACTCATCCATAGAGGTACTCACACACCTAGTCAGTCATGCAAATAATTAATCACACTGCCATTTACTAACCTATACAGTTATATACACACCAGCTCACTTACTCATACAAATACTAGCACATTCTTACGCTCATACAATCACTGATACAAGTACACACTCATCCATACAACCACTCACAATCACACACTCTCACTTATAGCCATTTATATACTCCAACACACATATATACTGCCTTTAACATATGTAGTTACTCACACATGTACCACTGAGATATACATTCCCTCACTAACACACCCATACACACACTCACCCACCCATACAGTCCATCACAGATGCACTCTTGAAACCATGCACCCAGTGAATCACCCACTCACACATCTATGCACAGAGTCTCACACACCCCACCCACACAAACACTCAGGCACCCATACAGATACTCAGACAACCAATCAATAACCCATGTAGACTCATGTAGCTATTCAGAAAGCCATGCAGCCGCTTACACACCAACAGACAGACGGATACAGACATTCACACAGTTTAGTCACTAACCCATGCATTCAGTAAGATACGTTTAATCACTAACTTATGGAGTCAGTCACGCACCTACTAAATCATCCATTCAGACAATTATACACCCACTCATTCTTCAATATGCCTTTCCCTATATATATTAAACATATTTAAACTTTACAGAAACACACAGTCACTGGATGATGTCATCAGTGATGTCATCAGTGATGTCACTGACCATGTCATGAGTGATGTAATATGTGACGTCATCAGCAGTACATTGCGGGGGCGCGGGTTATAGTTAGCTGAACTAACTATAACGGGGGAATTTCACGGGTTTTGTACGAGTGAAATGTCCAACTAGCTATAACTGTCCCTAAAACCTATGGTTTTTTCAGTGAATATATATATATATATATACACACATACACTAAAGAACCAAAGGTTACCGGGACGTTGTAGCTAGGCTCAGATTTTACACACAGAAACCACAGAAACTCAGCAGTCACAGTTCTCTCAAGAAACTGTAACTCGTGCTCTAAGGTAACTATAACTCGCACCCCCACCATGCACAGTTTTCTCATCAATAATTTTACTGCAAATGTTGCAGTGATATTATCAATGACATTTTAGAAGATGTAATATGAGGGGTAACTAGCAGTGCATGGCGAGGGGCGAGTTCTAGTTACCTTACGGCACAAGTTAGTTTGACAGACCTAGAACTGCTGAATTTTTATGGTTTTATGTGTGTAATATCTGAACCTAACTAAAATGTCCTGTAACCTTTGTTTTTTTTAGTGAATTTCTAATTTAAAAAAAAACGTATTTCTTAGCTATAATGTCCCTGTAGCCTTTGTTTTTTTTCAGTGAATTTCTAGGGTTTTTAAATACAATTTCCTCACTATAACATCCCCTTAACCTTCAGGTTTTTTTTTAATGTAAAGCGATATTTATTTACCATACGTTATTTCAACCGCAACTGCACATGGTGGGGGAGTTGGCTGCAAGGCCTGGCCGCCGTGGCCAACCCCCTGCATGCAGCCAACCCCCTGCATGCAGCCAACCCCCTGCTGCAGCCAACCCCACGCTGCGCACAACCTTCAACTGTGCGCAGAGGGGGTTGTAAACATGGCAAGGAAAAAAGAAAAAATATATTCATGACATGTTTACGCTTGTGTTGCCTCTTCTCGCTCTATGTCCCCACTCTTGCGTTGTCCGTGTTGCCTCTTCCCTCCCGCCCCCACCCTCTGGTTGTTCGTGCTGCCGCTTCCCTCCCACACTCCCGTTGTCTGTGTTGTCCCCACCTGCCATAAGAAAGTGCTATAATGCGGCCTGCTGGCAGCGTCAGTGTTTTGTTTTTTTAGCTTTCCATTCCTGTTCCACTAAATATCTCATTTTTTATAACTTTTAGCCATGCTGTACAGCAGTCACACTACTGTACAACATGTTTAAAAGACACTAACAAAGCCAATATCTCTCACATAGGCAAGACCCATTGGCTTTGCTCGTTCAAATAATCAAATTAAGAGATAATGATAGTAAGTACAATCAGTTCATACAGATATGACTATTCCGCCTACATCGTTCTGCTTTAAACCAGGTTTCTGTGGAGCTTGGAGGTTGCTACAACATGACTAGAGCACAACAACCTCAAGCATGACACCACAATACCTTCCATACAGACCAAACTGTAAAACACACTCTACCAACCATGCACATCAAGCTCAGTAGCAACTTACTCAACCACTCAAAAACCCTGTTAAGACCTATACATACAATATGAAGGTCTAAGGATTATGATAAATATACACCTGACAAAGAGAATTTTATCTTTGATTTTGGGCTTGTCCTTCTCTGCCTCCGCAGCCAGCTGCTCAGCCCTCTGTTCCAACAGTCTCATGTTATCCATTTCATTCTGTCCAGGACCAAAATCTGAAAAACAATGAAAAATGGTTCCAGCAGCTGCCATTTCTTGTAAATACAACAATCTTCTGTGCAAATCTCACAAACTACATTTTATCTTAATGTCATGCTTCTGAGCCATGCAGTGTATTTCTCCTACTCAAAGAACCGCCTTCATAGAAGGCTTTTATGCCACACATTCATGTGCTAATCCCCTAAACTTTCTAGCCTCTAAATCAAGAGGTTCAGCATTGTGTTGCCAATCCCGTGACACTGTTTCAACAAAATGACCATCTGTACAATAACTCTGCACAATTTTAGAGTCAGCGGGCCGCTTTTTATGAAGGACCCTTGTGCCAATGCTCTAAATCATCCTTTTCTAAAGAAGAAAAGGGTTTAATATGAATTATCTTAATAACAATTTTATACAACCAAACAATAATTAACGTTAACAAAGTAACCCACAGGAAAATAAGGGTCTATGTAGGCCTTCAAAGAAGACATTTAATTGATTAGCCATGTGAACTTATCACCGTAGACAATTGTCTTTACATACTCAACCCTATGCTTTGAATAAGTCCCCTCTGTCCGTAGAATGCAGACAACAGTACATCTTGTGTTTGTCCTAATGGTGTAAATCCAAAGGTTCACTTCCCAAAAATGCTTACAGCATGCAACCGTACCAAAATAGAGATACCTCTTAGAGAAGTCAAAATGCTGTTCAGTGCCAGCAAGTAGGATATTGGCCCATGTCTGCACAAACTAACATTTCAGTTCTCCATAACGTAACTCAAAGCGTGCCTATTCTACTAAAAAAAAAGTGCTACGTTGACATTTTCTGCCACGGTTCAGATGACTAAAACTTATGATTTTTAATCATCTATCTGAATCCTCTATAAGACCATGCAGATTTTTTTAATGCAGGGCTCTATCCTGTGCTGATGACATCCCACTTATTATTGAGTCAGGCAACCATGCTCCCAGTTCTGTGCCTGAGATGCTATCTGGCAGCACTTCAGCAGTGGAAGATACTGCCAGAAACACTGAGCTGCTCCTCCCTGTCTAACAGCCTTAATCACTGGGGTGGTCTACTAGGACCCCCATTATATGAGCTCTCCTCTAGAACCCGTACCAAAAGCCAAATCCTTGGGACTGATGAATGATCAAGAAATACCACTGAAACTGCAGATTAATGCTGAGATCATCTCTTGCTTTTACCTATTGCATAATCTTCATCTATGCTTGCCTGCCTACACTATTGCCATCTTGCAATGTGTCCACAACTGCTCACAATCACAAAATTTGCAAACACAGCCAAGTCTTGGGGGCCCAGACAGACTTGCAATGCCTCGCTGTAGAGCAATATATGCACCTCTGTATTGTCCACAAGATTTGATATGTTTGTGAAAAAGCAGACTTCTCTGCAACAATGGAATCTTACATTCTAACCTGTTCTATGAGGTTAGAAAATCAGTTTATCTTATGTGTGCCATAGTTAAGGAGGGTCCACACTGGTGGTTGCAAACTGTGGAACAACTTTCTCATGGAACTCAGAAAATTGATACTCATCAGCCTTTCAGACGTGCTCTGAAAAATTCGTTATTTTGCTAACACTTTTTGTAGGATTGTTTCACGGCTCACCAGGTCTCTATTTTTACCACCATGTAGCCATTGGTGTCCATGCACTGTAAAGATGAATAAAGTAAATATACAAAGATCTTTGTTTTTATATGGTTTTCTTTTCTGGACACTGCATGAGGTTCACAGACCGATTAGATACTGATTTATATATCTTTATATGTCTTTGATCCAGATTCCATTTTCTTACAATGGCCTGAACCAAAATTCGTCTTCTACTTCATGGTGATAAGCTTTCCTGTTCTAAATATAAACTGCTAATCGCCAGTAAGTCAATTGGGTTTGGAGGTAATAAAAATGTTAACCTTTGACAAATTCACTGGTTCAAACGAACATATGCAACTAGAAAAATTAGTCAAAGACCCTTACCTACTGCTTAACTGTACTCAAGAGAGTTGTTCAGCCTTACGCCTGGCACAGGTCAGGCATAGGGCACATGAAGGACTATCTAATGTACAAGTTGTACTGAGACTGTATTGTTCAAGAGACTGGAATATGTATAACACAGCCTTAAACGGCTTGGGGATTTTGACCAGACAATACTGAGCACATATACCCGTCAATGAAACTTTGGCTTCTCTGATAAAACTTACAACTCATCATGGAGGCTCACATTTCCCTGTGAAAAGCCACTCACCTGTCCCTGGAGTGGTGCCGGAGATCTTCAGCATCTGAGAGGCCATGAAGTTGACCTGGGTATTGTACGTGGCTTGCACACTGCGTTTGAGCCTCAGCATCTCACGTATAGTATCTTCGTTCCCGTGACGGATTTCAAAGTCCTTCCATGTCTGCCAGAAGGACGCAGTCAGCTGAAAGAGAGTATTTAAGCAGTCAGACCTTCCACCACCTCACAGTTGACTGCATGAGAGGAACAAAGATTTTGTCTGAGTTCATAACACTTGTGTAACATTATCTTTACATAGGAGGGAGAAGGTGAAAATTATTAGGGGGGTCGACAAGCCACCCCTACAGCACCAGTAATTTAACTGAGGGATCTGTATGCAGTTTGCTAACAAATTGCATAATGTCTTACTCGTGGGTCGCATATCTGTGAGCAGTATGAGTAAATTGCTCTGGCCCGGTCGATCTCGCCTAGTTTACACTCCATGTCAGCAAAACGTAGACACATCTCCCGGGAATGCTCATCTGAAAGAACCTGCAAGAAAATGAAATTGTCAGAGAAAGGGCAACCCCTGGACCAAGCACAATTCAAGCACCACAGTTCGTACGACAAGTTACCCATTTATGATCTCAAAAAGAGGTTAGTCCTTACTCAGACTCAGGCAGGTAGCAGAATACAGAATCTGCCCCAGTCCTAGATTCATCAGTATACAGTCATCGATTGAATGCCTTTACTTCAACCTCCTTTATGTAATTCTATCTTTGGTTTGTCTCCATAACACTGAAAAGGCATTTATTTCATCCCCTATCCCCACATTTTACCATAATGCTGCTTCCCTAATCTTAATTTAAATTTAACTTAATTACATAAAAGTGAATTAACATTAACGGCTACCCCACATCTAACTAAATAGAATACTTTCAAAGTAATAAAGACTAACTCTAACCCCAAAATTCAACTATTTAATTATAATAAATCTTAACCCCAACTCATTTTTCATTATTTCAGATTTAATTAATGTATAGAATTTATATAGTTAGTAAACTCAATTTGTTAACCCTTACCGGATAATTGATTATACGTAATATATTTAAATTACATAATTGCTGCTTTAATCCTGAAATTAAACAATTGTAAAATTGATTATACCTCTAATGCTAGTCCTAACCTTATTTTTAATTATTTATATTTATTTGTACTTCAATCAATTATATTAATACAGATCATAAACCCAACTGTTACTGAACAAAATTAAATTACAATTAGGGTAAGTAATATTATTGGATCACTATTACCATTAATTTAAATATGTTTTCAGTTAATTACAATACCACCAACCTTTGCCCTACGTTTAGAATAAATAAAATGGTATTATTTTAATTATTTAAAAATACTGATATTTTTATAGCTAAAACGTTACATAAACAGTTGTTTGTTGATGCATTGGACATAGTGATGGTATAACTCAGTAGCAATAAACAAAATAAAGGTGCAGATGAAATAAAGTAAGAGAAGTAATTGTTAAATAGCCATCCATCAGTGCAGTAGTGTGGCCGACAGTTTAAGGCATTCACACACCATTTGTAACCCAAGATCCACTAAACTCCAACACAACATACGGCCTGAAAACAACAAACAACTACCAGTTTCTGCTGTATGTGATAGCCACTAAACTTAAGAAGCTTCAAGGCCTTGATCTCTGTAAAACATATATAGATCTAGTTCTATGCCTGTACATTGCCGACTTGCACCAATCCAAAGCACATCTCTAGCTACCATAAATCTGGCATGACCATCAGAAGGTACTGTATTCTAGACCATTAGCTAACATTACTGTACCCCAGCGTATGCTTCCAAGAATTGACCTCACAGCATCAAAGGCACCAATCTTTAAAAGAGAGACCACAAAACATGCTACAGGCAGCCTTTTTTGTAAGACCCACTGATAAACATGAAACACAACCATGCACAGCACCATAAGATCCCTATAGAGGTCCTAGCACCACTCGAGTAGCCCTAGAACAACCCAAAAAATACAATACCCTAAAACCTATCACATAAATTCACTTTACTTTCCCACGCCTATCAGAATAAATAATTATGTGCAATGCGTGTATTCCATAAAATACACTTGCACTTACCACAATAAAATCTTTATCCCAAGGCTGCAGGTTTCACCATAACCCTGACCCATTTGGCTTAAATCCTACTTGTACATCACTCCTCAGTTCCTATTGCTTACAACATTCTCGAGATGGACCTTAAACATTTACCTTTTCATATAACTGAGGAACCTCTAGCAGCAAGAAATCTTTCTTCTTATCTCTATGGTTTATACACATGCCCACAAACGTGCCTTGAAAATGGAAGGTCTAGCACTTCTTTCCCTAATGCCACACTATGCTCACCTCAATGGCTTTCTCGTAGATTCCACGTGTGTGGGTAACACCATAGATCTCTGCAGCCCGCTTGATGTATATGTTGTACATCTCATACTGCTCCTGTGGCAGCACAGCACGAGTGGCCCGGTCATACACAGCCATGGCATGCCGTGCCAGCCCATACTCCTCTTCCAGCTTGGCATACAGTAGGTAGATTGCTAGAGGGGTTGACAGCAGTAAAGGGTTAGACTGAGAATCCATTTCAGTTCTATGATTAGCAGCCACTCAGAAAAGGTGGGACGCAACACTAAGTTGATGCCATCAAATTATGTATTTGAGATCTGTCCCAAAAAGGGATACATGCACATCAGCACTATCACTCTACTGGGCACACAGATGATAACAAAGAAGATATTCTATTCAGGGAGTACAGGATGCAATCTGCTTTAACAGAAGAGGTCATGATCATCCTTATATTCATAGGCAATATTGGCAGATGGGCAAAGATGCTCCCAGATTGTTGGTGACTGCAGAAGCGTTCAGAGGATTGAAAGCCCTTTGGAAACTGGCTCCCATCTTGGATTTTTGAGATAAAGATGAAACTAGTTGCCTTTTAGACAGATTTTACATCTTGATGTCGATTATAGATGTAAAGACTGTGCCTAATCTGCCATCTACTGGTTGGCCCTCACAACCACACAGGTTCATAAAAAAAAGCACCAATTTTAAACTATTTGTTGAGCCACTGCATACTAGCAACTCAACCATCATACACTTTCCCTTGCCATTAGGAGGAATAGTGAGGTACATGAATATCTAATTAGACACCAAGATTCAAAACCTGTCTTATCTGTAAATAACATTTTCATTTACAACACATACGTGCTGTAGGGTAATAAGTTGTGTGCAGTGTAAGCAGTGGTACCCTTAGCTAAACAGGACAGGTTAGAGGTGGACACAGTTCAAAATACATTTTGTAATGCTAAATGCCCCTCCATTAGAACCAAATGTGCACAGCAGTGACATGCATAGCTAACATGTTGAGTTCAGATCACCAGTGTTACAGACCAATACAACCTGGATAGGAATGAGAGGCAAGCCATCAGAACTACGTTATTACTTTGAAAGTTGGATGGCTCTTCTACTGCTAAAAGTGTGTAGTTTGTGGACTGGAAACAGGGAAAAGTTGTAATTAAGGGACATTTCACTAAGAATGTTTTTTAATTGAAACTATGCATACTTTTCCCGGGGGGAGGGTCTTAAATTTAAACAGTATCATATATAGCTAGAGACAGAAGATGGTAGTGGTGGGAGTTTTACGGCAATCCTCCTACTGATGCATGATATGTCGCTGGCATCCTACAGGCTATAAAGGTGTACAGACGCAGCCCGATCCCTCACTTGTTCAAATTGTATTCCTATAATATTTACTGCGACTAATGCTTATAAACATGGTCTGTTTTTCAATTAAGCTTGAAGGATTGTAACAAGATTAATTAAATGGAAGGGAGGAGAGTTTTACTTCTAATCTGTTACCAGTTGCCCTGCTGAATATAAGCTTCCACCTACTAAGGTCAGCAATCCAAATGACTCAGCAATGTAGCTAAATTTATCGCTCAAATGTAGAGACTACCTTAGTGTGGTGAGCTTTCTATTTTTAAAAAGCAATTATGTTTAAGGGCAACATATACTTATATATTACAATATATAATTTTATCTAAAAATCACTACCAACACTTAATGTATGTCACAACACTTAACTGCTACAAAAGAAACAAGTTACTTACCTGTAACTATAGTTCTCCAGTATTGGAATCTTTCATAGATTCACATGCTTGAATCATTCCCCGTCGTCGAGATGGGAGTACCCGGTATTATTAAAAGAAATGTCCTATTAGACATAGAACATAAGGCCGTAGGCCTAAAAATCTTTTGTAACATATCTCTGTCCTTTAGTAAAAAAGGACCAAACTTAGAACTAGCCAATCAGAAGAGACCACCCTGTAGAACCTTCCTGAGAGAAGCTCCAGTCCCTCAGATTTTCCAAGCACAAGTGAGCACAAATAGAAAAAACTGAGATAAGTAAGTGAGCCTTCTCTAGGGGAGGCGGGCGGGTCGCATGTGAATCTATGAAAGATTCCAATACTGGAGAACTATAGTTACAGGTAAGTAACTTGTTTCTTACTCCAGTATTGGAACTTTCATAGATTCACATGCTTAAATCAGAGTAGCGAGCAGTGAGTAACACATTTTCATATCATATAGCAACTGCAGAAAGGCACGCAAAATGCGTTGCCTGCATACATTAATATACTCCTATAAATACATAAGCAAAATTATTCAAAGTATCCATTTATAACTTAAATCATTGAAAATGTAAGACAGTAAAGGATGGTGGGAAGGAACTAAAGAAAAGAAGGCTCACCTTATTGAAAAAGATGTCTTAGAACCGCCTGTCCCACTGCCGCATCTCGCTTAGTCTCAGCATCCAAGCAATAGTGCTATGTGAATGTGTGCGGCGTCCTCCAAGTTGCTGCTCTACAAATGTCAGGCAGGGATACACCTGCAAACAACGCTGTAGATGTGGATATCGCTCTCGTAGAGTGGGCACAGACTCCTGACGTCAGAGGATGGCCCGCTTGTTGGTGACAGAATACAATGGTACTGGATATCCATCTTGAAATGCTCCGTTTAGTGATAGGGAAACCTTTTCTAGTTGCACTGTATGCAATAAGAAGCTGATTTGACTTGCTAAATGGCCTTGTCCTGTTCAAGTAAAGTTTTCGGCATCTTTTAACATCTAGAGAGTGCAGAGCACACTCCGCCGCAGTCTGTGGGTTTGGAAAGAATGATTTCAAAACCATTGGCTCATTAAGGTGGAAATCCGAAGGAACCTTAGGGATGAACTTAGGGTTTGTTCGTAGAATAACTTTGTCTTGTTTGAATTGCAGAAAGGTTCTTGAGTAGTAAAAGCCTGAAGTTCCCAACCCTTCTCGCTGAAGTGAGAGCTAGGAGGAGAGCCACTTTCCAGGATAGGAACTTCATGTCCATCTTGTGAATAGGTTCAAACGGATGTTTCATTAATTGACTGAGCACTGTATTCAGCTGCCATGCAGGAGGAGGTGCCCTTAGTGGAGGGAACATCTTAAAGAGACCTTTAAGAAACGGTTTGATTAGCCTGCAGGACCATAGAGATGAAACCTTAGCTGATCTACGGAAGCTGGAAATGGCAGCTAAATGTACTTTAATTGATGCGTGAGCCAGGAGAAATAGATAAGGTAAAACTTCCTCTGGAGGTGAGTGGAGAGGATTGACCTTAGACGATGAACACCACATGCAGAACCTCTTCCATTTAAGCGAGTAAGTCCTGTTAGTGCTGTCTGCCCTTGCTTTAGCCAGCACCCGTCTACACTTCTGTGGGATCTTCAAGTGTTGAAATTCTCAGAACTCAGGAGCCAGGCTGACAATTACAGAGAACTGGAGTTCGGATGGCATACTTGTCCCTGGTTCATCGTCAAAAGGGACGGAAATGGTCTGAGATGGATCGGAGGCTTGAATGAGAGTAGGTGAAGTTCTGTGTACCAGTGCTGGCGAGGCCAGGCTGGAGCTATCAGAATGATCTTGCAGGGTTCAGTTTTTAACTTCTTTAGTACTCACGGAAGGAGAGGAATGGGGGGAAAGGCGTAAGCAAATATGCCGGACCAAGCTATTGAAAAGGCATTCCCACATGATCCCTGATGGTGACGCCAACTTGCGAAGTCCCGGCATTTCGCGTTCTCTGGAGATGCGAACAGGTTTATGTTCGGCTTGCCCCACTGGGAGAAAATGTTGTCGAGAGTGTGCTGGTCCAATTCCCACTCATGGCAAGTGGTCTTTAGTCTGCTCAACGTATCCGCTATGACGTTCTGTTTTCCTGGGACGTACTCCGCTGATACATGCACTTTGTGATGAATCGCCCAGCGCCAGATAAGCTGGGCTTCCTGAGAGAGCAGGAGAGATCTTGTTCCTCCTTGTTTGTTGAGGTAGTGCATTGTCGTGGTGTTGTCCGTCCTGACAAGCACCGATGCATTTTGTATTCTTGGCAGGAACGCTTGGAGCGCCAGAAAAACTGCCCTTAGCTCGAGAAGATTGATATGAAGATCTCAGTGGGAAGGGGGCCATCTTCCGCTGACCTGTAAGTCTTGAAGAAAAGCTCCCCAGCCCTCTAAAGATGCATCCGTTGTAATCACGAGAGGAACAGCCTGCGACAGGAATGGCAGACCCTGCGATAATTGGTGAGGTTGCGTCCACCAGTCCAAGGCTGCTATCATGGGAGGAGTGATCCGGATCAAGTCGTCGAATTAGCCCTCTATCTGCACCCATTGTTTGTTTAAAGCCTCCTGAAGAGGACGCATGTAGAGACGACAATGAGGTATGAGGAGGATACAAGAAGACATCATTCCTAGGAGAGATTTGAAAAGGCGTACGGAAAGAGACTTTCTTTTTTGGACCCTTTTTGCCATGGATATTAGCCTTTGTTGTCTCTCCAGAGTAGGACACGCCTTGTTTCCTGTGGTGTCCAGGATAGCAGCTAGAAACACCAGTCGACGGGATGGTTGCAGAATCGATTTTTCTGCATTTAAAATGAAGCCTAATTTCTTGAAAAGTTGCTGACAGGCTTTGGTGGATGTCTTTGCTGCTTCGTGAGTGTGGGCCTTGAGAAGCCAGTCGTCTAGACAGGGGAAAATCTGATGGTGTTGTTGTCTTAGATATGCTGTGACGTGAAAATGCGGGGAGCGGATTTTAGTCCGAAAGGTAGGACGCGGAATTGGTAGTGACTGTTGGCCACCCTGAATCTCAGAAACTTCTTGTGTTTTCGGCGTATGGGTATATGAAAATATGTGTCCTGGAGATCCGGAGACACCATGTAATTGTTTCCGTTGAGGAGGTGTAACACATCTTGAATAGAGATCATGCGGAACAATTGTTTTTTGAGGAATTTTTTTAAGTTCCTTAAGTCCAAGATCGGTCTCCACTTCTTTAGCTTCTTTCGGGTCAAGAAGAAACGGGAGTAGAAACCACTTGCTCTTTGGTTGAGGGGAACTCGTTCTATTGCTCCTTTCTGCAACATGTTGGTAACTTCCATCCTTAAGAGATGTAGGTGCTTTTGGAAGCGAGGCAGAAGAGGAGTTGGTGGAGGGATCTCGGTAAATTCCAAGGAGTGGCCGAATTGGATTAGGTTTAGGACCCATTGGTCCGATGTTATGTCCTGCCACTGCTGAAGATAACGGGATATTTTGCCGCCCACCGGGATGGAATAGGTGGGATAGAGGACGACAGCTGGGAGAGGTCACTGGCGACCTGATTTTCCTCTAAAAGAGGCTGGCAGTTAGTAAACTGGGGCCTGTATTGTTGAGCGGTGGAAGAATATGCTGAATAGCGATATTGTTGGTATCCTGATCTGTATGATTGGTAACCTCTTCCTCAGGAGCCACGAAAAGGCATCTTTCTGTACTGTAAAGTACCTAAAGTCTTGGCCGTATCCGTGTCTTTTTTGATAGCTTGTAAAGCTTCGTTAACGTGGCTGCCAAATAATTCTTCCCCATTATAAGGTAGGTCAAGAATCTTCGTCTGTACCTCCGGCCTGAATGAAGTGGCTTTAAGCCAGCCTTGACACCTCAAGACGGCCGCTCACGCTTGCTGCCGGAAACCAGTGGACGCCACATCCATAGAACAGTCTATTACTTCAGAGGCGGTCCACTCGCCCTCAAGAAGAATTCTCTTAGTTTCCTCCTTGTCATCTGGTGGAAGTTTGTCCAAGAATGGTGCCAAATCCGACCACATCTGCCTATTATAACGGTCCAATAAAGCCAGAGAATTTGCGGCTCATACTGTCAAAGCTGACCTAGTCGAAAAACGCTTCCCGATGTGGTCAAGCCTTCTAAATTCTTTATCAGGAGGAGCAGTCAGGGGAGCCGAAGGATTCTTAGAACGTCGCTGCGCTGCTTGCGAGATCGCCGAATCTGGTTTTGGAACACCTATTAAGCAAGCGGGAGCATCATCTGGAGCTTTATATTTTTTGTCCAGCCTCGGCAACACGGGCAGAACAGTTGCTGGATTCTGCATTATTCTTAGTCCCTCTTTCCATATATAATCAATAATAGGCATAGACCTTACCAATTTTCTATAAGGTTCTTTAAAATTGTTCAGGAAACAGTACCGCTGATGCACAGGCATTGGTAAATCAAAACGTTTTGCCGCTCTCTCCAGAAGGTTATGGAAACCTCCAATATCTTCCGGAGGTGAATCCGGGAGAGATGTGGGAGGGATGGAGATGCCGGAGTGGGAATGATATAAGAATCCCATTCATCCTGCTGAATCTCTCCTTCTTCTCTCTCTACCTCCTCATCAGAGGATGACAACTGTTGTATAGGGGCAACCTGAGGAGGAGGCTGAACCCTAGGAGACTGTTGGAGAAGAGGGGAGCGAACCTGCGCCTGTGGAAAAGAAGGCGGAGAAGGAGGAGGAGCCTGTTGGATACTCTGCTCTGGCGGAAATCTCCTCTTATAGTCTGCCAGCATAAATTGTAAGTCTATCATAAGACTTGAAGGGAGGTACATCATCTCCTGTTGTTGATATTGCTGTTGCGGATGGTAATATTGGTGACCATAACCATCATCCTCATTAGAATCCTCTTGGTACTTGACATGAAATGAAATTAAATTAAATGAAAAGGAGATTTATAGAGCGCGAAACATTAACCCAAGGGTGTCAAGGCGCTTGCTCATCAAAACAGGATTAAACTAGGTGGTTCAAAGGCACCTTAGAGACTGAACAGCCATGTCTTCAAAGCCTTCCTAAAAGCCAACAGATGTGTTTCTTGTTTCAACCTCATTGGAAGAGAATTCCATAATTTGGTCGTGCCCACCAGAAAACTTCTTCCCCCCCAGGAACATTTTTTGACCCTGGGAACAATCAAATCATGGGCAAAGGACGAACGAAGATGACGTACTGGAATATAGGGTAGTAAATTCAGTTTTAGGAAACCAGGCCCTATGTCATGCGTGGCCTTATAGGCAATGCATAGAGCCTTAAACTCAATTTGTCTCTTTACTGGCAGCCAATGTAGATCTTTAAGCGCCCTTGATACAGATCTATGTCTTGGGATGCTCAACAAGAGCCGAGCCGCAGCATTTTGCACTACCTGTAGTTTAGACAGGCACTTTTTCCGAAGATTGATAAAAAGCCCATTACAATAATCTGCTCTTGATAGAACAAGTGCTGAAACCACTAGTTTGCGTAGCTCAGCTGGGATGAATGGGAGGATCTTTCTCAGAAGCTTTAACGTGTAGAAAGAGAGGGAGGTGACCTGATTAACATGACTTTCAAACGAAAGTTTAGAGTCAAATATAACTCCCAAATTCTTCACCTTGATTACTGGCGTTGGTAACGGACCCAGCTCCAAGGGCCAAAGATCGGGGGACCAGAAATTGGTGTGGGCACCAAAAAGTAAGACCTCCGTCTTACTAGAGTTAAGTTTTAAACAATTGGTAGCCACCCAGTCACCAACCTGACGAAGGCAGGTATGAAACTGTGCCATAGTGTCAGTGGGCGAACCCGACACTGAGACAATGATCTGCGTATCATCGGCATAAGATATAGCCGAGAAGCCCAGGGACCTGATCAACCTCGCCAGTGGTGCAACATAAACATTAAAAAGGGTCGGGCTCAAGGACGATCCCTGTGGTACCCCGCATGGTAATGTAAAGTTAATTGATTTAAACTCATCTAGGGCCACAGATTGTTCCCTGCCAGACAAGAATGATTCAAATAGAGTGAGTGCTTTCCCTTTGACACCGATCCCCCTCAGAACTTCCAATAGTTTCTGATGGTTCACCGTGTCAAATGCGGCGGAGAGGTCCAGCAGCACGAGTGCTGCATTGCCACCCGCGTCGACTGTCTGCCTAATCAGTTCAGATGATGTAATCAGAGCCAGTTCGGTACTATGGTGTTTTCGAAATCCGAACTGGGTGTCATCAAGAAAACCATGCCTTTCGATATATTCTGATAGAATGCCATTCATGGCTTTCTCCACCATCTTCGCCGGCAGAGGAAGTCCGATGGGCTTAAGGCTGCCCCAAAGAGGCTGCCATCTTCGGACCCCTCATCCTCATCATCTTCTTCCAAGAACTGGGATGGCAAAAGAGACTGCACCTGACTAGCTGGTGTCGACTGAATTTTTGGAATTTTATGTTTTTCCTTCCTCGTCGACGGTGTTGTCGACGAGCCCGTTGACGACTGCTTCACGGCCAAATCTTGGATCGCCGACGGAATCACCTTCTTCGACGAAAGCTGCTTCTCCTGGTCCGTCAACGGAATTGTCTTCGTCGACGGCAAACTGTCAGAGACGGGGATCTTCGTCAACGGCAACGCCGATGATACTTCCGCCGATGACGAGAGTCCTCTCGTGGATGGAGTCATCGACTAGGAAGTGAAAGTCTCCGTCGACGGGATCGTCGACAAGAGCTGTATCGTCGACGGGTGGATCGTCGTCAGGGATTGGCCTCTCAACGACGATGAAGACTTCGAAGACACAATTTGCTTCGTCGACGATAGAGGGACATTACCCATCGACGATGTCGTCGTCGACGAAGAAATAGACGAAGAAATAGATGCTGCAGATACAGTGACGGTGGTAACTGTAGACACCGTCGATGTGACCAGTATCACCTCAGGAGAGGATTTTCTTGTCGGCGGAGGTGTCATCGACGATCTGCTCATCGGCAGAGCTGAAGTAGGCTTTTTGAAGGTATGCTTCAGTTTCAAAGGTGGAGTTGAAGGTTCTGAAGCTGTTTTTTTGATAGATAAAGTCTTCTTTTCTTTCTGGGAAGCTTTGCTGACAGATCCAGCCTGCTTCTGAAGGGAATCAGATAACTTTTTTGAAGCTTTTTTAGGAGGCTGCGACGATGAACCAGCAGGGTCATCTAAAGGTCGTTTTTGAGGAAGATTTAGAAGAAGCATCACTCTCCTCATCAGAGACCACTGTGTTCCTATTTTTGAGCCTCTGAAGCCACAAAAGAAGCCTTCCTTCACGATCTTTAAAAGTCTTTGTTGAAAAAGTCCGACATACCTTGCACTCCTTAGGTTTGTGGTCAGGGTACAAGCAGTATAGGCAGTCCTTGTGCTTATCATCAATATGAAGTCTTCTCTTCCTGCAAGTACCACAGGCTCTGAAAAGACCTTTTTTCGGTGTCTCTGACATGGTGGACGTCAGTTTGAAACATCTTAAAACAAATCCACTGAGTTGGAAGTAAGGCTGAATGGAAGACAATACTCCAATTTAGAGAAATAGAAGAAAACTGAGCAGAGCTCAGTGGAGACTCCCTTAGCTTGACGTGCGGTAGAAAATCTGAGGGACTGGAGCTTCTCTCAGGAAGGTTCTACAAGGTGGTCTCTTCTGATTGACTAGTTCTAAGTTTGGTCCTTTTTTACTAAAGGACAGAGATATGTTACAAAATATTTTTAGGCCTGTGGCCTTATGTTCTATGTCTAATAGGACATTTCTTTTAATAATACCGGGGACTCCCATCACGACGACGGGGAATGATTCAAGCATATGAATCTATTAAAGTTCCAATACTGGAGTAATATTTTATTATATTAAAACCATTTTCTTTTCATCACAAGTTTAAACATCTATACAAAAAATCCATAAGGAGCAATTAGTAAAAATAATCCATGGTTATCCAATTTAGCGGAGCATGACCAATTAATATACTTTGTTTCAACTCCTTCCACAAGAAGGCACAATCAGGCCACTTTTAACAGTGGTTTGTTTTTTCACTCTTATTTCCTCACAACAGAAGGAAGGGAGTACAATCCACAGTCTATCAGATTTTTTTCATGGAGAGAAAGGCTAAAGCCCAAATAGAGGAAAAAGTTGCCAAAAACAACTGAATAAAAAAAAAAAAGCCAACATGTTTTTCACAGTGTAGATTCGTGTCTGATCTTCAAGGGCTCAAAATACAAGGTCAATAAAATCTCATACTATATATGGTTGAATGCTGAGGTACATATTCTAGTTTAGTGTTTATTCACTAGTGCAGACATCAAGCAGAATATTAGAGGTAAGACTGGCTGAAGCAGCTGCCCATTTGCGTGGTAAAATTAAATCAAATAAAGCATCACTATGATCTTTCTCTCCAATTCTTATAGTTTTCATTTTGAACTATAAAATGTTCTCCTTTGCCTCTCTCTATTCCTCTACCCACCTCTTATATGGACCTGCATTTCTCTTCTCCTTTGCTTTTCTCCTCAACCCCTAATGCCAACATATTTGAATAGTGTTGGCTCGCAAAAGCAAAGTTGGCAAGATAGCCTGGCTGATGACGGCTGAATAGCCAGAAACCGGTCCCAGGATGCTTGTTTCCGGTCCAGGGAAGACATGGCTTTGCAGTTCGGGCTGGACTGTTCCCCATGAGGCACAGGGTCAGACTGATTTGCATATGGCCATGTCTGAACTGGGGTGGTGGAGTGAGCTAAAGAATGATGATGGATTAAACCCAGATCAATTGACTGGGGGTGAGTCTTTGATTAGCTCAAGCGCTCCGTCCATCATCCCCTTTGGTATCGCTTTGTTCGCCCTAAGTTGGCAGGGTATGCACAGACGTGGGTCCCTTGCTCACTTTGCCACTGGATTCAAGCTAGCCTGGCTGATGACGGCTGAATAGCCAGAAACCGGTCCCAGGATGCTTGTTTCCGGTCCAGGGAAGACATGGCTTTGCAGTTCGGGCTGGACTGTTCCCATGAGGCACAGGGTCAGACTGATTTGCATATGGCCATGTCTGAACTGGGGTGGTGGATTGAGCTAAAGAATGATGATGGATTAAACCCAGATCAGTCGACTGGGGGTGAGTCTTTGATTAGCTCAAGCGCTCCGTCCATCATCCCCTTTGGTATCGCTTTGTTCGCCCTAAGTTGGCAGGGTATGCCCAGACGTGGGTCCCTTGCTCACTTTGCCACTGGATTCAAGCTAGCCTGGCTGATGACGGCTGAATAGCCAGAAACCGGTCCCAGGATGCTTGTTTCCGGTCCAGGGAAGACATGGCTTTGCAGTTCGGGCTGGACTGTTCCCATGAGGCACAGGGTCAGACTGATTTGCATATGGCCATGTCTGAACTGGGGTGGTGGAGTGAGCTAAAGAATGATGATGGATTAAACCCAGATCAGTTGACTGGGGGTGAGTCTTTGATTAGCTCAAGCGCTCCGTCCATCATCCCCTTTGGTATCGCTTTGTTCGCCCTAAGTTGGCAGGGTATGCCCAGACGTGGGTCCCTTGCTCACTTTGCCACTGGATTCAAGCTAGCCTGGCTGATGACGGCTGAATAGCCAGAAACCGGTCCCAGGATGCTTGTTTCCGGTCCAGGGAAGACATGGCTTTGCAGTTCGGGCTGGACTGTTCCCATGAGGCACAGGGTCAGACTGATTTGCATATGGCCATGTCTGAACTGGGGTGGTGGAGTGAGCTAAAGAATGATGATGGATTAAACCCAGATCAGTTGACTGGGGGTGAGTCTTTGATTAGCTCAAGCGCTCCGTCCATCATCCCCTTTGGTATCGCTTTGTTCGCCCTAAGTTGGCAGGGTATGCCCAGACGTGGGTCCCTTGCTCACTTTGCCACTGGATTCAAGCTAGCCTGGCTGATGACGGCTGAATAGCCAGAAACCGGTCCCAGGATGCTTGTTTCCGGTCCAGGGAAGACATGGCTTTGCAGTTCGGGCTGGACTGTTCCCATGAGGCACAGGGTCAGACTGATTTGCATATGGCCATGTCTGAACTGGGGTGGTGGAGTGAGCTAAAGAATGATGATGGATTAAACCCAGATCAGTTGACTGGGGGTGAGTCTTTGATTAGCTCAAGCGCTCCGTCCATCATCAACTTTGGTATCGCTTTGTTCGCCCTAAGTTGGCAGGGTATGCCCAGACGTGGGTCCCTTGCTCACTTTGCCACTGGATTCAAGCTAGCCTGGCTGATGACGGCTGAATAGCCAGAAACCGGTCCCAGGATGCTTGTTTCCGGTCCAGGGAAGACATGGCTTTGCAGTTTGGGCTGGACTGTTCCCATGAGGCACAGGGTCAGACTGATTTGCATATGGCCATGTCTGAACTGGGGTGGTGGAGTGAGCTAAAGAATGATGATGGATTAAACCCAGATCAGTTGACTGGGGGTGAGTCTTTGATTAGCTCAAGCGCTCCGTCCATCATCCCCTTTGGTATCGCTTTGTTCGCCCTAAGTTGGCAGGGTATGCCCAGACGTGGGTCCCTTGCTCACTTTGCCACTGGATTCAAGCTAGCCTGGCTGATGACGGCTGAATAGCCAGAAACCGGTCCCAGGATGCTTGTTTCCGGTCCAGGGAAGACATGGCTTTGCAGTTCGGGCTGGACTGTTCCCATGAGGCACAGGGTCAGACTGATTTGCATATGGCCATGTCTGAACTGGGGTGGTGGAGTGAGCTAAAGAATGATGATGGATTAAACCCAGATCAATTGACTGGGGGTGAGTCTTTGATTAGCTCAAGCGCTCCGTCCATCATCCCCTTTGGTATCGCTTTGTTCGCCCTAAGTTGGCAGGGTATGCACAGACGTGGGTCCCTTGCTCACTTTGCCACTGGATTCAAGCTAGCCTGGCTGATGACGGCTGAATAGCCAGAAACCGGTCCCAGGATGCTTGTTTCCGGTCCAGGGAAGACATGGCTTTGCAGTTCGGGCTGGACTGTTCCCATGAGGCACAGGGTCAGACTGATTTGCATATGGCCATGTCTGAACTGGGGTGGTGGAGTGAGCTAAAGAATGATGATGGATTAAACCCAGATCAGTCGACTGGGGGTGAGTCTTTGATTAGCTCAAGCGCTCCGTCCATCATCCCCTTTGGTATCGCTTTGTTCGCCCTAAGTTGGCAGGGTATGCCCAGACGTGGGTCCCTTGCTCACTTTGCCACTGGATTCAAGCTAGCCTGGCTGATGACGGCTGAATAGCCAGAAACCGGTCCCAGGATGCTTGTTTCCGGTCCAGGGAAGACATGGCTTTGCAGTTCGGGCTGGACTGTTCCCATGAGGCACAGGGTCAGACTGATTTGCATATGGCCATGTCTGAACTGGGGTGGTGGAGTGAGCTAAAGAATGATGATGGATTAAACCCAGATCAGTTGACTGGGGGTGAGTCTTTGATTAGCTCAAGCGCTCCGTCCATCATCCCCTTTGGTATCGCTTTGTTCGCCCTAAGTTGGCAGGGTATGCCCAGACGTGGGTCCCTTGCTCACTTTGCCACTGGATTCAAGCTAGCCTGGCTGATGACGGCTGAATAGCCAGAAACCGGTCCCAGGATGCTTGTTTCCGGTCCAGGGAAGACATGGCTTTGCAGTTCGGGCTGGACTGTTCCCATGAGGCACAGGGTCAGACTGATTTGCATATGGCCATGTCTGAACTGGGGTGGTGGAGTGAGCTAAAGAATGATGATGGATTAAACCCAGATCAGTTGACTGGGGGTGAGTCTTTGATTAGCTCAAGCGCTCCGTCCATCATCCCCTTTGGTATCGCTTTGTTCGCCCTAAGTTGGCAGGGTATGCCCAGACGTGGGTCCCTTGCTCACTTTGCCACTGGATTCAAGCTAGCCTGGCTGATGACGGCTGAATAGCCAGAAACCGGTCCCAGGATGCTTGTTTCCGGTCCAGGGAAGACATGGCTTTGCAGTTCGGGCTGGACTGTTCCCATGAGGCACAGGGTCAGACTGATTTGCATATGGCCATGTCTGAACTGGGGTGGTGGAGTGAGCTAAAGAATGATGATGGATTAAACCCAGATCAGTTGACTGGGGGTGAGTCTTTGATTAGCTCAAGCGCTCCGTCCATCATCAACTTTGGTATCGCTTTGTTCGCCCTAAGTTGGCAGGGTATGCCCAGACGTGGGTCCCTTGCTCACTTTGCCACTGGATTCAAGCTAGCCTGGCTGATGACGGCTGAATAGCCAGAAACCGGTCCCAGGATGCTTGTTTCCGGTCCAGGGAAGACATGGCTTTGCAGTTTGGGCTGGACTGTTCCCATGAGGCACAGGGTCAGACTGATTTGCATATGGCCATGTCTGAACTGGGGTGGTGGAGTGAGCTAAAGAATGATGATGGATTAAACCCAGATCAGTTGACTGGGGGTGAGTCTTTGATTAGCTCAAGCGCTCCGTCCATCATCCCCTTTGGTATCGCTTTGTTCGCCCTAAGTTGGCAGGGTATGCCCAGACGTGGGTCCCTTGCTCACTTTGCCACTGGATTCAAGCTAGCCTGGCTGATGACGGCTGAATAGCCAGAAACCGGTCCCAGGATGCTTGTTTCCGGTCCAGGGAAGACATGGCTTTGCAGTTCGGGCTGGACTGTTCCCATGAGGCACAGGGTCAGACTGATTTGCATATGGCCATGTCTGAACTGGGGTGGTGGAGTGAGCTAAAGAATGATGATGGATTAAACCCAGATCAGTTGACTGGGGGTGAGTCTTTGATTAGCTCAAGCGCTCCGTCCATCATCCCCTTTGGTATCGCTTTGTTCGCCCTAAGTTGGCAGGGTATGCCCAGACGTGGGTCCCTTGCTCACTTTGCCACTGGATTCAAGCTAGCCTGGCTGATGACGGCTGAATAGCCAGAAACCGGTCCCAGGATGCTTGTTTCCGGTCCAGGGAAGACATGGCTTTGCAGTTCGGGCTGGACTGTTCCCATGAGGCACAGGGTCAGGCTGATTTGCATATGGCCATGTCTGAACTGGGGTGGTGGAGTGAGCTAAAGAATGATGATGGATTAAACCCAGATCAGTTGACTGGGGGTGAGTCTTTGATTAGCTCAAGCGCTCCGTCCATCATCCCCTTTGGTATCGCTTTGTTCGCCCTAAGTTGGCAGGGTATGCCCAGACGTGGGTCCCTTGCTCACTTTGCCACTGGATTCAAGCTAGCCTGGCTGATGACGGCTGAATAGCCAGAAACCAGTCCCAGGATGCTTGTTTCCGGTCCAGGGAAGACATGGCTTTGCAGTTCGGGCTGGACTGTTCCCATGAGGCACAGGGTCAGACTGATTTGCATATGGCCATGTCTGAACTGGGGTGGTGGAGTGAGCTAAAGAATGATGATGGATTAAACCCAGATCAGTTGACTGGGGGTGAGTCTTTGATTAGCTCAAGCGCTCCGTCCATCATCCCCTTTGGTATCGCTTTGTTCGCCCTAAGTTGGCAGGGTATGCCCAGACGTGGGTTTCTTGCTCACTTTTCCACTGGATTCAAGCTAGCCTGGCTGATGACGGCTGAATAGCCAGAAACCGGTCCCAGGATGCTTGTTTCCGGTCCAGGGAAGACATGGCTTTGCAGTTCGGGCTGGACTGTTCCCATGAGGCACAGGGTCAGACTGATTTGCATATGGCCATGTCTGAACTGGGGTGGTGGAGTGAGCTAAAGAATGATGATGAATTAAACCCAGATCAGTTGACTGGGGGTGAGTCTTTGATTAGCTCAAGCGTTCCGTCCATCATCCCCTTTGGTATCGCTTTGTTCGCCCTAAGTTGGCAGGGTATGCCCAGACGTGGGTCCCTTGCTCACTTTGCCACTGGATTCAAGCTAGCCTGGCTGATGACGGCTGAATAGCCAGAAACCGGTCCCAGGATGCTTGTTTCCGGTCCAGGGAAGACATTGCTTTGCAGTTCGGGCTGGACTGTTCCCATGAGGCACAGGGTCAGACTGATTTGCATATGGCCATGTCTGAACTGGGGTGGTGGAGTGAGCTAAAGAATGATGATGGATTAAACCCAGATCAGTTGACTGGGGGTGAGTCTTTGATTAGCTCAAGCGCTCCGTCCATCATCCCCTTTGGTATCGTGTGGAAGACAAGGGTCATTCAATATAGACAAGACCTCAAGAGGCCGACAGCTACCGAGAGGTCTCTACAAGCCACACCAGGACCCCAGAAACCAGTTATTGTTATCGGGATGCAGAAAGAGAGGCCCAGTGAGAAGAAACAGGTAACATTACTGACAATTTCCACTTTGATATGGTAGGCCAGCTATGTCATGTGAGAGAAGAAAAGATAAAGGTTATTTGAACATAAAATGCAGGGCCAGTTGAATGTGAATCATTTGGAGCGTTGTCCCCCAAACTGCATACTAGACATACATTGTACCTGGGCAGCAGCTACACTTAAACCACAAGACAGATTTCAGTGCTCCAGGACATATTACTGCAGCAGGACATATTAAATATGGCAGTGGGGATATCGAAGTATAACATAGACTAGCACGAGTGGTCCCAGACTGAGAAGGTCTAAAGGCAGAAGGGCACATGCACTTGTGACATGGTCGTCTACATGGGACGTACGGAGAGAAAGGACAGAATGATACAAATAATTACTGCTGCGCTACTGTATGTGCAGAGCTCCTAATATATCAATTAATTACTCTTATGCCCCTATAACTAAGGCTTGCAGCCTGGACATAATTGAGGCACAATTCAGACACTATGGACACAAGTTTGTATTACAGATATTTATGTCTGCACTTCCCCTGGAAGGCTACATTTATGGACTGACATCATTTACAAATACATCCAAGATGTCTTCTCAAAGAATATCAGGTCCCTGGTATGTGAGCTTTAAAAGACAGAAATCTGCCCACCATGAGAAAACTACAAATGTCTCCTTGATGGCTCCAGACTGAGCAGTCATTGGGTAGGGAGGGGTATGACATAGGTAAATACCAAAAAACGAAAGTGGAAATTGTTGACTACACATCACATAGAGAAGGAAGCCGATGATCAAAAAAATAACGCTTTGGAGCTCTGAATCCCAAATTGCCTCTACGGTTAAATCAGACATAACTCCAAAAAGTGACCTGGAACCTAAGCCCATTTTTCGGCCTAAGAGATGACGGCTAACTTTCACACTCAATTAATTGCAGTGTTTCTGGACAACATGAAGGAGCTTTATGCAAAATTTCCAGTTTGCCTGAGTGGAAACTTACGCGTGTGCAGAATACAGCTAATCAGGTCACTAAAATACAATCTCTCAAAATTTACAACGTTTAGGGATGTCGAGGATTCCCAAGTGCAATTTCTTGTGAGTGAAAAGACCTTATAATAGGAGTACTGCATTGTGTTTTATATCCCTGATTCAGATCCCCTTTCCACTATAGAGAATAAGTTTATTTTCAACAGTGTCAATGGTGACTGGAAGAATACAGACAGTAAAGTTTGTCACGTTTTGTACATTTGTCCTGTGTTGCTGGTAGTAGATTCGCTGCTGTATGCAAAGGTGACGAGACTTTAGTTACTGCAGAGTGGCCACTTGAATTCTGAGTTGTGCGAGCCATTCTATGTTACTTCTACCATCCACAATGTGTATCCTCTTGTAGTCACCTTGCATTAGCTGGCTCAAATACTTGATAAAACTGCATGAGAACGGTTTGTGGTATAGGTTGGTCTGTCTGCAAAGTTTTTTCTTGCCCCATCAAGACCTAAGCACTAGTTCCTGTGCTGGTTTTTAATCACAGAACCCAGGGTTTAGAGACCTGGCTCCTAAGCCTACATACAGCAAACAACATCTTCAAAAGATCCACATGACTAGTGATGAAGTTGCTTTTGATTCAATAAAAATCTGTTAAACATTATGAACATTTCTGCACTAAAACGAAAACGTTGCACTTGACAGAACAGAATTTGGACTGAACTGAGCACTAAGGAAATAGCTGCTTTTTAACTGTGTGATAACTGACTCGCCGCGCTAAAAGCGTTAACTTTCACTGTAACTCTGGCCCGACTCACTTCCTGGTAGACACGCCACCGCAGAGCGCCAATCAGAGAAGAGGGGGGAGGAGCCAAGGCTGACTACGGCTACTAATGCCGGTAGCAGCGCGGGAGCGCAGCGGACGCGCGCAGCGGGCGCGCCGACGGCGCGCCAAAGGCAAGCCCGTCTGCGCCCGTCCGCGGACGGCAGGGGCAAGGGGCAAGTCATTATGCCCAAATCACCACCTATTCATCGGCGGAATTGAAAAAGCTTCATTCTAATGAGCTTGTAGTCAATTACCTCACGCACACTAGATTAAGCAGGAACGGGATAAGGGAAATAAGATCTTCCTTCCCCGAATTCAACCATCCCACAAATGCTATGAAACAAACTGATCCTCAGGACATGAATGAGGTAAAAGATCTCTCAATCATCTACTTAAACACCCGCTCCCTGACCAAACATCAACT
Organism: Calotriton arnoldi; assembly: GCA_963921515.1. Classification (NCBI taxonomy): domain Eukaryota; kingdom Metazoa; phylum Chordata; class Amphibia; order Caudata; family Salamandridae; genus Calotriton; species Calotriton arnoldi. Next base: position 1,360,699 of record CAWUFW010001378.1, read on the forward strand.
AGATATACACAACTTGCTGATGTCAGAGAAACCTGATATATTACTGTTAACCGAAACCTGGCTAACACAGGACTCCGCCCCGACATACTAGTAGCATTACCCAATGAGTTCTATATTCTTCAAGCCAACCGCCCACATGGAAAAAAGGGAGGGGGAGTAGCAGCTATAGTGCACCAAAATCTTAAATTTACGGCACTCACCCCCTAGACATTCCTCAAGTAGACAATCTAGTGCTTAAATTAGAATCTGATTCCACTCCTTTGGTCTGTGTGCTACTCTACAGACCACCACAGAATATGCCACAGTTCCCTAAATCCCTGAGTGAACAAATGTCACATCTTGTAATAAATCATGCTAAAGTACTGATGGCCGGCGATTTTAACTACTGGGCCAATGACGCAGCAGAGGGACCTCACTCTTGTCGAATTGACGGACCTACTCGTAGGTCTCAATCAGTGTATCTCCACTGCTACACATATCAAAGGGCATACTCTAGATCAGGTATGGTCTAGTAATCTGTCTTTAACCAATCTAGAAGTTACCCCTTGTGTTTGTTCCGACCATTATTTGATTAAATTTATTATAAATATCCCTTTCCGTTCAAAAATAATATCAAATGATCTTGGATTACGCAGGAGCTGGAATACTATTGACAAAGGGCAATTTCTGGAATCACTGACCAATACTATTCCCCCTGGCCAACCATCTATTGATCAAACCGAGAAAGAGCTCTCGGACTGGCTGATGACAGCCAGCAATAAACACGCCCCTCTCAAAAAATCTTATCGAGCACGTCGCCATGAAGCCCATAGATGGTTCTCCCCTGAATTAAAGAAATTAAAACTTGATCTACGCCATGCAGAAAGGAAGTGGAGGAATAAATATTCACCTGATGACAAAAGCGCTTACTTAGAAGTACGCGGATCCTATAAAAAGGCTATATTGGCTACCAAGGCCAAATACTTTTCATCTAAAATCATCAACTCCACAAATCGCTCTAAAGATATTTTTTCAATTATTAATGAACTATGCAATCCGGATAGAGTAACAGTAAAAACCGCTCCCTCTCAATCCCTATGTGATTCCTTAAATAATTTTTTCATTGAAAAAATAAAAAACATTAAAACAAGTATCCCCAGCTGCTTGAGTCCTGTATGTCCTATAAAAGCTAAGAACTCATACAGGCTGGAACAATTCCCAATAATAAATCAAGAAATATTTACAGCTTTACTGGCAAAAGTCAAATCTGGATCTCCAAAGGACTGCTGCCCCCCCTGGATTCTGAAGGAAGCATTTACTGCTTGCCCAAGTCCAGCTGTGACACTTTTAAACGAGTCATTGCTCCAGGGTCAGGTACCGGATTCCTTTAAGGAGGCCATTATTATTCCCCTTTTAAAAAAGCCAGGAGCTGATCCAAAAACCCTAGCTAATTATCGACCAATTTCACTGCTCCCTTTTCTAGCCAAATTGATCGAAGCACATGTAGCCAAAAGCCTTTCCGCCTTTCTAGAGCAATCTGAATATTTGGATGCACATCAAGCAGGTTTCCGCCCAGCCCACTCCACAGAATCAGTGATACTATCAGTATTGGATACTCTGAGGGGAAGGGCGGATACAGGTCTCCCTCAAGCCCTGGTGTTATTGGATCTCTCCGCTGCCTTTGACACGGTCGACCATAACATCTTGATCGACCGTGTCAGGGATGCGGGTATCGAAGGAATAGCCCTGGAATGGACTAGATCCTTCCTAACAAATCGATCTCAGGCGGTTCATCTTGGCGGTTTTACTACCCCCATGATTAAAACTACCTGTGGAGTCCCCCAGGGATCCTCACTTTCCCCTCACTTATTCAACTTATATCTACTTCCCTTGATTTATGCATTAAAAGAAAGGAATATCCAAACCTTTAACTATGCTGATGATTTCCAATTGGTATTTCCCATCAATGACTCCCCGGCCTCCATCCACGAATGCCAGTCAACAATGCTGTTCATCCGTGACTGGATGAACAGCAACCAATTAAAATTGAATCCAGATAAGACAGAACTGATCCTCACGGGAGGCTCACTCAACCCCTGGAACTCCCAGTTCTGGCCTAAAGAACTGGGACAACCCCCGACCCCATCTAATCATGCTAAAACTCTGGGAGTCATGGTCAATAGTGACCTCACCATGAAAACCCAAATAGGATCTGTAATTTTTACCTGCTTCTTCCAATTAAGGAAAATAAAGAAAATAAGTAGATTCCTTACTCAGGAAGCAAAACTGCAGGCAGTCCTTGCCATGGTGATCTCGCATATTGACTATGCTAACTCCTTATATTTTGGAATCCCGGCCTATCTCATTCATCGTCTCCAACTGATACAGAACCAGGCGGCCAGACTGATTCTACAGGAAAACAAACGTCAACACATCTCTCCCCTTCTGAAGAAACTACATTGGCTCCCTATAGCACAGAGATGCGCATTCAAGACGGGATGCATTATCTTTAAATCCCTGAATGGCAGAAACCCCAAATTTATTAATAGCCTGATCAACAGATACAATCCAACTCGTAATCTGAGATCCGCCCACATGCACCTCCTGGCAACCCCCTCCTTTAAACAGAAACGATTTGGTGGATCCAGGTTTTCCACACTGGGTCCAAGATACTGGAACTCTATGCCCCTACTGTACTGATTTCCTGTACTGATTTCATAACTTTTCGTAAACTTCAAAAAACATGGCTCTTTAAACAGGCTTTCGCGTAATTCGTGGATTTCGTATACCATCTGAACAAACTTGCATCCATCACCTTCCTGAGCAGCGCCAAGAAACCAATCTGGTGTACGAGCGCTATATAAATTAGGTATAACATAACATATAACATAACTGTATTTTCATATGCTTGCCTAAACTAGGCCGAATTAGGTTGAAATTCCATATGGGTTTCTAACATAGGCATGGTGTGTGTTTTTGTTACTTATTCTGACCCTGCTCGTAACTATAATGTGCACTGATGCTCTGTTTTGGCATGCTGTTCTCGAAGAACTAAGGAGGGAGCTTTTCGCTACATTCAATGATTTTCCCGCCTGTCCCATTGTTTGTTTAACCAGATTTGTACTGCCACCTCTGACAACATTAGGTTAGAATAGGGCACATTAATATTCAGCTAGGGGCTAGTGATACAATGATAGCATTTAGTGACATTGTACAATTCTGTATTGTGATTTATCAGTTTATTACTACATTTGCTCACCCTATGCTGACTGTGTGATTTCCATTGACTTCCATTGTAGATTTGCCTACATAAATATTGCATTTTGGAGGTGAGCCAGTCATCTCTCTCCCCGACTTCGGACACTGAACCCTTGTTGGATTATCTCATACTTTGGACTTAGAATATTTTGCTTTGCCTTATATCATTCTACTGCTGCATTTGATCAAGCCTTATGCTAATTCCCTATGCAATCTTAGTGACTATTATTTTTGCCTTCTGTAATGCTCTTGAATTATTCTTAATAAACCTTAATGGTTTACATTTTTATTCTTGACTCCAGAGAGTTTATTTTTTAGAATGCTATTTGATTCATTTATATCAGGTGCCATTTACGGACAGATTGTCTCATCTTGTCTTGAGGTTCAACACCATCCCCAATCCCGAGTAGGCGCTTTATCACTATTTTATCAGATTATCTGAGATGGCATCAACACTACTTTCCCTGTTGGACACAGTCCCAATTGATAGAATGTATTTTAGTGTTATTTTATGTTTTGAGGGCTATCTTCAAATGGTATAATGTATTGCAATATCTCTGGATGGACAAAGATATTGCAATACATAACCCATTTGAAGATATGTGACATTCAACAATAAGAGTTCAGCGAGCATAAAAAAAATTCTTATAGTATTCATTCAGCAAAATTACATTTCGGGTCAAAGATAAGTAACTACTTCACAATGATTCGATTTTCTGCCTACTTTTAGCAAATTTCTGAGGGCAACCATCCAGGGCTTGCTCAAACAGGTCACGGGCGCGCTCCAACTTCTTCCCACCATAGCGATCGATGAACTTGGTCAGATAGGTGTTCCAGATGTCGTACACATTGGGCCACTTGAACAGGGAGATCCCACGCTCGTATGCCTTTGGGAGTGAATCAGAAGCTTGTTATAGTTAGTCAGAAAAAAGTCATAAATAACTTCCACCTAAAAAAGGGAGTATAACCATTTGCATGTTCCTCCGCTCCCTCAGTTCAGGTGACCTAAACTTACAATCATGACTCCACAATAAATTCGATGTCAATACTTCAAACCTCACCCAGAGGACACCACAGCACTGGCTTTCCCTATAGACCTCACATGCCTGTTACACATTTGTCAATCAGCCATTGTACTCAGTAGCAGCATTCAAACTTGAACCTGAGATTAAATCCTTTTATTTCAAGAATGTATTTAAAATCTTTTAAGTCAGTAATTTCACACAAATACCTGACCTGGTTTTTCCTTTAAGTCAATTTAGCATGTTATCACTTACTTAACACATTTTTATTTTTGCTCTCGGTACCACAAGGCAACCCGATTCACAGTGTGTGCCCTGTACGAAAACAAAGCAAATAAAGTCCTGAAATATGGCTTACACATTACTTTGTTTTAGAAGAAACTGCTTAGCTGTTTCTAGCTTCCAACCTTTGGATTAGCTCGTGTCTTGGAATACTGCTTGCTCTAAACAGCTCATTTAATTACAGCACATTTAATGGGCTCCATTTTTGGCAAGTGCTGTTTCTTACAAAGCCGGTGCTCTCATGTCTCTACTTTCTCCCCTTCCAGGAGTCCTTCAACATTTTCCCTAGACCAGGTTTATCTGGAGTAGGTGAGATTCACTTATTCTTCGCTGCCTTAATGTTCTGTAGTGCTCAGTGCATTTCAAAGGCGTGATACAACAACCCCTCTTTTTGAGACAAGGTCACTCTTTGTAAATGTCTAAGATGGAGCAGTCATCAGATGAGGTATGCAGCTTGTCTGCTAGTTGCCCACTATCCCCCTACTGGAGCAGAGGTTGGAGAAGAGTGGGGAGGGGAGAAGAGTGTAAGAGGTTCTGAAGTGGCACCATCAACAGCAGCCTATGACCTGTGCGATTTAAACATATGGGGTCCGAGTGCAAAAGGCACCAGGAAAGAGCACAGCAGCTTTATAATTGGAAGGGCAGCTAATCATTCACCAGCTTGGGCCAGGAACCAAAACTCTCTACTCAACCATACAGTAATAAGGGACACATAATACAACCTCACAAAAGAAAAATCAACATCTTAACGTGCACCTGTAACTGCAGAATGTGCAGAGGCAATACTAGCCTTACTGCCTTGCTTCAGGGAAACCACTTTATTCTGTTCAGACTCCATTCCTATGTAATTCTTTGCCTTTCTGCTAAGAATGTCAAATGTGTGCCAACAATTTTGGTAACGTTGATGCCAATATAATGCCAAAATGGGAAAACTTCAACTTGCCATTTATTTCATGTAGGCAACCAACCGGTGGACGACAAACAAACATCATCACCCAAGCTTCCTAATGGTGCAGGAAAAAGAGGCCCAGAGGTGAAACAGTGTATGTACCAGTGCCACCTAGTGCAGCAAGCCACCAAAACATCACATTCCTTTCGAAGAACAAATTGCACTTGCACTGCACACTGTAGGGAAAGCGAAGTCCATTCCTACCTTGAAGCTCTCCTCAAAGTAATTGTGCTCCTCCAAGAACAGGGCATAGTTGATGATGATCTGGGGGGTGGCAATGCGCAGGTCTATAATCCGGTCGTACACCGCCTTGGTGGACTGGTGGAAAGAAATGAAATGTCCGATATCAGTAGGTGGTTCTCGTATAGGTGCATTTGTAATCCTAAGAGGTTTTCATCACACACAGCAGGAACAGTGCAGCCTGCTGGAAAACATCTTTCTCTTTTCCCTTTCCCCCCTTCTCATTTGCCTCTCTCCTCTCCCTCATGTACAAAATGTCAGCCACAGAGAAAGCATTCCTTACAGAGCAAGTCAAGCACAGCAAGCAGTAGATATTTTAACAGTAGCCCTAGGAACTGGGTGGCTAGTAGTGGCATCGCGCATAAATGCCCTTTTTGCAAGGACTAGAAAGAATCATTGAGCATTTTCTAAAAGCGAAGCATGGTTGAAGCCTATCCTTCAGATAGTGGAATGTAGTTTATTGGGTAGTGCTTTGGAAGTGTGCAAAATGAGAAATACTGAGAAACTGGGAAAAAGTTACTTATCTGTAACTAAGTTTCTCTGGTGTTGGTATCCTTCAGAATCACACGCTTGAATCATTTCTTGTCGTCAAGCTAGGAGTCTCACAGGAACTTACATTTAGCAGTTAGGTCACATTTCCATAGCAATATATAGAAAAACAGTTGCTTTTGGATCCCATTCACATCATTAGAAAATACCAAAAGTCTACCATTGAAGGAAGACTCAACAACACTTCCCCAGAGGACACAATACCACAGATTTTCTATAGCACATGTGTGAAAGGAGGAAAACAAAAAGTCTCTGATTGGGGAGGAGGTAGACCCACATATGACTATGACTGATACCAACTCTTGAGAAATGTATTTACAGGGTAACTTACTTCTTCTCAAACATGAGAGGTTTCCTACATTCATATGCTTGAATCAGAGTAACCAGCTGTATGAAGCTCATACAATATTACATCAGATTCAAACAATATGCAACAATGTAAGATTGAAGGCTGATTTAAAACTGAATTAAAACATCACAGCACAGAAGTAGGAAGGAGGCTACCTTGGCAAAACAGATTTCGAGGAACTGTCTACCCTATAGCTGAATCCCTAAATGCTTCCATATCCAGGCAGTGCTGCTTCTCATGTGACAGCTGCATATTGGGACGTTGTTGCCAAAGTCCTACTTGTGGAATAATCCAACAGACATTTTCAGTGGATGTCCTGCTTTCCAATGGCAAATATGGTTCTTTCTTGATCTTCCATGAAGGAGAGTGGTGGAAAGGCATAAGCACAGATCTTTGACTGACAATGAAAGTGCCTCTTCCCACAACCCTGGGTACTATGATCTGCTTGTATAGAATTGCCATTTCTTGTTCTAAGGTGCCACAAATAAATCTAGCACAGGGTGACCCCCACTGATGAAAGATCTTCTCAACCTGATCATAGTTTTACTCCCAGTCATCTCTGATATCTGCCGTCCTGCTGAGTGCACTTGCCCATGTTCTGTCCACTACTGGCAGGTGCTCCACTATTAGCAAAATGCCATGACTGATGGCTTAGCTCTGAAGATGTTGAGAATCTTCAGAGAGCCTGGGAATTGGTGCTGCCTTGCTTGTGGATGTAGAAAACTGTAGCTATGTTCTCTGTCCTCACAAGAACCAAAAAATTGATTACCCTTGGGGAAAAAAGATTGCAAGCCTCGCTGGATGTTTTTTTAGTTCCACGGCGTTTAGGTGAAGTTGTCTTTCTTTCTCACACCAAAAGCCTATAGTTTTCAGTTCTCGCAGGTTAACACCCTACCAGACTACGAAAGGGTCAGTTGTCATCACAAAGTGAGCTGGTTCTGGCTGGAAAGGTAAGCCTATTGTCATGTTTAAAGGCAGTGTCCACCATTCATTTGCAGTTCTCATCCTGGACGTGATTTGGATTCAATCCTTGATTCACGTGAACATCTGAAACCATTTGGCATGTATTTCCTCTTGTGAAGGTTGCATTTTGAGTCTGTAGTGCAGTATCAAAATAATTAATGCAAGAGGAAAATATTTCTAGGGCTGATTTGAAAATTTTTACTTTTACTTTTTTCAGTCCTTGAATTTGTGAAGACAACTTCTGGATTCTTTTTTTGAGACAGAAAGGGTTTTTCTGACAGTTGCGCTAAGGATCGCTCCCTGGAACTAAATACATCTGGAATGTTTCACTTGATATTTGTGAATTTTGGGTAAGAGGCCAAGGCAATGAGAGAGATCCAGTCACGTTTCCATTGAAATATTGGCTATCTGCCACAATCTGCTGTATACGAGCCAATCTTCCAAGTCAAAAAAGATAGGGGTTTAGGTTCCAGTATCCTCTGGACAAGCATGGAAATAATCTCCTATTGCAGCACCCGTAGCTATTAACAGGTTGTCTTCCAGGGAGGGGTGGGTGGTGGTCCTTGAATACATTTCTGTGTATGTCCACAACAGTGCAGATTAGTAGCCACTTGTCTGTGGTAATCCGAGCCCATTAGTAATAACAAGTGGATATTTCCCCCCCTCTACAGGAGGAAAGAAGTGGAAGCAGTCTGTGTCTGCAACAACTCAATCTCTGCAAATGATTTTGCTGTTTAGGTCGAACTCTGCGGAACTTGCAGGACGTTGTTTTCCATAGGATGAGGAAGATGCAGAACACTGCTGTGACAGATAGTATGGCTGTGGAAAATAAGGGGATTAGTGTGGATAAATCCTCTGAAGCTGATATGCTCCCCTGTAAGATTGGCTCCCAGTCAAACAGAGAACGGAGTTCAAGGCACTCTGCCTGGTTCACAAAGCCCTATATGGGGGTGGGCCTAATGAATATCACAAACCATTCCAATGGCATGCCCCCCGTCGGATATTAAGATCGTCCAGCAAAGCCCTGGCCCACGTTCCTAGAGTGAATAAGTCCAGATGGGGAGGCAGATGTATCTCATTCATGGCATCTAAGCTCTGGAACGAACTTCCCCTCAACATTAGGCTAATTCCATCCAGGTCTCAGTTCAGGAGACAGGTCAAAACACGGCTTTTTCCTCCCTCATAGCTTTCACGCGTTTCCTGACTCTCGACCTCTGCTCTTTCTTGCTTCCTCTAGCACCAAGACGCCTCGGAATTCGTGCGCTTTAAAAGCCCTTTACTTATTTACTAAGATGGCCTTCCCCTTGCTGTTTGCTAGGGAATTTGTCTCATATATTGTAGTGTACCAACAGATATTGTAGTATAGGGGGGTATCAGTGCCAAATTTGTTTGACTGTAGAGCACAATCGACATGGCATTTAAAGAGATGCTGTCCATCAAAGTGCAAGTCTAAAACACAATGCTAGACTTCAGGACGAAATGATGTTGAACATAGCCAAAACTGTAGCGTTGAAATTGATACTTCTGAACTCTAGAGGAACCCAAGGGAAGCCAAATCCAGTCCCCTTAATTATTGCTGCTGACTTCCTGCAAAACCACTTGTGGCATGCATTTGCCTATTATTTTTTGTCCTCAGGTAGAACATCACTATATGAAGCCATGTCTGCTGACATCTGTCTGTTGTAGCGTCCTATTATCACCAAGATTAAATTGGTTTAATCACTAGGGCAGAGGCTCTTTTTTCCAAAGACATTCATTTTTCAGCCTTTTTTTTTTTATCAGGAAGGGCAGTACACGGGGAAATGGGACTGTGGGATCTGCGCTGCCCGGCCTGCTTCACCACAGAATCTGCAACCAGATATCCAATTAAGTAGGTTGGTGTACTACCCAAGGCTCTTTATTTTTGTCCAAATGAGACACCATAGCAAAGGCGAAGAGGAAAAATTACGTATCCTTAATGCTTCCTGACACATGTAATGCACTAGCTTTGAAGAGGTTCCAGCTGCCTAGCAGAGTAAAAGAAACCAGTTGTTTCCTATATTACATTAAATTGGTCCCCAGGGATCAAGGCAATTTCAGTTAGCTAAAGAACGATGATGGATTCAACCCAGATCTGTGACTGGGGGTGAGTGTCGGAAAAGTTTCAGCGCTCCTTCCATCATCTCCTTATGTTTGCTTTGTTCGCCCTAAGTTGGCAGGGTATGCCCATACATGGGTCCCTTGCTCACTTTGCCACTGGATTCAAGCTAGCCTGGCTGATGATGGGTGTAACCCCAAAACCGGTCCCATGATGCTTGTTTCCGGTCCAGGGAAGACCTGGCTTGGTAGTTCGGGCTGGACTATTCCCATGAGGCACAGGGTCAAGACTGATTTGCATATGGCTGGGTCTGAACTGGGTTGGCGAAGTGAGCTAAAGAACGATGATGGATTCAACCCAGATCTGTGACTGGGTGGGAGTGTCTGAAAAGTTTCAGCGCTCCGTCCATCCTCTCCTTGTGTTTACTACATCCTAGCTGGGCAGCTTTAAAACTACCAACTTGACATGGCAAAATAAAACCTTTTACCCTGTCAAATCCTTTCTTTCTAATATTAATAGACCACCACTAGGGAAGGGCTTGGTAGGCCACCAGTCAGAGTGCTTAGTATTAAAAAGAAAGAAAGGCATGTTCCTTTTGTGTTTAACATGTCCTGACAGTGAAAACACGAAATTACCATTTTCACTGTAGCAAGGTCGGTGCTCCCATTTGCTAAAATGGAGTTTCACTAGCTACTGTACTAACTTCCATTAGGGAACAAAGATATTATTCCAAGGGATCAAATTAATCATTACATTAAACCCGACTCATTGCTGCGATCAGACTTTTAACAGAAAAGGGACTTAAGAAAGTCACCACTTTGCTGCACAGGTCTCTGGACGCCTTTCCCGTCTACGGCAGTTGTCACCTAAGACAGCATGCTGCGCCCCTGCTAGGAAGTGTGAAGCACTCACTGGAACAGGAAACAAAGAACAGCTGAAGGGGGTGTATGACCTCCACCAGCAGGATGACTACTGGGCAGTGGCCACAGATGTGCCAGCTTTAAAGAGGCTACCGCCAAAGCACATGGATTTCAAGCCTTTGAGTGCCCACTCCTTTGTGTAGGAAGACAGGCTGGCATCTGCTCCAGATCGGGAAAACCCGTTGCAGAACCGGTTTTACAGCACGAGTGGCTTATTACGCTGGGTACACCCAGGGGTGTGCACAGGGCTCCTCACAGGGAAAGAAGGCTTGCACCATCTTGGATTCGAGTAGAGAAAAGTATCCTGGGATTATTTGGGTAGTGGTGTAAAGAGGAAAGAGTTGTCTTGCGGGAATACAAATGCGAAGATGGCATAAAAGTGGCATACCAGACCCACAGTCGTGTGGCCACTACTGGGCTGGAAAGAAGACAGAAAAAGGACTGCCCTGCTGATTCCTGGGCCCAGCAAAGAGAGCTGAACCAAAGACTAGACTGCACCCAAGAGACCTGCAGAGAGGATGAGCCTGATGTGCCCACTTGTGGAAAAGAGCTCCAGTTGTGCCAGGACAGAAGAAGTGACTACATAGGCTAGCCTCCTGTTACGCTTCAGGGTCACCAAAAGCTAAGGAACTCTGCACCCCTCAAGAGCCCAGCTGCCCAGGAACACCTGCCTGCCAAAGTACCTACTGGGAGATCGAGTTTTGACCTTCCAGAGGTGTCCCCAAGCCTGTGGGACACATAACCAAAGTCGAAGTGGATCCTGGTTACCAGAAAGAAAGGAATTGCTTACTGTAAGCAACCACTGGGTCTTCTGTAAGGAGGAGACCAGTTGACCACTGGCGACTGGACTTGCATTGGACTCCTCAAATGCATACGGGGAGGTCGAGTTCTGAGGCCAGAGACGAGCCCCAACATTCACAGACCCCAGGGTGGCCCCAGGAAAACTCATCACATCTCTTCTGTGTCTTCAGCATCTCAGCATCCTCCATACACAGCATCAGGACCACTTATTCGCTGGACCACGTTAAAGGAGGAAAGAGCACTGAGCACTCCAAGACTGCTGGACTCGACTGTTTCGCGGAACCCAAGGGGTCTCTTTGACTGGCTCTTGACTTGTTCTAGCCCATCCAAGTTAAGATAAGTAGCGGCACTAGCCAGTTGGCTGAGAACTTCTTAACGATTTATTGCACTGTTACAAAAATAATTTACTTACCTTTGAAAAATCAGATTGACGATGTTCCTCAGTAGATTTTTGTTGTTTTGGTGTCTATTTTTAAGGTAAAAATACACTATTCTCATACATTGGTCTTGGATTTTTATTGTCTTATGTTTCTTACTTATTAACTATTTTGGTACTTCTAAATACTTTACCATTGTTCCTTTGATTAAGCAGGACTGCTCTGTGCCACTTCTACACAGGACTGAGCTAAGGGTTTTATTAAAGGAACCTAACTGGACCTAATTCAGGTTGTGACATTATTACATGGTAAGGCCTTGAAACACACCAGATAATAATTCACTTTCCTACACAATACCTTTGTTCACACATCATGGAACATTATTGTCTATACTTCCAAAATAACCTCCACGTTGAGTCTACTTGCAACGTGACAGTCATCCTAAAACTATGACGATAACTTGGCAGGGCACTGATCCCTATTGAGTGCTCTCAAATGGAAAACAAAAAGCCAAAAGAAAAATTGTTCTGATGTCAAAAGTGGAAGGATACACTCTACTAATGGAAAAAGTTGAGTGAAAACTAAATGCTCAAGGGGCAGGATAAACAAGAGCAGGGAATTGAAATAAATAAGAAAGCCATCCAGACATATGTAAGGGGGAGAACCCTATCCCCTCACTGTTGGGTTACATTGCTGTCTGGATCAGACAGCTAAAGAGGTCTGCAGTGAGACCAGAAAATAGAGACCTGGGTCCTGTTCAACCACGGTATGATCAATGCCAAACAGTAAGATTACAGGGGGTGCTTTGATCCCAAGGCACGGGGTTTAACATTAGAAAGCAAGTGTCCTACATCAAATGAAAGTCTGACACACACTCTCTTGTAGAAAAGTGAAATGTGACCTAACCCCATCTTGTCTTAAAAGAAAAGCGTACACATCTCTTCAGCTGAATTAGCCTCCTCAGTTCTGTTGGTCAATTTAAATACCCTGAGGAAGGCAGTGTTCATGTAAAACAGAGGCCACAAACAGGTCCTTAGCCAATGCATTCAACTCAACAATTAAACCTCAACCTGATATGGTTTTCTCGAAAAACAAATAAAATACTGGAAGAGTAAAGCTACTATGAAACCTTATCTGTGGATGAAAAAGACACTGTTGGAGCATTCATTTGGTTCAAACAGCAAATATGAAATACTTTTACAAGACCCAACTTCAAAAACATTTTGTGGATTTATACGCAAGTGCAAGACATTGGACGAGGCTCTGGATTCCACTGATCTGAGCATTATCCAGCAGCAGAAGGGTTGTTACTAGCAAATTGGATTAGTGAACTTTCAGAATACGAGAAAGCGGAAAATTAAAGTTATTTTGTACCATGAAATGATGTGCCATGTCATATTGTTCACATACCAACAAGAAGAGTGTGCAAGAGAAACTCTGTAACCTAAACCAACACAGAGGAATGAGGTGGGCAAGAAGGGAACATCAACGAAGTCAGAAAACAGAATGAATGTGGACATATGTTTCAGACACCTGGTTGCTGTGCAAGATACCAACTGACCTGCTAAAGATTGGAGACAAACCATACCATATCAGGTAACTAAGAAAGAGCAGCTAGACATACACACAGACAGTTCTTTACTACAATGTAAAATATTACCTTAGTATAGTGGAAGAGCCAAGCCAGTCTCAGACACAATAAACACGTCAGATCTATAGAAGGTGATGGTGTGTAAGCCAAAGCAGGGTGGAGAGATTAAGGGCGCAGTCAAATCACATTGGAATGGGATACAAATACCTACATTCTCTGTTCAAATGTGTAGTCACAAACAGTAAAATCTGGGTATCTTTGGTTTGACCATGAACATCAAAGCCTTCAGCACTCCATTGCTACCCAGTTAGGTTTGTGCAATACAAGTACCACCACATACTTACCTTAAAGGTACCCAAACTCTCCTCCAAGTCAGCTAACATAGACCAGACCTTGAGCGACTTGTACACCCGGCTCTGTACTGGCTCTGAGGCATCAAAGTATTCTGCCTTCTTAGCAGGGATGGCCGTTGCTTTCTGTATGGAATAGAAGAGGCATAAAAGAGTTAACAATAAAAATGGAGATCACATATAGTGGCAAAAGAGGGAAAGAAGAAACATAATGGGGAGATGTGGGCCCTGAAAGAGGGAAGTTGCAAACACCCAGCCACAGATTAGAAATGAAACCTTTTGCCTCTTTTGGATCACTTTGAGTCGTTGGACTGGGGCAGAGTTACAGGAGTCAGAATCTGTGAAAAAATCATGCAGCCCTGATCCTGAATGATACGGTGTGCTTAGATTATCTATGGCAATACCATTATTTATTCTGTACAATTCAAACCTAGCAAAAAACAACCACTCACCAAGAAAATGCCAAATAAAGACTCTGATACAGGTCCAATCTGAGCAGTCTGGACTTACTGGTTTACCATAAACAAACAACCAATTTGGGTACAAAGAGATTGTTTTCTATTCTTTTGGCACCCAGACTAATTTTACCAGAAGTTGTTCAGAAAAAATGCTTACAGGTCTGTCTATCTGTTTTTAATATATGTTTTCTCCCGATTTCTACCTGACTGAAAAGGGTATTCCTTTCTCTGGTGCCTCACATACATACACTCAGACACAGAATGGCAATGTCACAGCGAGGAGCTGAGCCTTTTCATTTTCCGAGGTTCTCAACATCCAATAGATGGCATTTCACTTCTGTGTTTGAAGAGGCATCGACTAAGGTCACAAACACAAACAGTGAAAGTTCAATTTCTCTACAAAGCTTCTCTGGAACAGCAAAAATGTGGCTTAGAATAATTTGAGAGGCTAAGCTTACATCTGTGAATATGCATAATGTCTGATTTTGGCAAGTCAGTGCCGACCTTTTGCCAGCTTTCAAAATAACAGATAGTACCTGAAGCAGCCTCAGCTTAAGAATTCGGAATCCAGTGCCACAAGCCTTTATTAAATCATTATGCAGGCATGTCACATCATAACCAGGAGAAGTGCTTTGTACTAAAACAAAATGATGCACAACAAGCTACACAGATAATATAAATACAACTAATCAACTTAGTGTAGTTGTCAGTTAAATTAAGAGTTTCTTTTAATACATAAATACTGATACTATTTTATAACAAATATTTTTTTATATCAGTGCTCTGTGCTCCTCATACCTTGAACAAGACTATAAATTTCAAGCAAATCCATTTTTTTTCCCCCACTGTCAAATACCTTTTTCCCCTTCTAAACTCGAGAGAACATAGGCGGTGTATTTGTTATCAGGTACCTCTGAAAGGTCTAGCCCTTTTTGTCCTGCAATAGATTCAAATTAGGCCCCTACTGAGTGGTATCAATGTTGCAACTAAAGTATTTGGCGATTCAAGAGGGCCTAGAACCATGATACATGACGGTGGATATTTTAAAGACACAAAATTTTGCAATCATGTCAGTTTATTGATCAAAACTGTTTCTGCCAGGGACAAGTGGGTCCACAAGAAGACAAGTTTCTAACCTTTGTCAAAGGTATACAGGGAGTTTTTCTATCCCCTCACACACTCCCTTTTCTGTCATACTCCTCCTAGGTCACCACCCACACAACCCTGCCAATCCCGGAAACAAACGGAGGCATTTTTGATTCCTGGGAGAGGCAAGAAGGTTCGCTAGTAGAATTTGCCACTTCCGGGTGAGGTGGTGGAATATGCAAGGCTAGGATTAAGATGCAACAACCAGAGGAGTACGTAGAGAATTGTGAAGTCAGAAAGGAGGGGAGTTCACCAAGAGAATGTGCAAGTACCAAGGGGGGAGGGGGTTCACCTGGAGGATGTGCAAAACCTGGGCTGAGCGGCAGCACAGAGTGTAGTAACAAGAAAGTAGGCTCACCTACAGAATGTGAAAGGCCTGGACTGAGTGACAGTATTGACCTGGAATTGAGGGATTACATGACTCACCCGGAGGATGTGCAAGGCCTGGTCGTAGTTCTCGTGCCGCAGCTCCATTTCTCCGTACTCACACCAGACACTTGACAGGTCGTCCACCCGCTTGAAGTTCACCTTGGTGGCTTTCTCAAAAATAGTGCGGGCCTGGAAGTAAGAGAAGAGGGTCAGAGATTTACTCGGAGACAAAAAACATACTTGAAGCATCTGATTTCTAGCCTAAGCTCCTGGGGCCCTAGTACGCATCCCACTCACAGAAGAAAGGACATTATAGGAAACATAAGCAGAGCTTGATGAGGAAACGCATATCTCTTATCTGGTTAACCAAATATTACTTTGTGAGCTGGCAGTAGGACCCAGTTCATGTACCAGAGAATGTGTCTCATTTGCAGAAGGCAACAAATCTAGGACCATTATAGAGAGGATTTGGGGGTTTCGGGGGAATGGGCAAACACTACTATGCAAAAGAAAGCCGTACTGAATCCGGCAAACGTTATTTGACTCTCCTAAAACTACTCTCCTCTCTTTCTAACCCTTCAAGACATTTTACACAAACTCATGGGAGGTCCAACCTAATTTATTGACAAGACCGGAGCTCATGATACAGAATTAAAACAGGGGCTGATGTGCTTGTGCTTTTCCACTCACACACCAGTCTCCACACCACATGCACATTAGTCTCTACTGAAGTCCCCTTTTTTGGGTACCATTACACTTGAAAAACAGGAACACCTATTACTCACACTCTTTCGGTATGGCAAAAACTGGAGTATAAAGATTTGAAAAAACAAGTATGTTTTAGACCATGCAGACAATCTATGTGTGGTATTGGAGTTACGTGTCTAGCTGTTGTAGCCGTGTACTTAAGAGTTTTTAAACTGCTCAGGGCGTGAGAACGGTTGCATATGGAACCTTGATCGCATTTCTGGGATTAGAAATTAATTTGGCGTTTAATGCACCAAAATCTGTGTGTTTTCAACTGTTGTGTTTCACTCCCTTCCACTTCCTCTCTCCCTTCTATTTCTCCTCATGTGTTGGTTCATTTAGGAGAGGATGTGTGGTATTGGGGTTATTTGTCTAGTTGTTGTAGCCTTTAGGGTCTGCAATTGTAGGCTGGAATTAAGAGGTTCAAGTGATGTAAAGACTATGAAGCTATTTGGGTCCTGCCCAGTTGATGGAGGTTGAAGCCTCTTTGATACATGAATAAAACTAAGCATTTGGGAATCTATTAGAAAGTGGTGTCTTCTCCTTAGACAGTATGCTTGGAGAATTGGTAAAGGCGAGTAGATCACACGAAGGAAAAGGGAAATGCTAGGTTATTAGTGTTACTTCAGTGAGCAGTCCTTACCTCTATTTTCTGCAGCATCAATTGTGCATGCTATACTAATATACCAATATTTGGATGTATCCTTTAAAACTTCACCCATGATTTCTTGTTCCTCAGATTCCGCTCTAAATCATTTTACTGGCCTTCTAATAACATCAACCCCTCAAGAGACATTTTGACTCAAAAAGTGTAACCCCTACAGTCTCAATGAGTGTGTGACTTGGGCTTTCCCTTTGGCTGTAATGCCAACATCCAAGAAATCCTACTTTGAGTTGTGCTCTCAATACACAGGGAATGGTGAGGTATCAGACAGGAGTCTTTGGCAGACAATGAAAATATATGTTTTGAGCTTCCCCACCATCCACCCATCTCCCTGGCATCAAAGCTGCATCTAGACTAACTCAGCTAACCACCCACTCTGCCTCGTCTGTGTCAAGTCAGTCTCTCCACTGTCCACCTCGTTGCTCCTCAATCCAAAGTGTCTGCCTTTTACTCATCCTGCCTCCAGTGTCAATGTTACCCCTCTACCACCCATCCCATCTTTCTACCATTCGCTCTTACTCCCAGATTCAAAGATTCCCCTCCTTTGTCTACTCCACTTAATCACTGCCTACCAAACCCTTTCACACAAATTCAACATTTGCAACATGGGTCCACATCACAATAACCACCTAGCTGCCCAAAATCTTACCAACTTCCTCCACAACGGCCAACATGCCTCATGAAGCCCCAGCATTCATAGCAGCCACCCTGCAGCATCCCCCAACAGCCAGCCTGCAGCATCCTCAGTGGCCTAGTGGCCACCCTGGAGCATTTCCAGCAGCAACCTTGCTGCATGCCCAGCAGCACCCTGCCACATCCGCAGTGGTATTCCCCAGGGGTACCCAGCTGCCACCTAACTGCCTCATTAGCTTTCACCCTGCTGGTGGCCAAGAGGTAATCCATCGGCCTCCCCAAGACCTACCAAGCTGCCTCTCTGGGGGACACTCAGCCTCTGCACTGGCACTGGGTTCATAAATTTAAAATTCTCAAAATGCTACTAGATACAGTATACTAATTGACAGTTCAGGAAGCCCAGGCGCTCCACCTCAATTTCCTCAATGACAGGTGGAGGGAGTGTGTCCATACTCACATCTTCTATCTGGCCATTGTCTTCGTAAAACTTGGCAAAGGCCACCCAGAGACCATGAGGTTTTCCAGTGGCTTTTGCGGGGTCTACCGTCTGAACCGCTTCCGTGTAGGTGTTAATGATCTATAACAAAACAATATAACTCAGATTAGACAGTGAATGCCACAATAGTAGAATGATAATAAATGAGACAACAGAAATTCAACAGAAAAAGTGTACACAGAACTCAGTGCACAAAACATCAATAATGGTGCAACAGAGCTAGAAGGTAAAGTGAAGCTCTTTATAAAGGACACTAAGATCTATAACCGAGTTCATATCCAGGAAAGGAGGGAAACATTAAAGATATAAGCACATTTGAGGATTGGTTAAATAGATTTCAAGAAGATACAGCCATTGCAAAGTCTTCAACCGGCAGAGGTATAAAATGTTGAGGCCCATCAAACAGATGTTATGGTGGAGCTATCATATAAATTCATATACCATGAAGAAAGAAAATGCAACAGGGCACTATTTACCACCCTACAGCTGCAAAGAAGTCTGTTCTAACCACATCTAACACTATTCAGTGCGTCCAGAGGTTTGGTGTAGAGAGTGCTTGTGCTGTAGCGCAGACAGTGGTTTAATAGCAGTAACCAAGAAGCCCCATGTCCATGATACACATAAAACTATTAAAAATACATACCATACCAGCAGAAAGATAATTCATATAGACACAGGTGAACAAGACGGATAGTGTATGATCGCAAGCAGAAGTTATATTCTGCACAACAGAAAAGGGGATTTTTTGCATGATGGAGGTCTTTAGTGCATCAGTGATAGAGGAGATGAGGGCATTAATATTCTGTCCTGCTTGTGGAGCAAAGGTCATGATGAGACATCAGGCAGAATCCTATGGTAAGAAACACACTATAATACTTTGGGATTTCCAGAGTTTTTGGCATGCACAGTGGCCATAATGTGACTGAAATGTGTAATTTTGGCAAGGCACCAATCAACTCTTTCACTAATTTTGTAAAATATACTACATCTATTGGTGTTTGGGATTATGGTCATATGGACCCGTGTGGAAACAAGACTTTACAGCATTCCTTCACATGTGTAGGGGAGGATGTGTGACAGTATGTCACAGTGATGACTCTCAGGGAAGAGAGACAGCAGCAGATTATAATTTTGACAAAGCAAGACAATGTCAGTTTCTTGGAAAACCACAGTCCTATCACAATCCTCTATGCTTTACAAAAAAATACAAAGAAAAAACTAAGCACAAGTCAAAAAGAACAGTATAGATGAGTATGGAAACAAGGCAAAGGGAACATTGTAAAAGAAAAATGGACAATCGTTTTCACAAAAGAAAGCAAAATCAGTGCAGGGACCTCCTTAACCCTCGAGTTATGTGCCAGAGTTGGTAAAAAATTTGGCAGGGCAAGATGTAGACAGGAAGCAGCACACAAGAGTTACTCTATTTGTTGAACACATGCAAAAGCTTAGTCCACTCTGCTACAGATATCAGTACATACCCCTTGTTCCCCAGTAGCCTGTGCACATTGTGCAGTTGTAGCTCAGAAACAAATAGGAGTTAGTCTATTTGTTTTAACACATGCTTATTCTTTTGGTTACGGAAGAAAAGAAAGCAAGTGAAAGTCCATTTGTTGCAGTCACAAAAGCCCTCGCAAAATCCTTCTCAAATCCCATTATATGCTTCTCACCTCCCGTGGCTTTCCCTCATACAGCTTCACTCTCTTGTGCCACTCGTGCACATTGTGTGGGTTCTGGCGCAGAAGTACACTGTTTAGGAGCAGAGGCCGTCGATTGATCAGCTGCTCAAATCGAGCAAGTCGCAATTCCAAGTCCACATCATCTGAAGAACAACAATATCCACAATGAAGATTTCAATAATAATAGTAGAAGCATGCACGCATACACACACACTCAACTCACACCCATACATTCACAAGCGTGCATATATGCACCCACCATTCATCAGCAGCGACCTTGGGACTGCCGCCTCCTCTCACTGGATGACCTTGTTATGGGTCTGTTAATGAGAGGAGGCAGCAGTTCTTTTATTTGTCAGAGAGTGGAATGGGGTCAGTGAGACTGCTGATCCCACCCCACATTGTGACGATCATCATTGATAGTCGGCCCTGGGCACTTCGGGGCTTAAATCTGAAGTGCTCAGGACTAATTCTAACTGTGAAGTGCCCCCTCGCCATGAGGGTGAGAACCTCTAAGCGCTATGGCAGGCTGAGGAGGTCATGCCCACAGGACTGTAAAATTTTCAGCCAAACAATGTTCAGCTCTGGCTGCCAGGTGCCTGCGCATGCATAGTGCTTGGCTGCCTGACCTGAACATGAGGAGTGTATGTAAGGCTGAACCTTTGCTCAACCTGACAGACACTCTTCAGGTTTCCAAAAAGGTGGGGGCCCTCTCCCCTAAAGAAAAGGCCGCAACTGGTGCTTCAGGGGTGGAAAAGCCCCGAAGCAGCTCCACTGGCACTTTAAGAAACTGACTGACTGACTGACTGATTTATTTGTAGAGCGCACTATTGCCGAGGCGTCTTGGCGCTAAGTGGTGTGAAGGGACGGCAACAGACAGGTTCAGGGATGGATGAAGAGCCAAGTTTTTATTTCCTTCCTAAACACCGACCTGCTGGGCTGAAGTCTCAGTTGTAGAGGAAGGGAGTTCCATAATTTAGCCGCTAAAAAAGAGAAACGTTTACCTCCACACCTTGCTTTTTTGATCTTTGGAAGGTCTACCAATCCAGAAGAAGAAGATCCGGAAAAAACGCGACGGCACATATCGAGGAAACAAGGATTGCACATCCTTAGCCCCACCTGCAAATAGGGCTTTGTGTACTAGGCAGAGTGCCTTAAAGTCAACCCGTCGTCTCACTAGGAGCCAGTGAAGTTGCTTTATGCTGGTGGATGTAGGATGGTGTTTGGGTAGTTTGAGCAATACTCGCGCTGCCGCATTTTGAATTGATTGGAGTTTGGAGAGTTGGGCTCCACCTGCTCCCAAATAAAGAGCATTACAATAATCTATTCTCGATAAGACCATGGCTCCTACCACAGTTTTCCTCAAAGAAAAAGGGATGAACGGGAGGATCTTCCTTAAGCCTTTTAACGTAAAGAAGCAAGCTGACGAGACTTGATTAATCTGTGGTGCCAGGGTGAGGTCTTTATCGATCAGAAAGCCAATGTTCCTTGCCTTATTTACCGGTACCGGGCAGGTACCGGCTGCAGATGGCCACCATAATTGGCTCCAGACCGATGATTTCTGTCCAAATTCCACCACCTCAGTTTTTTCCGCATTCAGTTTTAAGAAGTTGGAATTCATCCAAGACATCAATGCAGAAAGACATTTGCAAAACTGGGCAGCTGTTACGTCCACGGTTTGTGCTACGGACACTACAAGCTGGGTGTCATCAGCGTATGACACCAGCGTAAAACCATAGCTTTTTATGAGTCGAGCCAAAGGGGCAACGTATATATTAAACAACGTCGGGGATAAAGCCGAGCCCTGTGGAACTCCACCAGGGAGAGTGAACTCTTCAGACTGAAGGCCATCCCAGAGGATCAGTTGTTCCCTGGATGATAGAAAAGAGGTAAGACGGGCTAATGCTTTACCACTGATACCAACATCCTGCAGCCTTCGAACTAGTACTGCATGGTTTACGGTGTCGAAGGCTGCTGTCAGATCAAGCAAGATTAGGGCAGCCCTTTCTCCACCATCCATCACCTTCCGAATTTCCTCTGTTGCCATAATCAAGGCCAACTCAGTAGAGTGCAGCGATCTAAAACCATGTTGGGTAGAGTCAAGGATGTTATTTAGCTCCAGATATGTTGTCAATTCTGAGTTCATAGCCTTCTCCAGAATTTTGGCGGGTAGAGGCAGGCAGGAGATAGGACGGTAGTTTTTCTCCTCTAAGGGATCCAGCTCAGGTTTTTTTAAGAGAGGACGAATTCAGGCCTTTTTCCAAGTCAGCGGAAAGATCCCTGAGATTACAATTTGGTTTAATATTGGAGACAGCGAAGCGCTAATCTCCTTCGGGACCAGTTGTAGAATATGCGGCGGGCAGGGATCTAAGGGGGACCCTGATTTGGTTTTCAGCAAGAGATCAACCACTTTTTCCTCTCCCAACAATGGAAATTGCGTTAGGCTGCAGTGAGAGACCTTGTCCTCCTGCATCTCTAAATGATTACTCCCAGCCACCTCGGCTGTTTTCAAAAGTTCATTATATACGGACTCAACCTTATTTTGAAAAAAAACAGCCAGTTTGTCCACAAACTTTTGATCTGGAGTGAACGTGGTGTCACGCGGACACCTCGTCAGAGCGGAAACAGTTTTAAATAGTTCTTTTGGTGAGTTTGTGGCCTCCTGAATTTTGGCGGTAAAGTAATCTGTTTTGGCCTGGGTTATAGCACTTTTATATTCTTCTAAGGCTACACAGTAGTCTTTCCTGTGTGCCACGCTGTATTCAGATCTCCAAATGCGTTCCTTTTGCCTGCATTTGATTTTAACTTGTTTAAGTTCCGCCAAATACCAGGGGGACGAGGCAAGCCTTCTTCGAGAGTGCTTTGTCACTTCCGGTGCCACTTTATTCGCTGCCCTGTTGAGCCAGCTATCGAAAATAATTGCAGCGTGGTTGGGGTCAGTTGGAATTAAAGGCCTTTCACTCAGTGCTAATGACAGGTCATTTTTGCAAACTGATTTCCAAGCGCGAGACTTGACCACAGAAGGTCTGTTCTTGCGACAACCATTGGTTGTTGCAAGATTGATGGTGAAGTGTACCGCCGAGTGGTCAGACCAGGGTAATGGACACACAGTCTTGACTTCTATAAGATCGTTATTAGTGAACATGCCATCTAGTGTATGGCCTACTTGGTGTGTTGGCTCACTAACAATCTGATTCAGCCCAAAACCAGCTAGCTTATCTATTAGGCTGGACGTATCAGAATTGTTATTGGCTTCCAAGTGAAAATTAAAATTGCCTAGTACCGTGAAAGATTCGGTATCTAGGCATGATTCCAAGTAGGTCTGGAGGGAGGTAATGAAAGAGGATCTAGGGCCTGGAGGTCTATAGACAAGAAGACCCAGGAACAGTTCTCGGTTATTATATTTTATACTGAAAGACAATGCCTCAGCATCCAATGTGGATTCTGGTGTAATTCTCACCGTGTAGTGGGATCGAGAAATTACAGCGATTCCACCACCCTTTGCCCCAATTCTATCAGAATTAGCAACAAAGTAGCCGGCCGGGATTGCAGCATTCCAGTCCGGCTCATTCGTTTCATTTGCCCAGGTTTCTGTGAGAAAAACGAGGTCTGGATTTTCTACTTCGATCAAGCACTCTAAGTGAAGCTTGTGCTTGATCATTGACCTTGTGTTGAGTAAAATGCAGCTGATGGCTCGAGGGTTCTTGTTAAAAAGATCAGAAGTCTGAGCAGCTGATTGGGAGCCCTTGCTATCTCGTGAGGAGTTAATAACCCTGTTGTTGACCGGCTTGTTACCCCCCAGGTCCTTGGTCATATAAATTGTGGACAGATTTAGGGCCTTCCAACCACAAATGTTACAACGCCTATGGCAGGGAGGTAGATTATCCAACTGTATTTTATGGAGCACGCATTTACCAGGATTGTAACTCATCAGTTCGCTGCGTGAGTAAGCATACCCTGGAAAACGGGCAGGAGTTCTGGCGCTGGACGCGTTCCGGGCGCTGACGGGCGCAGACGGGCTTGCCTTTGGCGCGCCGCTTGCGCGCCCACTGCGCGCGCCTGCTGTGCGGTCGCAGCATCCGGATTTAAATAGGAAGTGCTGGAGGACCAAGCAGAGAACTAGAGTGCTGACCTCTGTGCGGGTCCGCTCTTACAGGCGGGCACCGCAATCAGCGTCGCAACAATTGTAAGGTGAGCCTAGACCAAGAGTTTTACATTCCGCAATATTTTAAAAACAATAGTGATAATTTAAGAACAGCACAGGTACACATGAGATGCAACCCTCCCAGCGCACTGTGAGTGCTATACCCAAAGCACGAACCAAACGAGCGGTCGCAGCATCCGGATTTAAAGAGGAAGTGCTGGAGGACCAAGCAGAGAACTAGAGCGCTGACCTCTGTGCGGGTCCGCTCTTACAGGAGGGCACCGCAATCAGCGTCGCAACAATTGTAAGGTGAGCCTAGACCAAGAGTTTTACATTCCGCAATATTTTAAAAACGATAGTGATAATTTAAGAACAGCACAGGTACACATGAAATGCAACCCTCCCAGCGCACTGTGAGTGCTATACCCAAAGCAGAAACTAAGGCGCCTCTGCTTTGACAAGGTTAGGCCTACAGCCAAGCCCCTCCCCACATACCCTATGAAATGAAAGGTTGAGCGACAAGTGATTCTCCAGCGACAAGAATGGCCAGATTCAATGTATCGACAGGAGGTCAAATACAAACAAATGATTAAATGAGGTGTACCGAAACATACACATCCTTGGTTGCAAGGCTAAGAACGGGTTGTGTAATTGAGGAAGGGATCTTGCTACCTCACGGAAGGGAGCACAAAGACGTAGGTTTGACAAGAGCAAAGAAAATAAAGAACAGCTGGAATGTTAAAGCCATGCAATCACATATTTAGATGACTTAAAGCTTTGGAGATGCGGTATTAGTTTATTTGTCATTGCAAAATACACAGAGGTAGGCTGGTCCACCCTTTATGCCTACTTTCATGCTTATCTAGTTTTACACTTTGCACTTCGTAGGAGTTGCAGCTAAGTAAGATTTTTTTTTTCCATGTCAACTTTGTAAATAATAACTTGACTCAAACATGTTACCATTTACTCATTTAATAGGATTTGGTTATAAACAACAGCATTTCCTTTTGATTCTCCTATTAATTTGTACCTAAAGTTTTTATTTTTAAACTACTGATCATATTAGTAATTTGGATTTTATTTACATCTATATTTAATGAATGCCTGCAATAAACATTTGAAAGAGACAAAGGTGGCCCAGCCAGTCTTCCGAGAGTGTGGAGCAAACTTATATATGGCAGCAAAGACTGTTCAAAACTCACCATCTTCCTCCTTGCCCAGATCTGTGTTGGACTCCATCTTTGCAGCAATCATGCTCTCTTCAAACTGGGCGAAAGAGTCAAACACCTGTGTGAAATCACGCACTGTCATAACTGTTTGTACTGCCTCCTCGTACACATCTCGGGCCTTAAAAGAAAGACATGAGAATCTGAGTGTTGTTGCCTCTGCCTATCTGGTGTACAATGTCAAAGCTTGAAACAGCTAAAATATGAAACGGATTACGCAAACTTCTAGCAGGCACAAAGCTTTATATCCTTAGAGTGTTCATTTCCTCATGCACCATTCTTTCCAATGCAACCACAATAAGTTATACTAAGCAAGTGTGAAACGCTGCACCAGCATAAAAGCCTGATGTTCTCAATCACAGCAAAATGAGCACTTCTTCCTCAGAGCAGACACAAACCCCTCAACAACCCAGGATATGAAAATCTAGACCACGTTCCCCTGTCATGCCAACTCATTTAAAGCTGCTATTGAGAGCTGGAGCACTGACAAATTTAAAGTTCTGCCTTTTCCCTTTTTTGCCTATGGATGGAAACAAGAACAGTGTATACTCACCGCAAATAAAACTGAAATACATACCTTGACTTAAAAAGGGGCTATGCGTGTTCTACAGAAAGAGGCCAGAGCTTCTTTATGGTTATTGTTCTTCACACAGACAATGCATGTTTGTGACGATACAACCACTTAAAAAAATGTGTGATATACAGTGATGTGAAAACAAGAATGCCACCTCTTAAGACTTTGTATGGTTTTACAATGATGTCTGATCTTCATTTATTCTCACAAGGTCCCAGTAGTAGACAAACCTGAACTTATTTAACAAACAACACACACAGATTTCACTGGCATTTTTTACTAAAACTTAAATCAGGCAACAGGCAGCCTTGTGGGGGAAAAAGAAGTGCACCTAGATTTTCAGTAACATGTGGAAACGTATGAGGGAGCAACCAAGTGCAGAGAAAATGCCCTGCATATATTTACACTCCGCCTTAAAAAAACTGCTTAAGTTTAGTGATATTAAGAGCATTAGTTTATGCACAATTCTCTTTATGTCTCACATCATGTAAATGAGGTTGAGATCTGAACTTTTAACTTTGCCATTCAAAAATCCTCATTCTTTTCTTTTTCATCCGTTCAGCTGTAGATTTACTGGTATGTTTTGCATCATTGTGCTGTTGCCGGATCCACTTTCGGCTAAACTTTAGCTGATGGACAGGTGGTCTCATATTTTCTGACAGACTGAGTCCGTATAGAAAGGTACACTCAATGATTAAGAGGTGTCCATGTCCTACAGATGCAAGGCAGGTCCCAACTCATCACCGCTCCATCACTATGATTGACCACGGTTATGTGCTTCTTCTTGTGATATGCAGAGTCTGGTTTTAGAGAAACGTGACGTTGGGCATTACAGCCAAACAACTCTACTTTGGTATCATCTCGCCAGAGGACCGTGTTCCAAAGTTATTAAAGTTCACCCAGGTGCTGTTTTGCAAATCTAAGTCATGCGGAAATCTTTTTGGAGAGAAGAGGTTTCTCTTGGCTTTGGTTTAATGAAAGCTTTACTTGTTTAGTCTTTTTCTCAAGGCAGAATTGTGGACTCTAATGTTTACTTAATCAAGAGAGGACTGTGGATCCCTGGAGATAGCCTTGGGCTTCATTGCTATCTCTGGCAGCTTTACAGAATCCGATTGTTGGTGAATTTGTTAGACACCCACTCTTAAGCAGATTGGCGAACATCCTTCACTACCTCCGTTTGTAAATGATCTTTCTCATTGCACTGTGGAATTAAGAACTTCACGTTATGTGGAACCAGCTTTGTAACCCTTCCCAAACTGATGAAGAGCAATGATTCTTACTCTGAGACTGTCACGGATATATTCTGAGCAAAGCTGATGTAACCACAAACCTGAATACTACAGACCAGACTTTCTATACAGGTGGTAGCACTTTTTGATGATCAAGTAAACATGCGCATTTGTTTAGCAGCACCTGACTTTCTTAACTGTAAGTAGTATGGGTGAACTTACTTCTTTACACAAGGCTTCTGAATGTTAGCTGTTTTTGTTTATTACAGCGTGAAATATGGGAGTGTGAAATACTGATTAGGGCCTAATAACTTGGTTCAACAATACAATAGCTAAATCCGTGAGGTTAGTGATTGTGCTTGCTCCGTAGAACGCTCCTAGAGCGAGGTAAGGCCCTCCATTCAATGAAAGGACAGCAGCACAAAAGAGTCAGACTGCCAGGCAGCAAAAGGAATAGTGATCGTCACAAATATTCTTATTAAAAAAGCTTCTGACGGGCCATCATAAATAAAAATCAACAATTTGTGATGTTCTAACACATTTGTCGTTCTTCGTCAAATGTTCACGAGGGTTGTGTACAGATCTTATTTCCAGGTTCATAAAATATGATTTTCTTTACTTTGAGAAGCAGCCAATAATTGTATTATCTAGTATAGCTCACAGGCCGAGGTGTTTTTCGAAGCAGTGTAGATCAATCTTGTTCTCTCGATATGGAATATGTA
This sequence comes from Calotriton arnoldi, assembly GCA_963921515.1. NCBI lineage: Eukaryota > Metazoa > Chordata > Amphibia > Caudata > Salamandridae > Calotriton > Calotriton arnoldi. The sequence continues at coordinate 1,388,490 of CAWUFW010001378.1, forward strand.
GTGGCTGCAGGATCCTCAGTGAAGTAAAGTAATGCATGTGTGGCTGGTTGGAAAAAAGTCAAGTTTCATGCAGTCTCAGGCAAGTCGGATGACACTGCAGTCTGCATTGGAATAATTACCATGCTGGCTGTGAAATCTGTATGTTATCAGTAAAATGAAGTTATATTTATGGCAGCTGGATATTACTATGCAAAAGCACAGAATCGCAAGAAGGTGTACTTTCTTTTTAACATCACTTTATGTCACTTCTGTACAACAACTAACAGAAAGAGAAAATACAAACATTTAGCATAAGCATTTCCAATTTTTATCCACATGGTATACCCCAGGGACTCCTTTGCTTTGATCTGCTTCGGTTCTAAAGAGGACACAACCCTACCAAAGAGCCTTCCCTGTTAATGTCGAGGCTGGTGAGCCTGTCCCAGGGGCGCCACGTTTTAGACCTCCAGCATAGGGAAGTAACGTTCTATCAAGGTCTAATGTAAGCCAATTTCAACATGAAAGGGTTGAACCATAAAACATCCATCCAGGCCAAATTTCATGCTGACTATGCTAATCTCTTAACCCTTTGGCTGCTCCATTGACGTATATACGTACGTCATGAAAGGGTGTCTCCAGGTTGGCCTTATGACGTATATATACACAAACATCAATATTTGAAAGGACCCCTACTTAACACCTGCACCCGGGAGATTTTTTTTATTTTTGCCCCTCCAGTGGAAAACAATCTGCTGCTCGTGGTGTGGGTGCTGAAAAGGAGTTTGCTGGTGCCTGATTCCTTCCTGGTGCTGACAATTTCCAGAATGAGGCAACTCGTCCTCCCTTCAGAGCCACCTCATTAATAATGTGTGTAACGTTATCAGTGATGTTACACGTATATCAAATGGTTCAAGAGAGACACACCCAGCCCCTCCCAGGTCCATACAAGGATCAAGCCATTTAAGGGGCTAAGGACAGCGATTACCTCCAGCTCTTTCCCAGCCATCCCCAACGTCCCAATCCACTTTCTTATGACGGAAAGGAGTGAGATGAGACAGACGGCAGGAGGGGCAATCCAGTACTTTTTATAGCAAGGGCTGTGAAGGCCAGCAAACATCAAAAGTACTGCTTTGGCTATATTAATGGGAGAGAAACATGTGTGCCTGTTGAAGCAGACAGCTCTCTTATCAAAAGGGCAGTGATGTGGAACTAGTGCCAGCACAAAGTAAATAACACACAGAAATGTTGACAACCAGGTAAATGACAGCAGTGCAAGCAGAACCGATCACCCCATATTTACTGTACCTTCTCAAAATGGCCACTTCGAATGTAGTAATCAGCCAAAGAACACCAGAGCTTGCCCAGCTGGTCGGTAAAGCGGGTCAAGCCCCCACGGATGATGGCACCCACATTCAAGGATTTCACTTTGTCAGGATTCTGAGAAATCAAATTGCACAGATCGTGCCATAGCTGGGGATACAAAAAAAGTATATTTCACATGTGTCCTCGACAAGAAAGGCCCTAACTCTTACAGCACATGACATTTCTGGAATGAGTGAGTGATACAAAAGAAGCGTGAAGGCATATCAATTACGTACTTAATTCAAGAAATTTAGGAGAGTGTGTGCTAAAGTGGCAATTATCAAAAGCAATGTTTCTATGCAATCACAGCATGGACACATATTTGACTAGATTTTTACTGCACTACTGACAACCCATTAATGCACCACATTTTCAAAATGGCATCTATTTATGCCACTCCCACATCTGAAGGGCATAATGTTTTTCAGCTTGAAATACCAAAAATGAGAGCATCACAGAGTCAGCACTTTGGATAGGGAGGAAGTCATAAAAGTCCTTAACCGGCAAGTTGACAGTCTTAACAATTTCAGAAGTTTAAATAGTTTCATGCACATACTTTTGTGACTAAATGATAAAACAAATGGAGGTCTGTGAGAAGGTAAAGTGACAGGCAAACTCCTGCATATATTTTCCAATACTAGGAGCAAAGCAGAAGGATGGATAATTTACTGTCAGCCGCCCTGTAAGAACCTCTTCAAAGGCCTAAGATGATCGAATGTAGGACCATACTGCATGTAGCGCTAACTGGGCAGTGACTTTCTTTCTGGCTCATTTCACAGCCCCTTCGTACTGTCATGCCATTAAACAGGAACTTACTTCTTATCTTGTCTGTGGATACTGGCGAACCTCGATTAATTATTTGATGCCATAGGACTGCAAAGACGATTAATATCGAGCGGCTTACAAAATATTACTGGAACCTTACCGATCTTATTGATGCCTTTGTTACAGAATCACGAAAAACTACATAAAAGCTGAAGCCTTAAAATGGTTGACACATGACTGGAAGCAGAACGCTTTAGCAACCTTAAAACTGAAACAGGCTGTAATAAAGTACATATTGATTTGAGGAAGAAATCCAGCACAGGAGTTCATCTTCATTAAATATTATGATGACAGCATACCTCGCTCATGTTCCTCTTTCCACAAAGCATGTCCTTTTCTAATCTCCCCAGAAGGCTTCAAATGAATGAATAGCAAAAGCAGAACCTATTCTGGTGAAGCCTATAGGTCTGGACTTTGCAAGCTGGTGTGAGGGCACTTTTGTACTGCAAGCACAGGCCACGAAAATAAAATGGGAATAAAACATAATGCAGCAGACATATGCTTGCAATAACAAATATTTCTAAAATGTAAATAAATATAATTTGAATACAATATTAAGGATGCTTCCTAGTAGGCAGGTATACTTATATCTGATATTGAAACATTTTAGTTTTTATTGCAGATCAAAGGAAAACGTGATTCTTATTGGTACAAAGAAAAAGTACTGTTGACTTTGAAGTACTGTAACCAGAAGACATAATTTAAACATACAAGTAGAAGGAAAAAAAAAACATGGGAAGAAAAAGGTGTACTGGCCCACCAGCCTTGGCAAAGAAGTCCACTTGTTTATAGGCGGATGTGCACATGATATCACGAAAAGTTTCATGACTCGCAGTGCAAAACACACAATGGCTTCAAAAAGCTGATTCACTCTCCCATGCAGTATGCTGAAGTGAGTGGGAGTAAAATATGAATGAAAGCTGAAGAGACCAATGGATGAAAAGGGCTGACCCAAAACCCCTCTATGTATGTATGTATGTATGTATGTATGTATGTATGTATGTATTAACATATGTATTTTTGTTAGAAATGGGATCTCTAGTTGGCAAGGGCTTGCACCTTTGTCCAAGTAGGGACCCTTCTTCCTAGTCAGGGTAAGGGTGTTACACTCGTGAAGTAACCCCTGCTCACCCTCGTGGTAGCTTGGCACGAGCAGTCAGGCTTAATTCAGAGGCAGTGTGTAAAGCATTTGCACATAACCAACAGTAATACAGTGTAAGCACTACAAACGAACACCACACCAGTTTAGAAAAATAACCAATATTTTATATACTCAAGACAAGACCAATTACGACAAAAATCCACAATACTATACTTTACGAATGAATGCTTGATACGGTAACTTCTTCTTTGCAGGAATAGCACAAAAGCAAAGTTCGTACGAGTCGGTAGCTCCGTCCGAGCCTACCGCGATGCTGAAAACCACAGAGTCTAACAGTTCCAGCCGACCGCGTTGATACGGGCCAGCAGAGTCATGAACAGACTCGGTTACAGTACCTTTCTCGTTGTGGCTGGTACGGAGTGTACGAGCCGGTCGGCGTTCGTCGCGGTTGCGGGGCAAGACGGAGCGATGCAAGGTGCGGTGTCCCTCGATGCGGTGCAGGCAGCGGCTCGATGAGCATCGTGCAGACTGAGTCGGTGAGTCCAAGGCGTGCGATGCAGGGTGAGACGATGCTCGATGCGGTGCTGACAGGTTGCGATGCAGGCGACCTAGCCGGAGTGCGGGAGCTGGCGTCGGACAGCGGTGCGAGTCGGAGCGGTGCGTCGCAGACGTGCGAGCGGTGCCCCAAATGCGGTGCGGTCCACGACTCTTGAGCCAGTTGCAGCGACCTCGTCGGTCGGGTCCGGTTGGTTCAGTGAAGCGATGCGATGCGAACTGCGGTGCCCACAGGTCACGGTGCAAGCAGCGGCTCGATGTTGGCGGCGTCGGACGTCGCCCACGGTGAGACCAGGGTTGCGATGCGAAGCGGGGCGAAGCGGTCTGCGGTGCAAACAGGTCACCGGCCAGGGATGGATTCGGTTGACGGAGTCGGTTGCAGTTCCCTCCCTCTGTGGCAACTGAAACAGCATTCCAGAAGCGGTACCCAGAGGCTTGTGAAGTCTTTGTAGTCCCTGAGACTTCTTAACAGGAGGCCAGCTCGGTTCCAGGCCCTTGGAGATACTCAGCACAAGTTTGTAGAAAGTTCAGTCCAGTCCTTTCACTGCCCAAGGCAGAAGCAGCAGCTGCAGGCCAACCCAACAAAGCAACAACACAGCAAAGGGGCAGTACTCCTCCTGGCAGCTCTTCCAGCTCTTCGTCTTGGCAGGTTCCTTGATTCCAGCGAGATCTAAATTCATGGGGTCAGGGCCCCAATATTTATATCCCAAATTCCTTTGTTCTCTGAAGGCAGAGAGGCCTTTGCCTAGTCCAAACCAGTTCTGGAGCACTTTGTTGACAAGTCTCCGTCCCTTCTTTCAGTGAGTAGGCCAGGGACATCAGACGCACCACAGGGGGTGGAGCCAGCATTGTGGAGGGAAGGCACTGTCCTATTCAGGGCCCAGGTGCGACCCCTCCCACCCATCTACATGTAGATCTTGCTATTCAGCCCTGTGCTGACTCACCCTGTCTCCTGGCATCCCCCAGCCCCTGTCACTCACATTCCAGACAAGGAATACACAACCTCGCAGAGGCCGGCTTGGATGGTTAGACAAGAAAATACCCACTTTCTAAAAGTGGTATTTTCAAACACAGAATGTTAAAACCAACTTCACTAAAAGCTGCATTTTATAATTCTGAGTCCAGGCATACTAAACTCGAATTTCTACCATGTTCCCGGGGTCAGTTAGGATTATAAGCTGTAATAATCAAAACTGCCCGTTATGGCCTAGGGGGAACAGGTAGCCTTGCAATAGTGAAAAACGAACTAGGCTGTAATTCACTATCAGGACATGCCGCACACACCCGGGCATGTCCTACCTTTCGCATACAACGCACCCTGCCCATAGGGGTACCTTGGGCCTACCTTAGGGGTGACTAACAGGTAGCAAAGGGAAGGTTTAGGGACTTGCAAGTGTGTGCACTTGCCAAGTCGACATGGCAGCCCCAGGCTGCGCACAGGCTCTGCGGTGGCAGGCCCGAGTTACACTTTACGGGCTGTTTGCGTGGGTGGCACAATCCAGTGCTGCAGCCCACCAACAGCATTTGGTCTATAGGCCCTGGCACTCGCAGTGCACTTTACAAGGGACTGACACCTAAACCAAATAGGCCAATCATGGAAACAATCCATTACGCATTTTATACAGGAGCACTTGCACTTTCCCACTGGACAGCAGTGAGGAAAGTGCGCAGAATCATTACACCAGCAAAAACAGAGTCAAAACCGGGAGATCAGAAAGCAAAAAGTCAGGGGAAACACGCCAAAAGATGCCAAGTCTAACAATTTTACATTTATGATTTCTTTTGCTTATTAGAGTGTGTCACAACAGCTAAAGTGGTCTTGAAAACAGACCCAAAAATGGAGTGGGAGATTATATAGCTCAAAAATGAATGCACCTTAATACAGACTTGAAGTAATTCCTCTACATTAGGCAGAGTACTGTTAATGTGCTTTATCCTTAACTTACCCTTGCTCACTTTGCCACTGGATTCAAGATAGCCTGGCTGATGAGGGTTTTGAACCCGAAACCGGTCCCAGGATGCTTGTTTCCGGTACAGGGAAGACATGGCTTGGCAGTTCGGGCTGGACTGTTCCCATGAGGCACAGGGTCAGACTGATTTGCATATGGCCATGTCTGAACTGGGGTGGTGGAGTGAGCTAAAGAATGATGATGGATTAAACCCAGATCAGTTGACTGGGGGTGAGTGTTTGATTTGCTCTAACGCTCCATCCATCATCCCCTTTGGTATCGCTTTATCCTTAACTTACGGCATCCCACGCTACTGCAGTTTGTGAATTCCTTCTATCCCTCGATGGTTCGATCTGGTTCATTCTAGGCAGAATCTTACCTGGTAATTTGATTTCCCTTCTTTGGAGACAAAGTGCTCATCATTGACGATAATCGCAAGTCGAACAGCAGCTTCATCCAGGCGGTCAATGGAACGGAGATACTCTATGTACTCTTCAGCGTTCTCTGGGCTCAGCTGCAGAGAAAGAGTTGAATTATCAACATGCCCTTAGGTACATAAACGACCCTAAATTCTGCTTCCTAGAAGAAGAGGAGCTGAGGATGACACAAAGAAGAAATCTATTACAGATAAAGATGTAATGCAAAAAAAAAACAACGTGTTATGCTTTATGGCCTTTCAGCATACAGGTTTACCTTTGTTGTAAATTCTCACATTGGAGTCTGAATCCGGTTCATACTATAGCTCACCATCGCCATCTTCTGGCAACAGATAAAAAACAATCACAACTTAACCAAATTCCAGTTCAGGCAAGGAATCCTTTGGTATATTCTCAGTTCACAGCTGGAACTTGCTATAATTTATAACTTCTAACCCATTGTTACCTATAGATTAAGACATACAGCAGGCCCTGCCCATTTCAACCTCTGCTACAGATTTTCAACTCAAGTCAGCAAAGGATTTTGCAATCCATCCACAATCTACTACAAATTTTCTGCCAACCTCCAATTGAGAAAAATTATGCTGTTCTTCCAAAAATGTGGTGCAGATTTTACCGCACACAACCAATCTACTACAAATTGCACCATTACTTGTACAATCTGTGAATTTGGGGCGTTCTGCCTTAAAGAAGTCTTAGAAGGAATCTCATTGAGATATCAGACTCTCCCTTCCAAGAAGGAATCTGTCACAAATGTTCAATTTCCCTGAACAGAGAACTGATCGCTTTCAGAATACCAATTGCTGCCAAGGGAACGTACAAGAGTGAATTCAGACTTAGCAAATGAACTAAATACCGGTTGCTAATTCTTTTTTTTTTTGTACCCACATAAGGGAAAGATGCCTTGATCTCATGCTGCTCTTAATCCAAATCATCTCGACAATGCTTTGGGGCTGTTTTACTGCCTCATAAATTCTCTCCGACTAGAAACACAGGCAGATGGTTGCCCCAATGTAGGTCCAATCTTCTTCCACATTATGTTATGTTATTCACATTTCTTAAGCGCAACTGTTACCCGAGGGTGTCCTGGCGCTGCACGCTATCTTCCGGTTACCAGAGAGTGAATGCCTATAAGGTAAAAAGCCAGGTTTTGAGTCCTTTCCTAAAGGCCAATAGATCTGTGGCATTCCTAAGATGGAATGGCAGCTCATTCCAGGTCCTAGCGGCACAGGTGCTGAAGCCTTTGCCCCCCCATTTTGCTTTCCTAAAGGAGGGTACTATCACTAGTCTTGCTCCTGCCGATCTCGGTGCTCTCCTGGGGACATACCATTTAAAGCATTGTTTTAGATGTTCTGGGCCTCTTCCATGGAGGGCCTTGAAAACTGTACATAAGGATTTAAATTGAATCCGCTGTTTAACAGGGAGCCAATGCAGCTGTTTCAGCTCTTTTTTACTGAGACAAATTTCGATGTTCCGGTCAGGAGTCTTGCTGCTGCGTTCTGCACAAGTTGGAGTCTATTAAGATGTTTCTTTTGGATGTTTAAATATAAGCTGTTGCAGTAGTCCACCCGTGATAGTATTAAGGATGTTATTATTACCTTATGGCTATCTGCTGGCAGGAACGGCATGATTTTCCGTATCATCCTAAGAAGATGGAAGCAGGTCGATATAACCGCACTCACTTGATCTTCGAATGTCAGTTTGTTGTCAATTAGGACTCCTAGATTTTTAGCCATTCTGGTTGGCTCCGGGAGCGGCCCAAGTTCTTCTGGCCACCAGCCTGATGTCCAAAAATTGGCATTGCTGCCAAATATAAGAACTTCCGTCTTGCTAGAGTTTAGTTTTAAGCAATTCATTGACATCCACAGCCCGACTGCTTTCATGCAGTCGTGAAATTTTTCCCTTTCTCTGCTTCTTGCCCAGGACTTAATGACATCACTATTTGTGTATCATCTGCATAGGATGTCAGGTGAAATCCAAAGGATCTGATTAACGCGGCTAAAGGTGTAACATAAACATTAAAGAGCGTGGGACTCAGGGAAGACCCTGAGGTACTCCACATGGTAAGGAAAATGGCGATGAACGGGCTTTGTCAAGATCCACAGTTTGAATTCTTTCTGTCAGAAAGGATTTCAATAGAGTCCCAGGCCTTTCCTGTTACCCCGCAGTCAGATAAACGGTCCATCAAAATTCCATGATGGCCTGTATCGAATGCTGCGGAGAGATCCAACATGATAAGCGCCGCATTGTCTCCCTTGTCCAAGGCTTCTTTTATTTCCTCTGTTGATTTTATCAGGGCTGATTCTGTGCTATGCTCTGCTCTGAACCCATATTGAGTGGAGTCTAGTGAGTTCCTTGTAAGGAGATGGGTAGTGAGTTGGGTATTCATAGCTTTTTCAGCCATTTTTGCTGGCAGGGGCAAGCAGGAGATTGGCCTATAGTTGTTGGGATCCTTATAGTCAAGGTTATGCTTTTTTAGCAATGGGAGGATGGACGCTATTTTCCAGTTTTTTGGGAAATGCCCCGATTCAAACATCGCATTAAAAAGCGGAGTCAGTGCCTTGCTAATAAGCTCTGGGACAAGTTTGATCACTGGAACTGGACATGGGTCATTTGGTGATCCTGATTTAGTGGAGATCAGAAGTTTAATCGTGTCCTGTAGAGCCAGTGACCGAAATTTATCAAGGGTTGGTTGATGCTCCGTTGGATTTGTCACTGGTCTTGCACGCTCCAGGGTCAGTGTGGTTAGGGGAGGTCTGAACGAGGAAAAGATAACTTCTACATTTTGTTGAAAGAAGGTGGCTATTTCCTCACAGAGTTCTGGACTGCTTTGACATTTTGAGACGGGTGGGGTTGTCAAATTAACTACTGTTTTAAAAGTTCCTTTGTTGATGATTTAGCCTTTGTAATTTGCTCCATGAAAAAAAAAATTTTAGTATCGTGCAGTAGCTGTTTATAAACAGTAATGCTATGTTTATAAGATTTTTCTCATCATCCTTGTAGCTTCTTCTCCATCTCCTCTCTAGTCCTTTACATATACGTTTTTGCTTCCTTAGTTCTTCAGAGTACCAAGGAGCTGAAGGCTGGGTGCGTTTGGGAGTCCATCGTTTCACTGGGACTAGTTTCTTGCATGTTGCATCTATCCAGTTGGTGTAGGAAGTGGTAGCTTCTTCTACATCTACAGGAAGACGGTTAGCTGTCGCCTGAAGAGAGGCGGCTAGCTCCCACCTATTTATTTCCTTCCAGGCTCTAGTTTCAATTTCCTTGTTAGGTCCTAATGTTTTCTGGTGGGATTCTATATGTGTTAAATCAAATATCACCGCAGCATGGTCAGTCCAAGTCAGAGGTAATACCTTGGCGAACTTTATTAGGGGGTTGTTTGAAAATATCCCATCTAATGTGTGTCCTGCCACATGTGTCGGACCTTCCACTAATTGTCTTAGCTCCCAGCTATTCATCATTGTTGGAAATGGCCCTTTTTGCAGGGTCACCCCTAAACTTTTTGCCTGCCTCCTGTATTTTTGCTGACCTGTTTCTGTTGGTTTTATGACTCTGGGCACTTTACCACTGCTGTTCAGTGCTAAAGTGCATATGCTCTCCCTTTGTAAATATGTCTATGTGAATTGGTATATCCCTGATTGGCTTATTTGGTTTACCTGTTAGTCCCTAGTAGTGTGGCCTGTGTGTGCCCAGGGCTGGTAAACCAAATGCTGCTGGTGGGCATGCAGCGCTGGTTTGCGCCACCCACAGAAGCAGCTTGTAAAGTGTGTCTCAGACCTGCCACTGCAGTGTCTGTGTGCAGTCCAGAACTGCCATCTTGGCTGTGAAGTGCACCCACTTCCCAGCCCCTGAACCTTCCCTTGGCATCCTGTAAGTCACCCCTATGGTAGGGTGCATTGTATGTGTAAGGTAGGACATGCCTTGGTGTGTGTAGCATGTCCTGGTAGTGAATTACACCCCATTTCGTTTTTCACTACTGTAAGGCTACCTGTTCCTCATAGGCTAGAATGGGCAGTTTGACTATTACATTCTATAGTCCTAACTGGCCCCAGGAACATGGTAGAAAAACGAATTTAGTATGCCTGAGCTCAGAATATTAAAATACATCTTTTAGTGAAGTTTATTTTTATATTCTGTGTTTGAAAATACCACTTTTAGAAAGTAGGTATTTTCTTGCCTAAGCCTTCCAGTGTGCTCTGCTGTTATGTGTATTGGGTGTCTGGTTTTAGAGGGGCACGGCAGGCTGAGTCAGACCTGGGTAGAATAGAGAGATCTGCATTTAGAGTGTGGGGAGGGGTGGCTCTTTGATCTGAATAGGGCTGTGCCTGGCAAGGTGAATGCTGGCTCCACCTCCCACTGTGTGTCTGCTAGCAGACCCCTCTTTCTGAAAGGAAGGATGCAGCCTGGTAAACAAAGTGCTCCAGGCCTGAGCAGAACTGGTTCTGGCTAGGTTCAGGGACTGGTAGCTTCAAGGATCAAAGGCTTTTGGGGTATAAATATCTGTGCTCAAACACCCTACTTTTGTATTGCTTTTGGATCTGGAGAGGAAACTCTGTCCGTGCCACTGGAGGAATCTGCAGGAAGTGACTGTCCTGGTGCTTGTGTGTTTTTTTGCACTGGCCTGCAGCAGTGACCACTGGACCTTGAAGAAGAGGAAAAGGAACTTTTGAGAGAACTTTTATTTTTGTTACAGCAATTACCCAAGGGCTAGGAAAAGAGCTAGCCTCCTGCTGGAGTCTCAGGCACATCAGACTCCACCACCAACCTCCTGCTTCCTCCCTGCGAGGATTGCTATCTGCTGATGAGGCTCCTGTGAGTTCCAGGGCCTCTAGTTTGCTTCAGAGAAAAGAGTGCTGGAAATCGTCGCTAACGCACGTTTGCGAGCCGCTGCAGTCGAGAGCGCTGGAAAAATCATCGCGCTGCTGCCGCTGAGTGCTCGCAACACGAGACCATCGCTAACGCCCCTTTGCGAGCCGCTGCAGCCGAGACGCGCTGGAAAAATCATCGTGCGGCTGTCGCCGAGCGCTCGCAACCCCTACAGAATCATTGCTTCAAGACATCGCATTGCGGACGCCGTGCGTCCGCCATTTTCATCGCATCGCACCGCAACAGGCTCGTCGCATCGACTTCTCCCTCGCGGCAAGAAAGTCATCGCATCGGCGGCCTAGCGTGCAGAAGTTTGTCGCATCGTCTCCGCACACGCAACAGGATCATCGCCTTCGCCCTCGCGGCAAGGTCTCAGCGCATCGGCGGCCTAGCGTGCAGAAGTTGGTCGCATCGTCTCCGCACGCATCAGCAGATCGGCGCATCATCCTCCCTTGCGGCAAGGATTTTAACGCATCGCCGGCCTCGCGTGAGGAAAATCATCGCTACCACTTCTTTGCGACATTTTGTTGGTTTTGCTACTAAACCCAGGTACTTTGTGAGAGAAAGGGTCGCCGAGACCACTGCCTTGAATTTGAACCTTATTTTTGCAACCTTTGAACTATTTTTTGACAGTCCTTCAACAGCCATCCTATTTTTGACAGTCTTATGAGAGAAAGGGTCGCAGAGACCACTGCCTTGAATTTGAACCTTATTTTGCAACCTCTGAACGAGAAAGGGCGCAGAGACCCCTGCCTTGAATTTGAACCTTATTCTTGCAACCTTTTGAACTATCTTTGACAGCCCTTCAACAGCTATCCTATTTTTGACAGTATTGTGGCTTTTACAGTTATTGGTCTTGTGATAAATCTGCCTTTATATAAAGATACTTATTTTTTATAACTACTTGTGTGGTGTCCCTTTGTAGTGTTCCTCACTGTGTTACTGTGTATGGTCATAAATGCTTCACACACTGCCTCTGAGATAAGCCTACCTGCTCATGCTACGTTACCACAGGGTTGAGCAGGGGTATTAAAGAGGGTAGCCCTCTCACTCTGACTTAGGAAGAAGGGTCCCTACTTGGACAGTGGCCAGCCATTGCCAACTAGAGACCCCCATTTCTAACAATCATCTTAGCCAGAGTGCTCGTATCTGGATCAAGGTGAGCTTCCAAATGGAAATTAAAGTCCCCCAGGATCGTGAAGGTGTCACTGCAAAGGCCAGCTTCTAATAGAGTCCCAATTGACTCTAAAAACGCGGCTTTGGGACCAGGTGGTCTATATATAAGAATGCCCTTAAAGGCATTCTGCTGGGCTGAATAAAAACAAAACGATACCGCTTCACAATCTGTGTTTGATGCTGGAGAAGGGGTACACCTGCAGCCTTTGCTATTTATTTAACAGTTACACGTGGAATCAGTCACTAAACTTCCCTTTTAAGTTAAAAAAGCTAATAATGATTACTGTATATCAATAGTGGAGATTCATTTAACGTGTAGTTACATTCTATATCCTCTGATTGAAAATAAAAGAACATTTTACATACTATTTCTCATTCAGATCTGCACTTCAAGCTTGAGAGGTACATTACCAGTTTTTAGGAGTACCACTGCCACAGCCCCCACATCAAGCCACCCTCACACAGCTCTACGGGTATTGCCTGGTTCCTTACCTTTAAGTACCTACGATAGACCCGGACAGCCGTCTCTGGCAGAGGGTACCGGCGGACAAACTTCAGGTACAGAGGCCAAATACGGTGGTGCTGTGTGATCGGTAGTGCTCTCAAAGCACGGTCAAAAGTGCGCCGAGTGCGAGTGATCTTGTACTGATCCATGAGAAAGTGACAGTAATCCAGCCAAATTCGGGGCATCTGTAACAGCAGACAAAAACAACAATGGTGGGATCTAGGAGTTGGTGATGGTTGAGATAAGATATTATAGCAAAGAACCACTGCCCGACATCTGTAAAAGAACTGTTTCTGCGTCCTGCATGCCTATCATACAGCTCAACCTCTTCCAGATATTGTCCTGTACTGGAGACAGATCACCCAACTGGGAAAGGCCAATTTCACAAGAGTAGTCAACATGAAGCAAACATGAAAATATGCAAATAGCAGACACTCTAATGGAGCAGAAAGCACATGCATGCCTCTTCCACATCCATAAAATCGTCACTCACTCTCTGAAGTAATGACATTTTAACAACAGCTTTAAAACCCTTCCCATCAGTATTCCGTTTTGACATACTCAGATCAGGGCTTGTATGTTATTTGTAGGTAAAAAAAAGTTGACTCGGATGAACTGACACACATCTGTGGGAACCTTGGAGATATATAAGAGACATGTAAAAGAAAAAGCACTTGCGCACAGGACATGAAAAGTCGAAGACCTAATCAAACTTACTGCAGAGTCTGTCTGGGTGCCTCCCTTTCCACCTAATCGATACTGGAGGACTAGGAGAGCTAAGTGATCAAAGGCTTGCTCTTGGTAGAGGCAGGAGGCAGATAAGTATCATACTGGTTTTTGTGCAAAACCTAACGCAGAAGGCCTTCACCCAGCACTAGTTATGCACCTCATTCCTACAGATACAATAAGCACTTCTACCAATGCACCTTACTATGATCTGGAGCCCCATCCCCTAAAGGTATGCTGCACATGGAGTACAAATAACATGGCTGCTCCATGACTTGGAAAAGAACATTTTAACAAACAGTCTATCCAAATGTATTATAAAGATTCAAACGTGGCCAGATTCGAAGAACAAGGCTATGGAGTGGAAACCAGAGAACTAAGAATAAAGTCTAGAGTAGCAGAGTGACAAACTGCAGTCAGAGTATGAGATGACATTCAGCGAAGCCTATAAAATAAATGTTGACCGTGGGTAAGGAGGCGAGACAAGCATTCTGAAATTCATGCACGAGACAAGGTGAAACACTGAAAATAATACCAAGTGGTGCTCAGCGTAATCGATTAAAAACCTCGTCGGGTGTACTAAACGCTAAATAAATGCATTTACAATGCAATAACTATTGTATTGTAATTGCATTTATATAGCGCTTACTACCCCTGACGAGGCGTCGAAGCGCTTTTTCGGCGAGTAGCACGCTACTCCGGAACCCAAGAAGGATTAGTGTTGAATTAGTATAGTGAAATATGGAAGAAATTAGAGTGGTGGATAGGTTAGTCAGTTATTTGGATTCAGAAGGATAGCGGAGGGATAGAAGAGGGAAAAAGGTTTGCATTTATATGGAGCTTGTTACCCCTGATGGGGTGTTGAAGCGCTTTTTTGGGGGCGAGTAGCACGCTACTCCGGAACCCATAAGGATTAGTGGTGAATTAGTATAGTGAAATATGAAAGTAATTTGGAGTGGTGGATATTAGTTATTTGGATTGAGAAGGATAGTGGAGGGAAAAAGGTTTGCATTTATATGGAGCTTGTTACCCCTGTTGGGGTGTTGAAGTGCTTTTTTGGCGAGTAGCACGCTACTCCGGAACCCATTAAAGGATTAGTGTTGAATTAGTATAGTGAAATATCGAAGTAATTTGAGTGGTGGATGATATGTTAGTCGGTTATTTGGATTGAGAAGAGTAGCATAGGGATAGAAGAGGGACAGAGATTTGCATATATATATATATATAGCGCTTGTTACCCCTGATGGGGTGTTGAAGCGCTTTTTCGGCGAGTAGCACGCTACTCCGGAACCCATAAAGGATTAGTGGTGAATTAGTATAGTGAAATATGCAAGTAATTTGAGTGGTGGATATTAGTCAGCTATTTGGATTGAGAAGGATAGCGGAAGGATAGAAGAGGAAAAAAGGGTTGCATTTATATAGTGCCGGCCAGGGCCGGACTGGCCATAGCGGGCACCGGGCGTTTCCCCGGTAGGCCGCTAGGGTGGGGGCCGGTTTTGGGCCCCTGGGGGGCCGTTTTCGTTACCGGGGGTCGGCAATATCGGCCCCCCGGTAACAAAATCGGCCGAAACCGGCCGTCGCAAACTGCTCGGCTGCACTCCCCCTCACTCCAGGGGGGACCGGCTGAGCAGTTTGCCAGGGCCGGTTTCTGTTCCCGGTCCGGCCCTAGTGCCGGCTACCCCTAATGAGGTGTTGAAGTGCTTTTCATGCTCTAGCTACAACTATATAATAAGTTTATCCTCGGCCAATGTACGCTTTCATCTTCCACTTTTTTTTTTAAACGTAGTTTATTGAGTTATCAAACAAAAATAGGAACAAGACATGCATTTGGTTACAGTACAATTCCATACATATAGCATTGGCCACATTGATGAGACAGTAACATAGCTGTGGCACGTCTCTCCATAATAGAGCGGTATTTAGTTCCACCAAATGCTTATTTAGACAGTGCAGGTGATAATGCAGTTAAAGTAGTACATGTTCAAACAATAAAACCTTCCTCCTTCCCTCCCCCCCCAAAACATGTCTGCCATACTATTTGGTATATCACTATTACAACATAATTGGCAACAAGAACAAGAAGGCCATATTCGAAACTGTCGGATGGGAACATACTTCGTGTCGGCATTATTTAAACCATTAAAGGAGTAGGGGAAACGCCAGGAGAGGGGAGCCCAGGCCCTTTCAGTCGCCAGCACCATGCACAGATTCAATCACTGTCTTCTCCCTGTGCCTTAAAGAGTTCCAACATGGTTTCCCATGCCAGAGCTACATGATGCTTACGCAGTCCTCTGTATTCTTCTCTGTGTAGCGATGAGCTTTCGGCAGAGCTCCATTTCCAGACCTCCTCGTGCCATCCAGTCACAGGAGGCGCAGTGGAGGTCTTACAGCAGCGTGTTATCTGCCTTTTGGCTCCAAGAAGGACTAGGTCCACAAAATGTGTTTCAGTTTTTAATGATTCGGGTCTAGGGTAAAGTCCCAATATACAATGTTCCAAGGTGTCCCACTGCAGTCGCCCTGTCAGGGACACTAGGGCTTCCCTAGTTTCCTCCCAATAAGTGAGCAGTGTGGGGCAGGACCATAACATAAGCAGTAAATCCGCATAGTCAGTTCGGCAGCGGGGGCATGAGGAAGGGAGCACAGGGAAGATTCTGAGCAACTCGAGGTAAGCCTTTTGGAACAATAAAAACTAAATGAACTTGAACCGCATGTTGCAAGGTATTAAGCTGGAATACTCCATCAACAAGCTCCATTCTTTGTCATGGAGTGCGCGGCCAAGGTCCGTCTCTGATTGGGCCCTTAGTGGTGCAAGTGAAACGTGTAAGTGGGAGCGTAGGCCCTTATAAAGCCATGTTTGCCAGTTCCCATTTTGTGAACTGCTTGAACAAAGGCATGTGTGGCAGATTGTGTGGCAATGCAGCGATGGAAGATATATCCAATGATGCCATAGACACGAGTCTGTGAAAATAAAGAACCTCCCTTGACCCATCAGTGCTCGTGCTCCTGCTTGGGTCTGGAAGGGTAAAAAACACAAAGTATGGCGGCTCCCCTGCTAAGGCGGAGGAGCGTCACTCCACTGCTTTCAGCAGTGGAAATAAAGGAAAAATAAAACGATAATAACTAGTTATCATTTTATTTGTTCCTGCTGCAGCGTCTTTGTGGGCGAGGCTGCTCTGCTCTCAGAGCAAGGGGGAGGAGTGCTGAGCACTCTGTAAGTGCGCAATGACTGTTTGGCCAGCCCTCTTGGGGCGGCCAAACAGTCATGCGCTCTTTGCATGTTTTCCACCCACGCTGCATTACAGCCTGGGTGGAGAACATGCCCAGGCTCCCATTCCCTGGACGAGCGCCGAACCATGACGCTCAGACCAATCACAACGCTGCATTGCAGTGTTGTGATTGGCCAGGGAGGCCTGGGTGTTTCCTGTTCCGGCCGAGCGGAAGGATGACCTGGAGAGACGACGGAGGAGAGACAAGATGCGGCGAGGAGGTAAGTTTTATTTTCTGGAGGTGCTCCGATTACCACCGTCCTATTTCACAAAAGCATCAGCCTGTATCACATTGGCATCCTTTTGCAACTGCTGGACACGAACAAGGAGAGAATATTTGGTCAACAGACAAAACGGCTAACCTCTGCATCCGAGACCCCTGTTCTAATCTCTGCCTCGAACCCTGACAAATAACTGTCTAATGCTGGGCAAAACACTTATGTCGCATTGTAGTGGGACCCTGGTCCCAATTGTTTTTTCAGTCCGACAGTCAGTCTTATATCGGACTATCTGCCCAAAGCATACATTCCAGTCAAGGGCAAGTCAGACAAGTGATTGACTCTTGCCCAGCCCTATAGGCCTTTCTGGACCGCCCACCATAAAACGTGGCTGCCTGCCATAGCCCTTACATGCAATTGACTCTGATACTGCCGTGCTCACCTGCAGACATTCCACTGGCTGTACCCTGGTCATTCAGGCCTTTTAGGAGCAAGCCAACTCATGTGACTGACATTGCCCCAGTGGCTTTCAGACCAGACCCTAACATTTGACCACTTGGTACAGCCCTACATGACATTCATCGATAGCTTGACTATTACTCTACTACTATCCTTCTGGCCTGCAGGCGTGCACTTGGCATGCCACGGACTCTGCCCCAGCCCTGCAGGCCTTTCATAGCCTGCTATGCGACTGACACTGTCGCAGCCTATACGCTAGACAATGAAAACACTGCAATGTCACTGATTCTGCCCCAGGCCTCTCGCAACGTTTCCGGCCAGTCCACCTCTAGCTAGTAATAAAAATCCCTATTCGTATAAACCACGCTGCCCTATAGCAACCTCGACTTGAGACAGCAGCTCGGCAGGTGTCACGAATTTCAAATCCCCAACAAGCAACCAAGGAAACTGGTGTAAAAAGATGCAGGAACTGCTCGTGAGTTACTTGAAGAAAATGTTTATGCAGCCACAAACACTGTGCAAAAGAAACAATTGATGGACGGAATGCTGGACAAAGCAAACATTCACCCCCAGTCACAAGGATCTGGGTTAAATCCATCATTCTTTTGCTCATCACACCACCCCAGTTTGGACCCAGCCATATGCAAATCAGTCTTGACCCTGTTCCTTGTGGGAACAGCCCAGCACGAACTGCCAAGCCAGGTCCTCCCTGGACCGGAAACAAGCATCCTGGGACCGGTTTCAGGGCATCACCCCTCATCAGCCAGGTTAGCTTGAATCCAGTGGTGTAGTGAGCACGGGACCCACGTCTGGGCATACCCTTCCCACTTAGGGCGACATATGCAAAAGACACTGTGACACCCTCCGGCCAGGCACCACCTTATAACTGTCACAAGTTCTAACATAAACCAGATCAGAACAGTCTGATCACATTACCTATTACATAGAAAACATTCCACAACAACTACACAGTACTTAAGTGGACATTACTACACACCACTTTCATTTCCACCACCAAATCCACCATCTTCACGCCCTCCCTCTACATTTCTACCTACACCACCACAACTCTCAAACTCACCATCCCTCATCATCAGAATTAGATTGTTAATATCTCTCAGGAACAAAGCGACTCTCCTCAAATTCCATGTTTGACCATTGCCCAACACCACCAGGTTTCAACTTCACCCAATCCCCCCACATTGATGTAGCTCTTTACCGTAGTACTCATCCTTTTCCATCTTTCATGATACAACTTCAATTCACAAATCCACAAAGGAACCAATTTTGTTCCCGGTTTCCAACCCTCATCATCTCAAAAGGTGACTTCCCCGTATAGTCATTTATGGTGGTTCGATAAGTCCTTAACATTTCCTTCATAGCATCTTGGATAACCAACCCAGCATTGCATACTAACTCCAAAATTCCTGTTATCAACCGGTTAACCCTCTCCACTTGACCGCTGCCCTGGAGGTTGTAAAGACAAGTACACATATGTTTAACTCCAATGCCAGTCAATAATTGATTAATATCTGAAGATGTCAATTGAGCCCTATTATCGGTCACTAAGACACAAGCCATACCTTCCCACCTAAACACTTCCCCTAAAACCGGTATGGTGGACCTGGTGGTAAGCAGTTTCATTAACACTACTTCAACCCATCTGGACTTAGCATCCACCATAACTGCATGAACTTCTCATGTTTAGGCAAAAATGCAAAAGGCCCAATAAAATCCAAAGAGACCTCCTCCCAAACAAAATCAGCCTCACACATATTGATCATCATTGATGGATGCCAAACCCACCTTCAAACATTTTTTGAATTTTTACAAACCTTACACTCTTCCACCTACGTTTTACCTGACTGTCCAACGTGCCCACCAAAACTTCTCTTTCAACCTCTTCAGTTGAAAACACTGACCCAAAAGCCTTTCATGTGCCAGAAGAATCAATTTGGATCCTATACCAACCAATGATACAAACCTCTCGCCCCTCATCACCACCTTATCTCCACACAAAGACAACTCATCAACGACTTTAAAAAAAGGTCTCACACTAACTGGAAACATGCTTTTATACCTCGCTCCCCCTCTGACTAAAGTAACAACTGCCTTCATCGTAAGGTCTTCATTCATCACTCTGACCCATTTCTCCCTAGAAATACTGCCTTCAAATCCCTCCTTAACATCCAAAACACAAGCTACCACTTCATCAGTTTCAAAATCCCCTTCATCTACTGCTCTGTCTGGTAATCGTGACAAGCAACCTGCTACTTTGTTTTTCCACCCCGGAACATATTCAATCATGCAATCATACTCCATACACCTCACAGCCAATCGTGCCAAACACCCAGAACAATGTTTCATCCCAGAAGGCCTAAGAACCTTAAGCAAAGGTGTGTGATCTGTACGCAAAACCACCTAACTTCCCCAAATGAATGTACATAAGAAATTTGTGGCCCAAGCTGCTGCTAATGCCTCTAGGTCAATGAGTGAATAATTTCTGTCCACCTCAGTCAATAATCGAGACACAAACGCAGCTGTCTTTTCTCAAACCTTCATGATTCTGGGGCAAAACATCTCCCACTCCTATAGGACTGGCATCCATTGTTAGAAGCGTTTTAGGCAGGAAAAGCAGTCTGTTGAGCTTTCTCCCAAACAAGCTTGCTCCTCTTCCTCAACAAAATCCTCAAAACATCTGATTTGCTAGCAAACTCTTTCACAAACTTCAAAAAATATTCCACAAGACCCATGAACGATCTTAATTTGTCTCTATTATCAGGTGTTTCCACACTGTCAATGGCACTCACCAAGTTCAATTTTGGCTTTGCTCCCTCCCCAGATAGGAGATACCCTAAGTACTCAACTTCCTGTACTAAAAACTTGAACTTTTCCTTACATAAAGTCAAACCAGATTCAGCAATGCAAAGTAAGAACTTGTGTAATGTTTCATTGTGTGCAGAAATGTGTCCTCCAAAGATTGATATGTCGTCCTGAAAAATATCAAGTTTTTAACACAACTGATAATACCTCTAGAAAACACTTGGCGCTGATGACAAGCCAAACAGCACCTACTGAACTGGAACCCCCCCATCACTGGTAATAAAGTCTGTCAAATCCCTTAAATCTGGATGTCACATAACCTGATGGTAGGCACTTTTCAAATCTAGTTTTGAAAAATACCTACCACCAAACAACAACAAAAATTAACTCATTGATATTTGAGAGAGGATAAAAGTCCATGACAATATTCCTGTTGAGACTACGCAAGTTGACATAGAATCTTAATGAGCCGCCTGGCTTCTTCGTAATCACCAGCGGCAAGATCTACTCTGCAGCTTGGACTCCTTCAATTATTCCATCCGCTATCATCTGATCCAAATTTCCTTTGACCTCGGTCCTGATTGCCAAAGGAATCTTTCTTGCAAAATGTCTGATCAGTATTGTCCCTTTTTTCAAAACAATCTTGTGGGCATAACCCTAGGCCAACCCAAGCATGCCTTCAAAAATCGTTTGGAACTCTTTTAAAACCACATGCAGTTCCACTTCATCTTCAACGAGCATAACCTGATTGGCGGCCCTCGGATTCACAATAATGTGTAAATCGTATTGATGGGACCAACCTAGTATAGGTGGTCCAAGGTCTGCCACATATACTTTTCCAGCTGTTTGTTGGGTTGGAACTTAATTGTTTTAAGATTAAATTCTATCACCGCCGTGTCAGCTTCCGGATACGCTTTCAAAATTACATCAGCTGAGTGGAGTATTTCCTCAGGCCACGTGACAAACAAGATTTTCTGTATTACCGTAACCAATGATCCAGAGTCTACCATCAATGAGATCTCTTTACAATTAAGACTGAAAATGGCTTTGGGTCGAAGTTTCCTCTTAACGCCACTGTCCAGTTCATTTCCATTGTCTGTATCAATCATCAACACTCTGTGTTCAGCTTCAAGTGCTTCATCACCTTTCTCTTTCCTCCACCACTTAAGCTATACTTATTGCATCTTTCAACAAGGGGTTAAGAGCTGCTCAAAGTCATTCTTGCTTTTTTTTTTTTTTACTGTGATGTTACACAATCAGTTAATCTCTAATTAATTTGACCGTCATCATCCCAAATTGAAAGTTAGTTGCTAACTCACGTAAGCAAGCTACAAAGTCATGAACTGTTTCGCTGGTTTTTGTGGTTAAGTATAAAACTTGTGGCAATTCATTACAACATTCACAGTTTTTGCGAGCCAAGTTTGTAAGCGTAACTTCGCCTCTTTGTAGACATGTGTTATGTAATTTTCCTGGATATCATGCACAGTAGGTAAATATTTGAATACATGCTGGCCTTCCTTGTCAAGTGAGCCAAAAAGGGGAGCTGTTTTGCTAATAGGTGGAAAATCCATGCCATCTAATTCTTGCAAATAGCTGTCAAATATTTCGATCTAATCCTCCCATTCGACTGGAGGATTACCAGGTAACATCAAAAAGCTGGGCGGAGTGAAGATACATTGGTTGAAATTCATGCTGCACAATAGAGACAAGGTTAATGTATGTCAAATTGTGCAGTGCGTATTAATCCAATAAACCACTAGGTGGCACCAGAGGCTAAATTTCTTGACTTGTCGAACTCTTTCATTTGGCAAGCCAAAAGGAATATCTGTGGGCTGAAAGTGAGACATGAGGAAAACTGAAGCAAAGACAAGGATTTCTTTTTTAGGTCTCGCCTGGGCGTTGGAGCACGCATGCGCTCCTCGCTCTGCGAGATCTATTGTGGACAAGCAGATTTCAGAAGGGGACTCGAAGCCCCGCCCCTCATTTCCATTGGGTAGCGTCAGCGTTTATGGTAAACGCTGGCTTCCCATTGGAAAGGAGGGTTTTTCGTTGCCTCCCTTTGGCTTTTTGGTCTGGCCCATACGGACGGGATCGCCTGCTTCACGGCTGTCGTGAAGACTTTTCTTATCTGCTTGTTTATTTAACAAGCAGATAAGAAAAGTCTTCACGACCGCTGTGAAGCAGGCACGGAGCTCAGAGGCGCAGGGGGTCACGGGGAGGACAGGGGGATCCCGGCAGACTCTGTGTGTCGTGTTCATTTTTGCATCGCGCTTTCACTTTAAAGCGCGATGCAAAAATAAACACGCTGCTGCTTTTGGGAAGCTGGGTGTTTCTAAATCGAGAAGGGACCTTGGCAAGTTATTCATGAAAATCCCACTTAGATCCATATCAGAGGACTCCTGGGCAGGCAGCACGCTGCAGTAATGTATGTCAATACCCCCCCCCCCCCACACACACACACGCACACACCGACTGGGCGATGATCGCCTTTCAGAAGCAGCGCCGCCGCAAGTGCTAAGGGAAATGGCAGACAGTGGGGCATTGACAGCGCCCTGATATACACTGATGAGGCCTCGGCAGCTGGGTGCTACATTTTAAGCGGTGGCCACGGAGAGTCGTGGTGCTGACAAGGGGAGGGGGGCCGGCCAGTTCCCTTTCTGTTTTGATTATGCGCCCCTGCCTCCCCCCTCACTTCCCTAAACAGCAAGTGTCATTCCTGGTGGTGTGGGAAAGCGTTTCGCTTCATGCCTCCCCTCTTGTGTCTCCGGAGCTGGTTGTGTAATTGTCAGCTCAGCGTGAAATTCCCAAAAGGCTTGGTTTTACAGCCGTCCCCAAGTGTGTGAAACTGGGGAAATTAAGCGTGAACATTAATGACAACTGCCGTCACTTCCCCCCCTCTCCCCGGGCTCGCTATTCTCTCTTCACACTGGTGTCTGAATTAACAAGCTGCGGAAAAAAGTAAGCCAGGAAACACAGCAGAAATGCACCACACAGTAATAGCTAGGCAGAACCCAGCTGATAAACACACCTCTGCCCCGCTACCCACCCCTGCCAGTCCCCCGCCTCCTCCCCCTGCGAGTCCATCATTTTGTGCCTTATGCATTCCCCCCGCTGCCAAACATTTTAAAAACCATTCCTTGGCGCTAATGATGACCTGCTCAATTTAAAACACGCAGCGTGTCTTACTTTTTGGGGGTGCCACATTTGCACCTAAGCGATCTTTCCCGTCCTATAACTTGACTTTTTACCCTTTTAACTTAACAGGTTACCTTGACGTGATGCTTTATATTCCTGACAGTGGCGTTCAAAAATTTTACTTATGCGTGTGTTTTTTAATTTTTTTTATTTGGGGGTGTTTCGCTAAGTGACTGGGGACTTTTAATTGGCCCTTGGATACTGACGACAACAGGAAGCAAATAAAAAAACTTGCTGTATTTCAAGCGGCGCTGTCGGCCCGTCAGTGTTAGATTTAACGATACAATAACATCTCATGGGTGAAAAGTGAGCTGGCGCTGGTAGAAGGGAAGGTGTGTTTTAAACTTCAGAAAGCTTTGTGGCACTGGGATGCGCGCCCGGAACTGTTAACCGTGTCAGGTGTTTGCTTTGAAGCCAACTGGTTGGTTTTTTTGGGGTTTTTAACCCCAGCAGTGTGGCAGCTTCTGTTGCAGAGAAGCGCGGTGTAAAAGTTTGTTTTCCTTCTCTCAGACTCACCCACCGAAAAAACAGCTTCCCACTTAATTGCAACTATGATTTGACGCGTGATAGATCGCCTGTCATCCGGCTGCCTTTGATCTATTCAGTCTTGATTCATATCAATAAATCACTCGCCATGGTAACCCAGGCAAGAGTGACGCAGGGCTCGCCCTCTAGATACTATGATCCAGACAGGCACAATTATTACGGCATCTGGCACAACTTCCGTTAAGATGCCAGGGATTTGGCCGGAAGTCATTCAGGTTGGTAGTCACGTAAAAAGAGTTCACTAAGACAGCTGCGACGGATGTAGGCTCTTCTGTGCAGGGAGTGAGTGGTAGATACAGACTCCTGGTGGGTAGCAGCGCTGGGCTCGAGGCACCTTACGATTGCAGAATCGGAAAAAAATGTGCACTGATGTCCGGCTCCTTCGGAATAACAGCAACACCCACAAAGTTGCCACCAATGCAGCCGTCTCTCCTCCCGGACAGTCTTTTCTTTTCGTTGTGTGCGTTTCAGGTTATTCTGTTCCCTTTTATCTCTCTCTCTTTGTTCTTCCTGACTCTTCCTTCCTCGCTCATGTCTCACTGTCTCCTCTCGTCAGTCCTTGTCTGTCTCCCCTCTCCATGTCCTTTTCCCTCCATCACCCTCTCTCTGTTTCTTAAAAGATGTCTCCCGCCCTATCTCTCCCTCCTCTGTACCTCACTCTCTCCTTCCCTTATCGCTTTGCTTCTCATCTGCCGGTCTCCCACCTCCTCTTCCCAGCCCCTCTCTTCTCAGAGTCTACCCTCCTCTCGTTTCCTCTTATTTCTACCGCATCTGCGCACCCCTCTTTTTTTAGGTCTCGCGTGTAGCGTTGCAGCGCAACGCGCTGCTCGCTCTGCGAGAACTCTTGTAATGAAGGACATTTCAGAAGGGGGCTTTAAGCCCCACCCCTCATTTTCATTGGCTGGCGTCACCGTTTATGCTAAACGGTGGCCTGCCATTGGAAATGAGGGTTTTCTGTAGACGCCCTTTCGCCTCCGAGCCGGACTCGGTGGCCTGCTTTGCGTCTGTCGCAAAGCACTTTCTTATCTTTATGGGGCCATGTGTTAGAAACACATGGCCCCATAAAGATAAGAGATCGATGCTTGTTTAATGTATTTCTAATGGTAACTATTTGTAGTGTCAGTACAGGCGTCGTTTATGCCTTTGAAACACGCTTGGAGAATTGTGAAAATGTTTTTGAGCTTGTGATCTTTGATTAGAGAATGTTTGCAGTGCCATACTTTGAGTGTTTGTTCTGAATATGATTAAGGAGATGCGTGCAGAGCATGACCAGCCCTTGAACAGTATGGCCTGCTCTGCAGCGCTCGGCACAACATGCGGGACTGGGACGTCCTCCTACGGCCAGGGCAGCTTTGTTTAAAAACAAAAACTCAACCCCAGACTGCAGCACTGCTTTGCTGTGCATGGACTTCTTCTCTGAATGTCACCCTCGCTTCCCCACCAAGACGAACCTGCAAGCAGAGCAGTAACGGAGACACAGCCCCCTCCCCCGGAATGGCTTTCAGGATAAACACAGCCCTGTGTGCCTGCTAGTTTCGGCACGCTAAGCTGTTTGAAAACAGTCTACGGGTTCTCGCAATTAGAAGAAAAGCGAATCAGATTAGGAACTGTAAGAGGGATGTTTGTTTTCGGTGTTTGCCTGGCACTCACTGCAATTGAGTAATCCCTCCTGACTGCCAAAATATCCAGTTTTTCTGTAATAAAGCGCTTGATGCTAAGTTGCCGCCTGTTTCTAAGCGCTCTCTGTGTGGGCAGAGGAAGGACGTGAACTACAACGAATGAAGAGATTTGCCCACGATCACTCAATGTTGCCAAGTGAAAATGCTGATCGAGCCTCCTGGGTCCAGAGTAGACATCTAAGTCAACGTGTACCGTATTATAACAAAAATATGTTTTTCCTTTTAGCGCTTTTTGCCACCAGCTGTTGCCTTGTAACGCGGCACATTACAAATGGACCCAAGCCGTTCACCTCAAAAGTATCCCATATAAGTAACTTCATTGTGAGTCTCATATTATATAATCAATGCTGCGAGAATATTACCCCCCACCCCACTCCGTAATGCCCCAAGCCACCCTGCGCATCAGTGCAGTGGAATCGACCAGGTATTCCATCCGGTTAGACCCGCACTACTTTCAGCCACCAACTAATTCAACAAGAGCAAAGTGTACCTGCAAACAAGCACCTTTTTCACCTGGGAGTTGATAAATATGAACTTTCTTTGTGTGCAGTCATTTATTTAGTGTTTGACATTTGCATTTAGCCCGGGCTTTAAGTGGGCCGGGACCTGCCGCTGTTTCTAAAAAGCAGCTGCTCAGACGGGCTCTCCATATTTGCTCGCACCCTCGGTAAAATAAATATACCTTAGCTCTGCAGCAAAGCCACCCTTCACTTCCTTTGAGGTAACTTCAGAAAGGACTCGTTAAAGTTCTTTCACAGTCTCATCATTTCAGAAGTGAAGCATTTTCAATATTCTATACAACGAAGCCATAGTTGTTGCTTATTTATCTTATGCAACTTACAACCATTGACAAAGCCAATAGTGCTGACTAGTTACTTGTTGTATTATATATCTGACTGGATGCAATGACAGAAGCTTTACATTTATGTGTACTGAATGTGTGGTCGGAGTTTTACTATCATGTAAGAGCGCAACAGCTTATTTTACATTACTCTGTTGTACATTTATTGTTTTTTCGGAAACAGTAATGCATTTGATATCATTTTTTTTCAAGTGTTATAGTTTATTGAGTACTGAAGGGTTAACTGTGCATCAACAGGAAAGTGACTGTCACTGCAAGATGGCGACTAAATTTACTGGTGCGATGCGAGAGCTGTGTAGTGCAAGGTCCGCCCTTACGTCTCCAGTGAGGTAGAAAGGGTCCTGAGCGCAGTGCCCACTGCCGTCTGCCTCGGTAGCTTTCAGTACAGGCTTCACAGGCGGGCGATCGCGGTGCTTTGATTGTGGGAATGTGAACTCAAGGTAGTTACAGAGGCGGGAGGTGTGAGAGCATGCCCGTTTCTTACATGGAAATTCACGAGGATGCTGGGTTGGACGGGAGCATACTTAAGGCTACCAGGCCGGAGCCTTCTGCCACCCTGCCTCCCCACCCCCTAAAAGGTAACAAGGCATTTTTGTTACCTCACACAGGTCCCTGCTCCTGATATGCCGTGGTCACTGCACTGTGTATCTCTTGAAGCCGTAACATTATCCTTTGTATGCAAGGATAACCTGCGATTTAGCAGCCTTTGGAAATGCTGGCACACAGCTCTCCACCCGGCTGGATGCCATGAGTGCTCATTTGTTCAACTTTTATGGCTTCTCGTTTTGTCAGAGCGACACACAGGGCGCCTTTCTCTTATGCAAAACAAGTGTCGGTCTTCTTGAGAAGCGCACTACCTGATACATATACAGCGATGCAACCTGTGTCCACCATGTACTAAACGCATTGAAATGAAAACTAAGACTAAACTCTCATACTTTTCCTTCGGACTGTAGGTTTTTAACGATTGTTCCCGGACCAGTAAATCGCGTGTGTTTTCAATGGCCGATCTTTAAGTTAACTGCAATCAAATTGCCTGTTTTGTTTCAAAACTGATTTAATAGTGCCCATGACAGCCTTTCAAATCTACACATTCTGTAGAACGAGAATGTTGCATCAACATTGTTAGCTATGTAACAAAATGCAACAGACAGCTTTCGTTCCTTCGTGTACTTTTTAACCAACCTCCAATATGCAAATTCATTTTGCATCTCGCTACATTCAAAGGAAAGACCACGAGTTTAGCAGGAAGATGGTAGTTACGTCACTGTTTACAGCCCCATGCTATAGAAAGTTCAAGTCCTGGTCAGGCTTATTCAAATGCAGTTGAAGCTAATTCGATTATCTGGAGTTTTTATCTGCATGCTCACGTTCGGAACGTTGGTAACCCAAACGTGCATGGCCTTTCATACTTAGTCTATGCTCATATTTATATACGCATGCATCCGTAATTGGTGATCTAGCTAAGTACTCAAACCTGTGTTGTGCAATAATCTGCAATTAAAAAATGTAAAAAGCATAATAGAAATGCAAGATCACTTGGTAGACAATTGGTTTTTAAAACATAAATAAAAAGCATTGTCATTTACAATGCCAATAGCTTAAACTCGCGTAAATGCGAGACCTATTGCATTGCAAATGCTTGTTCCTAGAAGGTAGGCTCTACATATTATTCATATAGCGTTGTGCCCTTCTTGCCACAGCTCATGTTGAAGCCACAAGGGAAGAGCGGACGGTACAACAGCACGTGCATCAAAGCGGCACCAGCAGGGGACGCTAAGAAGTTCCTACAAGGCACTATTGCCCCAGTCCCCGTCCCAAACCCCCTCCGCCAAGGAAAACAAAAAAAATCTTGCCGCGGCTGGTGCCGACTTCGGCAGTTCAAAGCCTATGAAAACAGGCTGAAAATTCAATGTGTACGGTGGTTTTCAGCTCCTGTTCCTTGCCACCGTGTGATATCAGCTTCTCAACGGTTGACTGTGTGAAGGGAGCCAATACTGTGCGTCACACTGTGGCACCGTGTGAGTTGGCAGGTCTGTCTCACTGGAGGTCAACATATAAGAAAGAGGTACCAGGAATTAATGAATTCAGCAAATATGGGAAGCCATAAATCCTGTCCTCTGCGGACAAAAACAAGCAAAAAAAGTGCTATAGAGAGAGCAGGGGAGGGGAGAAGTAGTACCTGGATCACGTCAGGAGCAGCAAACGGGCACTGTGTAACTTGAATCAATCTGTGCTTGGTCCTGCCACAGAAAGAATCGAAGTGGCACTAGCCAATTAAATAGGCTGCAAAGAGAAAGAGCACTGGAGCCAACAAATGGTAAGCAAAAGCCAGGCTCCAAACAGTTTTTGTAAACAAGTGTCTTGCAAGCAAGACTGAATGTGCTAGCGCATGCTCTTGCCGGCTCAACCCTAAAAAGCTGTGAAATTTCAGTCTACGATTTGAGGTAGCTGGATGATATTATCTGCATGCCGAATTGAGGGGGAGGGTCACTTGCTGCTTGATGTGGTATGGGGCAAATATGGCAGGGCTGCTGCTCAAATATGAAAAGGGTGCTGCAGCTGACAAATGCTCAAGATGCTCCTCAATGTGCAAGTGGTACAGGTAAAATATGCCAGGGATGTTGCACACATGTGCCAGGGCTTCTTTTCAAGCACGCCCAGAGTACTGCTGATCAACTATGCCATAGATGTTACCAAGGTGACAGAATCAAAATGCACCCCAGGTGCCGTCTAATTATGCCAAGACTGCTACTAAAATACGGTAGTTCTGCTGCTCACGTATGAATGGGCTTTTTAATGAACCAGAGGTGTTGTTCAAATATGCGATAGCTTCCCCAGAAGTAACAAACATCAGAATCTTAAAAATCCTTGTCAGACAGATTATCCTCAAGCTTAGCTTTACTAAGCAGTGGTCAGGACCTCCTGCTACAACACACCTCCTCCACATACACCAGACCCAGTGCACCTGCCAATGCAGCAGACTCCTTTCATCCCCCATAAATATAATATTTTGACAATTTAAATAAAAAGCACTTTGGTGTTCCCTTAATGGTTATTTTTACCACACTTCTGGAACTCATACTCTCGCCATAAGAAGGCTGAAAGCAAGCTTACCCTGCTGGAATGTGAAACTATTACCTGCAAACACATGGAACAATTTAAACCACTTTGCCACCTTAGTCTGATTCCATGCTTCCAATATGCTATCCCCTTAATATGGGATCGCTCTAATGAACTGGGGCACCACAGCCACAAATGTCAATATCTGTTTTCCCCTTCCAGCACCTGCTAAGGATCTCCAATTGAACACACCATTCCTGCAGCCAGGCACAATCCCCTCCACCCTCCAACACAGAAACCTTCAGACCCTCATGTACCTCGTCCTGGAGCTTTCCATAAAGTACAGACCTCTGCACAGCCTCCCACAATACCAATTCACTCTACCGCATCCTCTTAAACAAGTGTTTTTTTCTAAGGAAGCTCCCCAGCCACCTCTCCATCCTCCAGCCACCTCTCCATCCTCCTGCCCCCTCTCTCTCCACCCTTTTTGCAGACTCTCAAATACATCTGCACCATTTAATCAAGGTCCCATAGAACCATTTATTCCCCTCATTCACTCACAAACCTCTCTCCGTCTTACTCACACACTTCTATCCGATCTCAGTTTCCCATAAGCTTGTTCTAGCAATATCCCACACACCTCCATCCATCATAGCCTCACAAATACTAACTTCTCCTCTCGTAGTCCCCCTCCAATTAGTATGCAACCCTTTCTGAAGTCATCCTTATAACACACCACCACATCAACCTCCCTTCCAAACAACCTCTCCCAGCACCAGCTTACCATCTCGCAACCTTCCACATCGCCTCTTTACCATCTAACAACCTCACACCCACCTCTTAGCCCATCGACAGCATCCTAAGCTTCTCTTGTCCTCCTTAACAGGCTCACACATAACTCTCTAGTTTCCCACAGCAACCCACACCACTTTCCACCTTTCTGTATCCTCCTAGACCACCGCCAGCCCACACACCACCATTCTCCACCATGCACCCATATTTCTCCACACAATGCTTCACATTACTAGAACCTACCAGATGTGTCGACACCACTCTCTTCAGCACCTCAATGCCATCTACTGAACTTTCCAATGCCTTCCATACCATCTCTCAATCCTCCAATACCACTGTTATGTCACTATCACACCTCTCATACCACCTCTCCATGTTCATGTAGGCTTACTTAACACAGCCAGCCTCTCACAGCCACCCACACTCCTTTCACCTAGCCTCATCCTCTCACAATACGTCTTCACCTTCCTGCAGCCTGGCACACTGCAGGTTCCCACATACCTCAGCACATTATGGCAGTCTAACATACAACATGTCTACTTCTGAAGGCTCGCACACACCTCTGCACCTTTCTGCAGGCTCCCACATCACCAGTTCATCCGCTCTGCAAGCCTTCATTACCCTCATCTCATCCCTCCTGCCGGCTCTCACACTGCTACGCTCTACCAGTCTCCCAAACACCTCTGTGCCTTTCTGCTCACTCACCACCTCTCCATATTTCTTCAGTCTTCCACATGACCTTTCCATCCTCAGAGATCCCACCACCGCCCCCGTCTCGCCATGCTCCTGCAGGGTCCAAAGCCGCATCTGAGTCTATCTGCAAGCTCCTATATCTTCATAAGCTACCTCTTCTTGCCCCACCACAGAATCTGCATATGTTTTTATCCTTACCATAGCCGTAAACATCTCTTTACCCTCCCACATCCATGCTAAGACCCCTTCATCTTCCTGCAGCTTCCCATACCACTGCCTCACATGCCTGCAACTTCCCAAAATAATTCACCCTCTGTAGGCTCCAGCAGGGTACACAACTCTTCCAGCATCCTCCCACACAATCTTTATATGCGCCGCCAGCCTCCCCAGACCCTATGATTCTGGCCATAGTATCTAGCACACTTTGGCATAGCATAGCACATGTCTCCAACCTTGTAGATCCACCTACACATCGGTCACCTTCCTTCAGACTTGACACAAGTTTTCATGTCTTGTCCAGTTTGCCACACAACCACTAGACCATCACGTAGGACACCAAACACCTCTCCTCCCAGTCACAAGCTCCCAAACACATTCTAATCCTCCTACAGCTTCCCACACTACCTCTCAACATGCTTGCTATGTCACTCACACCTTATCACTCTTCCTCAAGCTCAAACACCCTTCTCCATCCCCTCCAGGGGCCTAAACATATTGTTCCATTCTCCTGAATTGTCCCTCATACCTTCAGCTTTTGAAAGCTCCCACAGCCCCTACGTTCTCCCACAGCCCCTTCATTCTCCCACAGTCCCTTCATTCTCCCACAGTTACCTTGTGCATAAACACCAATGCCCTCTCATGGCAGTTGTTCACCTCTTCAAACCCAGGGTCAGTCACACACCGTGCCTTCACCTGTTTCCGGCGCTGTTTCAAGTAGTTGTACCATAACTTGTAGCTAGAAATGAAAAAAGAAAGTCAGTGAGAAGTTACCTCTCTGGCAAGCCCTATTCCTTGGAGTACATGTTTGTATAATGCTGAGCTTCAAGAGAATGCCCAATGCTCTTTGCCCACCTCTCTTTTTCTGGGTCAGATGCCTCTTTTTCCACAGCCACTGAAGCATATATGCCAGATTATCAATATCAGTTGCTATACTGGTTCCTTTTCTGCAAAACACATTGACATTTCTATACTTCCTTTCATTTGCTCTCATTAAAGACCTTTGGTAATTACAATATAGAACAATATGAATTTCCCTGAGGAGTATTTACACTGCTGTGCATTTTACCTCCTGGCAATTGATCTGTTGGAATTTAAGTGAAAGAGCAGTGGTGCACTTGCTCGTTTGACAAAGTGCACCCAGGGACTTTTTTCTCTGCCAATGTGTATCAGCAGCAGTCTCAGGACAGCTAAGACATATAGAAAATAAGAAGCTGATCAACTGCACCAGCAGGCAAACATTATTTCAGGAATTCAGTAGAAAAACATATTTCAGGAAAAAGACAAGCATAACAGCTGGATGCAAAGCACTGCAAAAGTGAATAGATCAGGTACAGACAATAGCCATCTTCTTTCTTCCACCTACTTTAGACGCAAGCCTCCATAGTTGTAAAGCCAAGAATGTAATTTTTCATATTGAGAAAATGTTATACTTTGTTATCCGTATTAGTATAGCATGTGCCATTTCTGGATGTCTGTGAGATTTCTCGTTGATGAGATCATGAGGTTAAGATGGCATGATTTTACTAGAGGTGAACATCGAACTGTTTGGTGTATTATGTAACAATGATAGGGCAGAATGGCTGTGCCATTAAATTAGTGCAGCATGGTTAAAAGGTTGTCCACTGCCCAGTATGAATGTTAGTGCTGCTAATGGCATTCTGCCAGATATAAAGCTGGAGACATACAGGACACAAGCGTGTGGTAAGGTTAAGCTCACATCTAACAATTGTGCAAGATAAAATTATGTGACCAGCATGGTGGGCAGATGGGGTAGCAAATTCTGGCCTGCTATTTTGCTTTGGTGCATGTAGGAAACTGGGTTTTTGTTGCAGCAGCACCCCCCCCCCCACACACACACACACACACACACTTTATGACTGGTATTTGAAGCAACTTTGAATGGAGTGCACTGGGTTCCTGCTACCCTGGTCCACAGTGCCAGTGTTCCTTCCCCAAAACAAGTTAACTGGTCAACTGATCCCCAATTGGCCAGACCTTTAACACCTCTGTAAGTCCCAAGTAAATGGTACCCATGGTACCTAGGGCATAGGTACTAAAGAGGGTCCCAATGAGCTGCAGCATATCTTGTGCCACTTTAAGGGACCCAGAACCAAACTCAGGCAGACTGCAACTGCAGGCTGCATGACAAGGTGCTTTAAAAAGTGAAAACACAACATGGCACAAACCTTGTGTGCCATGTCCCCTAACAATGCATGGAATATTTGTAAGTCACCCCTACAACAGGCCTTACAGACCTAAGGCAGGGTACATTATATTACATGTGAGGACATATCTGCATGAGCAGATATGCCCCTGTGCTGGCCAGTTCCATTACTGACAGTGCAAGTGACAGGGAAGCCATCTTAAGGTACGTACTGGGCACTGGTCAAAACGAGTTTCCCAGCTACATAATTGCTTCACTGAAACTCATGGTGTTTGGTATCAAACACCTCGTATTAATAAACCCACACTGATTCCCGTGATGGATTTATTAATACATGCTCCCTGAGCGTACCTTAGAGGTAATCCTAGAAAACATACCAACCTCTAGTGTATTTGCTGACTTATCCTGTCCAGCCTGCCACCACAGATGTATTTCTGCCCCCCCTGAGGTGAGAGCCCACGCTCTCGGAGCTCGGAAACAATGCCTGCTCTGGCAGAAGGTGTTATCACTTCCTCCAAGCAGGATGGCTAGTAAATCATCATATCAAGGCAGGAGGCTTCAAAGGCCTCCACCACCTTTGATATGCGACCCTGGCTTCCCCCAGACAGGGGAAATGCCACCCCCTGCCCAGGGCCCATTTGGCACCAGGACAGATGGGAAAATACGCTGGTAAGGGGGCGTGTTCACCCTCAGGCTAGTACCACCCCTAAGATGGGCTACCTGAAGTGAACACGACTTGGAAAATTCCACCATCTTTGTTTTTGGTGGAATTAGGTCTTCTGGGTAAGGGTTGAGCTCACAGGAAGTGGCCATATAGTGGGGGTAGTCACCCGATAGGTAGGTATCCCATTGGCTACTAACGACAACGAAGGAGTGGGCAGAGAAGATTGCTGACCCGAGAACAGAGGAGCACAACTGTGTTGGCGCCAACCCTGACAGGAGCCTGCTGCACCCGACTCTCATGGAGAAACCGACTCGTCCTGCCGATGTGCAGACTCCAAGAAACCCAGAGGACAAATTGCCAGAGAACTACCTTGGAGCAGAGGAGCTACTCCCCTGCAGCCGCAGGCACCATAGAAGCAAGATCCAGTTCACTGGGATTGCCGTGCTACCACAGGTCAGATCCATCCTCCATCCAAGTGTGGGGATGCCAGGACCGACTGGAGCAGCACAGTACTAATACCCGGTGTACTAGACCCTTTGAACCAACCAAGGCTTGTTGTGTCCAGACCAGACACCAACACCGAGGGAGACTGGCCTGTATGTTGAGGGACTTCAGGGACATGGAGA
This sequence comes from Calotriton arnoldi, assembly GCA_963921515.1. Lineage (NCBI taxonomy): Eukaryota > Metazoa > Chordata > Amphibia > Caudata > Salamandridae > Calotriton > Calotriton arnoldi. Next base: position 1,423,241 of record CAWUFW010001378.1, read on the forward strand.
CCCACACTGAGAGTGGCCCAGCTCTCCTGTTTGCCCCTTTTCTACAGAACCAAGACAAAAAGTGAGCCTCTGACCGCCGACACCTCAAAGCACCTCTGCACCCGCACACCACAGCACGAGTCCAAGGGAGGTGATACTGCCAACGGGGTCCTGAGAACCTCAAAGCCTGAGCCCACCCTTGGGCTGGCTTAGACTCGACTCCAAGTCGCCACCTGCAGCCTCTTTGTGCAGGCCCCCTCAACCACAAGTGTCTCCTGCAGCACGGACCCGACGCCAAAAGACACCACTGCACCCAAGCCCAAAGAGAAGTGGAAATAACGGTGTCCCTAAATGCCCGAGCATCTCAAGCACTGAGCCCCCCTTGTGGGTTCATCCGGATTGGACTCCCAGTCTGAGCTTGCAGCCTCTTTTCAACCGGACCGTTCCCCATTAAAGTGAAAAGGGCATCCGGTGCTGAAATACACCTCTGCACCCGGCCGCCCCAGTGCCACCCGAGGTGATCTGTTGGTGTTGCTTTGGACCATGCCCATACTCACCTTAAGTCTAGAAGAAAGGGTACCGTAAGTCACTGATAAGTACCCAAATGCAATACATGTTCTCCCCCATATGATAACATTACCACTCCAGAAATTGCAGTCAACTTTTGAAACTTATACAAATTCATATCTTGAAAAGTACTTACCCAATTCCGATAATCTTGGTATCTAAATTCATATAAAAATAAGTGTTATTTTTGTAAATTGGTGTCGGATTTCTTTATTGAGTGAATGTCTCACTTACTGCTGTTGTGTGTGCAATAAATGCTTAGCACTACCCTCTGATAAGAATGACTGCTCGTCCACAATACCACAAAAGAGAGCATTTGGGTTATCATTTGTGCCTCTGTTAACCAGTTGGGGTTTGCCTGGACTCTTTACACAGTGTACCTCATTTTGGTTCACTACATAAAGAACCAGCTTCCTACAGTGTTGAGCTGCTGAACTGGAGATTCTGTTACGAGCTGACAAAAGTTCTTTTGCGCTGGCATTGTATTGCCAAATATTTGGATCTGGTGTTCAACTATGCACCTGAGGTTAGCTAGAGGACCGTGTAATGTTTTCTGATGGATATTGTGCACTGTGGAAATTTGGTCAACGAAGGAAAAATGATAAATGGTCGCAGGAGGAACGGGGTGTTCTATTGCAGAGTCAATTGTTTTTAAAAAAAATAAATCTTTAAATTTTATGTAGAAATTACAAATATTGACAATTGAAATAAAAATTACATAACACATTAAGTTTGAACTAATATTAAAATATAAAATTAAACTATATCACCACCCATTAGTAAGTCTGTTTGAAAATATTTTCAATCTTTATGAGAACAATACTTTCTGCTAAAATGAAAGTAAAGAATGGAAGAGGATTTTTTAATATGTATTGTTCAATTTCTTCTATATTTCAATTAGCTTTAGGCATTAAAATCCAGATACTTGGTGACGTAGCCTGAGCTGAGATGTCAAGGACATGTAGTCTTTAAGCTCCGCTCCAGCAACACAGACTGCAGGTGCCAACGACCTGCCCTGGCAGTAATCTGATGCTGATGTGGAATGGTGGCCGGGGTTGGCACAGCGGAGGAACACAAAGCCTGAAAAGACAGCTGGTGCCCGCGGCACAGATGAGGCCAGAGTTCTTGAAGGAGTCCCAGACAACAAGTTGGCAGTCAACTGAAGAGAGCTTGGTGGACTCACCATAGGAGGGACAGGCCACGAGCCCTCATCCTGATGAGAAGACGTCAGCAGCCGTTGGGGTTCCATATGGCATATCAGCCTCAAGTTAGGCAGGACCATCCTCGAAGGGGCCTCTGGTTGGCGTGAGGTGCGAAATATGAGCAACAGGAGAGGCCCAGGGCACTCAGGCCAAGTGAGGCCTAAAACCGCTGGACAGGAGCGCAAGGTACAGCAAGATGAGAGCGCTGACCCACTGCCTAAGGAGCATGACAAGAATGGTGGGGCAAGGGCAATTTTCACTGCAATACAGTAAGGAGGGAGGGTGAGTCTCTTGGCCGGGGAAACCACAGGAAATGAGCAGAAACACAACTAAGGAGAGGAGTGGGTCACAGGCCCTCCCCACCTACCTTATCACTGCTGAAATGAATGACTAAGTGCAACACACAGTATGGGCGAAGACCACCAGAGGGCATAACCTGGTCTGCAGGAACATGTGCTGCCCTAAGTGAAACATTGCACCCAGAATATTGCGACAGCTGGAGGCCAGCCTACTGACTGGACACATGGTATCCCGTTAGTAGGTGGGCCTGCTGCAAGGGCATTATTATTTCATGCATCCCAGGCAAGGGTGGTAAATTATGGAGGTGTTAAAGGCACACCCCCACACGAAGGTTACGTTTGCAGATGTAGATTTATTCTAGATAACATCCAGTACCAGCAACAGCTCCTTGCCAAGCTCCCACTCCAGTTTTAACTGCCATCAGGAGCAGCTCCTCCAATAGAGCAGAGGAGCGTCACCCTACTAAATAACACCCCCCCAGAAAAGCTCCAGATATGAAAAATAAAATGGTAATAAAGTTAATTTATTACCATTTTATTTTTCACTAACCTGTCCCAGACCTAGTGTCAGGACAGGACGGGGCCATTGCTGCTGAGTGGCAGCAGCAGGAAGGAGTGGTGGGCTGTGAACTTAAGTTTAAAGTGCACATGTCCTTTTGGCAGGCTGTCTTGCGACGGCCAGCCTGACATGCGCACTTTAAACCTCTCTAACCCAGCTGTCTTACACAGCTGGGTTAAGAGCAAGCACAGGCCTCCAGTGCCCTTGAGAGCGTTGAGAGAGACCGATCCCTCCAATCCTGACGATTTGCTCATGCTGGTTAACAGCATAAGAGTAGTGCCAGGATTGGTTAGGGGAGTTGGCTGCGGCCTGTGCTGTAGCCTGGAGGAGAGAAGAACACCACCGGACCGGAGCAAGGAAGACATGTTGTTGTGCAGCAAGCAAGGTAACTGACTATTTACTTTATTTATTGAAACCTTTGGTGAAAACAGGTCCTTGTGAAGTGATTATTCTTTGAATAAGCATATCCTTGCTCGAGTCCTGAATCTGAACCACTTTCACATTGGAAGGTAGCACACCCAATTACTTTGGCCTATTTTAGCAAACCTGCAGCACAGCCTGACAGGTGTTTGCCTTGTTTGTTGGCCACCAGTGAAATGTTAGGTTAGTTCATTATGTGGCAAACTCTGAAGGCTTTATAATGCCAATAGATTAAAAGAAATTAAGAATATGACATGCATCAAGCCATTTAAGTGGTTTGCCTCACACACCATATTTGGGCACTGATGTAGCGTCACCTATGAGAGAGACTCTGCAGAGAAACTATAATGTTCCATGGTCCTCATTATGTGCACTCCATATTTTGTTGCAGGGATGCCAGGAACCGGAATCACCAAATTCAGCTGGTATGCCTACACCAAAATACAACAAACCATTTCACTGAGAATGGGGAATATCCTGTCCAATTCTGTGCGATTTTCCCCAATTACTAGGAAAATACCAAGCCCAATTCAGCATCTACCTACCGCCTGCATTGGAGCAAAAGGTAAATGAATGTGGGGTTTTGTTAGGCCCGTGTAGCAAGTGGAAAGAGTAGGGCAGAGAAGGAGAGGGAAGTGTTGAGGGGATCATTTGCAGCTCCCCCACTGTGCAGGAGCAGAGCAAGTGGTGACTAGGTGCAGCAGATACCTGTTGTCCTTTCCTCACCACACCACATTGGCTACGGGCATGGATTACCAGGTCTGATATTTCCAGAGCCAGCAATGTAAAGCACGGAAACTGCAGGCTAGTCCGACCAGCAAGGAGCATGCTCCCAGTCCACTTTTCGATCCAGTTATATGCTTGTTTCATAGACTACAGTGCATTTGACGGAAACGACCAAAGAAAATTATAGGCCAAACTCACCGCTTGGGGAATTCCAAAACAACTATTGGGGGCGATAATAGTCCTCTACACAGACACTTGGGGATAAGTCAAGCTAACCTATATTCATGCCACCCCAAAGATACACACAAATAAGGGATTGAAGCAGGGATGTGGCCTTACTCCTATACAGTTTAATTTGTAAATGGCAGACCTAGGCTTGGCGTTATCGAAGGGAAATCTGTTTCCCCCCAGGCTTGGGACCCTTAAGCTACAATAATTCAATACGCAGATGATCTGGTAATACTAGATCACACATGCATTTAAAGGAAGAGGGCACTGGGCATCCTACACAACTATAACATCACAAATTCATTAAAAGCAAATGCCGCAAAAACCAAAGTCCTAATCTTCAGACAGAGAGCCAAAAAAAACAGCAGACATGGAACATTGGGCCCTTAACATCATGATGTCTGGCAAATACAATTACCTTTGAGTCTGGCTGTCGGATACTGGCAAAGCCTTTCTACAAATAAAGTCAACAGAGGAGAAGCCAGCCAAAACTTCATTCACTTTAGCAAAGCTTCATTGTAAACTACAAAGCCCAACAGCAGAAGAGATACACACAGTAATCCATGCCAAAATCTTCCCCACCATAAACTATGGGCACCTTGCCCTCGCCAGGAATACTCACAAACACACTGGAACGCCGTCACACTGCGGCCTATAGGAAAATATTTGAGCTTCGCAAAACAACAAGGCGCACCTTGATAATGTTACAGTTTGGGCTGGTGAACATGGACATCGAATGTAAAAAGGACATAGTAAAGAACTACCATCAAGTATTTAGGGCAAAAGCTGGCTCAATGAAATTTGCTTTGCAGACTATTTTTACTGATGCAGGAAGCCCTTGGGCAAGATACTTTCACATCACCATTACAATACTAAACCTTGTCACGGAAAGCCTGAAACACCAAGTCTTGACTCTGTCACATCTAAAGAGCACATTAAAAAAGCAAGAAGAGTATTTGTCAAAAGAACAAGACTTGTCCATTATTAAGCAGATCCCGAGGGCTTTGGGACTCCATGATTCCCATGTGGACATTGTTTGCCAACCATACCCGAAAGCTGCTTTGGGGAGGCAGGCCCTTAGAAGTTTTTGCACACCAGACCCCTGACATTGCCAATCTGTGAATTTAGAGCGCACTGGAAAACACGCTCGCTGGAACTGCAGCAGTGCAGACTGTGCGCCCATGCCCTGGAAACAGTGATACATTTACTATGTGGCTGGCCAGCATTGTTACCCCATAGGCGTCTCTTCTTAAGGCCAATATTTCTGCAGTATGGCCTTCGAAGCTGTAAGGAGACTGTGTATTATATCTACACGTGTTTCGTCCTTATGGAATTGACAAGAATCTCCACGTTCTATGGAACAACAAGAGAGCTACTGTAATTTCTTAACATAGGAAGCCTAACTACACATTATATGAGATACAAGCAGTTTCCTTGGACTCCAGGGCTAATGTCTTGCACATTGCACTTTACACAAACCTGTATTGTATTCCTAAGTGAAATTGCGGATGAATGTTTGTTATCATGACTGGCTCATCTCCCATCTGCTTGATTTTAAAGTATTAACTTCCACATGACACTTGTGATGCTTGTAACAAGCTGGGAGGTGCCTCTGTTGGGCTTAAGAGTATTGACCTCAAAATATCCTCACGGGGCCTAGGTACTGCACATTGCATTTTCATTCTACATGAAATGGAACCGCTCCCTCAGTGAAATTGCACTTGAATCCTTTGTACCACAGCTGGCACTCTTATATTTGTTTTAATTACGTGTATTACAGTTGGCTCTTTATATATTTGTTTTAACAAAATGTACTGGAAATACTTTTTAATACTGTGAAGATTTTAATTAATCATACAATAAACGTCATGAAACGAAGTTGCAAGAGTAGGGCAGAGAGTGCAAAGTTGGGGGGAGCATTTGCAGCTTTCCTTCTGTGCAGGAGCAGAGCAAGTGGGGGCTAAGTGCAGCAGATACCTGTAGTCCTTTCCTCACCGCTCACGGGTCGGAGTACAGTGGCTACAGGCATGGATTACCAGGTCTGATATTTGCTATGTTCGCCCTAAGTTGGCAGGGTATGCCCAGACGTGGGTCCCTTGCTCACTTTGCCACTGGATTCAAGATAGCCTGGCTGATGACAGCTGTAAGCCAGAAACCGGTCCCAGGATGCTTGTTTCCGGTCCAGGGAAGACATGGCTTGGCAGTTCGGGCTGGACTGTTCCCATGAGGCACAGGGTCAGACTGATTTGCATATGGCCATGTCTGAACTGGGGTGGCGGAGTGAGTTAAAGAATGATGATGGATTTAACCCAGATCAGTTGACTGGGGGTGAGTGCTTGCAATGTTCAACACTCCGTCCATCATCCCCTTTGGTTTTGCTGATATTTCCAGAGCCAGCAATGTAAAGCACATACAACTGTAGGCTAGTCTGACCTGTAAGGAGCCTGCTCCCAATCCACTCTTTATGAGAGCCTCTTAGGACAATTAAGATGGCTTATCAGAAATGGTGTACTCCTGTACAGTCACTTGTGCGGCGGATACCTGGAGTAAGATGTTAGTGTTGGTGAGAATGATATATGTATTTTAGATCTTAGTAATATGGATCAACAAAAAAGAGGGGTACGTATGGGCTGGGGTGAGGCCAAGAATATGGGGTAGGCAGTGAACATTACAGGGAATAGGGATTGGGGTCTCTGAACATTACCTATTACTACCTTGGGCGCAACTAGGCCAAACCTTCAGTGGGGAGGAGGGGGCTAACACCTCAAACAGTGGGGGGGGGAGCCATCTTCCAACCTGGGTCAAAATAACTTGCGGGGGCTCCCTTCACTGTTGTTATACACTGCATACTATAGTGAGCCATTCTCTGGACACTATGTGCCCTGAGGTGCATTTTAAAGCACACTGGGCTAGTAACATTCATCTCAAATTAATATGCTTTATTTACGGTGGGTTAAGGGTTCTTCCTTAAGAAGCTTCAACTGAGTGAATAGCAAATGCTACAACTGAATAGACCTATTAGGATATGAAATTTCAGGTTCTGATTTTGGTGAAAATCCATGACAAGTAGTACATTCCAAAACACAATGAGACAGTTGCGTTGCTTATCAGGACTTCAAAAATCACCTTTCCAAGATATTAGGGCATTCTTCCCTAAATAAGTTTTGGAAATTTGGTAGCAAATGGTGCTATTGGTTAGCTGATAATGCATTTCCTAGCACATAGTATGTTTATGTTATTTGCAGACAGGAGATTATTACAGGAAACAACTGCATTTTGTCAGGTGGAAGGATGCTTCATGCCCAGACATTATAACACATGGGATGTTCAAGCTGCATCCAGTGGTACTATATGTTAACCCGGAGTTCCACCTCCTGTTATAAGTTCCTGGTATTAATACGGTCGGCCAGTTTCTCAGCCTGGAATGCACCTAACAATTGGAAGGGATTTTGCACTAATATTTCATGAAGCATAGAAAATGGGCACAAAATGTGATTATTCAAGGTATCCCCACAGCAAATGTGGATCAAAAACAGAGGTAAGCAGGAGTATCAGTTTCTACAGCTGCCTTGCCATTTGGTACTCCTGGCACTGCCAGTGGCACGATCAGAAATTAAGTAAACCTAGTTCTAAAAGTTCTTTAATTGACACTAGACGAACCAGAGTGCCTGAAACTTGACCAGCGTATCAACCTGAATCCAGCGCAGTTTTGATTCTTGCATGGAGATTAAGTAATGTTTTTGAAGGCCAAAAAGAAGTTATCCAATACATTTTGAATAATCTATAAAGATGAAATTTGGGGAACTCTAAAAACCGAACAATTCCATAGCCACGGTGGGAGTCATGGCTATGTAGTGCACTTCTGGATGAAGTGAGGAATCGTTCCAAGTGCCATAAGTAGCAAGAAACAGATAGAAAGACCCGTCCTCTCTTCATGTTACATCACACTGCTTTCTCCCCTAAAACCTCCACCACACCTCTGTGCCGGACAACCTACAAAACAAGTCATGGGAAAGGGGATCTCTCAGGTGAGTTGTAAGTGCTTTTTGTATTCAGCTTAGGTCCCACCAAGTCATAAGTGATAATACGGGGAGGGTCAGGTGGCTAGATGGTGACCATGCAGTTAGCTCAGAACTACATGGCTATACAACCTGGAGGGAGAGGTGATATCAGGGTCTATGGTGCCTGCCAGTAGGCTAGCCACCTCTATGGCAATGCTGCTTAAAAGCATATCATTTAGAATGGGTTAAAACTGGCCCTGAGAAACATTCAGTGGTCTTCAACTTTCTATGCTGAGCCCCCTTAAGTAATCAAAACTGTTTGGGTGGGCCCCTATGTTATATAACCTGCTAAAATGTTTAAAAGTAACATTGAAAACCACTGGAATGGTGCATGAGAGGCTGAGGGATACTTGTCTGGACCAAAATCAAAGACAGCACAACAGACTCAACACTTGTGTTCTCCAAACATGACATGTTAGTTCAGCATTTCCCAAACTGTGGTTTGCAACCCACTGGTGGGTCACAAGCCAAATTTTAGTGGCTCGGGAAAGTCCGAGCAATAAATAAAGATTCCTTTAAATTCTGTGCTTACCTTGTCACATTTTGTCGGTGCTTCAAAGACAGAGGTCAAATATAAGGCTATGCCTTCCGACAAATCGCTGCTTAGTCTTTTAACATGGGATTGGTGTTCACTTTTCTTTCTCTGGCTGCAAAGTCAGAGGAGTTTTTAAAGTAAATTATGTGACAATCTTACTGGGACAGTACTGGGTGTGTGAAAGGAAAGGATGTCGTTTTTTGCACCACACAACAATGTGTAAGCTTCTGTAAATGAACTGGATGCATTCAGCAGTAAGGAAAGCAAAATAAAGCACGTTTTTGGTAATTCTGAAGTGTGCTGGAGAGAGATTTTAATAGGATCAGCACAAATCAAGACACTACTTGGTGATGTGCAAATTATAAATACTCGCGGAAACCCGATTTCCACACATTATCATTTGTATGCTATATGTGCTATATATTTTTATCAGTAAAACTGAATGTCTGTGCAAAGTAGGTGGCCATTTAAATGGAAAATGCACGGTTTGTAAATGAAAATGCACTACCACATGATGCTTTAGTTACATAAAATAAAAAAAAAAATCGCCCCTCATCATGAATATCAATGGTAGGTGGGTCACGAAAGTTTGTTGTTCTAAAAAGTGAATTGTGGTTCTTAAAAGTTTGGGAACCACTGTGTTAGATGACAGGCAGCAACAGCAGCACAGAAGCATTTCCTCCACACAATAAAAAGGAACAGCACAGGCAGTATCAATGCAAGCTCTTCCTACAAATAGGTAGATCCTTTGCAACAGTAAAACATGCTTACCTCACAAACAGTGCAGGTATATGAGGGGAGCAAAAAGCCAAGCCCAGAGGCCTCCTGATCCCAGCAGTGTATGAAAGTCGGTGTGAAGAGCTGGAGTCTGATACGAGTTAATGTGTTCCTTGAAAGTGTGCATCTGGAGATGGAGTAAGTACAAGAGATTTTTTGAGGGAGGTCCTCCTACCCTAACAGTGTAAGCTGGAGAGATGGTAGAGGTGGGGCCCTGCTTGGTGGGATGGCTCATGGATCTCTTGCTGGAATCTCTATCCTATCCAGAACTTCTAGGTCAACCTTCAGTGCCCATATGCAGGCCATACAACCGCTTCAATTTGGTTTTTTTCTTCTGGCCCCTAGAAAACCCCTAAGCCGGCTGAAAAGAGGGCCAATAATCTATCATCACAGATCAACTGCTGGCTCTCAGGGGCCTTCAGTTGGCACATGCATGGTCACCCAACCATGATTTCGTTCTCAAGCACGCTCAGAGAATGTCTGCTAGGCCTGTAACATACTCATTGAGCCCTTTGACAATCCTCCTTGACCAAACAATCGGCCATCCAAAAACTTCAACTGTCACTCAGTTTTCACTGGTCCTAAGTCACCCTCCCTTGACTTCAAACCTTATCTGCCAAAGCTCAATCTGTCATACCCCCTCTACTGGGACTCCGCTTTTCCATCAACACAATCAACCCGCTGCCAGACCATCATTTGTCACCCTCTGCTGACGCTCAAGGGACCCAAAAGACCCATATTAAAGAGATTCTTATCCAGCCCTTCTCGCTTTTCGTTATATTTTTCTTTTGTGTTCACCTCTTGTTTGATTCTCTTGCTCTCCTCTAATTTCCTTTCCATTCTCACCACTCTCCTCTTTCTCTTTTTCTATTTTTCTTATACGCACACATTTATTTATTTATTTTTGTGCACTTAATTTAGCACTTTTATACAAAGAGCCTTGCAAACACAAGTTTTTCATTGCATAAGAGGAATGGAACTAAGCTGCTTGAACATGTAAAAGGCCAAAAAGTCACTGCATTCCTCAATGTCCCATGCAACCCTCAGAACAAACTCCAGAAAAATCAATGGAACCAGCAGCAAGCAAGACTCGGCAATATCCAATTTGAACAAATATATCATTTTGGCTTCTATGTAGCGCTTGCTAACACAGATTTTGCACCACTGTAAGTGACAAATGTTCATGTAAAGTTGAGGCAACTCTGCTGGAATTCAAAACCACAGCAGGTTACATATACATTTCTGCAGAAGGCACAATGCTGGCCCATATATGCACCAACCTCCAGCTGTATATTGTATGACTTAAGCAGAATGTCTGATAGAACATTCAGGCCCAGATTTACTAAAGGTTTGCAGACATTTGTGTGCCCCAATGCTGCATTTGACAGTGTATATGCCAACCTCTATCAATGTTCCTGCGGCACAGAACAGGACCAACTAAGGTAGACAGGAGTGACGTACCTTTTGATGAATGTGTGACTACAAAGGACACCACTCCCTCTGTGACCGAGATGCCGGTTCCCCCTAAAGTCTAGGGCATCAAGCCATCACTCAGTAGTCGGTTGGGTAGGCCCCAACTGGAAAAAAAACAATCAGTTTTTTAAACAGATGAATTCCTTTTCAATATAGGTATGTTCAATCTTCATGATAGGAACACATCCTAGTCCACCTACACTAGGGATCCACATGCCCTGACAAATTCCCCTTACCGTTTAGGCTAATGTAGTTGGGCAGAAACATGTTGGCAAACAGGTATATATGGGTGTGAGTCATTGATCTCTTTACCGATTCACGATAGTTTTTAATCATAGCTAGTGTCTAGTTGATTAAAGTTGTTTATGGCACACCTTCGAGGAGGTTGAGGCCGCCGCAGTGGCACTGTCCTACCGGGGTGGGGAGAGGATTCCTATGATGAAGCATGACACCATTACGTGTGTGAGGTTTCCTCTTCCATTAAGGATGACCTTTCTATGATAACTTACCTAGATTCAACCTACGCCACTCAGGACTATCCAAAGATTGATTATTTGGATCTACCTGTAGTGTAAATTACACTACACAGTTCCTTGAATTAACAGCCACTGTACCTTTATTTGTGTTAACCTCTATCAACTGCCTTGTGCTAAAGAATTGTAGCGTAGAATGTTAAACCCCAGCGTAACTTCAAAATAGGCTTGCACCTTGAAGTGCAAACCTCCCATTCATTTATGCAAAAGGAGCATGCTCGATCTGGACTGGTGCAAACACCTTTGAATTTGATGCAAAGCTAGATCAACTAAACAGGCTGGCCTTGCTTTGCGCCAGTCTTCACTCCTAGCGTACCTAGCCACAAATAAGGGGACAGACAGTATATATATTGTGTGATATGTTGCATGTTTCAGCACCTGCAACATGTGTGAATAATGTGTTTTATGGATTACGCTTCTGTCGCATGTTAGAATTTGTACTGGAAAGTACACAAATTCCATGCTAGAAACAGCATGCTCATCTTTGCACCATAGGGCAAGGCTGAGCACATACAAAGCATGCCTGTTTTTGCATGTGCTCTGTCGATGTTGTGATCGCATGACTCTTAATAAACATAATGCTGAACAGTTTTTTATCCTTCATGCAACGCAGCTCAGCAATTTTTCACACAGCACTCTGTTGCATGAAGGATAGTAAATTTAGGCCTCCTTTACCCAAGTCAGAATGCCCCCCCAAAAAATTTCAGTTGACATTTAAGTAATGCTGCACATTATGAGTAGCTTCATAGCACTACGAGAATAAAACAAATCATAATAAAGAGGTATATTCTAATTTAATACGCCAGTCTAATTTTGCAGTCTTTTTTTCAAACACAAAATTCTTCTGCCAGTGCACTGTCTGTCTTTCCACTCCCTCTTTATAGATGCTTATACTCTCTTTTGATCGAGTGGAAGTATTGCAGAAGCACATCAGTTTGGCCACCAAAGGAACGAACCTCAAATGAACATCTTAAGAAAATTAAAACAATTACCCCCTCCACCCCCCCTCAATGTCTTCAAGTCTGCAGTTCAAGCCCTAGTAATTCCCAGTTTGAACTATGGAAGTGCAACCCTCTGCGGCCTGCCCAGAACCAAAACTGCTCCACTAAGGGCCTCTTGTAACTCAGCTGCAAGGTTCATCACAGGAGCAAAAAGAAATAACCCCATCACTCCCGATTTGAAATCCCCCAACTGGCTCCCTTATGAAGCAAGAATTCAGCAAACAAATTGCCTGCATGACCCATAAAGCCCTACACTTCAATACCCCGAAATACCACAGAAGCTTGAACTTTCTGGTGGCTGCTGATCCTCCAGAAGCTCTAGCATCTTGATGCTGAAACCACAGAGATTCCTTAAAAAGAAAACCTACAATCGCACTTTCTCTGGATTCGCCCCAAGAATTTGGGACGCCGTACCCCCTGAAATCAGACTGATTCCCTCAACTGCATCTTTCAAGAAAGAAGTTAAAGTTCTACTTATGAACACATTTCTGCCCCAGATTCTAAGATCTCCTCTCTTTATACCTTTCATGACACATGAATTACACTCATGACTACTGCTCCCCTTTTATATATTTGTTTTTGATGCATCGGTCTTGACATTGTGCTGTACCCTCCCTTATCTAGGGTGCTACAATATCCTGGATTTTTTCTTGATCATGATATTATTGATTCTATTTGTTCTCTGCTCTCTAAACAATTGCTAAGCGCTCTGATACCCACAAAAGAGTCATGTTTGCGCTATATAACACTTTCTAAATAAAAATACATAAAAATTAAATAAATTTACCTGCTGCTTATCTATAGACTTGCTGAGATTTGAGAATGGCAGCATTAATTCCTTCTGACTTTAGAACCACTTTGAAAAGCCGAAATCATTGTTCTTTAGAATAGAAATAAATACTGGGACGGAGTGAAACAGCAGTGATCAGGGTCAGCAATGAAAAAAACAAAAACAAAGGGAACCTGGTCAAGGCTGTAAATTGCCATCCGATTGCGAGCAGAATCCTTTTGATGTTGCGGATGGTTAGGCCAACAGACCAAGCCCTGCCAACCCATGGAACCCGAGGTGGAGGCTGAAATCATGTTAGCCCAAGGGTCATTGTATGCCTGACTACTACCAAGCAACACAATTTTGATTTCTAGTAGAATGGATGAGGGAACAGACCGAAAAGGGATAGTGCATGAAGGATCACATCCTGGCACACAGACCCTCGTAGAAAGGTCCCGGATACCGAAGCCCCAACAAAGTGGTAATCTCTACAAATCACCAGCTCTTAACACGACCATTCTTAACACGATCAGGAAAAAGCATGGCGTTTACCACACATCCAACACGCTTTACACCACTATGGGGAAATTCACATTTTACTTCCAGGGTGAAGATGAAATCTTTCAAGGCATGGAAGGAAGCAAGATGCTTCAGATTATGGACTTTTTGCAAAGAATAGCTGAAGGAGCTTGAGGATCTTAAACAAGAGTATAGGTTGTCAGAGTATTAACGTTTTAGATACGTGCAGGCAGGCACTTGTTGCGCGGTGTGAGATACAACTTGGTGTAAACATAAACATCACAGCAATAGAAACATGCATTTGTGGCCAATGTGAAACTACCATTGCTACCTCCACAATTTACAAGGTTTTAGTAGCAAGAGAAACTGAACAAAGGCCAAGTATCATGTAGCTTGGGAAAAAGAGCTAGGAATCTAGCAAAAAGGGCCCCTATGGCAAGAGATTTTCAAAAGAATGCTATGTCTGTCATGCCCAAGGCAGAGAAATGGTATAAAAAGTGTTTATATAGGTGGCACTTGATGACTGCAAGATTGGATATGATGAACAGCAACTAGCCACTTTGGGATACACTTTAGTGAAAAGAGCAATTGCAATGAAATGGGGGGCAGCGGAAAGACCATCGACTAAGGTTTGGGCAGCTGAACTGGATAAGTGTATGATTGCGGAAAAAGAAGTGTATAAATCTAGAGGATGTCCTAAGAAATGGGATAAAAACGTATGGAGCGGGTGGAATGCGCATAGAGGGGACTTATGTATATCCCCAACCGTAGAGATGGAAATGTCAAGAAACAATAGACACTCACTTGAAATGATTGACTGATTCACTGTGCACTGTTATGCTATAGGTACCTGCTGCAAACAGATTGAAATGTATACATACCAATGTTTGTGATTGTTAGAAATGGGATTTTTGGTAGGCGTGGGCCAAAGCCAGGCAAAAACCACCACTCTAGTCAGGATAAGGGAGTTACACGTCTAAAATAACCCCTGCTCACCCCCTTGGTAGCTTGGCACGAGCAGCCAGGCTTATCTTAGAGGCAGTGTGTAAAGCATTTGCACATAACCAACAGTAATACAGTGTAAGCACTACAAAAGGACACCACACCAGTTTAGAAAAATATCCAATATTTTTATATACTTAAGACAAGACCAAAAACGATAAAAATCCACAATACAGTACTCAAAAATCTTCAATTATCAAAATACGCTTGAAACACAGTTCCTTGATGTCGATAGCTCCGTCCGGGGCTATCACGGCGTCGTGAGCAAACAAATCCAAACAGTTCTGGCTGACCGCGGCGTCGCGGGCCAGCTACGGTGTCGGGAAGACCCGCAAACAGTACCTTTTAGAAATGCAGGGCGTCGATGACCTCTCGTTGAGCTTCTGAAAACACGGCGTCCGCAGGCGTCGGTTCCGGAGGTCGGTGCAGGAGTCGTCGGGGCCCTCGAAGTCACACGCGTTGCAGGTCGATCTCCTCTCTGATGGAGTCAGGAGCGCTGGCGTCGGCAGGCGTCGGGTGCTGCGGTGCGAAGTGCAGCGGTGCGGTGCCCTCAGGTCGCGGTGCGAGCAGCGGCTCGGTGGCGGCGTCAGATGGCGTCGTCGGTGAGACCAGGGTCGCGGTGCGAGATGAAGGCGGTGCTCGTCACGGTGCTGGCAGGTCACGGTGCAAGCAGCGGCGTCGTCGTTGCTGAAGCGCTGTCGTCGGCTGACGAACTGGAGTCGATGGCGCCAGCGTCGGTAGGCCAAGGCTGCAGTGTGGGATGAGGGCGGTGCGTCGTGTAACTTACGAGCGGTGCCCCCGAACCACGGTGCAAGCAGCGGCGTCGATCTCGGCGGGAAGTGGCGGCGTCAGGCAGGCTAAGGCGTCCTCGTGAAGCAAGGCGGTGCGGAGTGCGGTGCCCACAGGACGCGGTGCGAGCAGCGGCTCGGTGGCGGCGTCAACAGGCGTCGTCGGTGAGACCAGGGTCGCGGTGCGGCGTTGCAGCGGTGCCCTCTGCGGTGCCAAAGCGAGGCGTGAAGCGAGGCAGTGCCCACAGGACGCGGTGCGAGCAGCGGCTCGGTGGCGGCATCAACAGGCGTTGTCGGTGAGACCAGGGTTGCGGTGCGGCGGTGCCCTCTGCGGTGCCAAAGCTTCAGCGCGAGGCGGTGCGGTGCCCACAGGTCGCGGTGCAAGCAGCGGCTCGGTGGCGGCAACAGGCGTCGGTGAGACCAGGGTTGCGGTGCGGCGCGCGGCGGTGCCCTCTGCAGTGCCTTCAGGACACGGAGTCGGCAGTGGCGTCGTAGACGTCGTCGAGTTGGTGTTCTTCGGGTGGCAGCACAAAACACACAGTCCCCAGTGCTGCGGGTCGAAGAACTTGAAGTCTTTGCTGTTCCTGAGACTTCGTGAACAGGGGGCAAGCTCTACCTCAAGCCCTTGGAGAGACTCACAAATTAGGTTGCAGAAAGTCCAGTCCAGGACTTTCACTGCCCAAGACAGAAGCAGCCACTGCAGGTCAGCCCAGCAAAGCACCCAGCAAAGCAGTCGTTCCTTTTCGCAGCTTCTCCGGCTCTTCTTCTTGGCAGTCTTCTTGTTCCAGATGAGTTCTAAAGTTCAGGGATCTGGGCCCCAGTATTTGTACACAAAAATCCTTTGATCTTCGAGGCAGAGGGTGTCTGTGCCCGGCCAGAACCAGCTCGGCCTTCTCTGGTGTGAATTCCTGGCAGGAGGTGGAGACGGCTTTGTCAGAGGCAGACCAGGCCCTTTGAGGTGCGAGGAAATCTCCTCCCTCTTTCCCCCATCGCAGCCCAGGTCTAGTCAGCCCTTTCCTGACCTACCTAGACTATCTGGAGCCCCTCCGGCCCCCCAGCCTTCTGTCATCCAAAACCCAGACAGGCAATCCACATTCCAGCAGAGGCACACGGGATGACTGAGCAAGAAAATACCTACTTTCTAAAAGTGGTATTTTCAAACACAGAATGTAAAAATCACCTTCACTAAAAGATGCATCTTTAGATTCTGAGTTCAGGCATACTAAATTCTATTTTCTTACCGAATTCCCTGGGCCAGTTATGTTTATAAGATGTTATAAACAAACCTCCCATTCTATCCTATGGGGAACTGGTAGCCTTGCAATAGTGAAAAACAGAAATTGGCTGTAATTCACTATCAGGACATGCCACACACACCAGGGCATGTCCCACCTTTCACATACACTGCACCCTGCCCACAGGGGTACCTTGGGCCTACCTGAGGGGTGTCTGACATGTAAGAAAAGGGAAGGTTAGGGACCGGCCAGTGTGTGCACTGGCCAAGTCGACATGGCAGTTACAAACTGCGCGCAGACTTCTGCAATGGCAGGTCTGAGTTACCGTTTTCAGGGCTACTCACGGGGGTGGCACAACCAGTGCTGCAGGCCCCCCGAGTAGCATTTGATTCACCAGCCCTGGCACACGCAGTGCACTTTACTAGGGGCTAACAGGTAAATCAAATATCCAATCATGGAAACACCCATCCATAACACAATTTACACAGAGAGCATATGCACTTTAGCACCGATTAGCAGTGGTAAAGTGCCCAGAGACCTAAAAACCAACACAAACAGGTCAGGGGAAAATAGGAGGAAAAAGCAAAAAGTTTGGGGATAACCCTGCAAAAAGGGCCATTTCCAACACAACCCCCTTCCAGCCTAAAGCCAGGGGAGACCAATCCATACCTCGATGGGCTTCCCTGCTTGGGGCGATAGAACACGGAATCTGGCCCGCAACAGCAGGGTTTCCGTCCCGTTTTACGCCTTCCTGCACCTAGTTGGATTCCTCTATCCATACTCTCAGGGCCCACTAAGCTGACCCATGGGGAACCCTTCTCCTCACCTGTGGACCCCATCTGAGCAGCACCTAAACTTACTTTGCTCACAGATGTGTCCCAACAGGCAGACAGTACCCACATGGCCAACACAATGGTGTGGCCCAGCCCACCCCAGGGGTGTGACTCCTGTCCCCCTCCCAGGGGCAACTCTGTCCACCAGGACAGCCAGCCACAGTGGCCACTGACAAATGTCAGTGATGAGAGGCAGGCCTTATGCCTTTCAGGCCACTCCAACCGCTGTGGCGTCAGAGAGTGGGGGGCGGTAGCCCCAGGTGCCTGGCACCCTTTCTCCACTCTCTCCCCCGCCAAGTCAGGTACGGCCTCCTGACTCTGGCCCACCAGCCCAGGGTCTGTACCCTGTGGCTGGACAGGAGACTGGGGTGGGCTCTCCCACACCCTCTCCTTCTCCCCGGGGTTCTGTACCCTTCCACCTGGAGCGGTACCCCCTTCCAGAATTGTCAGGGCACCTTTGGTAGGTGTCCTGCACGATTCGCCCCCCAGTTCAGGGGTGCTATCCTGCAACTGGTACACCAGCCCAGGGTCCGTACCCTGGGGCTGAACCAGGGACTGGGGTGGGCTCTCCCACACCCGGTCCTCCCCCCTAGGGCTCTGTACCCTCCCACCTGGAGCGGCACACCCGGAAGACAAACTGGTAGGGGCACGGTTAGCAGTCTCCCCTTCCCCCAGGTCAGGGGGGACATCCTGAACCTGGCCCTCCAACCCAAGGTCTGTACCCTCAGGCTGACCAGAGGTCTCGGCCAAGGCTCTCCTCCCCTCACCTCTCCTTCTGGGGTCCTGCATTCTCCTCCGCGGAGAAGCACCCCCAGAACCAAAAACTGTCAGGATGCTGAAACCGGACCTTCTACACAACTCTTCCACCAGTTCAGGGCCTTGACCCTGCAACTGATCCACCACCCTCGGATCTAAACCCTCAGGTTGAACCGGGGTCAGAGGCGAGGACTCCCTCCCTCTGCATCCCCTTCCAGAGTTCTGCACCCTCCCATCTGGAGTGGTACCCCTAGAAGATAAACCGGTCAGGACACTGCTTATAGTTGTCCTTCCCTCCAGGTCAGGCAGGACCTGAACGTGGCTTCCCAACCCGGGACTAACCCCTGCGGCTGAGCACCTGCCCGGCGCACCAGGACTTCATTGGGAGCACGCATGCCCCCCCTGAGGGTAACACATGATTCATGTGTTGTGTGACATTCTGTCTGGCGCAGATCTCCCGACCCCTGTCCATCTGACAGTGCGCGAAGATCCCCCAGGACAGAAGTGGTGTCACCATGGTCACTCCTAGGAGGCTCAGCCCTTCTGGCTGGCCCCTGACCCACTGGTTCTCCCACTGGGGAACGCATCCCCCTCTCAGTCTGGATTTCTGCACCCTCCACTTAGGAGCGGCACCGCCAGACACCTGAACCGCTGGAGCTCTGTTTACAGGCACTCCACGTTCTCCTGCCACTAGGAGATCCCCCTCGACAGACGGCCTACCAGTACAGCCTAGGCTCCCCACCGGATGTTCCCTCCTGGAACCACCCAGGCTCTGGGACCGGGTTTCGGGCACCTTGGGCCGCAGCCCATTCCCACTCCTTCTCCGCAGAGACAGGACGTGAGTCCCTACACCCTTCCCATGACACCGGGACCTATCTGGGCTACCACGAACCTTTCCCACCACCCTTGGTTGGGAAATACCTAAGCCACTTCCTTCCGGGTCACCCCCAGATGCTTCACCAGACCCTCTGGAATCCACCAAAAGGTCTGCCTCCAGTGCAAGCTCCCTGGGGTCAGAGAACTCACAATCCACTGGGTGTTGGCATAGCTCTGGAAAACAGGGACTTAAAATATGCTCTCCAACAATTGAATCACACAGCCCCACACAGGTGTTAACCAAACTACCCTTCACCCAACCATCCAGTGCCTCAGAAAAGTACCCCACATCATTCTCACAAGACTGGTGAGACAGTGTCTGACTGTTGCGGTCTCTTAACCCATACTCTTCTGGCTGGTCTCCATACTCACTTACTAGGGCATCTTTCATGGGGGAACCCCTCTCCCTGCACCTCTCATCTAGAGAAATGATCCCCTGTGCCAGTTCCCCAGTCCACCTCAGGGACACTGCGCACCACTGGAGTAACCTCACAATCCTGAACCCCCTGGTGTATGTCAACCCCCTCCTTGAAGTAGGGCCCCAAATCTGTGTGTGTGTGTGTACCTCATCCTCAGTACTGGACCTAACACTTTTGCTGCCACCATCTGGGCTGGGCCTAGCCCTACTGGCTTCCCAGTCCAGCTCTCTCATTTTAATGTCATGGTCTAACATCATCCTTTTCTCCTCCAAGGCTAACTTAAGCTTCTCCAATTCCACAGCAATTCTCCTTGCTTCCCACCTGTCCTCCAGCTCCCCTGGGGACAAACTGCTGCTGCCTGGTTTAGAGGGTGCCCCCCTTCCCAAAAGCACCCCCACCCTTGGAATAGGCTCCTCTGCCTCCATGCCGAGATCCCCAGAGAGCTCACTCGCATGTCTGGCTGCTACCCAGGCCCTCAGCGCCTTTTGTAGCTCCTCTTTTCTGGTGAGGTCCCTTATTTGGATTTTGAGGTTTTTGCAGATCGCCTTCAATCCCTTAACATTGTAGGTTTCTAACCTCTCCTCCTCAAAGGCCACTTCCAAGGATGCAACAGATGATGCAATTGATTCAGGCATGTTGTACTGGAAAGTTCAAGTTCAAAACCAATGGAAAGGCAAAAATAGACCCCAAAAAACCCAGTATGTGGCACGTAATGTACAGTAGACACAAAACAAGGGATATGGGGTAATTACAAATGCACCTATCTAAATATTGGAAATAGTAATAGCCTACAAGGGTGCAAGAAATTAGAGGCTCACTCCCCCTTAAACCTCCTAGGATATGAATCCTATAGCTTTACAACAGAAAAAATGATTCAGCACTCCCACATGTAAAGGAATTATTAAATTCTACAAGTACAAATCAAGTGAAGAGAAAAAGAAGCACATCAATTCCGCAGGTTCATATTTCTTTGTTTCTTTATTTGAAAAAATCTTCTTAAAAAACGACCGTAGCCAACGCGTTTCGACCCAGAAGGTCTTCTTCAGGGCTACAAATAAGTACACAATATATACATTAAAATTTGCACACATATACAAAATATTTACAATTAATAAAAACCGATACTCATAATTTGGACCACAAAGAGTGGTTTGAAAACAATCAATATTTTCATAATTTATCACAGGCGGCAATATATACAAACATTTACATTAATCCACCGTCATTTTAAGATCTTTTCATACTGTTTCATTGTTAGAACCTGCTGAAACTTTTCCAAGAACGAGCGACATTTAAACACTGAGAATGTTCTCATCCAAAAGACATTTTCACACAGAATGGGGCCATAGTCATTCAACTCATGTAGAGAAATTTGTACATAATTGTGCATATGCACCACCCATACCAAACAGGGAACTCAAAGTACAATAATCTATATCTAAGATGCTTACCAATAACAATATTCACTCTTAGTTCATTACGATTTAATATTTTTTCTTATTTCATTTCTTTTTGCTTTTCTTTCACTTTCTTCAATTGGCAACTTGGTCCCTCACTCTAAATACGAGTGCCCACTAGACCTGAGTGGGAAACAAAATATGATAGACAAAGCTATTGCAAGTGCACTGTTGTATTAGCACCAGCTACTCAGAAAGAGGGAAAAAGTGGGTGATTAAACGTACCTCTTATTCTTTTAAGTGCACCAACAAGTTAGATATCGCTTGTTCAAAAATTTCTTCATGACCTATTGCGAATAGTTCATTTCAGTGCAAACATTGGGTTTTAACCCATGTCGATCTACAATTTCAAAAAGAATTGCAAATAAGTCAAAGACTTTTCAGGCTCATAGATAAATGCTTGCACATTAAAGAGATTGCATATTGCGAGCTTAATAAAAGCCCCCTCGAGCTTATATGTGAAGGAAAGCTAAAAATAGAGTCAAAGTGAATTTATCCTGACTCAACCAAGTTTGTATGAAAACTCGCTTGGGAATTCAAAAAAATATTTGGTTTCCAAATGTTAAAATGTGAGTAAATGGCATGTTTAAGGCCATCAATATAAAGAATATATTCAGGACTGTCATGCCCATGTTATGGCAAAGCAATAAACAAACAAATTACCAATACTGATAAATTCTTATTGAACAATGAATGCCCAAAAGTGCGCAGAGGCAAATCGAAGGCACCAGGGTAGATTCTGTGTCAAGAAAATTTTAATTTGATTTACATCAGAGCAAACACATCTTTTATCATTTAAATGTGGCTCACAGTTTCAATAATACACGCAAAATACATTTCATCACACGAATAATTCTACAACCAAACAAATAACAAAACATTCATGAAACAAATTTCTTAGGTGACATTTAGACAAAAAAATGATAAGACCACATACAATACAAAACAAAAAATGACTAAATATTCATACATAATAGACAGTGCTTAATAGAGCAAGTGTTAGAACATCAAGAGTGTAAAATGTTTAAAACAGTCATGTTTCTGCATGAAATACATCAACGAAATTTTTCACTTTAACGTAAGGCAGAAAAACATAACAAAAATGTATGACCACACTTGTTTGGAAAAAGAGACTGGTCGACGCGTTTCGAACCTCTCATCAATAAATTGGAGGTTCTCCTCAGGACCAAGCACTACAACGAAAAACAACACAAATTACGATTAAATCTACGCCCGACCAATGTGTGCCACATTACATGTGCACCAAGTTCTAAAAAAAACGCTTACCTATTACTAAAGATCAGCCGATCTTGGGGATCACTTGAGGAAAGAATGTTTCTAAACCTAAATAAACAGAGAAGCAAAAAAGGCCGAAGAAGAAGATTCAAATATATTCAAAAGAATGATTTAGAAGCAACGTCAAAGAAAAAAATATGTGTATACATAGACTTACTTTTTGACAGGCAGTCAATGTCTCATAAAGTTATGTCATGGCGGGAGACTGTCTCAATCAATGCAGTCTATCACAGAAAAAATGTCAAGCATTAATATCATTGAGACCTTTCAAGAAAAATTTCGTTGATGTATTTCATGCAGAAACATGACTGTTTTAAACATTTTACACTGTTTGATGTTCTAACACTGTTGCTCTATTAAGCACTGTCTATTATGTATGAATATTTAGTCATTTTTTGTTTTGTATTGTATGTGGTCTTATCATTTTTTTGTCTAAATGTCACCTAAGAAATTTGTTTCATGAATGTTTTGTTATTTGTTTGGTTGTAGAATTATTCGTGTGATGAAATGTATTTTGCGTGTATTATTGAAACTGTGAGCCACATTTAAATGATAAAAGATGTGTTTGCTCTGATGTAAATCAAATTAAAATTTTCTTGACACAGAATCTACCCGGGTGCCTTCGATTTGCCTCTGCGCACTTTTGGGCATTCATTGTTCAATAAGAATTTATCAGTATTGGCAATTTGTTTGTTTATTGCTTAGTTGGCTCAGCCTTACTGATTAGAGCCTTACCCTTCTTTGTTACACATGTTATGGCAAAAGCAGAGGGTTTGTTATGGCAAAAGCAGAGGGTTTGTTAAAAGCGGACAGCCAAGTGATATATTAGAAACTGGGAAAATGGTCAAAGTACGGAGACACACATAAGCAATACACGCACATGGTCTGTGCATAAAACATATGGAGTCCTATAGAGTGCATGGTATCTTTACACTAAACACTATATCAGAGTGCTAGAAAAAGCAATAACGAGCAAAATATGGAGTCCTATAGAGTGCATGGTATCTTTACACTAAACACTATATCAAAATGCTAGAAAAAGCAATAGCGAGCAAAGGATCTCCCCTCCCGGACTTACTTGTTATCTGTATAGAAACGCTCCCGCCGTGTAGTCAGAGCCGTCACAATCTCCCAATCGAGAGTGTGGCGTTTAAATAGCCCGTTACGCAAATCACCTGTAAGCAATTGAGGGAGCAGCAGCGTTTGCTGCAACGTTTTCACGGCCGCCATTTTGAAATAGCGTAACGATTCGTTTTAAAGATAAGCAATATTTTTTAGTTTTAAACTTCTGTGTGCTAGGGCTATTTTTTAGGGGCCCAAAAGTGTGCACAAATAATGCTGCTAAGTGCTCAATATTAGATCTGGTAACAATGGATCCGCACAGCCAAATTTTATATAACAACGAAAACGCACCGTAAACGCGGTCGCCATTTTGTAATGGTAAAAGTCATAGTGTGGTATATATATAGTCAGTGTTTTATATGAAAACAGGTCTGATTAATCAGCCCACGAGAGTACTGTAATATTACTACTATGTATCTCGTGGTAATTATAATAATAATATCAAAGCTATATTGCCATTATTCAATGAACGGACACAAGCACCAACATAAAAAATGGGTTACCCAATTGGTAGTTATCACGGCCGCCATTTTGAACTATTACGGACACAAAAATAAAATAAATCATGTTTTGTCATCAATCAATCATGTGGAAGAGAAACCTGGAGGTACTGGATAAACCTGAGATATTTTTCTTAGCAATTCCCGAAAATATAATATTTTTCACTTTGGAACGGTAATCCATACCTTTGTAAACTATATCTAATCTTCCAAAATATCGACAAGACTATGGATTATGTATATTTCAAAGGATCTCACCCGCTGAGATGCACTCAGCAAGCAGCTGAGAAAAGAATTTATTTTTACGAGTGCCCAGTAGAGCATGATTTAATACGAGTGCTATTTCTGCAAGCAACTTTTTAATTAAATAAAGAGAACAAAAGAATATATATATATTGTTAGTGATATTATGTATAGTTGATCTTATAAAGGTTCACATAAGTCCTTGTAGAGGTCTAATATCCCTGGACATAACATATGAATAACTAATGTAACTGAAGAACAAAATATACAATAAACGATGTATATGAGCACAGCATGAAAGGTCTCTGAAAATGTGTATGATAGGAGCCTGAAAAGTCTCTGAAAGGCAACAACATCATAGCTCAAAGCCACTTCATAGTTATTACAAAGTCTCATAAATGTTTCACAGACAGTTCCGCATAATGGCTTATCAGAATCTTATTTTTGAGAAACTGGACTCGTTACACAGAGCCTCCTCTGGTTGACCTACAAGAAGTGATACATTTCATTATTGATGTTTAAGCCCATGGAAATGCTTCTTAAACGGCAAATCCAACTTGCTTCCGCCTGACGTAAAAGTTTTTCCCTGTCCCCGCCCCTCTCCGGGGCCTTTACACTCTCAATTGCATGAAACCAAATAGTTTGTTCCCCTGGATGTGTTTCATGTATGTGTACTGAGACAGGGTACTTGTCATCCTTATTCTTGATGGCTCTAATATGTTCTTGAATACGTATTTTCAAACTACGTATGCTGCTCCCTACGTAGATCTTTTTGCAGTGGCAGCCGATGACATATACCGTATGTGTAGTGTTGCAGTTGATAAAGGAATTCATTTTAAATTCCCTTTCGGTATTATATTTGAACTTACATTTCTTATTTAGTCCAAATTTGCAGATATTACACATCCCACACACATGAAAACCTATTGGTCTATTTGGCAACCATGACCTCATATTTTGTTTTTGATCTTTTACATAACTAGGGCATAGCATATTTTTGAGTGTTTTGCCCTTCTTATAAACTACTTTTGGTTTGTCTAAAACGGTACCTGTAGGCAGCTGGGCAGATGTTAGTAAATGCCAATTCTTCCTTAGGATATTGTACATATGGTCACTGAACGCATTATATTGTATTATAAATACCACAGTGTCTTGATCTTTCTTAGCCTTACTCAATGTTTTTTTAGGGACCAAAGTTTGTTTTTTGTCCACTTTCCTGATCCTCACCTCTGCCTGTCTGAGACATCTGTCTGTGTAACCCCTGCTATGGAAGTTATGTTTTATAATCTTAAGATTCGTGTCAAATTGGTGTTCCTGACTACAATTCCTTCTTGCACGAACCATCTCACCATAAGGAATGGCGTTGATGGTTGTGCGTGGGTGTGCACTTTCAGCGTGTAACACGCTGTTACAAGATGTCTGTTTTCGAAAGATTTCACTTTGGATTCTGTTGTTACATATATACAGTTTCAGATCAAGAAATTCAATGCTTTTTCGTGAGAAACTCATAGTTAGTTTTACATTAAAGCTATTATTGTTCAAATAGTCATGGTATGCAAAAAGTTCTTCTTCACCTCCATTCCAGATGAGTAATACGTCATCTATATATCTTCCATAGAAGATAATGTTATTATACCATCTTTGCGAGCCAGGTCCCCAGGCATGCTCAGTCTCATACCGACCCATAAATAGGTTTGCATAGGACGGAGCAAACCTGGTTCCCATGGCTGTACCTTGTTTTTGCAAAAACCATGTCCCATTATGTAAGAAGACGTTCATGGTTAGGACCATTCGAGCCATTTCTAAGAGCATCATTGTATGCTCAAGATGTTTTACATTTCTTTTGTATAAGAAATGTTTTAGTGCATCCAGACCACACTCCGTCCGGATGCACGTATATAGGCTTTCTACATCCATAGTGACAAACATTAGCTCGTCACTATTCCATTCAAAGTCCTCAAGTTTACAGAGTACATCCCTGCTATCCTGAAGATATGAGGGCATATTTTTTTTACAAATGGCTGCAAAAAGCCATCCATGTACTCAAATAGGTGTTCCGTGGGTCCCCCGTTTCCTGAAATGATGGGCCTCCCAGGGGGGAAGGCCCCCCCTTATGAATTTTAGGAAGTATATATATGCAGGGGTGCCTGGAATTATTAGTCTGTAAGTACCGATATTCTTGATCTGAAATCAATCCAGATTCATTCCAATCTTGCAGTCTGGCATTGATGGTTCTCTCTATAACAGGGATAGGATTTTCTTTAAGTTGCTCATAGCAACTGGCATTATTGAGTTGCCTCTCTATTTCTCCAAAGTAGTCCTTACAGTCCATGAGGACAATATTCCCCCCCTTGTCTGCCTCACGTATGACAAGTTGGGGATCTCGTAAAAATAAATCCTTTTCTCAGCTGCTTGCTGAGTACATCGCATCGGGTGAGATCCTTTGAAATATACATAATTCATAGTCTTGTCGATATTTTGGAAGATTAGATATAGTTTACAAAGGTTTGGATTACCGTTCCAAAGTGAAAAATATTATATTTTCGAGAATTGCTAACAAAAATATCTCAGGTTTATCCAGTACCTCCAGGTTTCTCTTCCACATGATTGATTGATGACAAAACATGATTTATTTTATTTTTGTGTCCGTAATAGTTCAAAATGGCGGCCGTGATAACTACCAATTGGGTAACCCATTTTTTATGTTGGTGCTTGTGTCCGTTCATTGAATAATAGCAATATAGCTTTGATATTATTATTATAATTACCACGAGAGTAGTAATATTACAGTACTCTCGTGGGCTGATTAATCAGACCTGTTTTCATATAAAACACTGACTATATATATATATACACCACACTATGACTTTAACCATTACAAAATGGCGACAGCGTTTACGGCGCGTTTTCGTTATATAAAATTTGGCTGTGCGGATCCATTGTTACCAGATCTAATATTGAGCACTTAGCAACATTATTTGTGCACACTTTTGGGCCCCTAAAAAATAGCCCTAGCACACAAGTTTAAAACTAAAAAATATTGCTCATCTTTAAAACGAATCGTTACGCTATTTCAAAATGGCGGCCGTGAAAACGTTGCAGCAAACGCTGCTGCTCCCTCAATTGCTTACAGGTGATTTGCGTAGTGGGCTATTTAAACGCCACACTCTCGATTGGGAGATTGTGACCGCTCTGACTACACGGCGGGAGAGTTTTTATACAGATAACAAGTAAGTCCGGGAGGGGAGATCCTTTGCTTGCTATTGCTTTTTCTAGCATTTTGATATAGTGTTTAGTGTAAAGATACCATGCACTCTATAGGACTCCATATGTTTTATGCACAGACCATGTGCGTGTATTGCTTATGTGTGTCTCCGTACTTTGACCATTTTCCCAGTTTCCAATATATCACTTGGCTGTCCGCTTTTAACAAACCCTCTGCTTTTGCCATAACAAATCCTCTGCTTTTGCCATAACCTGGGCATGACAGTCCTGAATATATTCTTTATATTGATGGCCTTAAACATGCCATTTACTCACATTTTAACATTTGGAAAGCAAATATTTTTTGAATTCCCCAAGCGAGTTTTCATACAAACTTGGTTGAGTCAGGATAAATTCACTTTGACTCTATTTTTAGCTTTCCTTCACATATAAGCTCGAGGGGAGGGGGGCTTTTATTAAGCTCGCAATATGAAATCTCTTTAATGTGCAAGCATTTATCTATGAGCCTGAAAAGTCTGACTTATTTGCAATTCTTTTTGAAATTGTAGATCGACATGGGTTAAAACCCAATGTTTGCACTGAAATGAACTATTCACAATAGGTCATGAAGAAATTATTGAACAAGCGATATCTAACTTGTTGGTGCACTTAAAAGAATAAGAGGTACGTTTAATCACCCACTTTTTCCCTCTTTCTGAGTAGCTGGTGCTAATACAACAGTGCACTTGCACTAGCTTTGTCTATCAAATTTTGTTTCCCACTCAGGTCTAGTGGGCACTCGTATTTAGAGTGAGGGACCAAGTTGCCAATTGAAGAAAGTGAAAGAAAAGCAAAAAAGAAAGGAAATAAGAAAAAATAATAAATTGTAATGAACTAAGAGTGAATATTGTTATTGTTATTGGTAAGCATCTTAGATATAAATTATTGTACTTTGAGTTCCCTGTTTGGTATGGGTGGTGCATATGCACAATTATGTACAAATTTCTCTACATGAGTTGAATGACTATGGCCCCATTCTGTGTGAAAATGTCTTTTGGATGAGAACATTCTCAGTGTTTAAATGTCGCTCGTTCTTGGAAAAGTTTCAGCAGGTTCTAACAATGAAACAGTATGAAAAGATCTTAAAATGACGGTGGATTAATGTAAATGTTTGTATACATTACCGCCTGTGATAAATTATGAAAATATTGATAGTTTTCAAACCACTCTTTTTGGTCCAAATTATGAGTATCGGTTTTTATTAATTGTAAATATTTTGTATATGTTTGCAAATTTTAATGTATATATTGTGTACTTATTTGTAGCCCTGAAGAAGACCTTCTGGGTCGAAACGCGTTGGCTACGGTCGTTTTTTAAGAAGATTTTTTCAAATAAAGAAACAAAGAAATATGAACCTGCAGAATTGATATGCTTCTTTTTCTCTTCACTTGATTTGTACTTGTAGAATTTAATAATTCCTTTACATGTGGGAGTGCTGAATCATTTTTTCTGTTGTAAAGCTATAGGATTCATATCCTAGGAGGTTTAAGGGGGAGTGAGCCTCTGATTTCTTGCACCCTTGTAGGCTATTATTATTTCCAATATTTAGATAGGTGCATTTGTAATTACCCCATACCCCTTGTTTTGTGTCTACTGTAAATTGAATTGGGTAGATTTGCACTATCTTAAAGGTTTGAACACTTTATGAGGGAATTTTTGGACAATAGAGAGGAAATGTTAGGGGATTTATTTAAGAAAAAGGGCCAAAATATTAATAATCCCCAAACAGTTAATGCCAAAACTGAGGGCCTTAAGGATAAGTTCTTTCACTTAGAAAAACTGATGAAGCAGGAACTAGGTAAATGGTGGGATGGGGCCACCTTGGAAAAATATTTAGAGAATAAACGGATACCACGTGGTTTGAGAATATTAATCTTCCCAAATTATGAAGATTTGGAGAGTGATTTGTTAGAGGAGTGGGAGGAAGGTCTTTATGACGCCTCCTACAGGATGATGCGGACTTTAATAACTAATGCGCAAAGGAAAGTGAAAAAGATCAGGGATGAAATAACTAAACTTGAAAAGGAAATTTCAGACATGAATTTAAAAGAAGCCACTATGAAAAATTATGAGATCCTAAAGAAGGAACTCGCTGCTTATCAAATTTTCTTAAAAAATAAAAAGCAGAAGAAAATCTTACGAGATGAAACTGATTACGATCTGGGAAGGATTTTTACTTTCTCTAGAAAGTATGATGATATAACTCCTAAGCCCATGATTGAAACTGTAAATACTACAAAACCAGCGAGTGTGTCATCAAGCAGTACTTCACTATCTTCCCTGGATAGTGACCTGGGGGAGGGGCCGAGTAACATTGAGGGGGCTCCAACATCCTCCCTTTTTTTACGCGAGGTCCAGCGGTACAGGCTGGGGAACAAAAAAGAAATCCAAATGTAGAACAAGGAGGGGAGGGAAGAAACATAAGAGATGGGGTGCAAACAAGACAACAAAACAAATTGTCTCAAATGAAGAAATAAATGATAGAGAGGAAAATGCATCACCTGATATTGACATCGAACCCTTAGTTTCCAATGAATTGTGCATTGTAAATTTATCATCTAAGAGTCTAATTGAAAAAGAATTGTATGTCTTACGGAAAGGCCTGAGTTTTTGTATTACGGAAAACTGTAACTTTGTGGACACGCATATCGATGTGTATAAGTTTGTACGTAAATTGAGATTAAAAAAACTATTTTTCTGAACATCCGTTTGCTTCCAATATTGTATCAAGAAATGATGAAAGCTTTTCTGATTTAACAATTGCTGAACTTGGGAATGCACATTTATTGGCAACATTGGATGAAGATGACTTAGACATTGACATTGTAGAAATGGCAGGGTTGTTAAACATCAGAGGAGATACATCAATTGATAGTGGGTTATGAAACAGGTCTAGATTTGTGCCCTCTAATGTCCAAGACACACACATTGATGAGTTCTTTAACAAAGTAACTCAACAACTATATCAGTTGGAAGATAAACATGGGAAAGGCACACATTGTCGACATAGTTACAATCTAACTAAGGAGGAAAAGGCCATTTTAAAATCATTACAGGAAGATCCCCAACTTGTCATACGTGAGGCAGACAAGGGGGGGAATATTGTCCTCATGGACTGTAAGGACTACTTTGGAGAAATAGAGAGGCAACTCAATAATGCAAGTTGCTATGAGCAACTTAAAGAAAATCCTATCCCTGTTATAGAGAGAACCATCAATGCCAGACTGCAAGATTGGAATGAATCTGGATTGATTTCAGATCAAGAATATCGGTACTTACAGACTAATAATTCCAGGCACCCCTGTGTATATATATACTTCCTAAAATTCATAAGGGGGGGGCCTTCCCCCCTGGGAGGCCCATCATTTCAGGAAACGGGGGACCCACGGAACACCTATCTGAGTACATGGATGGCTTTTTGCAGCCATTTGTAAAAAATATGCCCTCATATCTTCAGGATAGCAGGGATGTACTCTGTAAACTTGAGGACTTTGAATGGAATAGTGACGAGCTAATGTTCGTCACTATGGATGTAGAAAGCCTATATACGTGCATCCGGACGGAGTGTGGTCTGGATGCACTAAAACATTTCTTATACAAAAGAAATGTAAAACATCTTGAGCATACAATGATGCTCTTAGAAATGGCTCGAATGGTCCTAACCATGAACGTCTTCTTACATAATGGGACATGGTTTTTGCAAAAACAAGGTACAGCCATGGGAACCAGGTTTGCTCCGTCCTATGCAAACCTATTTATGGGTCGGTATGAGACGGAGCATGCCTGGGGACCTGGCTCGCAAAGATGGAATAATAACATTATCTTCTATGGAAGATATATAGATGACATATTACTCATCTGGAATGGAGGTGAAGAAGAACTTTTTGCATACCATGACTATTTGAACAATAATAGCTTTAATGTAAAACTAACTATGAGTTTCTCACGGAAAAGCATTGAATTTCTTGATCTGAAACTGTATATATGTAACAACAGAATCCAAAGTGAAATCTTTCGAAAACAGACATCTTGTAACAGCGTCTTACACGCTGAAAGTGCACACCCACGCACAACCATCAACGCCATTCCTTATGGTGAGATGGTTCGTGCAAGAAGGAATTGTAGTCAGGAACACCAATTTGACACGAATCTTAAGATTATAAAACATAACTTCCATAGGAGGGGTTACACAGACAGATGTCTCAGACAGGCAGAGGCGAGGATCAGGAAAGTGGACAGAAAACAAACTTTGGTCCCTAACAAAACATTGAGTAAGGATAAGAAAGATCAAGACACTGTGGTATTTATAACACAATATAATGCGTTCAGTGACCATATCTACAATATCCTAAGGAAGAATTGGCATTTACTAACATCTGCCCAGCTGCCTACAGGTACCGTTTTAGACAAACCAAAAGTAGTTTATAAGAAAGGCAAAACACTCAAAAATATGCTATGCCCTAGTTATGTAAAAGATCAAAAACAAAATATGAGGTCATGGTTGCCAAATAGACCAATAGGTTTTCATGTGTGTGGGATGTGTAATATCTGCAAATTTGGACTAAATAAGAAATGTAAGTTCAAATATAATACGGAAAGGGAATTTAAAATTAATTCCTTTATCAACTGCAACACTACACATACGGTATATGTCATCGGCTGCCACTGCAAAAAGATCTACGTAGGGAGCAGCATACGTAGTCTGAAAATACGTATTCAAGAACATATTAGAGCCATCAAGAATAAGGATGACAAGTACCCTGTCTCAGTACACATACATGAAACACATCCAGGGGAACAAACTATTTGGTTTCATGCAATTGAGAGTGTAAAGGCCCCGGAGAGGGGCGGGGACAGGGAAAAACTTTTACGTCAGGCGGAAGCAAGTTGGATTTTCCGTTTAAGAAGCATTTCCATGGGCTTAAACATCAATAATGAAATGTATCACTTCTTGTAGGTCAACCAGAGGAGGCTCTGTGTAACGAGTCCAGTTTCTCAAAAATAAGATTCTGATAAGCCATTATGCGGAACTGTCTGTAAAACATTTATGAGACTTTGTAATAACTATGAAGTGGCTTTGAGCTATGATGTTGTTGCCTTTCAGAGACTTTTCAGGCTCCTATCATACACATTTTCAGAGACCTTTCATGCTGTGCTCATATACATCGTTTATTGTATATTTTGTTCTTCAGTTACATTAGTTATTCATATATTATGTCCAGGGATATTAGACCTCTACAAGGACTTATGTGGACCTTTATAAGATCAACTATACATAATATCACTAACAATTTATATATATTAATTCTTTTGTTCTCTTTATTCAATTAAAAAGTTGCTTGCAGAAATAGCACTCATATTAAATCATGCTCTACTGGGCACTCGTAAAAATAAATCCTTTTCTCAGATGCTTGCTGAGTACATCGCATCGGGTGAGATCCTTTGAAATATACATAATTCATAGTCTTGTCGATATTTTGGAAGATTAGATATAGTTTACAAAGGTTTGGATTACCATTCCAAAGTGAAAAATATTATATTTTCGGGAATTGCTAACAAAAATATCTCAGGTTTATCCAGTACCTCCAGGTTTCTCTTCCACATGATTGATTGATGACAAAACATGATTTATTTTATTTTTGTGTCCGTAATAGTTCAAAATGGCGGCCGTGATAACTACCAATTGGGTAACCCATTTTTTATGTTGGTGCTTGTGTCCGTTCATTGAATCATGGCAATATAGCTTTGATATTATTATTATAATTACCACGAGATACATAGTAGTAATATTACAGTACTCTCGTGGGCTGATTAATCAGACCTGTTTTCATATAAAACACTGACTATATATATATATACCACACTATGACTTTTACCATTACAAAATGGCGACCGCGTTTACGGCGCATTTTCGTTGTTATATAAAATTTGGCTGTGCGGATCCATTGTTACAGATCTAATATTGAGCACTTAGCAGCATTATTTGTGCACACTTTTGGGCCCCTAAAAAATAGCCCTATCACACAGAAGTTTAAAACTAAAAAATATTGCTTATCTTTAAAACGAATCGTTACGCTATTTCAAAATGGCGGCCGTGAAAACGTTGCAGCAAACGCTGCTGCTCCCTCAATTGCTTACAGGTGATTTGCGAAGCAGGCTATTTAAACGCCACACTCTCGATTGGGAGATTGTGACGGCTCCGACTACACGGCGGGAGCGTTTTTATACAGATAACAAGTAAGTCCGGGAGGGGAGATCCTTTGCTCGCTATTGCTTTTTCTAGCATTTTGATATAGTGTTTAGTGTAAAGATACCATGCACTCTATAGGACTCCATATGTTTTATGCACAGACCATGTGCGTGTATTGCTTATGTGTGTCTCCGTACTTTGACCATTTTCCCAGTTTCTAATATATCACTTGGCTGTCCGCTTTTAACAAACCCTCTGCTTTTGCCATAACAAACCCTCGGCTTTTGCCATAACATGGGCATGACAGTCCTGAATATATTCTTTATATTGATGGCCTTAAACATGCCATTTACTCACATTTTAACATTTGGAAACCAAATATTTTTTTGAATTCCCCAAGCGAGTTTTCATACAAACTTGGTTGAGTCAGGATAAATTCACTTTCACTCTATTTTTAGCTTTCCTTCACATATAAGCTCGAGGGGAGGGGGGCTTTTATTAAGCTCGCAATATGCAATCTCTTTAATGTGCAAGCATTTATCTATGAGCCTGAAAAGTCTTTGACTTATTTGCAATTCTTTTTGAAATTGTAGATCGACATGGGTTAAAACCCAATGTTTGCACTGAAATGAACTATTCGCAATAGGTCATGAAGAAATTATTGAACAAGCGATATCTAACTTGTTGGTGCACTTAAAAGAATAAGAGGTACGTTTAATCACCCTCTTTTTCCCTCTTTCTGAGTAGCTGGTGCTAATACTACAGTGCACTTGCAATAGCTTTGTCTATCATATTTTGTTTCCCACTCAGGTCTAGTGGGCACTCGTATTTAGAGTGAGGGACCAAGTTGCCAATTGAAGAAAGTGAAAGAAAAGCAAAAAAGAAAGGAAATAAGAAAAAATAATAAATTGTAATGAACTAAGAGTGAATATTGTTATTGTTATTGGTAAGCATCTTAGATATAAATTAATGTACTTTGAGTTCCCTGTTTAGTATGGGTGGTGCATATGCACAATTATGTACAAATTTCTCTACATGAGTTGAATGACTATGGCCCCATTCTGTGTGAAAATGTCTTTTGGATGAGAACATTCTCAGTGTTTAAATGTCGCTCGTTCTTGGAAAAGTTTCAGCAGGTTCTAACAATGAAACAGTATGAAAAGATCTTAAAATGACGGTGGATTAATGTAAATGTTTGTATATATTGCCGCCTGTGATAAATTATGAAAATATTGATTGTTTTCAAACCACTCTTTGTGGTCCAAATTATGAGTATCGGTTTTTATTAATTGTAAATATTTTGTATATGTGTGCAAATTTTAATGTATATATTGTGTACTTATTTGTAGCCCTGAAGAAGACCTTCTGGGTCGAAACGCGTTAGCTACGGTCGTTTTTAAGAAGATTTTTTCAAATAAAGAAACAAAGAAATATGAACCGGCAGAAATTGATGTGCTTCTTTTTCTCTTCACTTGATTTGTACTTGTAGAATTTAATAATTCCTTTACATGTGGGAGTGCTGAATCATTTTTTCTGTTATGTGGCACGTAATGGTCTGCGATATGGTAGTAGCGCACACCAATCACTGTAAGTCAAGTGCAAACGCAAGTCCTATCCTCACCGCTGACAACCAATGTTAGAAATGGGATTTTTGGTAGGCGTGGGCCAAAGCCAGGCAAAAACCACCACTCTAGTCAGGATAAGGGAGTTACATGTCTAAAATAACCCCTGCTCACCCCCTTGGTAGCTTGGCACGAGCAGCCAGGCTTATTTTAGAGGCAGTGTGTAAAGCATTTGCACATAACCAACAGTAATACAGTGTAAGCACTACAAAAGGACACCACACCAGTTTAGAAAAATATCCAATATTTTTATATACTTAAGACAAGACCAAAAACGATAAAAATCCACAATACAGTACTCAAAAATCTTCAATTATCAAAATACGCTTGAAACACAGTTCCTTGATGTCGATAGCTCCGTCCGGGGCTATCACGGCGTCGTGAGCAAAGAAATCCAAACAGTTCTGGCTGACCGCGGCGTCGCGGGCCAGCTACGGTGTCGGGAAGACCCGCAAACAGTACCTTTTAGAAATGCAGGGCGTCGATGACCTCTCGTTGAGCTTCCGAAAACACGGCGTCCGCAGGCGTCGGTTCCGGAGGTCGGTGCAGGAGTCGTCGGGGCCCTCGAAGTCACACGCGTTGCAGGTCGATCTCCTCTCTGATGGAGTCAGGAGCGCTGGCGTCGGCAGGCATCGGGTGCTGCGGTGTGAAGTGCAGTGGTGCGGCGTGCGGTGCCCTCATGTCGCGGTGCGAGCAGCGGCTCGGTGGCGGCGTCAGTTGGCGTCGTCGGTGAGACCAGGGTCGCGGTGCGAGATGAAGGCGGTGCTCGTCACGGTGCTGGCAGGTCACGGTGCAAGCAGCGGCGTCGTCGTTGCTGAAGCGCTGTCGTCGGCTGACGAACTGGAGTCGATGGCGCCGGCGTCGGTAGGCCAAGGCTGCGGTGTGGGATGAGGGCGGTGCATCGTGTAACTGATGAGCGGTGCTCCCGAACCACGGTGCAAGCAGCGGCGTCGATCTCGGCGGGAAGTGGCGGTGTCAGGCAGGCGAAGGTGTCCTCGTGAAGCAAGGCGGTGCCCACAGGTCGCGGTGCGAGCAGCGGCTCGGTGGCGGCGTGAACAGGCGTCGGTGAGACCAGGGTCGCGGTGCAGCGTTGCGGCGGTGCCCTCTGCGGTGCCAAAGCTTCGGCGTGAAGCGAGGTGGTGCGAAGGGCGGTGCCCACAGGTCGCGGTGCAAGCAGCGGCACGGTGGCGGTGTCAACAGGCGTCGTCGGTGAGACCAGGGTTGCGGTGCGGCGGTGCCCTCTGCAGTGCCTTCAGGACACGGAGTCAGCAGTGGCGTCGTAGACGTCGTCGAGTTGGTGTTCTTTGGGTGGCAGCACAAAACACACAGTCCCCAGTGCTGCGGGTCGAAGAACTTGAAGTCTTTGCTGTTCCTGAGACTTCGTGAACAGGGGGCAAGCTCTACCTCAAGCCCTTGGAGAGACTCACAAATTAGGTTGCAGAAAGTCCAGTCCAGGCCTTTCACTGCCCAAGACAGAAGCAGCCACTGCAGGTCAGCCCAGCAAAGCACCCAGCAAAGCAGTTGTTCCTTTTCGCAGCTTCTTGGCAGTCTTCTTGTTCCAGATGAGTTCTAAAGTTCAGGGGTCTGGGCCCCAGTATTTGTACACAAAAATCCTTTGATCTTCCAGGCAGAGGGTGTCTGTGCCCGGCCAGAACCAGTTCGGCCTTCTCTGGTGTGAATTCCTGGCAGGAGGTGGAGACGGCTTTGTCAGAGGCAGACCAGGCCCTTTGAGATGCGAGGAAATCTCCTCCCTCTTCCCCCCATCGCAGCCCAGGTCTATTCAGCCCTTTCCTGACCTACCTAGACTATCTGGAGCCCCTCCGGCCCCCAGCCTTCTGTCATCCAAAACCCAGACAGGCAATCCACATTCCAGCAGAGGCACACGGCATGACTGAGCAAGAAAATACCTACTTTCTAAAAGTGGTATTTTCAAACACAGAATGTAAAAATCACCTTCACTAAAAGATGCATCTTTAGATTCTGAGTTCAGGCATACTAAATTCTATTTTCTTACCGAATTCCCTGGGCCAGTTATGTTTATAAGATGTTATAAACAAACCTCCCATTCTATCCTATGGGGAACTGGTAGCCTTGCAATAGTGAAAAACGAAATTGGCTGTAATTCACTATCAGGACATGCCACACACACCAGGGCATGTCCCACCTTTCACATACACTGCACCCTGCCCACAGGGGTACCTTGGGCCTACCTGAGGGGTGTCTTACATGTAAGAAAAGGGAAGGTTAGGGACCGGCCAGTGTGTGCACTGGCCAAGTCGACATGGCAGTTACAAACTGCACGCAGACTTCTGCAATGGCAGGTCTGAGTTACCGTTTTCAGGGCTACTCACGGGGGTGGCACAACCAGTGCTGCAGGCCCCCCGAGTAGCATTTGATTCACCAGCCCTGGCACACGCAGTGCACTTTACTAGGGGCTAACAGGTAAATCAAATATCCAATCATGGAAACACCCATCCATAACACAATTTACACAGAGAGCATATGCACTTTAGCACTGATTAGCAGTGGTAAAGTGCCCAGAGTCCTAAAACCAACACAAACAGGTCAGGGAAAAATAGGAGGAAAAAGCAAAAAGTTTGGGGATAACCCTGCAAAAAGGGCCATTTCCAACAGTGATTATTTGAAGTTTGAAATCAATAAAGAAATCTTTAAAAAAAAAAAAGATTGGATATGATGGATCCTAAAATGTCAGAAGCTTGGTGGAGAAGGTGTGGGAACAAGGCCTCCAAAATGCACATATATACTTCGGTCTTGTCCTAAGATGAATTCTGGGAATGAACATCATAGGGAGTCAGATAACCTGCTGCCCGGAGGTGGTCTTACCGGGGTGCCCTCAGAGAGGGCCTTTGCACTAAGAAACAAAAAGGGTAATCTTAATACACACCTGCTTCTAGCAGCAAACCAGAAAACTGATGCACAATGAAGAAAGGCAGCAACCCCCACCAGAGAAAAGGCTACTACAAATGTGGCTCCTAGTCAGGACGCAGATGCTAGCATACAGCATACAGTGGAGGGCTAAACCATTTATAAATGTTTGGATTCCACTGGTGAGGTATCTAGCCAAGGATTCTCAACTATTGCATTGTTCAAGGTATCATGAAGGGGGCTCTTTCTGAATGTACCAGCTCAGCTCGTGACTGACGGAGGGAATTGGGAGAATTCAAATGTATATGGAAGAATGTACAGCAGACGAGAAAGACCACAATAGAACAGAGGGTGGGCGTCAGTGAAGAGGTTGGGTTAGTTTGTAAATCAGTTACTCGGGGGAGTTGTGCAATTTGTTTTTGTAACCTTTGTCTTCCCTTCTTCATCGTATGTTGATGTAATGTGAAACACTGATGCATACTGTCAAAACACTATGATCTTTTAAAACACAATAAAAACAAGTGAAACTAAATTACAGGTATGCTGCCCATATGCTATCAAAAACATTAGTTTTCTCTCTCGATGGGCAAGTCACTCCTTCTAGAGTGACTAGTTTCAAGATTTCTGAGACCCAGCTAATGATGTCCACAAAGTTTGTGTTTTACCAATTTTTTATGATTTATTTTTAAGTACCATTTTCTCTGTCGATCTACAGTCTAGTGTGAGCACCAATGCCACTTGTCCCAGAAAGGTCACTAAAATTACTAATTTGTCTTATTGCACTACTATGCAGTTAGTTATTTGACTTATTCATTGTAAGAACAGTCCCCAAGAACCATCTGGGAGCATTCCATAAGCAAATGTTTGTAGTTTCCTATGCTAGAACTGAATTTTTAATCAGAATCAATCAATCATACAATTTCCAATTTTACACAGTTCAGTGTAACATGAAACATTATGTATATTGTGTTAGTCTTCCATACAGGTCTGTCATCATGGTTGGGGTATTGGTTAGTTTTAAAACCAATTCCAGTTCTGAAATTCTGAGCCCAGTTTTTGCGATGGAACAGATTAGCATTTTATAAAATTGTAAACCTTTGTGTGACCTGTTTCCCTATACATGATAAAGGGCCCCTAATCCTACTATGCCAATTTCATAGCCTAATATAGGCAACGTAATTTTGTCATGGCGCTGACCCACCAATATCTGGGTAAGACCCTCGAACCCAGAAACGTATAGACAGGAGCTATGCATGGGACACTCACACCCGAGATCATCCTTGTATTAATAAATTAAATACGGTCATTCACTGAGATACTATTGCAAGAGACGACTGGTAAAATTATTTTAATGTAATAACATTTCAAGTTAGTAAATAAAACAAAATTGGTTTATCTCTGTATTTGCCATTGAAATAATCACTTGTATTTGGTAATCATGCAAGAAAATGAATGTATAGTTGACAGCCAGCACTTTTCGCCCGTGGTAGGCGCTCAGATCTGAGGTGTTCTCAAGGCTCCAAAATTATTAAGATTGGAGTTGGCACGAATATTACTCTTGGGTGTTGTGTAGTGATAAAACCTAAATAGCATCCATAATTATCAGTCCAGTACTTTGGGTGTTATGTAAGTAGCTGCTGCTGTAATGTCCAAAGTCATTGGTACAAATAAACCGAGGTTGTGTGAATCAAGGTAAATGGCTCCTGTATGTTTGTATAATAAAGCAAGTAGCCCTTTTCTTGAAACGGGCTGCAGCTTCCAGGTATCAAATTGCTCGATAGTCCAGTAGACCGTTTTCTTCGTCTTCCACGTGTACTCAGTTTCCTCACTGGAGCTGGGAGTTTTTGGAAGACATAGGAGTTTTTGTACCTTTCCATAAATGATCTACGCAAAAAAAAATTCCACATCTTCCAAAGTATTTTTGTGTGTTCCACAACTCATATACTGTCGCACACATACTTTTGTTGACATCATATTTCTTAAGTTCAGCTTCCCTCAAAGGCTTAGATCTAACAATTTCTAATTGTTGACTTCTCTCAAATTTCTTAAAACTCTAAAATATATACTATTTTTTTATTCTTTTGTCTGGTAATTGTAATACCCAGATACATTGTGTAATCTGACTACCACTTAAATGTCCACTTTGTTCCTGGTAATTTGTGACTAATTTCACTGATCAACATTCCTTAAGTTTTCCCCCAATTACCTGTACACCCTCAAACATTGTTATCAATTCCAATATGGCATGAATCTATTTTTCGAGATCAGATCAGATTAACAAAAGCATGGAAGAAATGTATAGGAGTCTTTATTTGAATATCCCCCTCAACTATCCCCTTTACATTTAACATTGCTTCAATGTTAGTGCAAAAGTTTCTAAAGTAAACTCAAATAGTAATGAAGACTTGAAACAAACTTGTTAAATGCCCCTTCGAACAATGAATAGCTCCAGTCAGGTACAATTTACTAGGACCTTTGCCATTTGTCCTTCGTATAATGATACCATGCTTTGCTAAAAATTAATTTCTAATTGCAGATAAACACAACTGGCATTTGCACTTCAACTATCAAAAGTCAAATCGGATGTCCCTATTTTGGAATACTTGTACAAGAGTTTTAGATTGCTCATCTGACCAAAACTAAAAAAAATGTGCTCCAATTTTGTAAGCACCCTAGTTTAACTAGAAGTTTAGCACATTTGCTGCCAAATTAGCAGTGCTATTAGTACTGTCGAAGGTGCCACATAAATTATGTATAGTGAACCAAAATGTGTACTGACAGAAAAAACAGGACTCACTGCATAATAATAACAAGCATTGGCATAGCCAATAGGTTTCGCCTTTGGGACCTTATAAGTGTTTAGCCATGCAACAATTGATGTTGTTGCACCAAGGATATTGTGCTGGATAACTAAACACTTATAAGGTACCAAAGGCGAGACCTATTGGCTATGCCAATGCTTGTTTTAACAGAGATGGTATAAGAGGTATAAGTGGTCGCGTGATAGGGGTGCATTAAAATGATGTGTGTGAGCACAAAATGATATTAAATAAAGTTTTATTGATAATGTTTTTGTGGTGTTTGGGGGAGGGGTGCTGTGTTTGTTTGTTTTTCCTGTTGTGGTCTGGTTTTTTCCGTGGTAAGATTTGTCACAGCTAAAATTTTCCTGTAAAGTGTGAGGAAGTGGCGGAGGCCGTGTTTTTTTTTTCTTTCTTTCATGTTTTCTCCATATGCGTACTCGTGTAAAGAAAGGAGGAGGAGAGACATAGAAAGAGTGGGTGAGAGAATAACAGGGAGAACGAGAGAGGAGAGAAGGGGCTAGATATGTAATAACGTACTTGTAGAGCGCACGGCTACTCAGAAGAGTGTCCCGGCGCTAATCGGAGAGGAAGTGACGTTTGGGTGGTGGTGGTTTTGGGGGGGGGGGGGGGAGGTGAGGAGG
Organism: Calotriton arnoldi; assembly: GCA_963921515.1. NCBI lineage: Eukaryota > Metazoa > Chordata > Amphibia > Caudata > Salamandridae > Calotriton > Calotriton arnoldi. The sequence goes on from CAWUFW010001378.1 coordinate 1,464,820, forward strand.
TTGAGACAGAGGAGTGACGTGAGCAAAATGAACTGTCCAAAAGTAGAGGTATTTAGTTTTGCATTAATTATTTTGGAAAGCTCCGTGTTGTCTAAATAATGTGTTTTTAATGTTTGTCCTGAAAATCCGACATTGTTTTAGAATTTGCCCATGTGTGTTCCGGTATACACCGGCTGTAGTTAAGCTTCCTGCAAGGCCCTACATTACGCCATTGGTTTGAGGGTGCACAACAGCTTAGCGTAGTATATATAAAAGATTTTTTTTTGTGGTTTGTGAAGATGGCAATTTATAGTGCGCTGCGGCTGAGGTATTGTGGCTTCCCAGAGGTTCGGCACATGCATTTACTGGATGGAGGAGAGAGGGAGATGCAGTTGGCTGGAGTGCGAGTGATATAGAATGTGAAGTAGGGCTGAAATAGTGGAGGAGGAGAGAGATAGAAAGTGTTTGTGGTTTGAGCGAGGCCAAACAGCTTGTTGTAGTATATCTAAGTTTCGCGTTTGGGGAATGTGATTAGGTCAAAGTACAGTGCGCTGCGCCTGTAGTTTTGTGGCTTACTAGAGGAGAGGCAAATGTATTTAGTAAATGGAGGAGAGAGCGAGACGTAGGTTGCTGGAGTGCGAGTGATTTAAATGTAGAATTAGGGAGCAAACTGAGGAGGAGGACAGACATAGTAAGTGGGGGAGAGAATGACGGAGCCTGAGATAGGCGAGAAGGGGTTACAATGAGAGGAAGTGAAGGAAACGCAGAGGCGGGTGGTGGAGGAGAGAGAGCGTCGGATGCTCAGTGTTGCTCAACATTAAATTGGGAGAAAAAAAAAGTTGAAACAAACGCGACCGGGGCGAGCGTGTTTGTTTGGTAATGGGTATTGTGAACATAAATAGTAAACAAGGGGTGGTAAAAAGGCTAGGTTGTGCAGGGTGAGAGCGGGGCTCGACTGTCATGTGCGAGGTGAAAGATTAGATGTGAGGGGCTCAAAGGGGTTTCAGTGGCGCGTTTCCCTTGCGGGAGCGAGCAGGGGCACCATCTGTTTGCAAGTTAATTACAAACAGATGGTTTCAAAGCTCGCTCCCGCAAGGGAATCGCCAAACGTGCACGCGTTGCCATTGAAAGCAATGCAAAGCGTGCATGTTTTTGGCCCAAAAAGTGAATCGATTCCTAAAGGTCTCCTCCTATGCAGCACATGCGCGCTGCGTAGGCGGGACCTAAAAATGTTCTAGGCTGAAGCCAACAAGACTACTTTTATTGTGAATCGATGCCAAAACCATGCATGAACTATTATCGTTAGTATGTTATGGTGCTATAAAATTTGTAGGTGTGTAACTTCAATATAAATAATTCAACCTGCACTCCCCGTACTCTGGGATTAACTATCACCCTTACGCTGTTACTTTAACTAACTACTGCTTTAGCCCTTGTTCCAGTGATAAAATTATCCAAACTGTAAATAAACTGTTTTATCTATCATTGTGCCCAAAGACAATTTGTTTCCTCTCAACTGTAAACAATTACATGAAAACATTGGCTCGTTAGGTTGTCAGGGGAGTCCTGTGCATGGTATGCAGGTCCTGATTTAGCCATGCTACACTTTTAAGATAAACACTGCGTAAATTACTTCCATTTTGATTAATTGCATGTTTATTTTCATGTGAATATCCTGAAAAGATAGCATGGTTCAGATCTTCCTGGGCCCGAGTTTTAGAGGTATATTCTAAATGCTGTTTCTATACATTGAAACTTAAAGTGCCCCACAAATAAGCTAAATTCTTTACAGATGTATAAATAGCAAAAGGAAACTGACTTTCACCTGTAGAATCACTGTTGTAAGCAGAGTAAACACTGAACCAGATAAAGTAGTCTATTGCCTATACATTATGTTCATTGAGCCACTCCGTTCCCATACAAAGCAGATGAATATGACTTACACAAGACTTATATCAGAATTCCATGCTCATTCAAATATGTGTCTAGAAAAACAACACTGAATTTGTAAATAATGTGGAATGTGGGCCCAAATCTCTGCATCATCAAGTTTACACTTTACATTGATTATGAAAGGAGTCTAGGAAAAGATACTTACCTTCCAGGAAGCTCTTTGAGGGCACGTTCGTAGATGAGGTTAAGCACGTTTTGTGGAGCATTCTGCTTGAATTCGATGTAGCGAATCCAGCATTTGACAGAGAAAGGATTACGCAGGATTTCCTCCTCATACTGTAAATCCTCTTCTTCCTGTAGAGGAGACAGTTATTTAGTCCCAGAGGAGGTTGAAACAGAATAAAGCTTTTAGGCCGTCCAAAGAAAGTTACCATTTGACAGAGCTTCACATACCTTTGCTAAGAAAACTCAAGTGATGTGTAAACATATCTTTGAATGTTTAGTACAGAGTAGTAAAGACAGGCCAAAGTTATCAGAAATGGCTTTTTTTCCAAGAGACGTTATAGTTTAACCTCAACTATAATAACCTATTACCGCAGCTCCGACCTCTCCCTAATCTCTCCCCGCCGCCCCCTTGCAACCGCTACTGCTCTGCCCTTCCAGCCCTCCCAGCCTGGCCCCGGGAGGTGGAGAACAGCTGATGGTAACCTCCCTACGGCGGGGGGCTGCAGATCTTATCGAGGCTGATGTGCAGGAAACAACAGTTAACGCGGAGGTCACGGGGGGAGCGGGTGGGCTGCTAACCACTGACCACAGATCACTGAGCACTGAGCCCCGCACGGTTCCTCAACCTCCAGCTTTCGGCTCCTACCTCTACCTCTACCACCTACCACCATTGTTGTTGGCAGCAACACCTCCACCCAACACAGCTGGGCCTTGCCCCCTGACAAGAGGACGTGCCAGGAGGAGGAGGGGGCTCACTGACATCCAAGCCTCAGTGCTGGAGGGTGCGGCTCAGGAGGGAGCCGCAACCTACTAGACCTAGACCTAGAAGACCCTACAACTCCAACTGTGCACCCCTAACTCAGCCGAAAGCATCCAGGGGGGTCAACACCTTCAGGCTGGATTCCACCTTCCCAAAAAGGAACGTTAAGTAGAAGATTGGTACAAACTCAAGCGCGCTCTCATACTGTGTGTCGCAAGCCCGAATACCCGATCATCTGACTGCCTTTTTGGCCCAAACAACTAGAGCAGGCTTAAACCAAGAGCTAGCCGCTTCGAAAATATACAATTAAGGGCATATACAAGGGCATAAATAAAGGGTCCAATCTCGAATGGCAGTTATAACAAAATACAGAATACAGGAACACAGGAAAACAAATCAAACGCAATCCAAGCACAAACCCGAAGAAAAAGGGATACCAAATAATTACGTGCTCATCCCTCGCTCAATCCTCTCAGCCACAAGACCGACAGGATTGTCAGATCTAAGAAGGTGAGGCCGGAGCAAGTGTCAGGTGTCCTACGATAACTGAAGGAATCTCACGAAACACAGAGGATAAAAAAAGATGAGATCAGGCAGAGTCAGGCGGACTCCAAATCAGCCCCAGAAGCCTACCAACATGAAGCAAGGTGCAAAAAGACAAAATACAAAACAACCTGCAAAAGCTGCAGGACGGGCCAAAACTCAAAAGAGTCCTTTACTTTCGCCAATTTTAACACTGTTTAGGAATTCAGAAAATAGTGGGACTAAGAAAATAAGCTACAGCTTCTCCTTCCTCAAAGACCCCGGGGCCACAATATACTCGATGCCTAGAGAGGTACCAGGCCTTTTGACGCCACTAGCCCTTCAGAGGTTGGCCTACAATGCTACCACAAAAGAGAAGCAAAACGTTCTCACAAACAACGTAAAGGACCCAAATAGCCCAAACAGCCAGGCAATTTGTCAAAACTTGGGCCTGGTAGACACGGACCTGGGAACCCCAAAGGAAGAAGTGTAAGGCCAACGGGACACCACCCACACATAAGGAACTTTACATAGAAGAAATAATAGAGGGCCCAACAAACAACACTGACGTCACGTGCAACAACAAGATCGCAGGTGAGCACCTATTTCAGCTCGGAAGAGAAGGGAGCAACAGAGGAGAAAACATAAATGCAAAAGCTCAGTCAACAAACCTACACACAGGCCAAAACATTCCGCTCTACTCCACCCCCAAGCCTATAATACAACACAAAATAATACAAGGGCATACAACGGTAGCCCAGGTTCATCAGACAAACCTAGATGAAGTAGAAGGCTCAGAAAACTCATGGCTGAGTATCTAATAAGGAGACATTACAAGACACAGATTTAAAAGAGGCAATCAGCGGGGATGCCTACATATTCCCAACGCAAAGTAATAGGGAAACAACAGGCCCAAACAGTAAGCAAAATACAATCAAAGTTACTCTCTCACCACAGGATACTAGCCAAGTATACAACCGAAATCAGCCAACAAACCTGGAACCAAAACCCAAGCCAACACAAGCTGAAACACCTAGTGACACAAGTAGCTACTTGGAGCTCTTTAGAACACTACTACATACACTCCAATCATCTACAAAGGCACTCAATTTGCAATCGGATAAACTGGACACTCAAATTGAATTAATGAACATCACAGCGCTACACATCGCAGGGATAAACACGAAATTGGACAACCTTAATAATTTAATAACAAGAGCACAATCCAAATATTCACTACAGCAAAGACCCTGCACCTGTGGCTCGATAATCGACAAATTGAGCCGTCTACCAATTCTATTAGAACAAATAATAGCTCTCAAAAAGCTAAATACAACTCCTATCAAGCACACTGTCGCTGAAAATGAAATACAAATTGCAATTCCTTCACAGGCCGCACCGAAAGAAGACCACAAGGTAACAAAAACGTCAACTGAGCCACAAAGACCTCTGGAAACGAAGGTAGCACCGGCAGAGACTATACAAGGTGACTCAGCAACAGTAAAGTCGAAGAACACAACCCAACTAAGCAAACAAGAAGACAAAAAAAGCGCGAAAGGAAAGCAAGAAACAAAATAACACCCTGAGTTAACGAGCAAGCAACCAAAATATACCCAATATTTAGCTCAACCAGGGAGACCAAAGCAAAAATAGACCTTACCAGGACACACACGGGCACGGCCGACACCTCGAGTGGAAACCAAAAGGACTGGGACACGGATATGGATACCCTGGAAGAAGCGGACGAATACAAATCAAGGGGTACTAACATCTACAGTGCCGCAGGTGCCGAACTTTGTGAAAAACAACCGCACATACTTGGGGAGGCTTAGAACTCTGCACAAGAAACAAAAAGGACCCAAGGCAGCAAACAAACCAAAGACCCACTGGAAAAAGGAAAAAAGCAACAAGACAGAAACATCCTACAATCAGCAAACTTAATAACCCCAAGGCACCACGAACTGTGGAACAAACCTGAAGCGCGCAGATCTGCTAGGAGGAACACCACACAAGAAACAAGTCCCTAACTTCCTATCTGGCAAAGATTCAACAAACAAGGACACCACACAGCAAGGAAGGCCAAAAAAAGCCCAAGGCAAGACAGAAATGAACGAGCCAGGAATCAGAGCTCACGCAGAAACATGCACCCAAGATAACAACCAAATGATGATACCATCTTCTGCATTTAAGACTAACCCTGGGCGGTAAAATCCGCTCCGCTCGCGGAGTTTGCGGATTTTTGGCAACTCTGCATTCCGCGTAGAACGCGGAGTTACCGAAAACTCCGCGATCCGCGGCGTAGCGGAGTTTTTCCCTTGTTCGCGCTTTCAAAATGCGTTTTCGCGCGCGCGGTAGCGACTTACTGGGATCCCTGCGTTCGCCGACGAGTTTTCCTATCCGTTCGCATGCGCCACGAGATTTTGGTAGTTGGCCGCGCGATCCCGCGAGAGTGTGCGATCGCGAACACATATTTCGGACGCGCCATCGGACATCCGCGAACAGGAAATATGCATCGCGAATGGGCGGGACAAGTGAAAAACAAGATGGCCGCGCCCATTGGCGACTGCATGGGCAAGTTCGCTAGATATTTCCCCCGAGCACGCAAACAGCGTCCCAAACACGCAATACGCGTTCCCGGACAGGAAAAACGCATCGCGAACGGGCGGAACAAGCAACTCCGCGTGCTCGCGGAATTCTGCGTAGCTCGCTGAGTTTTTTTACCACTTTGCGGAACTCAGCGTAGCGCGACTACGCGAACTCCGCCCAGGGTTATTTAAGACCCCATCTCCCAAAGTCAGCACAAGGGGCGTTCTGCAAAAAGAAAACCTTCGATTCTACATACAAAACCACGACAACACAAGCTCAACAGAACGTAAACAAGCGAATTGGCCATGGGTAAACCCCCGAGAAACCGAGCCCGGAAACATAAAGAGACCACTCAGAGTAATTTGCCTCTACCAGAAACCTCAATATACAACATAAATAAGGGCAGTATGCACCAACAGGGAAACTTCAGACTGCAAAAGCCTACTGCAGTGGAAGAAGAACAAGAAGAGGCAACCAGTGTAAAAACCCGGCAGTACAGACTATCAACGCAGCAAATAGTTTTAACGCCAGAATATGAGTCGCAGGGGCGGCACGACATTCTAAATAGAAGCAACATACTAAAACTGCTAACCGACATCCCTGCATTAAAACACCTAAAGTCAACCCATCTCCTGGCTGTGGAATTTTGCCAGAAGGGAAAAGAAAAAAACAACGAACAAACACTCACTACATGGCAATCAGTGGAAGTCGCCCAGCTCATTATGAGCTGCAACCAACAATTTGAATCCTGGGGTATAAAACTATCCAAGCCCGCTATACCACGTTACCCCGGTCCACTTATTGAAAACCCCATCCACAAGGCAAACTTTGGACCAGGACAAATAAAAGGAAAATCATAGGTGTACTCAGTCCTGCAGAAAGCGAAAGGAAGAAGTCCATCAACCGCACAGCGGAACGGGGCACTTGAAGACAAAAAGGCGGAAACAGAATCTGATAAGGACCAATGGAGCTGGCTTCTGGGAATTTTGAATAAAGCGAAGGGTAACTGACCATCGGACAGACAGACTGCCAAACACAACAACGGAAACTTCCACTTCCTCTTGTGGAACATAGCCAGCGCGAAAAAATGGCTGGAAGAAAGCAGCCCCCTCAAGCCTGGGCAACATGCGACATAATTGCCCTCCAGGAGACATGGGCACTGGAAGACTTGCCACTTGCAGGATTCACACATTTCAACACACCAGCAGAGAACACAGGAAACACGGCCGCCCAAAAGGCGGCCTGGCAGGCTACGGGTCCACAGCCCTTAACATCAAATCAGATCAGATAGCCTCTTCCGGGGTACTATTGATTAATACTTATGCACATCCAAAGGCCCAAAAGAAAAAAGCTCTTAACGCCCTGTTAATATCCACAATCTCGGACATAAGAAGCACCAACCCCTCCTGGGACATAGTGCTAACAGGAGACCTCAACTCCAACTTAATCTACACCCCGGATGAAGACGAGAAATAGCAGCTGATAAATTCTGGAATGTACAACCTCAATATCAACTTAAAACTGCATTTCCTGACCACACAGTGCGACACTTGGTGAAATCACTAGAATACCTGGGCTTGAGAGTCATAAATGGCAGGACAACGGACGACACTCCGCCCAAACATACCTTTTTCGGAGGGACGTCGCGATCCAGACTCGACTACACGGTGATCTCATTACCATTGATGCCTCTTCTCCTCCAACTCGCAATTGAATTAACCACCAGGAGTGACCACTCCTATCAACACACTTATTTTAACTTAAACCTAACCAAACACCAGATTGATCCGGCAACAGAGGGAAGCATCCGTTCAATTGACCTGAAACGGCTCAAATGGACAAATGAAACCATCGAGGAGCTCCAAAACAAATTACAAGGGCTCATAACAGCAAATGAAAACAAGGGCCCAACTAAGACACAAGCCTGGGTACACTTCACATCGAAACTAACAACACTAATGACTGGGAAACTAAAATAGGTACCCAGACATAAAAACAACATGGCACCAACAAGTGAGGTCCTCACACTGAAACGTGAACTATAAAAAGCCATCAGGAAACTTAAAAGAATGGACCAGGACCACACAGGATGGGACATTGTACGAACCTGAGGAAACTGTACAAAAAGAAGTTATGGGAGTATAAAAGAAGAAGTGACGATACATTTTGGACAAAACTATTATATAAAGGCCAAAAAACTAACTCAAGCACATTTTGGGAAACAATTAACAATTTGAATAGGCCCGTTAACTTTCTAACTTCAAACGTACAAGAACATGAGTGGGCAAAGTTACTTATAAAAAAGATTCACAGAAACTACAGTTCCTGGAAACCCTGCTGGTAAGCAGCGAGAACACGTAAATCACCAAGACCTAGAGGTGGTAAAAGAAAATGTTGACAACTCCATACAAGAAAAAGACAGCACTTGCCATCGAAATGTAATTTCTGTGTTACCAGGGGAAGAATTGACAAGGAATTACGACACAGACGGCACTCGCTTCCCAGAGGCAAAATCAGATAAGTCCGCCTACATAGCTGAAGATGTAATAAGAATAATACGGAAAGGCAGAGGAGACGGAGCGCCAGGACCCAATGGCATTCCTCAAGCAATCTTCAAAAGTGACCCATCCTTTTGGAGTAACAGTCTAGCGAGTCTATTTAAAGAAACCGAGCAACTAAATCAAATCCCAGCTAGCTGGCAAGGCTCAATAATCACACTGATATACAAAGGAGGAGACAGAACATGTCCAGCAAATTACAGGTTAATCCATTACTGGATGTAGAAGCAAAGTACTACGCCTCTCTGATCCTGGAAGATGGAACAGATTGGTCAAACAAGTTCAACTTGATTCTAGTCAACCTGACAGGTTTCAGAAAAGGGATCGGGACGATTACAAATATCCTAACTCTTTCACTTGTAGCCAACAAGTACAAGCGGAGAAAACAACAACTGCACCTCTGCTTTATAGATCTAAAGGCTGCATTTGACAGTGTGGACCGTCACCTCATATAGGAACAGCTGAAAGCTTGGAATATTCCCGAGAGAATATTAAGAGGAATACTGCTTCTTTACTCCCATACATGGATGAGAGCAAAGCTGGGAGACGGCTCAAGACTATCTAGAAAGGTGACTACAAAAAAAGGCTTAAAACAAGGATGCGTGCTGGCACCGCATCTTTTTAATTTGTTTATGTCGGACTTGACCCATCGGCTTGACAAGATCAACTCTCACCCACCGCAACTGGGAACGGTATTACTATCGCATCTCTCATATGCAGACGACGTAGTCCTAACGAGCCTAACTAAGACCAGCCTCCGCAGGTCACTCACAGGCATGACGGAATACATAACAACCAATAAACTAGAAATCAATACATGAAAAAGCAAAACAATGCTTATCAGTAATTACCCAACTGCCAAACAGAACATATGGTTCGAGGGCAATTTGTTAGAGGAAGTAACTTATTATAAATACTTGGGGTTTTATATGGACAACAGACTAAACCGCAGAGAGCAGAAAACTTATATGTTACAGAGAACTAGTGCATTAACGTTTGCCTTTAGGACCCTGGCAAAAAAGCTGAATGGGCCATCGTAGAAACCTTTGCTTGCAGTGATATTGGCCAAAATGCTTCCAACAATAACATACGCCAGTATTGCTCTACACGGCAAAGACTCCGAACTTCTGAACAAACTACTAGTCTCAACATACAAAAAGGTTTTCCGGATACATCAGTCCGCCTCCCCAGCACAGGTGAAACTTAAATTTGATTTAATAAACAAAAACAATAGGGAGGATGTATGCAACTATTAAGCTTTGATACTGACAAACAGAATGTAGCTAACTCTACACTGAACAAAGCTCTCTGGGCGGAACTAGACAACGACAAAAAATCACCATACAATCAATACCTCCAAAAAGCACTAAAAACAACTTGCACGGGCGAGCTTTGGAACAATAACCTGACTTATTCAACCTTCAAGCAAGTCAAACAAAACTGCAAAATTTCACTCCTTGCTAATTTATAAAAACATCTTCAGTGAGAGAACGCACGCCTGGATGGTGATCAAAAATTATAAGATCCTTGCACCGGCACTTTATCTAAGTATCACATTCTCGATCTATCGGAAAATACAACTGATGGCTCTTCCCTACGGAAAACTACCATCGATCGCAGACCAGCCAACCTGGATCCACATAGGGCCGACACTATGCCGACTCTGCGGCAGTAACAAAGAGGACTTTATTCATCTAATTTGCACATGTCCCAAACTTTGCACAGCACGAGTCACTTTATAAAGAAAAGCGTTAAACACCAGAAGAATAAGGAATCATGCAGAGCGGCCATAATAGCAGGGTTGGACACGTCTGATCCTCAAATGAACTGTCAACTGATAAAATTTCTTAACCGTCATGATCTTGCACTGAAAACAGAAACTCTAGCTACAAATCAGACAGAGAAATCTACGATATGTTTAGAAACTTTATTATTCATGATATCCAAGTGGAAAATGTTTGCAACCTTACAACTAGGCCTGAAAGGCAACTCTTAACTGAGTTGCGGAACGCTGATGCTTTGGTACTTAGTAAGTGCTTACGGTACGTTACATACCCCATTAGAATAACAATTGAGAATGTAAAGCTTTCAAGTTTTTTAAATGAAGACATTTATTGCTGACTTTTATTCATGCGAAAAATTGTTAAGGTTTTATCTAACTAAACAAACATTTATTATTATTATTATCAATAACAATGTGTAAACATATGCATATAGAGTTCTGCTTGTATCTACTTGCACATACTAAAAATAGATAAATAGTTGGCACATGTATTATCTTAAACTATCATTAAGTGGTTCAGTGGACATTATAATTAAGGCTCCCCGTTTTCCATTTTTACAGATAAATGTAGACAAAAAACATTTTCTAGTCTGTATTTATTTTTAATAGTGGATAAAAACGGAAATTGGGTTGCTTTTTGAGTAATTCTAAATACTGTCTGCCATGACTGCCAGGCCAATAGATGTGTGGATTGATAGGTAAGGGGGCTAAAAAAAGAAAGGAATTTTAGTAAAGAGGCTTTAACAGCAGTAGATATGCACAAGGTTGATACTGAAATTTGCAAATTTTCTTATAAGCGCATTGATTTATCTTCTGTGGGTGTTTACAGCATGGAAACCTGGTAGGCATTCAAGCATGAATGCATATTTACCGGTTAAATAAATAAGGAAATATACTACTTTCAGCTTCATTTTTCCATAAAACCCTAAATAAATATGGATAAATATAGATAAAATTAGCAGAAAATAAATATGGATAAATACAGACGGATATGTCAAAAAAATAAATACCATAAAACCGGGAGCCCTAATTATAATACAACAAAGGTAAGGAGAGTGAATGATTTGTAAATGCCCTAATTTCTCCAAAAGTACATTATTTTAACATAAAATACAGGTTCCCAGTCACATAATTTTATTGCTTATGTTCCAAGCTTGCCATTTGTTGGAAACCAGAATTCCAGTGAATAATTAAAGTAGTTTCTCTGTAACTAAAGGGTTTGTAAGCTGCAAGCGTTTCTTTCAATACTAATATTTTAACATGTGAGGTATAGAGTAATATTCCAAATCATTGTCAATCTTCATTGGCTCTGCTAAGAACACTGCAACAAGTGTTCTGACTTTTCAGATACTGACAATGTTATCTAATCACTGAGGCCATTCTGGTATGGGCAGTCTTCCCATTACTCCCAGGCATCCTAGCACTTACAGTACTGCCTTAAGGGGTTCAAATTAAAATTTTATTTCAATTAATTAAAAATCAATGCCTTTCAAACAAACCTAAAAAGGACTTAGTAACAGCATATCATTTGACTTTAACAATTTAAAACAGAAAACGTTTAAAATACACAGTTTAACAATTCATAAGGATTGGTTAAAAAAAAAATTGGTCCACATACTTAATAAATGTATTAGATGGTTGTGGGCAACTCTCATTTAGACACGCTGAAATTGAGCCACAACAGAAATGAATTCAAAATTTAATAAACAATGTCATAAACAAAAGTTTTGTTCACTAATCATGATCGGACAGCAACAAAGTATATCCACCAACAACTTGCCTATAAAAATACAGAACATACAGCATTAGGCCCCTCCCCCTTGCTCTGCCCTGTGCTGAATTCTCCGATCAGGACAAGATAGAACCAAAGCTGAATAGCCTTAACTTTAGTACCTTCAAGCGTTGGGTGTTCACCATAACTTTGAGTATGAACAAACGGGTGAAGGATGTGGTGATCCATCCAACATTATGTTTACTATAAAACTATGCAGTCATTATTGAAAGATATCAACTTAATGCATACAATACCTATCTTCTTAAAATCTGAAAGGTGGATAATATTGTTCCAATCTCCCTAAACCACCAGTTAAGTAACTGCTCTGTTGAGTAAAGTAGCCTAAAAATGTTTCCCGGTCTATCTTAAATTTGCCTGAAATTAAGCTCCTTAACTTACAATCTGTTGCGCAATCAATTGAAACGCTGGACACTATTCGCAAACAAAAATGCAAAAGCAGAGACAGATCTAGATCTCTGCCTAAACGTATGGGGTTTTTTTTGGGAGGGGGGGGGGAATTCACAAACATCCCTAGAAGTGCACTTGTGAAACGCACAGTTTTCCAGGTGTACTACTGGGAAAGGCAGGTGAATTTCCCCAAAAGCTCATAGCTCCTGTGCAGAGTTCTCCATGGCAGAGAACTTCAGTCATTTGGAAATTACATTTCTGGTGCAAATATGCATTTTTTCCACGTGGGGAAAAAACATTTCTATTAAGAAATCAATTTCCCTACACCCCAGCAACTCTGGTGGTGATATGTTCTCCTTCCCATCCTGGATGGGGAGTTACTTTAGCCCTTGGCTCCAGTAAATCTCACATTTCCAGGCTGGAAAGGGGGTCGGTAAGAAGTATGTGGATGCCCACTAATGCACAAGTCTGTGGCTGATCCCAAAGCTTCAGTGCAAAGTGCACCTTGGAACATCCACTTCCCAACCCTGGAGTGTGAATTACTATTATGGAATTTCTCACACTCATGGTTGAGAAATTGGCAGTAGTAAATTCCTTTACTCTGGACAAAATCCCTTTCATGCTTCCTGGCAGGTGAAACAAGCATTGGCAAGGGCATAGGTCTCACATTTGGGACGCATTGGCTTTGCCAAGGTCTTCTGATGATAAATGTACAGCTACGGTAAAAAAAAGCCGATGCTCTGCAGCACGGCTAAAAGAAAAAAAATATGTGATGATGTGCTTGCATCATTTTGTAGGAATGTGCATGCATCTGGAAGAACATGCGCACATGCATCATGCCCCTGCGCACTCTGGGACTGGGATTACCACCTGTTGCCCGTGGGTATTTTACTTGCAGTATATCATACTACTTCACTGCATGCTTGGACTGGCAGTTCTCACTGATTAAAGGGCACTATGTGTAAGGAGTCTATCCTGTTGTCTTCTGGCTGGGGGCCTTCTGAGATTGCTAGTAGCGCCTGCTGCCCCCCGACATTTTAGAACTGCCGGGAATACCATCAACCTCAGGGCGTACTGGGCCTAGAAGCTCAAACTGCAGGGTAATCCAGAACTGGCAGTTCTGACATCTTTCATTGAGAATTCTAGTACTGTCAGAACTACCTTCTTTATCAGTGTATTCTGGAACTGGCGAGGTTACCAGCTTATTCAAAAACATTCTTGGGCTGGTAGCAGTAGCTGCTACTACGTATTACTCGCGGAATAGTATGGTTATCACCCGGTTCACAGCATCTGAGACCATCCACACTAGGGGGCAGATTTACAAGCCCCTTGCGTCATTTTTGCGCTGCCATTGCGTCACTTTTTGTGATGCAGCAGCGGCGTAAAATTGCAGCCCGTTTACAACGTGACGCATCTAGGGAGATGCGTCACGTTGTAAAGCCCTGCGTCAGGTATAATGTATGCAGGGTGGGCGTTCCCACACAAAAAAGCCTCCTAGAAGTGACGCAGTGAAATCTACAAGATTTCACTGCGAAACTTCTAGGACACCACTGCGTCAAAACCTTACGAGCAGGCGTAGGGAGTGACGCAGCACAATGAGGATAGACCTCCCCATGCATTGCTGGAGTTGCGTTGTGCTTGCGACACGACTCCAGCAATGCGTGACTTTTGCGCCAAGAGATGCGTCATAAGTTCTGACGCATCTGTCGATCCTTGCGCCATGGTGGCGCAAGGGTTTCTCATGGTGGCGCAGGGAAAGTAATGCATCTCTACAGATGCGTCACTTTCTTGTAAATCTGCCCCTAGGTGCTGCCTTTAAACGTAAAGCCTGAGGGCTGTACCCCTATCACATGGAGTACTACTCCGTTCATTATGTGGCCTACATGCCACTACTCAGCTCCTGGAGCTACCTGTTGCTCCTACACATGAGAGTACTGCAGGTACTGCCTAACCAGAGCGTCCTCAAGGTTGTATGTAGCCTTGCTGTCCTTAAGAACTGAAAGGCTGCACTCTGTAGCTTGTGGAAAAGCCTCTGAGTGGGACGTTCTGGGACGATTGGCAGTCTAGTCTATTTTTTGTAACTGTTGCCAACGTGCGTGCTGGAACTTGCAGTTATGGATAGTGATGCCCCTCCACTCTTCATCCGCCCACCTTTGCTTTCGGAACTTACAAAGCTGAGTTCTGGCTTCACCGGCATCCTCCAACAGTCCAAATGGGAGTCCCCAGTGGGACTTGCGCGACTGTAGTAAACACCTTCCCGGCGATAGCTGATGATGTGTAAAAAAAAAAAAAAGCAGGACGAATGGGCAGCTAGACTATGACGTTCTATTTACGGCAGTCTGTGAGGTCGCCATCTTTGTCCAGGCTATTCTCTATATTCAGGACGCTGGCGGCCATTTTGAAATGGGTTCTGTGCGACGGCTACGTCCGCGCCCATGTGCCATTTAACCAGAGATTCTGACAGCCTGAGACCAACTCCGTTTTACATATGAGTAGCTTTTGTGTAGAGCGACAGACACCATAGCGGACAAAAAACAGAAACTAGAATACAGGACCGAGCGATTGCCAGTGGCAGGCACTTTAGCAAGAATTCCACTTTCACCTTTTGTTTTCAAATCGCAGAGGATAGCCACAAAAAAGAATGGTCCCCAAACGTGATAATCAGTAACGCGTGGTCCGGCGTTATCAAAGCCTCTTCAACCCATCAATCAACGTAAGGGAATCGGAGATTTTTTATTTATTTTAATTTTTATTTAATGCGTTTTTATATAGCGCGGACTTTACACGAAGGTGTCGGAGCGCTTCACAATAGGAACAGTAACGTTACATGAGGAGAAGCTTACAAGTGGGCATATTACAAAAGCAAACGTTACATTACATGAGGAAAAAGTGACAATTGTGCATATAACAAAAGCAAACAAAATACAAGAAGAGGTAGCAAATGATACGTTACAAGAGGAAAAAGTGACAAGTGTGCATGATACATAAGATACAAAATACAAATAGAGGTATAATGCTGCAATAAGTGGCAGTCACTCAGAACACACTGGGAAGGCACTTCTATAGGCATGGAGTACAGAATTTCCTATAGTGGAAGAGCTTCCTTGAGGGAATAGAGAGGGCGTGAATTAGATTTGGAAGTGTCTGAAGAAGGAGAAATTTGAGGTCAGTTTTGAAGGACCAGGAAGAGGTGGTGGTCCGGAGCTGAGGCGGAAGTGAGTTCCAGATTCTCACCGCGTTGCCTGAAAAGGATTGGGCCATCGATCTTTCCTTTTTGAAAGTGGGAGGTTCAAGCAATACATTTTCCGCATTACGTGATGGTCTAGAGCCTCCAGAGAGTTTCAGTTTATTCGCCAAGTAGCGAGGAGAGGAGGAGTGCAAGGCTGATTCGTGTCTGATGCTAATTAATGTGAGCGCAAGAGAAACAAGCATTTGCAATGCAATTGGTCTCGCATTTCTGAGAGTTAGAGCTTTTGGCGTTGTAAATAACATTTACTCGTGTTTTGTTTTGTAGTGGATGTATGTGGTGTGGAGTGGAATTATGTGGGTTGCATTAGTTTTGTTGTGGAATTGGGTGGTGTGGAGTTGATTTGTGTAGTAGAATTATGTGGCATGATGTCCAGTGGAATTATGTGGCATGATGTCCAGTGGAATTATGTGGATAGTAAATATGTGGTATTGAGTGTATTGGAATGATGTGGAGTGGGATTGTGTGTTATGGAGCGTAATTATGTGGAATGGTATTTTGTGCTGTGGAGTGGTTTGTATTGGAGTTTATGTGGTGTGCTGTTGTATTTTGTGGCATGATATGGAATTTTGTGGTGAGGATTGGATGTATGTGGTGTGTTGAGTTGAATTATGTGGTTTGGTGTTTAATTATTTGGTGTGGATTGAAAATATGTGGATTTGAATTGTATGGCGTGGAACTGTGTTGGTAGCTTTGCCTGTGCAGCGCTCTCTTGTAGAACATGTGAGAGACACTCGACTGGAAACATCATACTGAATCTTTGGGAAAATTCATTTCTTTGAATGCTTTACTTCCTGCGAAGAGAGTCTTATAATTAAAAGGCTTTGCGGTATACATAATCTGCATTTCTTTAAAGCTATGCCGCCTGCATTTTGTTCTCTCCAGCGTAGATAAATAAAGCACACTTTACTTTCTTTATAGTAAATATATACCAAAAAAACATGAAGTGGCCAAGCAGATAGGGCGGAAGATTTCACTACTTGGTAGGTGATTTGATACAGTATGAGCCAAGTACAGAACCTTTATTGAAGCTTGCTTGGTGAACTGTAGTCTTTGTAGCACCCGGAGAGTTTAAGAACAATATGAAGAACAGGAGCTGGATGTTCTGCCCAAAGCACAGTAGGAGAGGAAAGTGGGACAGAGGAGGTATAGGGAGGAGGCTGAGGGGTAGGTGGAGTCAAGGGGGTGGGTGGAGTCAAGGGGGTGTTGTAGGAGGGAGGAGAGCTGGGATGAAGGCGGACCTAGCCCTGCAGCTGCCTCTGGTTACATGCTGGCGCTGGGAAGGTCCTGCTCTCACAGTGTGGGGAGTGAACCCCCTCACTCCCCAGAGCATTCTGTGTCCAGGAAGCAGTTTCACAGAATATGAAGCGAAAGGCCGACTTGGGCATTTTATCCAGCCTGCTTGTTGCACCCTACAAAAATGGCCGCCCTATCCCTTCCCGTACCTAAAACACATGATTGCCCTGGTGGGCGTTACATCATCTAGGCACAGCGGCCATGTTAAGGTTTGTCAAGTTCAGTGCTCCATGTAATCGGTAGTGCAGCTTTCGTCCTTTTCTCCCACACAAATCGACACTGGAGACGACTCTGACATGGCCGCCGAACCAGGATACTATGCTCTTACACATGCGCAGTTCTAGGTGGCAGGGGGCCAGAGGTCTCCAACATTGAGCCCGGAGTGCCAGTCTCCGCAGTAATAGTTGAGTTGGTGTCTGCACTTACCGTGCTGGCCCAGCGAGGCGTGGTGTAGCTCCTATGACAACAACATTTTGTTGTCAAGGCAACAGTCGAAGCTTCACTGTAACTGAACATATCGTGTGTGTCCAAACTCAAAAGTACCTCTTGAGAAGCACCGAGCCGCTAGCCCTCCACTCCTGCGGTGCATAAATAAAGAAAGGGGCGCAGCCTCCTGATGCACCCTCATGCCGAGAGGTAAGCACGGTGTGCATGAAGCGGGAGCAGCGCTGTTAAAAAGAAATACACAAACATTTGTGTGAAGAGCCACAAGGTCAGATTGTAAAACACTTTTAAAGTTTACTTAACTGCATTGTATAGTGTGGCGGTCGTGAAGTGGGTGGCGTGCTAATAAAAGGCACGCAGCTGCACACACATCAACAGACCTGCTCATTGTAAATACGCAGGCTGGCAAAAAAAGAGTGCGCAACATAAAGAGAAAAAGCCTACATAGGAAGGATACCCGTAATAGGCCAGTACTTCAGAGGGGAAGCAAGCCTGAGAAGGTGGGACATAGAAGGCATAAACAACATTGAGAAGCAAGCTTTTGTGAGTGACACTCTCCTAAACCAATCAGCAGCGAGGGGTGGAATGAAAGCCCACATACTGACTTCAGCATGTTGATTGAATTGATTGATTGAATTGTTTATTGTTTTAAGTTAATAAAAAACATCAAAATATTGCCATAACCATAAACATTTAAAATTGGGTTAGTGAGTTGTTAGTGTTCCTGAAAATGACCATTTTCATAATTTTTCATAAAATACCTATTAATACTCAACACTGTGACTGGCCCCGGCAATCTAAATGCATGAAATACAAAAAATAAATACTTATTCCTTGCTTTGGTTAGTGTAAAATACTTGACATTAAGAAACTCTGCTCTAGCCGCTGAAGCATTTGAAGTGCTATATATACATAAATTACCATTTCACTAGTTTTCATAAAATACCGATTAATGTTCAACACTGCAACTGACCCAGGCAATCTAAAAGCATGAGATACAAAAAATAAGTACCTATTCTTTGCTTCAGTTAGTGTAAAGACTTGACTCTAGCCGCTGAAGAATTTAAAGTGCTGTAGATACATAAATACATATTGTTCGGTTCAGAAACCAGGTTATAACAATTATCTGGGTTCTTGGTCGATAAGGTGCCTCAGTGACGCTAAAACATCCATGTTTTATGCTGTTCCCTGAGAAACCTAGCATTATTTAAGTAGTTTGCCATACATTTCAGCAATTTACAATTCCTCTAGGGGTCCGAAGAATCAAGGCTCTTTATTATGGTCATCCGGCAGGTTCGAATCCCCCATTCGTTGAAAGTGGATTTCAGAAGTGAAATACGCAATTTCTTTAGGGCTGGGCATATGCAAACCAAATGTATGATGTCTTCCTTCTGAGCACCACATAGTCTGCATTCATTAGTGCCTTTGTGTTTCCATGCTGGTTAGTCAGCCAGAAATGGGAAGACCCCAAACCGAATGGCCAACAGCTTTCTCCTTAAGTAGGCTGAATATGTCGTGCTGAGATATGCTACTGACTTTAAAGAGCCATAGGATTGCAATACCATCCAAGCGTGTGACCGAACCGTTAGTTTATGCTTGTCGTTGATGAGACAATGTAGTTTAGCAACCTTGTCAATAGCACAACTGAAGGCAGTATGCAGTAGATTTAAGTGCCATCGATCGCTGGTGTTCGTTGTTAGCAATGAAGACCACAAGTATTTACTGTAGATCGAATGAGGGTCGCTTTCCAAAGACTGCCATAAGGCACTGACCAGCGGGCTTCTGTGATTTGATCGTATTTTATGCCATGTTTTAATTGTGAGATATCTTCTCCTGATAATTTACTGCCTGAGCCCAAATTCCAAGCCAACTTGTGCGGGAGAGGCACACAGCGGAAGCCCAAAAACTTGCTTGTCAATATTTGTTTGCAGTTTGTCCAGAGTTGAGACTTCTTTTCCATGAATAACAGGACTTGCATAAGTCACTGTTGGAAGAAATTTTGCAGCAATAACGGCCAGTAGTGGCTTGAAAGAAGAGCCGTACAATTTATTAGCAAGAACACAAAAGGCGTAGATCAGGGCCTTACTTTTCTTCACCATATACTGTTTATGCGCCTGGAAGTTCAATTTGTTATCGATGTATAGACCCAAGTATTTATAATTGCTAACCTCTTCTAAACATTCATCTCCTAGCTTGATCTTAAGGGGAGGGCCAGGATCTTTCCAGAAAGACATTGTTTTCGTCTTGGTTTAATTTATTTTCAATTTGTTGGCCACAGCGTATTCTGCTAGTTCTGCAATTGATCTTTGCAATCCCACCCTCGTGAGGCCTAATGGGACGATATTGTACACATAGGAGAGGTGGATCAAAATTAGTGGTCCCAGTCTTGAAGGGTGTGAATTTACCTGGTCGAGCCTGGGGGATAGGTAAGCCATAAAGATGTTATACAGGTGTGGGGCAAGAACACGCCTTTGTTTAATTAAGGCAGATGGCTGTTGGTATTCTCTTGGATAGCCTTGTCCCATCCGCCAGCTTGATTTGGATCCATGTATGTGTAAAGAGTTGCTCAATGGCTCGTAGGATTTTGTCTTGGAGGCCCCACCACCGTAGCTTTCTCCACAGGAGAGCTCTGTCCACCCGATCAAATGCAACTTTAAAATCTATGAAGCACAGGTACAGTTTTTTCTTTAAGCGCTTGCATTTATCTGCAATTGTTGTTACCGGTGATGTATTGATGGTGGTTCCGTAGCCTTTCCGAAACCCTGTCTGGTTGAATGGGCCCAGATTGTTGGATTTGGACCACTTAACTAGGTCCTCCAGAATTAGTGAGGCGTAGTATTTGGCTTCAGAGTCGATGAGCGCAATTAACCTTTAGTTCGCTGGGTTGGATCAGTCTCCTCCCTTCAAGATCAGATTTATTATCGACCCTGGCGACCCAGGAGATGATGGACGGAGCGCTGAAACTTTTCAGACACTCACCTCCAGTCACAGATCTGGGTTGAATCCATCATCGTTCTTTAGCTCACTTTGCCACCCCAGTTCAGACACAGCTATATGCAAATCAGTCTTGACCCTGTGCCTCATGGGAACAGTCCAGCCCGAACTGCCAAGCCATGTCTTCCCTGGACCGGAAACAAGCATCCTGGGACCGGTTTAGGGCTAACAGCCCTCATCAGCCAGGCTAGCTTGAATCCAGTGGCAAAGTGAGCAAGGGACCCACGTCTGGGCATATCCTGCCAACTTAGGGCGAACAAAGCAAACACAAGGAGGCACAGGGCCAAGACTGATTTGCATATGGCCAGGTCTAAACTGGGGTGGCATGGTGAGCAAATGAATGATGGATTTAACCCAGATCTCTTGACTGGGGGTGAATGTTTTGATTTGTTCTGCATTCCGTCCATCAATTGTGTGTCTTTTGCTTTCTCGCCCTAAGTGCGCCAGGTATGCCCAGACGTGGGTCCTGGGCTCACTGTGCCACTGGAATCAAGCTATCCTGGCTGAAGAGGGGTGAAACCCCGAAACCGGTCCTAGGATGCTTGTTTCCGGTCCAGGGAAGACCTGGCTTGGCAGTTCGGGCTGGCCTGTTCCCATGAGGCACAGGGTCAAGACTGATTTGCATATGGCCGGGTCTAAACTGGGGTGGCATGGTGAGCAAAACAATGATGGATTTAACCCAGATCTCTTGACTGGGGGTGAATGTTTTGATTTGTTCTGCATTCCGTCCATCAATTGTGTGTCTTTTATTATCGACCCTGGTCAGCTGCTGGTAATTTGGCCAGTTGACTCCACCTCATTATATAGTGCGGTTAGTGGGTTGGCCCAGTATTCAGGGTCTTGCTCAAAGATGGCCTGCGGGATACCATTTGAGTCTTACGCCCCCTCACTTCGTCCTCCCATGATCATTTTTGCCACTGCTGCCGTTGTACCATATTGGCTCTTTGGTGTGGATGTTGTAAGTATGGCCAGGTCCTTTGCTCTTGGTATAGAAATATTTTTGTTTAGCAAAGGTCTTTGTCAGATGGACTACCCAGTCTTTTTCGGTGACACTTGAGCTATTTATTATTCTTGCTTCCCTACTAATTCACATTCAACGACTATGAGTGACACTTTCTTGCGAGCAAAATCAAACAATGCATAGCTGCCACGTTTTCTGATTTCTTAAGTGTGAGTGTAATCAAGCGCTTTTGTCCATTTAATGAGTGCTTGTCCCTAGCACCACCCTGTACACACGCTGAACATAAGTGCAGCTCAGCTAAATTGTGTTGATATACTTATGATGGGCCAAAATGTATTGACTGTAGTGTGGGATATACCAGCTCCTGCACATTAATGCAATTCACAAGGCTGTTTAAAAACATGTTCATGTTCATTGACACTAATAAGACGTGATCTCATGCAGTGACAACGTTCTAAACCAGCATTTTATGTAGCCAACTGGCACAGTTAATAGGTAATCAATCGGATTGCAAAGTCAGAACTTGCAGAAAGTGTAAATCACATAAGAAAAGGCCACTTGGCAACCACTGCCTCGCCTGCAAAACACAAACCCTGCAAAAATATAGTGTTTCTCATTCAAGTGCATTTCCCACCTTCAGGTGGAGGAATTTCAGATATGTACATGGTTTTCATTTACTTAAATTGGACTGGAAAACATCAATGTATTTGATTTATTTTGCCATGCACACACTACAGTCAGCAAGTGTTAAGCCACCCCATCTGCTTGGCCCGAGTACTCTCACCAGCAGCTGCAACCTAGTTCTGGAACACTCTCAGGTCTGGTCGGGTAAGAAGAGCGCCTCTTGTAAGCTGTAAGCTTGCCCATGTGTCAGCAGAGCTCTTACGGCTGTTTTGGCCATGAAACCTGGCTGCCACTAGGTGTCACTATCTGATAGCTAATTTAAAACAGTAGCGCCATACACAACGAGTATTAGAGATATCCAACTTAGCTGTCTCTTCATCTTGTTTGTGTGACAAATTACCACTAATGCAGTAATGCGGGAACTTACCCTAATGTGACATGTGTGGCACTTGGCAGGACTGTAGTCATCCTCGACCCAGTAATTAAACAATGAGGATTGTCACCAATCACAGGGCAAGAAACAAAACAGGAATGCTTTCACTAACCTCACCTACCCTCAGCTGGGTAATGTAATGGAATAGTATGCGCCCAGCACTTCATGTAATTTAAAGCTCTGTAAAAGGCATGGCCATTATATTTAATGACATTTTAACCCCAATGACTCAAAAGAGTGAGGCTGGAAAGCTCTAAAAAAAAAGGGAGATTCATAGGCAGAACTGAAGAATGAGATATTGGATTAGAAATGGCAAAACTCCTAAACATTTTTATCACCAAAACGTCTGCCTATGGTATAACATCATTGGCCTCATTTAAGTTTTTTTTTATTGCATACAAATGTACTTTGAGAGTAAAGATAGACAGATTTTTATTAATCCCATCCACCAGAAATTAAAAAATAGATGAATCAGAACAGGGCACTGAAGAAAGGTTGTGAGAAGAACACCAAGATTCAAAAGTGCCACAATAGTTACAGTAGGATTTGAGAGTAGATGATCTTCTGGATCCCTGTGCCACATCAATTAAATGTGGAGGCAATCCTTACTTCTCAAGATTCAGTCATTCAAGCTCTAAACCGATAGGGTGAGGTGAAAAGTTAGGAGAGGGCTGGATGTCTTTATAGGAGAAGGAAAGTGAGATAGACCCCAGTGAGTTTGAAGTGCTATCTTTTAGAGCAACTAGGTTCTCCTGGGGCAAAAGGGGAGAACCACCCCTATATGAGCCTTCTCCTGCCGAATCTTCCATAACAACCTCTGAATGAAAAGTAAATGAGGAAAGTCAAACATCAGCTTGTTCAGCCATTTTAGAGATAGACCATTCACTATCCAGGCTTCTTGTTCTGGAAACCTGGAACAAAACCTTGGGAGAAGAGCATTTTTCCTGATGCAAAAAGATCCATGTAGTGTTACCAAATCTCCCACTGATCTCTTGAAACATTGTCCTAGACAGAGCTAGGTTTTGAGAGGAGGTAAAAACTTTGCTCGAGATCTGCCTCTGAACTGTACAGACCATTGCTATGGACTGCTGCAATTGACAGTAGTTGCTTCTCCGCCCACAATGCCAAAGAGTAAATCACCATGTTCAGATACTATGAATGGGTGCTGCCATGGTGGCTGATATAAGCCACTGTCACCATGTTGTTGAACCTTACCAATACATTGGAGTGCAGCAGCCAAGACTTGAAATGAAGAAAGGCTCTGGCTACAGCTGTCAGTTCCCTACAAATCAATCAGTAGATTTGTAGAGTGCTTCTTGTCACCCATGAGGGTATCCAGGCGCAGACCTTAGTACATTCTACCAGAATTCATCTTGCTTGAACAGATTCCCCAGCGTCAAACCCCATCCTAAGGTACTGGCATCCATCGTCAGGACTTGAGGAGGATCTGGATGCATTGAGACTTCCCTGCTCAGACTGCCTATATCCAGCCACCACTGAAGAGGTAACTTGATATTGAGTGATATTGGCACATTCCTTTCAACATTCCTCACAGGTAAAGTCCCATATCTGTGAAGAAGCAATAACAGTGGCCTCAAGTGAAACCATGCCCAGTGATGCTGCCATATGTCCTTGAAGGTCCAATTATTTATAGATTGTTACTTCCTTGAGAGATAGGAGAGACTTCAACAGATTCTGGGAGACAGGAGAGTCGTTGCAGCTGAAGCAAGATTTAGCCTGCTTTGTGTTGAACTTTACTCCTTTGAAGATAAGCTCTCCTGAGGCGTGAAGCTGACACTTGGGCAGACTTAGGAGAAAGCTGTGTTTATTTAGCAAACGTATAGTCTTTTCCAGATTCAATACTTGAACAGAAAGACTTGAAGTAACCATTCATCCATGTAAGGAAATAATTATATTCCTTGGAGATGTAGACCAGTGATCAAGTGCGCTACCACTTTTGTAAAGACTCTTGTTGACCATCATAATCTGAACCTGAGGACCCTTCATTGCCAGTATTATCCATGAACACAAAACCTCAAATACTTTTGATGAGGCTTGAACATCCAACATGCAGATAAGTGTCCATGAAATACAAGGTTGCCAACAAGTGTTTTTGAATCAACGGAATTATTCTCTGGAGGGTTTCTATCTTGAAGGAAATCTTCCTCAATGATTTGTTCTAAGCCACTACAAATTTATAACAATCCCTGTCTCCCCTTTTAGTTTCGAAATGAGAAAACACAGTTTAGTTTACACCTCTCCCATCCTCCTTCTTTGGTACTGGAACAATAGTCTTCTTAAAAAGTGACTGAATCCCCTCTTCCAAAGCTCTCACCTTCTCTTGAGACTGTGGCAAGCGAGTATGACTGGCCCCTGAGTGAGTTTGGGAAGATAGAAATCATCTTGTAGCTTTTCCGAATAATGTTCAACACCCACTTGTCTGACATGGACTTCTTCCACATCTCCTTGAAGTAATGGATCCTGCCACCGACCTCTAACTGGAGACCATTGTCTTCCTGGGCTTCGAAATAGTCTGGAATGCGTATTTCTAGCAGATAAATCCGGTTTCTGTTTCATCTGGAACTGTGGGGGAAAACCCTTTCCCTGAAATCTATGCCTTCCTTCCTTATTCTTCTGTCTTCTAGAAGCTTGTCTTAAGGATTTGTGCTTGGACAAAGTTGAGGAATTTGTTTATTGTTTCCGAAAGAAATACAAATCTTTTATTTCCTTCAATATTTCAAGTAACTTGTCCTCAAGTTCAGAGCCAAACAATCTGGATCCTAGAAATGGCATCCTCAATGCTGCTGCTCTTTGGGTTGTCCTTTAGAAAGAGATTCCTTAGTGGCACAATGGAAGGACCACAAGTCAATGCAGATTCTCTAACTGCATCAAATGAGTGTCCGAGAGAAACTCTACATGCTTCTTCATATGCTTTAAGAGATTGGAACACAGCAGACCCTCTTGCAATTTAATGAAGTCAGTAACGAGAGACTGAGAGTATAAAAGACCCATAAACGTCAGTACAAAGAGCAAACTAAGATCCAGAGTGAACCATGTTTAGAGCAGTGTTCACTTTCTTCTCGGCAGGCTCTCTCACGCATGAGGTTTTCCTCCCCATAGAAGTTCTACCAACCAGGCTAGCAACAACAAAATCAACATGCATAGTATTGGGTAGTTTTTCCTCCCTACTCTCTACTGGATGTAGTTTTGCCATAAAACTGGGCAAATTGATCTTTTCCCGGTCTCTATTCACTGAGGGCAACACCCATAACAAACTGATGGATTGGTATCCCAACACTTGCAGGCCTCTTAAACTGTCTTAGAAAAGGTTCTTTGGATGACTCTAGCATATCTTTATCTGGAAAACCCATATTGTCTCTAATATGATTTAATTGTTGTGGGAAAATATCCTTAGAAATAAACTTCCCCTCCTGTTCTGGAAGAAAGGGTGGGGAACTATCCAAATATTTTGATCCCGAAAGGTCCGAATAAATGCTTTCTTGCCTAGCCCTTTCAGAGATATCTCCTGTCATAGTCTTCTTTAGGGAGACCAATGTCTCCAAGATCAGGTTCCTGATTCTGTCCTTATCTGAGTAACCCCTAATCATCTTAGTGGGAGGAGAAGGTGATCAGGATCTGGTCACAGACGAAGTGGAAGACAAGCAATCCCTCCTCTAATGCAAATGCTTTCCCATACTAGCTGCAGTCAAAACACAAATAATCACCAAAGCTACACAACCAGGGTAAAACTATCATCCTACCTGTATAAGTATTGCCAGCAACTAACATGTTTCTGTCCAAAGCCGGTAACCCAGTAGTGCAATCAAAAAAACACCTAACACACATGCACGAACCCGGGACACTACAGACAGCCCTCATGAATGCGCAGCATCGACTGCCACCCTGCTACTCTAAAATAATCAAAAGTCAGTGGTCACATCTTCAAAGTGATACCACAATAGTTAATCCCTTGAGAGAGATATACATAAGCAGGCATAAAACACATTTTGCAGCAGTTATAGAACACGTCATCGCCAGACAGGATTTGTCTACAATAAAGTTGATAGGCTTACTTCATGCGGTGCTCAGGGATCATGTCCAATGCTCCCTAGAGCATGGTGCTCCTATGCTGGTAACAGAGTTGTCCCCAAGCCCAGCAGGGAGAGATATTCTGGTACATGTTGCAGGTCGAAACCTGGCAAAAACCTCAGTACTCTTGGGCTTTGTCCAGCAATTCAGGAAAAAAAACAGGAAGTGCTGAGGAAATCCTATTTTAATAAAGCACCCAGCTGAGGGTGGGTGGGTTTGTTTCCTGTCCTGTGATTGGTGACAATCCTCATTGTTTAATGACTGGGTCGAGAACGTTGGACACAGTGGTAATGATAGCTACAAAGTTGGTGAAGTAGAACGTTGAGGTTTTTTTTGCGGTCCCAGGCTAGCAGCCAGCTGCCAGCTGCCAGCCTGTGAAGAACTCTGGCTCGAATTGCACTTCAGCCGTCAGTTACCATGAATCTAAACACTAAATTAGACCCTCAAGGTAAAGTTCACAAGACCAAAGTAGATCAGCATGAGCTACAACCACTCCATTACATAGATAGCAGGTAGTTTTTACAAGTTATACATTACTATGCTCCATCTATGGAAAAAAAAATACAACTTTCCAAGAACATAGGGAAGAGCGGCGGAAGACAGAACACCTGTGGGGGAAAATGGGGCAAAATTGTTCATGCAATTTACTGCCCCATTGTCTAGTGAGTGACCCCTCCCCACAAAAAAAGACGATGGCCCAAAAAATGGCTCCCCAGACCCATAGTCCTCAGACAACATCTGGATTGACAAGAAGACAGAAGAGGGACTGCTTTGCTGCTCTGTGGAACCAGCAAAGAGAGGCTGCACCAAGGAAGGACTGTACCTGCTGAACTCAAGGGACTGGCAAAAAAGACTGTGCCTGCTGTGCCCACTCATGAAAGTAAAGCTCCACTTGTGCCCAGAACTGAAGAAAGACTACCCTGCTGTTCCCTGGGCCCAGCAAGAGAGGCTGCACCAAAGACTGGACTGCACTGCACATGCTGAACCCAAGGGATTCGCATAGAGTACTGTCCATGCAGCGGCCACTTGTGGAGCAACCATTGGTAAATACATTAGGTTTTGTCTGTGATTAATAATAAGCAGTTTTTTGTTGTAAGTAGGAGCTTGGTGAGCAGGTGGGCAAAATAAATTACTAAAACTCTGTGAAAGTATTATGACTTTTTGTTGAGAAAGGCAATATATTGTGCTGTTACTGGTGGTACTATAAACTGGGGAGATTAGGTAAAGGGCGGAGGACAAAGAAGAAAAAAAAACATTCCCCCAGACAAGTATGCTTGAAATGGATGCAGTTATGGGGAGATTAGGTAAAGGGCGGAAGAAAAACCACCCGAGCACAGTGCAAGCGCTGTGCAGGCAAAACCTAAAAAATGCATGCTGACACAAGGACATTAAATAAAAGACATCGGACGACCCAAAAACATACAGCCAACAAAAGTATTCAGTTTTTAAAACATTAACCCACATGGTGGTTTCTCATGGAAGCCTGAAACTAGCATCAAATTTAAATCCAGTGCGCGTTCTTTTATATCTAAACAAGGTGCAGCAATACACTTCGGGAATCACTGTATTTAAGAATGCATGGCATAGACAACAGATAAAATGTCACGGTGTGTGTCTGCTGACCCATGTGGCTGAATGAAAACATGCATTAACAGGGAAAAATGTGACACTGGCAGTATTAGGATTCCAACCGGTGAAGTGCTGCACTATTGACCAAAGCACTCATGCCTGCGTCATCTCTGCTGCAGTGAGCGAATTTTGGGCGCACATCGGATATAGTCAAGTAGAACGACAAACATGAACTCAGAATTTACAACCAAATAAAGACTGAATGAGCGACAGTTGTAAATTACCAGTCTACAAAATGAAAACCTATTTTAAAAAGAAAAGCAGCATGTATTGCGTATTTTTAGATTCAAAGACACATGCATTGAACGGACAGGTGGAAGTGCAGGAGGGAATGTGTAGACAACCTTACATTATGGAAAGCTGGTGAGGACTACAGAACGGAATCCCCTCGTCTAAGATAATGGTTGCATCCTGACATTGACAGGGTGGGCATCTAAAATGAGGGGATTTCCCCCAGAATCCAATGGTGTTTGCCAAATGGGGTTTTCGTGATCTCACTGCTGCACCAGGAGTGGCAGTCCTCCTTCTCTGGAGGTCTCTCCACTCCTGTGGGTTAGCCAGCACTCCAACCTTTATTTGGAGAGTCTCTGCATGCTGTGGTCCTGAAGCTGGAATCATTCAGGCATCCTAGCCACAGAGGCATCACCCAGAAAGCCCCCGAGACTAAGTGGAGTGGTCAAGGCAGGCATGGTTGCTGTACCCAGTGTGTGGGGCATGGACCTGTATGGAGAAACAGAATCTAGGTGCTCAGCTTTTTCCTGGGCCCTGGGGCAGACACGAGTGCCACACGCGAGGTGCATGCAATGGGACCAGGGTTGGCTCCATGATAAGGTAACTGATGAGACATGCCCTTAAAGCAGACCGCCTGCTGTTCACCTTGTACTACCTGTATATATACTTAACACCCACTCCTTTTGTTCTTCCAAAGTTATTAATTGAATGATATCAGCATTCACTGGTTATTAGTGATGTTGCAAATTTGAGCATGTCATGAAGGTTGGTTAGTGATGGTATAAATGTGAACAATGCACTAACGATTACTGAGTGAAAAGGCAAATCTAAGCACGTATCAGAATTACTGAATGTTGGTGTAAATCTAACCATGTGCTCGTGACAAAAAGAGTGATGGTGCAAGTGTCACTATGCAGCAAAGACTTGTAAGTGGTGGTGGAACTCTGACTCAGCACATGCAATATCTGAGTGCAAATCTAAACATGTATTCACAATTAATGAGTACCGAGGCAAATCTGACCCTGCATAATGGTGATAAATTGGTGTTAATTCTTGACCTATTATGGGAATCTTACCATGATAATAGCCAGGCTTGCAGTAGCATAATAGTGCTATTTCTTTATATCTGTTGTGCATTCTTGAAAACGATGGTGCCCAGCCTTAGTGTAATGACTGCATTAGTATTTTAATTGCAATTTTTGCAGTTTTTCATCATTATCACTACTGTTGTCTGACCCTGGGCCTGTAGAAGTGCTTGAATCTCTCTTCATCTATCCATACACTCACTCATTCATGCACTCTTCAATTCACTCACCTATTGAACCATTCACTCACCCATTATAGCCGCACTCTGCCACCCAGCCAACTATTTACTCTCTGTCACATTTACTCACACATCCATCCACAAGCAACACACACAAAAACTTGTCAATCAATGAAGAATTACTTTCAATTATATCAAATAAGCACTGGCAAAACTAATAGGTCTCACCTTTGGGACCTATTGGCTTCACCAATGTTTTTTTTAGAGATGCTGTGCAACATCCTTGATTGTGCTGCATGGGTAAAGAAGAAGAATAAAAAGCCTATGAATTGGCTGCCCACGTCATTTTCTACAAAGTGACCCAGGCGCCATTATTGTTTTGTAATTATCGATCCGCGCTTGCTCTTTAAATAAAAAGAAAGAAATGCCCGGAATCGGGTTTTTTTCAAAGCGGGTGGACGGGAAGCAACACAGGCCTGGGGAGGTGTAACTAGCAACACAGGGGCGCAGATGGGGGAAACAACACGGAGTGCGCGGATGAGGCAAAGGAAAGCAAAAAGCGAGAGAGAAAGCAACGTGGAGCAATTGGGGGAGAAAAGCAGGACGGAGAGAACGAGCAATGTGGAGCTGGGGGTGAAACACGCAGACGAGAAAGCAGTGCAGGGGAGAAGCACGCAAGGGCATCACGGAGGTGGACGGGGCGAGGAACATGAGCCAGAGAGAGAAACACAGAGCAGAAGCACACTAGGGAGGAAGATGGGAAATAAGACACTCTCTTGTGGAGTGCTTAAGAAGTAGTTGTATGAAAGTAAGCAGTTGAAGGTCACAGGTAAACTGACAGTGCTCCAGGGGAGGAACAGACACAAGATGGAGAAGACAAACCACTGAATAAGAAGCAGGAAAATGCAGGCTGCCCGGGGGCTGCGAAGGAGACCCTTCTAAGAGGGCGGCCTCCTTAGTGCCACATGAAGGCACAGGAGGCAGTCTCCCAGTGTTGGGGACCCCCCTCAGGGGTCTGTGCGCCCGCGTCACGTCCGGGGGGAGTGGGCGTGGGTGGAGGTACATATACCTCCCCGCCCACTGTGCGCCCTCTTGGCCCATTACCCTGACGCCGTTTCCCTCCCTACCGCTTACCCGGCGTACATGCAGGGTGTGGGGGGGGGTTTGTCTAATTTATTCTTTTGTGTTGCAGGCGGAGTTACAGGGCGATCCAGAGGCTGTAAGGTACATAGGGGTACCCTCTGCAGGAGCACAACAAGGGTGCGAAGGCCAAATATCCCCAGGGAGGTCCTCGCGTTGGACCCTGGAGGAGCGACGGCGCCCAGTTAGTCCTACGGGCGGTTGTGGACCTGAGCAACCGGGGGTTGCCTGTGAGGCTCCGCCACCCTATGGGGCGTGAGCAAGGGGGTGGACTGGCGGTCCACCGGTGGGAGGGGTTTTCCCCTCCCCCAAAGTTGGCAAACACCGATTGGCAAGGGCCACGGTGTAATTTGGCTCATCAGGTGGCAGGCGGCGAGGGGCTGCCTGCCTTGGGATCGCCCGTAAGATAACCCACCATGTTGGCATATTTGTAATGCTAATAAACCTGCAGCAGTTTTCTCCACAAAGAAGGTGTCTTGTCTCGTTATTTCTCTAGGAGATTGCTGTAGGGGGGATGGGGAGTGTTGCCGATATTGGCACTATGAGTGGTGATAAAGCCAGCCAATTGTGAGCAAACCCCTCTATGTTCTTGGTGAACCCACAATATGTCTTTTGCAACCAGAGAGTTGTGGTGTGTGGTAGGCTCTGCCTAACAAGCCAGACCATTTAGCTTTGCCAATGCATCTTTTGCAGGTTATTATAGTGCGAAAAGGTGCTATTCTGAGAAAATATACCTTTTGTTCTCTACAAGAAGCTTCCAGTGGTATCAGAGATATAAAGCATCCCACCCACTGAAGGACAAATTACATGTGGGTATGAATTATAGTGTGGGAGCAGTGAGACGTACTGTGTCAGTGGTTGTCTGGCAATGCCATGCCTGGAGAGATGGGCGAGTATGCCAGGACTGGACGTGGAATCTTGGGTCAGAAGTTCCCGGGGAGTTAAGTCAAGAAGTCTGATAAGGTAAAGCTAGGATAGAGGGACACTGGCAATGCAGTGCTATGATGGAGCAAGGCGGAGTCAGAGAGGGTTGTCCATGTCACTGGGTTTCAATGGTCATAGGCAATAATGACGTTATATGAAGCGGGACTAGTGTTGATAGAGGACAGCCCTGCTCTCTGAATGCAGCTATGGAATGGCTTAGAACATTCTCCGCTAACATCTAAGGAGATGGTTTCTTCCTCGCATATGTTTGCTTTTTAAAGTTCCTTGACAGCGGTCGTGAGCGTCACGGCAGCACGTAAACTTAAAACGTGTGTTGTACACGCCTGTTTCCAGAGGTCAGTGCCCATCACGCCTTCCCCCAGATATTCTGTGTTGACAGCCTGCATCCACGGCTGACAAAACAAGACAACACCCTAGAGCTTACGGTTTTACACACCATTGTTTGCCATGGGACCCTCTCGCCAGTAGGGTAGGTTTTAATTGATGTCTCTACTGTGCCCAATCACAGACTGAGGGAGTAATTGAGGCTGGCTGGAGTCTGCCAGCTGCTGGTGCGCCATCCTCAGTTTAAGGAGCCTCCAAAGTGGGTACAGATACCATAATCAAACACTTTTATATGGGTTTTCAAGCCTCACCTGCAAACAACTGTAAAATGTGAACCTGATCTCATCCAAGCACGGTGTTTACGAGAGGCTGTTGGCACGAAGGCAGCTCATGCATGACATGGGCTGTTGAAGAGCCCTCTTTACGAGGAGCATCGCAGTAGGCAGGCCTGCATCTGCTAAGCGTGAGCAATGAGTCATCTAACTACAGACCAGTTCCAAACATCTTATTAGTCAAGTCCAGGCCAATAGGTCTGGACTTGACAAAACTGCATTTGTTTTCTTTTTTTGAAATCATATGGAATAATAATTTAAAGTGAAAATGCCAGCCTCTATAGGTTGCCTGCATATGATTGCAAAAAAAACTAAGAAAGCGTCCCTTTACAAAAAGACATAAAAAAAGTAACAGAGGTTAGTCTATCAGCCTTGGAATTGAAGTGGTCTAATTTAAAGATGATGTGCAAGTTAGTAATACTGTTATTTGGGGTGAAGACAGCTGGTGGCAGAAGTAGATTGACCCATTGTCAGAGTAAACCAGTACTGAAGTGGATGCCTGTATGTGTACCGGGGGATGGTGGCGTGTACGCAATGGCGAACGCACTCAAGTGGGTGCCTGCTTGTGCCCTGGGGTCACTAAGTAGTGCGTGCTTCTTCCGGAGCACAGGGAAGGAATAAAAGGCAAGTCGGAGGATCTCCAGGGAGATAATAACAGCATGCTGAGCCCACGGCACTCGGGCAGTGCTGTAACTTTAAAGCAAGGGTGTAGCTCTTGTTTTTATTTTGTTTTCCAGATCGTTGCTTGAAACACTTAAAAGAAGTTCCAAATCCGATGAACACAGTACTTTGTCGATGGGTAACTGATAAACACACACGGAAGAACAGGAAATAGAACGCCTGCAACCAATAGAAACAAGGAAAAGTAAAGTGATAAGCACAAGGAAAAATAAGAAGCGAAGGCGGGATGTAAGTCCCTTTGAAGATATATTAAATACAATAGATTTCACAAGCACAGCTCAAGCACTGTGCAGGCGGAACCTGATAAGGACCCATTTGTGCCAGGAAAGGAAAAGTGTTTTGCACAAAACAGTTGTTCACTTGGGGAACATGGACCATATGCGATTTTCAAATAGCGAATCCGTAGAAATCAATATTAGGGAATCACAAAACAGTATCTCTGTGACCGCTGATTCCACAAATAGCAATTCCTACGGATTCACATTCGCAAATAGGAAATCACAAAATTGCGATTTCCTAATAGGAAATCACAAATTAGAAAACTGAGCTTTCCGGATGCAGAATTATGATGTCAGACCAGGAAGTTTACAAATATAGGGCGTGGCCACAACCCAGAGGCATAGGAAGTTGCTGGAAGGAAGGAGTGCTCCTGCATTACCAATGCCAGTGCATTACACCATTCCTGGATAACACCATGGCTACGGAGGATGGGAACAATGACTCTGGGAGCAGGAAGAGGACAATAAAATTCTCTAAAAAGGAGCTGGAGCTACTTATAGAAGAATGTGTCTCCCATATGGACCAACTGTTTGGGAAGGCCCCCTTCACATTCTTAGAGAGCCAAAAAACAAGGATCTGGACCAGCATCCTGGAGAAGGTTAACTCCCTAGGAGTCACCCAGAGGACCATTACAGAGATCCGCAAAAGGTGGTATGACATGACGTCTCGCACGAAGGAGAAGGTGGGCAGCAGAATGGCTGAGAGAAGTGGAACATGTGAAGGACCCTCAAAACACACCCCTCCGACTCCTATGGAGACACTCATGGAGGGGACCTTGGAACCGGAGAGTGTGGTGGGTATAGCTGACACCGACACCTCTAATCCAGCCAGGGTACGTCATCTTCCCTTTACTGACCTAGCAAAACATAACGTTAGCACATCCATATCTCATACATCACAGAACAAATAACTTGATTGAGATGCTTGCCCCACCTTGGCAATGCATCATGGGAGTTGTAGTAGACATCAGTTGTTTGCTGTACTGTGTGCTGATGACTACACCAAACATACCAGTACAACATAAACATGTCACAAACACATGAAGCAGAGTCACAACATCATTGTGGGCAAACATTACCCATTTATTTACACAAACTATTTACTTGCATTTCCACAGGTCACAGCCCAGATGTGTCAGGGAACCATAGCAGCCGAAGGGGCTACTAACACTGATGTGGTCATTGAGGACACAACACCACCATCCCCTCAGCCCATCACCGCCTACTCCAACTGTCAGGAGAGCAGCTATCTCACCACCGGCAGAGTTTGCCAACAGTGATGAGGGACAATTGCAGTGCAGGGACCCCACAACATCGGAGGGGGGTCAGTAGGCATCTGCTACAAATGTCTAGGGCGATGCAGAAATTGGAGAAAGGGCAGTACTGGTGGCTAGCAGAAATGGAGAAGGCGAACTGTGTGCAGGGACAGAGGCACAGGTAGTACATGGCAAGGTTTGAATCGTTCACCTGGTCCATCAACTGCTTGGTAGCCACAACAGTGCTAGCAAGGCGGACTGTGAACATTCAGACTGGCTTGGGCCACTGCTGTCAAAACATTGCACGTAGGCTAGTGCAAGTGACCACAGCCCTTGAGAATATCCAGACCCACAACCTCTATATGCCCAACATCCTGCCCCCACCTGAGAGCGAAGAGGGCTCAAGCCTCAGTGGCATGTCCATTCAGGAGGCATGCTGATCCAGACGTTCACGCCAACACACTTCTGGGACTTACATGCCAACAGTCCCACAGCCCAGTGTTATTGACTAGGCACCCACCCCAGAGTCCGAAAGAAGTGAATCACTGTACACTCAGAGGAATGAGTCCCCTTACTTTTGTTTGGCATTACTTTTTTTTATTAACAATGTTGTATCCACAAGGATACAGTTGATCCTTGAGTGAAACAATATTGTTGCTATGTGAATAAAAGGTGGTCTCTCAGTTATGACCAAGCATTACCATCATGTGTGATGTCTCATTATTTGATGTTTTAATTACTCTTATCTCAGAAATAGTTGGTGATCATTGTGCAACGTGCACATTCCTCTGCTGCATGTGCACCCTCCTGCTGCACCTGTAGTTGTGGTAACTCATCATCAGAGTCAGAATCAGGCTCTATGGGGATGTTGTGCAGTCCCTTCTTCATTGCAATATTGTGCAGTATGGCGCATGCAGCATGTATCCGGTCTGTACTGTTGTGCCCCGCCGGTCTTGTGGAAGCAGTGCAATTAGGACTTCAGGATCCCAAAGGTCCACTCTATTATAGAAGGCATTGTGCTGTGTGACCCGTTGTACTGCCTTTCACTTCTTGTTCTTGGAGTCAGGTATGGTGTGAATATCCAGGGGCGTAAGGCATATGCACTGCTTCCTTAAGAGCATGAGAAGGAACACCATTAGGACACATTACACACAACATCCTGGCCACTGTATTCATTGACTCTGCGATTCTCTTACCTAGTAGAAAACAATTGCCAAATGCACCCTGTGACAGTCGGTTTTGTATTCCACTGTGGCGGAACATGAATGAGTCGTGGGTGCTGCTTGGGAATCTGGCAACAAGGTCTGTTATGATACAGGAGGCATCACACACTACCTGCACATTGAGTGAGTGTGATCTTTTCATGTTCCTGTATACATATTCAGTTGCTGAGGGGGACATATGACAATGCGTGTGCCATCAACACATCCAATGACATTAGGGAACTGTGCTACCCTGTAGAACACCAAATTGGTTTGTTGCAATAATTGGGGGGTATTGGGGAATAATATATATTGGTTAACTTTGCTCACCATGATGTCCAGAAGCCTGTGGAAGAACGTGGAAAAGGCACTTTGTGACAGCCCCCACCACTGCTATGACCCCCCTAGTAACTGCCAGAAGCTAAGAGGTGTAGACAACAAAATAATCGCACATGTGGTGTGATAGCGTTGCTTCTGAGTGTTGGGGCATGTAGCTGAGGTTGTAACTCAGCAATTAAATTAAGTATTACATGGCTACTCAATCTGTATCTATCAATAATCTCCTCCTCAGTCTGTTCAAACAGGGTGACCCTCACCTTGAATATCTTCTCCTGTCTCCTCATCTGCCCCCCAGCCAAAATCATCATCTTCCTTGCCAGAACAAGCAAAGCCACCATTGTGAAAGAGCCTGATGCATTTTGGGTGCCTTTTGATTGTTTGCACCTGGTTTCCACCTGATCCGAATCAATTGTAATAGTATTTCCTAAATGGCCATTTGTGACTAGTTGCAATTTGGAAATCTGTTGTACATGCAGTTAGCAGATCACGATTTGGAAATCCCAATTTACGATTTCCTATTTTGCAATTTCCAAAATACGATTTCTACTAGGTAGGAATCGCATTTTGCACCTCCGTAAATCCCTTTCATACATTATTAAATTGCATTTTGCATTTCCTAGCAGCCCAAAATGGTGGCTCACACCATTAGGAAATGCAAAATGCATTCGTACATATGGCCCTTAGTCACATATGAGAGAGAAAACGTAGTCTTAACTATTTATATGACCAGACAGTTATCAATCCACCAGGACAGAAAAAAAACAGACAGATAAACAGTGCTGCATTGCAATTAATATATTCTTTGCATATCATTAAAGAATGTCAAGCTTTTCTTTTGGTAGTCTAGTAAAGATCCAGTTTTCACAATTGGGCCCTGAAGTTCGTGGACCCTGGAGTGGCACCAGGAATACTCTCTGCATCTCTTCTACATCTCCAGCATCTTCAACATCCTCAGCATTTTCCCAGCATCATCAGCATCCTGCATCCCCAGCATCAAGACCACTTCTTTGTTAAAACTGTAACGCAGGTGAAATCTTCTGTGAGGACCCTGAGACTTCTGGACCCGACAGGTAAAGGTCTCCCTGGACCTAAGTGGTCCCTGTGACTGCCTCACGACCTGTTGTGGCCATCCCATGAGAGGATTAGCAGTCATACTAGCCTGATTGCTCAGGACCGCGACTTCATATACAAAGATTTATTTGAAATTAAAAGAATTTACTTACCTTTTAAAAATCATATCTCTGGTTCCCCATGATAGGTTTTTGTCATTTTAGTGTTTAATTTAAGATAAAGTTCACTGTATTTTCATGAAGTGGTGCTGTATTTTTTATTGTGTTTTGTTTCTTACTTGCGTTGTTTTGGTACTTCTAAATGCTATACACTTGTTTCTTTGACTACGCTTGACCGCTCTGTGCCACATCTACCTAGGACTGAGCTAAGGGTTTTTGCTAAAGAACTTAACTGGGCCTGATAGAGATTGTGATATTATTACTAGGTGATGTCCACACCCACACCACATAATAATTCACTTTGCTACAGTGATAATATAGCCTTATAGCCCGCCGTAGCGGGCTATACCGGCTATTAAAGGCTTGCTCCCGCGTTAAAGGCCCGGGACTTTAATAGCCGGTATAGCCCTGCTACGAAGGGCTATAATGCTATTAGAACATTCTGCCACTAGAGGGCAGAATGTTCTAACAAATAAAACAAAGGCCTCTCGAAGCTCATGGGGATTTAAATCCCCTCGAGCTCCGAGAGGCCTTTGTAAAACATTGGAATGTTGCTCTGCGGGCCTTTACCGGCCCGTAGAAGCATGGAGCACTCCATTGTCTACAGTGGAGCTCCCAACATTCCAATGTTCTAATAAGGAGTTAAAGGTGGTGCTTTTAAAAGTACTTGCTTAAAGTTTTCAAAGACCCTCTGATGTTCCCCAGCCCATTGAAATTTCTCCGATTTTTTGATAAGCTGTTATGTTATAGCGTATTTATAAAGCTCGCATACTCCAAAAAGGTTTCATTGCGCGAGAAGCGCAGCAGCAAGAGGGACCTCCGATCTTAGCCATACGCTTGTCTGAAAAGCCAAGTTTTCAACAGAGACCTAAAGCTCGCAGAGGAAGTTGATGCTTTGACGTTAGGGGGCAAGGAATTCCAAAAGCCAGGGGCAAGCATGGATAACCTGGATCCCCCCAGTCTTTTCCTGTTGAACGTAGGGACCTCCGATAGATTTTGGAGCTCAGATTGTGCTTGGGGGGTATAATCCCGGATTCTGGAAGTTACGAAAAATGGGCTTAAAGGCATTGCAATTAGTGCAAATGGATCCATAAACCCAGATCAAAACTTGCATAAGCCTAAAAAATGTAATTGATCTTTCTTGTAAGGCGGTTCCATCTTTTTAATAGATTGTACCAGATTCTGCTTTAGATGAATGCCATCCTGTCTGACTGTGTGTCCAAACTACTCCACTTCACTGGCTTAAAATGTATATTTCTTCATTTGAAAAGTCATTCCCATGTCTTATGTAATTTGTAATGGTTCAGTTCACCTTTGATTATGTACATCCACGTTTTGTGCAAAAATCGAAGTCTCATCTTGAAAAGAAAATAACTTCTTCCGAGTTGCCAAAAAGAATGAACATTATTTTCTGAAACACAGACCCTGCGAATGGTAAACCAAACAGCATTCTGGTGTAGAGAAATGCCAAATTAAGTGTAATAAAAGTAGTCCAATGCCTGCAGCTTTCCTACAGCTAGATTTAATAACAGATTCATTTAAGATCCAATGACGTGAAAAATATCTTCTTACAAGATATACCAAAAGCTCTTGAATTTCAGCAAGGGATCTTTAATGGAGCGATACCTACTGGCCTCTCTTGTTAGAAAGGCCTGCTTAGTCCCCCTGGACTGGGTCCTATATTCTATCTATTTACTTCTTGTATTGAGAGTGCCTCTCTACTCTGCATGAATGAAGTAGTGTGATCGTGTTGTGCTTTCCTGTTTGGGGACAAGAGTCCATCTTCGAACTCTTATATGGGTGGCTGGCAAACTCGAGACTGTGGTATGAGCCTGCCAGGTTCATTGTTGATTGAGGGAAGGCCATGGAACATCCCACAGCCTCTCCTTTAGGTTTTTATTGGGCAAAATACAATTAGCAAACCACCTCACACAGGTAGAACCACTGAGCAATATATTGCCCGTTAATAACCATTGATTCATCACCGTGCTCCTATGCTGTTAGTAGCGTTTTGTCATGTATTCCACACTGCATTACTGCTGTCCATTTAAGAAAGGGGACTGAAAGATAAGTCAAGGTGGAGAAAGGAGGAAAAAGAAAATACTAATAACATTCATTCTTAACTCTAAACGACATTCAATCAATGAAATTCCACTACTCCGGTGAGTCAGGTCGTTCATCGATCCAGTAGACCTTCAGATTTCAAGTCTTTTCTGGCCATTCCTCCATTTTTTGTTTCACTGTGCCTTTTTTCGATCAAGTATAGCCTGCACCTTCAGTTTAGCAGGGTACCACAGTGCAGCCTCATTTTCAGCAGCCAGTAGTGCATTTTTAGGTCGAAGCCCACCAGACAACATAGCTGTCTGGTTGCAAAGACATATTGGAGCCATTCTGAAAGATGACTTAGGAATGCATTCCACCCATTGCTTACCATTGGGTTTACCTCTTGTCACTCACATTAGTTTTCTTTTTATTTGCTGGCCTTGGCTGGTTTTGCCCGTCCAACTTGTGTTTGTCCCTCCCGAGGAGCATCGTATTTTTACAGCCTCTCTAATTGGGTCATTGTATTCTTCCACTAGTGCTTGCTTGCAAGGAACTATTTTTTTCTTATCTGTGAAGCACTCCACGAGAGAGCCTGTGTTTTATCTCTCTCCCTTGTACGCTTCTCTCACATCCAAGTCAGTCTCTTGCACCTTGAGCTTCTGTGTAACTCCTGTGCTCCAAGTTGCTGTGTGCTTCTGTACAACCCCTAGTGGCACCTGTGTTCTCTTTCACCCCTGTGGTTTTCTGCCCCGTCCCACTGATCTCTGTATCACTCCTTTCTTTCGTCCACGTGTTTTCCCCCACCCTTCCTTTTGTTTCAACCCATACTCGACCCATTTTTCACAGAAAAGTTTGTTTAAAAAAGAAAAAAAACGATTTTTTTGTGCTACCTTTTATAGGCCGAGCCTATGCGCTCTCACTTCCAAGACTTTTGTGTTTAATAATGGGACTGGAACCTGCCCATTGTGTACCATTCATTGTTGCCACTGTTCTTTGCTGCCTTCTAATTGGGCAGCACTTAGCAAGCGTCACTTCCTCTCTTTCTGTAGCGCATGGCCCAAGCACAGATTAACTTAGTTTGATTAGTGTACCTCTGGTCTCCATCTACTGCTCACACTGTGAATCAGGTACTATTTTGCCTCCTCATGTTAATTCCTCACTCCCACCCTCCCTCGTGTTGCCTTGCCCCGCCAGCAATAGCAAAACAAGCATTGGCAAAGCCAATAGGTCTCACTTATTCAAGAGCTATTGGCTTTGCCTATATGCTTTAGCAATGTTCCAGACCAGAGTGGCTTCTGTTCAGCATGGTTAAAAGTTAGTAGGGTAAAGGAGAGTGGCGTGGCGTGGCGTGGAGTGTCATAAAGTGGAGTAGAGTGGAGTGTTATGAAGTGGCTCAGAATGGCGTACAGTAGAGTTGAGTACCGTGGAGAGGGGTGAAGTGGAGTGCAGTGTCATGGAGTAGCGTACAGTGTTGTGGAGTGTCGTGTAGGGAGTAGAGTGTCATAGAGTTGAAGGGCATAGAAATGAGTGGCGCAGAGTGGAGTACAGTGTCATTGAGTGGTGTGGTAAAGAGTGTTGTAGAGAAGTGTAGAGCAGCGTGGAGTAGAGTAGAGTGTTGTAGAGTAGAGTGGTGTACAATGGAGTAGATTGTCATAGAGTGGAGTAGTGTGTCAGAGTGGAGTAAAATGGCATGGAGTGACATAGAGGGTAGTTGTTCAGAGCATCGTAGAGAAGAGTAGTGTCATAGAATGGCATAAGGTGGAGTAGAGTGCTGTAGAGTGGAATGGCATAGAGTGAAGTAGAGTGTCAGTGGAGCAGAGTTTAATGGAGTAGAGCATCATAGAGTGGAGTATTGTGGAGTGTCATAGATTGGAGTGTAGTAGAGTGGCCTAAAGTGAATTGGCGTAAAGTACAGTGGTGCATAGTAGATAGGCATAGAGTGCCATGGAGTAGAGTGC
This sequence comes from Calotriton arnoldi, assembly GCA_963921515.1. Classification (NCBI taxonomy): domain Eukaryota; kingdom Metazoa; phylum Chordata; class Amphibia; order Caudata; family Salamandridae; genus Calotriton; species Calotriton arnoldi. The sequence goes on from CAWUFW010001378.1 coordinate 1,506,247, forward strand.
GTTGGTTTTGAATAAAGTGGTGTACAGTGCATTGGCGTAGAGTGCAGTGAAGTAGAATAGCCTGGAGTGCAGTGGCATAGAGTAAAGCGGTGCAGAGTAGATTGCAGTGGCATAGAGTACAGTGGTGTAGAGTAGAGTGGTGCAGAGTGCAGTGGCATAGAGTGCAATGGTGTAGAGTTCAGTGGCTTAGAGTGTAGTGACATAGAGTGCAGTAGTGTAGACTGCAGTGGAGTGGTGTAGAGTTGAGTGGTACAGAGTAGAATGCAGTGGTGTAGAGTGCATTGGTTTTGAGTAAAGTGGTGTAGAGTGCATTGGCGTAGTGTGCAGTGACGTGGAGTGCAGTGGCATAGAGTAGAGCGGCGCAGAGTAAATTGCAGCGGCGTAGGGTGCAATGGTGTAGAGTTCAGTGGCATAGAGTGCAGTGGCATAGAATGCAGTCATGCAGAGTAGAGTGTCAGAGTACTGGGTCGTAGGGTGCAGGCTCGTAGAGTGTTGCAGAGTAGAGTGGTGTTTAGAGCAGTGACATAGAGTACAGTGGTGCAGAGTGACGTAGCGTGCAGTGGCAAAGAGTAGAATGTTGTAGAGTATAGTGGTATACAGTGCAGTGGTGCAAAGTAGTTGGCTTAGGTGCAGTGGCGTAGGGTGCATTGGTTTTGAGTACAGTGGCATAGCTTAGACTGCAGTGGCATAGAGTGAAGTAGAGTGGCGTAGAGTGCAGCAGTGGCATAGAGTGCCGTGGCATAGAGTAGATTGTTTGAGAGTAGAGTGAAGTGGTGCAGGGTTTAGTATAGTGGCATAGAGTACAATGGTGTAGAGTAGAGTGTCACAGCATTGATTGCAGTGGAGTGGTGTAGAGTGCAGTGGCATAGAGTGCAGTGGTGTAGAGTAGATTGTTTCAGAGTAGAGTGAAGTGGTGTAGAATGGAGTGGTGCAGGGTAGAATGAAGTGGTGCTGGGTAGAATGGAGTGGTATAGAGTGGAGTGGCATAGACTGGTGTGGTGTAGAGTGCAGTATCATAGGGTGCTGTGGTACACAGGAGATTAGATTGGCATGGAGTGCGTTGGCGTAGAGTGCAGTAGAATGGCGCAGTGTAGAGTGCAGTGACGTGGAGTAGAGTTTAGTGGTGTACAGTGCAGTGGTGCAGAGTAGATTGGTATAGAGTGCAGTGTCATAGACTGTTGATTTTGAGTAAATTGGTTTAGAGAGAATTGGTGTAGAGTGCAGTGGGGGCATAGAATGCAGTAATGTGGAGTGGTGTAGATTGCAATGTCACAGAGTGCACTAGAGTGGCGAAGACCGCAGTGGCAGAGTAGATTTTTTCAGAGTACAATGAAGTGGTGTAGAGTGCGGTGGTATAGAGTGCCATACAGTGCAGTGGTGCAGAGTAGATTAGAGTTGATTGGTGTAGAGTGCAGTGGTGTAGAGTTCAGTGGCCTAGAGTGGCATAAAGTAGAGTGGCAGAGAGTGCAGTGTTGCAGAGTATATTGTTGTAGAGTGCAGTGGTGTATAGTAGAGTGGAATGGAGGTCATTGACCTGGAGTGCAGTGGTGCAGAGTGCAGTGACGTAAAGTGCAGTGGCGCAGAGTAGAGTGGCATAGAGAGCAGTGGCATGGAGTACAGTGGTGCATAGTAGAATAGAGTGGTGTAGAGTGCAATGACGCAGAATAGACTAGAGTGGCGTACAAAGCAGTGGCATAGAGTATAGTGATGTAGAGTGATTTGGTGCAGAGTAGATTGGCGTAGAGTGCATTGGCCCTGAGTAAAATGGTGTAGAGTGCAGTGGCATAGAGTGCAGTGTTGCAGAGTAGTGTGGTATAGAGTGGAGTGGCATGGAGTGGTGTAGAGTGCAGTGGCTAAGTTTGTAGTGATGCATAGTAGTGTGGGGTACAGTGCATTGGCATAGAGTAGAGTGGAGAGGTGGAGAGTAGAGAGACGTAGAGTGGAGTGGTGCAGAAAACAGTGCAGTGGCACAGTGTGGAGTGGAGTGGCATAGTGTGGAGTGGTGCAGAGTAGAGTGGGGTTAAGTGAAGTATGCATGGTGTGGTAGCGTACTGCCATTACAGACAATACATCTTCAATTGAAATACACTAGCACACAGTTTTACTGATAAAAGTGTACAGCGCAAAAATGATAATGTGTGCAAATGTATTCACCAAATGTATTGATTTGATCATCAGCACAGACATTTACATTTTGTGTGCTAGAAAAAAAGTACATCTGTACAGCCTTCCTCAAACAGGCCCCACCTAGCCAGCATGATTGTCACATAAATCCTCTCACTTTGAAGTCAGAGAAGGGAAAAATAAACACCAAGCTCCCTGGAAGACACAGCCTGACATTTGACCTCTGTCTGTGAATGCACAACAAATGTGACAAGATAAAAACAAGATTTAAAGGCCTGTTTACAGAAAGTGAGTGGATGGAAGAATACAGTAAACAAGGTTTGGGCAACTGGAGGAACGAACTCGAGCTGAACAGTCAAAAGCAAATAAAGCCAGCAAATAGAAAGGATCTTCTTATGTCAAGGCAAGCAAAGGGTAGCTGAAGTATATTAAAATAGTGGGTATGTGCTCAGACCATATACGTCCGGATATACGTGAAAAGTATAAAGTGTATATTTGTAATTTAATGATCAAAAATAATTCTATGTATACTAACTCTTTGTTCATTTAAAAATAAAAAATGACAGTTGAGTTCCAAAACCAGTGAAACAGCACTTTGAATAGGAGTGTGAAACAGTCAGCCAACATCCTTTCACTGCAAGAAGCTGTGATGTATTATTTGCTTTGTGTCAGTCCTGATAGGCAGAGCCACTTGTGATAAAACTGCAGTGCACTCCAAGAGTAGTAATCCCGCACAAAATATTAATAAGCGTTATGTCCCTTGAAAACAAACCCAAGGCACACTCACATTACCAAAAGAAGCCCAAAAAAAACCAACGCCACATAACGCAAACAAGTTGTTAAAAAATATACATTGAACGAATGATAGAGTTCAAAACTAGTAGAATGCAACAGGGGCCGACACAAATGCGCATATTTATCAGCTTTAACATCCAATTTAAAAACAATCAAGTGCCGTGCAGAAAAAAAGAAAGGCGTGCGGCCTCCCGAAGTGGCCGCCATGCTGAAAGATGAAGCGTGGCGCCCATGAAGTGGGGGTGCCGCGCTAATCAAGGGAAACAAAACACGAACGATTGTGTGAAGTGCTCTTTCAAAATAAAATAAAAGTTCCTGACCCAGTAACTAAAATGGGACAAGTGGAAGACTACAAGTAATAGGGCGCTGCTCCAAAGGAGTGAACAACCGATGAAAAGGAGGGACAAATAGGAAAGATTAACCACTTGGAAGCAAGGATTTTTAAAGGACACTGAAATATACAAATAAAAAGCAATGGGCAGGCTGTAAGCCCACAAAGTATATACAACATGTCTCGAAGAGACAGCTCAACCTAAAAAAGTGCTGTGACGCATCTGCGTGGTAGTGGGGGTTTTTCACGCACATTTTCTGTTGTACCAGCTTTCTCTTTGTCCCAGAGACAGCCTGTAGGGATATCCGTGTGCCAAAGAGACTGCTCTGTGATGTGTGTTCAATAGAAAGACTGCATGTTAGACAGTTTGCAGTGCAGTATTTCCCAGATACTGACTTGTGCTGCATTCCAGAGTCAGACTGCAGTGAGATTTGTGTCGCAGAGACAGACTGCAGTTCTACCGCTCATCAGCAGGTTTCGGAGTTAGCAATGTATCAGGACAGACTGTTTTATGTCCCTGGGTCTGATCACAGTGTAACATACGGAGGTGTTTTATGCTCCCCAGCCACCAATAGTAAAGCGCTCCAGTTCGTGCAATATAAAACTACAAAAAATGCTTTTGGTCAGGGCCAGCACTAGGCATGGGCAGTGAGGGCAGCTGTCCAGGGCCCCGTACTCAGCCCACCAACTTGGGGCCCTGCACCAGTGCAACACAGCCAGGCCAATACACAAAATATGCAAACTTTCAAATGCATCCACAGGAGAGGGCCCCCTTCCCTGGCCTCGCTGCTATGGTGTAGCGAGGTGAACCCCAGGGGAGGCGGTGGGGGCAGTCCCAGTTGCAGGGAGAGTTATTCTACAGGTTTATCCTGCAATCAGGCCTCTGCCCACTACCCACACAGAGACACCACAGGATGACTATTGTCCTGTTGTTTAGCTCCCTGACAGTATTAACCCCCGCTGGTGATAAGCAATCCTCACACCTTCAACCCTTTATGAGCTGTTAAGAAGTGCTATTAGGTGGCTGAGAGGGAGTGGCTGAAGCCCAGGAGGGGTCTGCATTAAGCAGCTTCAGTGGCAGGTGCATCTATTGAGGTGCAAACAGCCCTGAATGTGTCACATTGTATGCAAATTAGAGGGGCCTCGTATAGTCCCTTTCTGGCTGGGAACCCAAAAATTCTCGAACCGGCCATGCTTACGCTCTAACAGACTCATGTAAAAAAACGTCCACAGACAGAAGTTACACTATTCAAATTTCTGAAAGGGCATGCCTATGGCACAATCCACATGCTTATAAAGTCACCTTCCAAACATTTAAAAGAGAAGTAACACAAATTATTATCTCAACCTTTTGTCTCTTCCTCACCTCCCCAAGTCATGAATGAAGTCCATGATGTAATCAGATGGACAAGTCTATATGGACTGACTCGCTGAGAAGCCTGCGACCGAGCATCTCGTTCTAGGTGACATCACAGTATGTTGCTGGTCACATGCGTGATGTGGTGTGAAATGCTCTGATGCCATCTTTGATGAGATCAGTTGTCCACGATGTAGGCGAGGGGGAAATTTCTGTAACGATTGCAGAGCACAGACAGATACCACCGAGGTTGATACCACCCACTGAAAAGGTTTAGGAGCTGCAGATCTCTCCGACTCCCAGAGACAGACTGCAATGGTATTCCTGTTGCCCACAAACAGGCCATATGTAGTGCTATGTAGTAGTGATGGGCTTCATTGTGTTTTTTTCTGAGAGACAGGTTGCAATGCTGCCTATGTCCCAGAGACAGATTACAGTAGCATCTGAGACCGACAGAGAACGTCGGTCGCTGATTTGCATTCCTGTGTCGTTACTGAATAATATCCCATTGTAGTTGCACTCGGCTCACAGCCCCTTGTGTGTCGTGAGTTCATTTTTTTCCATGTGGCAGCTGGTATATTGTATTCATACACTAAAATGACAAGATTTTGGCGTAATTGCGAGACTTGTGCAACTAATACGCTGTTCAACACTGGAATGTGGGTGCTGTAAGTTAACTTTGCTCAGTTGAATCAATAGATTCTGAAACATGCCTCTGATGGGTAATGTGCCAGAAGTGCATAAAGGGTCTATCAAGTCACCAATGCTGACATTGGTATTGATGGCATAATGTAGCTGCGCACCGCTGAAACTACTCAGCACTAGAATATATAGCAATGGGAGCCCTCTGAATGATCCAGCTGTTCTTATGAAAAACTTTAGTTCTAAAATACTTAGCAGTGTGGGGAAGTGTGCAAGGTACTGACATGCACTGCACTGACCATGCTGACAGACTAACTGCACGCTGCTGAAACTGCCATTTATAGGGATAGACCTGAGTGCAGTGCATATCATCCTCCACTGTTGGCATATGGCTATCAGTGCCCTTTGGTTGGCTTTGTGCATGATCCAAAAATGCACTGTTGCAACCTCCAGTTGTGCTGTAGACATCAGTGCGTCGCTGGTGCATGATACAACTGTACGCAGTATACAACTCCAATGCTGTGAAAGACAACCTTATGCAGTGCTTTTTTTTTTTTGCACTACTGATTAGTGAAATGGGTTCCCTTCGCTTGCTGGGATGGATAAAGTGAGGTTTCGGGAAGTGTGTCCACTGAGCATGCGTACACATCAAATGCTGGGATAAATACAGCAGTGCGAAATGTTGGCGTAGATAGCAATTACAATGATGCAATTGTGCACTGCTGGAAACAACTAGTCTTGGGATAGATACCGATGTGTCCCGTGTGCATCCAACTGTGCGTTGCATGAAAGCCCACACCCGACACCCCAGTGGGCTGAGACAAAGGCTATCCAGTGCTTGCTAGTCTTGTGCACGACCCATCAGTAAAATGTGCACCCCACTCCCTGTTGGGATAAATAGGGCTGGCTTTCTGGAGGTGTTTTCTAGTGCCGGAGTAAATAGCAGTGCTCAGTATCTGAGCAGACAGGAGCGCTTGGATGCTGATATGATCCAGCTGTGCACTGATGGAAACCTCTGGTGTGGGAAAGATAGGAGCGCCAATTGTGTACATGATCCAGTGGTGGATATCTCAAACCTCCAGTGCTGGAGGACCTATCAGTACTGCCCAGAGACACAATTCACCTTTGTAATGCATACAGGTCCAGCGCTGGACTAGCAAGCAGTGCGCTGTGCTTGATCCAGCTCTGCAAGTACTGGAACAGAGAGCAGTGATATGCCTTGTGCAGTTTGTAGCTGGACACAGCTGAAGACTCAAATGCTTGGAGGGATGGCAGTGTGGGTCTTGTTCGCAGTGCAGTTCAACACAAGTTCCAACTGTTCACATAGCTTTTTATTGTGAAGGAGGCAAAAGCAATTCAAAGATTGAGGAAGTCCCAGTTGGACATGCATTGGAATGTGCAATGAAAACGCTTACTAGTAAAAGTAATGATCCCGCCTGCTACTGCACATACTTGGAATGTTACATTTTAAAGAGTGCTCTCCAGGGAGCCGTTGTTAGAGGTACATCACTTTTTTATTAAGTTATTTTTAGAACAGGTAAGTAATTCATCATAGAAGGATTTGCTTTTTTATCATTATCTTTGCAGGTTTCTAACTGTGTCCTTATTTGTAGGTGTAGGAGTGCCCATTGGATCACTTACCGAGGTACAGGTGTGTTAGTACAAGCAGTAGATACAGGAACCTTGTAACACAATTTCACTGCTAAATGAACTGCTATGTTTAGTACATTGTCCTTGATAATCAAGCATCTTACCCCAAGATTGAGGCCAAATCATTTTTTATAACTAAGTACAGCACTGGCAAAAAACATTGACTATGGCAAAAGGTTTACAGTGGCAGCCAAAAGGCACCACCTATTGGCTTTGCCAATGCTTGTTTTAATCCACTTATCGTCCTCCGATCAGTAAATTAACAACAAACATTGGCAAAGCCAATAAATCTTGCTTATGGGCGAGCTATTGGCAATTGGGTGGGAGCCGTGAACAGGAGGGCGGGCGGGGGTGGTGAATGGGAGGGCAGGTGGGGTGGTGAATGTAAGTTACTGCTTTGCGGAAGTACAGGCAGATTATACAAGTGAAATTGGAAAACCATCCGTTTCTGTGGTTCCTCTGCTTTTAGCACTTTCCTCAATATTCTACAGCTTAACCAAAAAGGTACAATTCACCCTGTTCGCTTTTCTGCAATTTTTATTTCACTCAACCTTAGTGTGAAGGAGGTAGTTGGGGGAAGAAGGCGGAAGAGCAAAAGGAATAGGTAGGGTGCTCTGAGTGGAGCGTGAGTGATGGGCAGAGAGAACGAAACACCGTGAGTAAGGGAAAGCTTCGCTAAACAAATAAAGCAAGTTTAAAAAAAAACGCTTAGAACACATCTCCCACAAGCTTTTGTAACAACACGACATCAGAAAACGGAACTTTCCTAAAACATTGGCACTCTGCAACAAAAAAATACTGTGCACACACAAAGCTAAATAACTAAAGTAAAGGGATACAAGTAACAGGCCCATACTCCATGGGAGGGAGCAAGACACGAGAAGGAGGGGCATATAACAAAGATCAATCATATGGAAGCAAGCTTTTGCGAACGACAATCTAATTAACAAATCAAAAGCGATGGGCGGGTTGTAAGCCCACAGAGTGAATACAGCATGTCTCAAAGAGACAGTGCATTTGCTGCCTAGGCGAGACCTAAAAAGGGCTTGCCGATGCAGCTGCTTCAGCAGTGTTATTTTGTAGGCGCACATGCTTGGCTCTTTAAGCTGTTTCTTTTCTCTTTTCTCTTTCTCCATATCCTTCACTTGCAGTTAAATGTTCTCTCTGTAGCTGTGCATCAGAGCAGACAGCAGGAAGAGAGCACCTTTCAAGTTCCCAAGACCACCCAGTAGAAATCATCCTTCCCTATAATGTCACGTGTGCAGCCCAGGGAAAGATCCTCCCTTCAGCTCACTGGCTAGGACAAACAAATGCTATTGTGTACTGAGAAGGATTAATCATGGCAAAGCAGGATAGTAAAACGCATCTGTGGTACGTGCAATGTATTAACAACACTTTGGGACTTCATGCAGCTCTTCTATTGCATGAGAGTTTTTAAAGAAGATTCACTTTCCTTAATTTCAGTTACCTTAAATTCTTGGGCTGCTGAGTGTATCCTTGGTCTGTTGTTGTTATGCTTTGTTGTGGTTTTCTGGTTTCTGACGGTGCTCTTTGGTCAGTGTAAAGTTTCTTCAGTATTACTAGCAGAATATAGCAAAGCACCTGAACGTTTCTGTGTAATTGTAGATGGCTTTATGATTTTATTTGTGCCACTCAATAGTTTGGACAGTTTCCCCTTTATCTTTAGTTGGTATTTTTATTTTGGGGGTCTTTGATCTGTTTGGCTCTACAACTTTACCAAATTGCATGTGTACACTGTCTGTGAAGTTTCCCGTTACATGGTGTATTGCTTTTTGTATGGCTACGGGTTGTTATTTCAATAAGCCTTCTGTTTTTGGCTTTGTGTTTCCCTGTGCACAATGTATTACCCAGGTGTCCTGTGGGTCACTGTGATTGTCTAGGTCAGTGCTTCCAGAACATTTAGGAATCACAACCCACTTTTTAGACCATCAAACATTTGCCACGACCTAGCTATAATGGACACAATTTTTTGGGTGATTTTCTAATGTAACTAAAGCATTGTGCGGCAGCACACTGTCATTTACATACAACACATTTTCCATTGAAATGGGCACTAAATTTGACAGACAATGGGCCCGATTCACAAAAGTAATCTAAGACAAAATCCTAACTTTACGACTTTTGGTATTCACAAAATGCATTTAGGAGTACTAAAGTTAGGCATCCTAACTTTAGTACTCCTAAATGCATTTTGTGAATACCGAAAGTCGTAAGTTAGGATTTTGTCTCAGATTACTTTTGTGAATCGGGCCCATAGAGTTCTACTGCTAAAAGTATATTGCACACGAATGATAGTGTGTGGAAATCTCGTTTCAGTAAATATTTATAATTTGTGCATCTCTAATTATAGTATCTTGATTTGGGTTGATCATGTTAAAATATTTGCTTCCTTCACACTACAGAAATACAAAAAATGTGCTTCATTTTTGGTTTGCTAACTGCTGAATGTGTACAGTTCATTTACAGGTATTTAAATTTTGTTGTGTGTTACAAGAAATGATACCCTACAGCCAAGCCTTTCAGAATATCTGTACCCCAGCAAAATTGTCACATAATTCACTTAACTTTTCTTTCTCCGACATTTGACCTCCCTCTTGGAAGCACAGCAAATGTGACAAGATGAATACAGAATTTAAAGGCATCTTTATTTATTGCTTGGACTTTCATGACCCACCACAAATTGGCTCAAGACCCACCCACAGTTTGGGAACACTGGTCTAGGTTAATAATGTCACTTTTTAAAGGCTTCCATGAGTTTAGCTTTATCTTTTTTTATTGTTTTATTACCATATCATTTTTTCTAATGTTTATATTTTTGACATTTACAGTTTCTGAGGTACCTACAGAACAAGCCGTCAATATCAATTCCTTGGCACCAAGACACACACCGCACTGTCCCATCACAGTACATCCCGTGATCCCTTTGCTGTGCTGTTTTCCCTTTCCTGTGCAGGCATAGCACTCTCTCTTATCTGTCCTCTCAAAAAAACCAAATGATGTAGATTCCAATTGACTGTAAGTCTTCTGAAATACAGACTAACCCTTTGAGAGAGTTATCTGATCTCCCGGTAGGGTTACTCTGTCGTCCTCTCAGTCACCCTTGGGATCACAGAAAGACGGCTTAGTGCAATACCTAATTGTACACAATCCACCCTTCACGGTGTGCCCTCTAGTCTCTTGAAGGCTCAGTACTCATGCAGCTTTCACATTTTTTTCCTAACTTTCAGCCATGCTGCACAGCAGTTGCGCTGCTCTACAACATGGCTAAAAGACATTGACAAAGTCAAAAGCTCTCACCTAGGGATGACCTATTGGCTTTGCAAATGCTTGTTGGTACTCTGTAGGTTGTTCTTCCTATTCACTGCCTGCCTGCTGATATCAGGAAATATCAGCAACGTGTGTCCCCTAAAAAACAGTCTTGCAGTGGCCTGTGACACAGCCTATCACTGTTGTGGGCTCCTCAACTCAACCTCTTGTTAGTCGAGGAGCTTTGCACACCTCCACCCAAATGTCTTCTTTATGCCCCAGTATCTCTGATTTCAGCATTGAGTAATAACCTCCCCCATATTCTCTCTCTCTTCTAGTGTTGGGATACCCAGAATCTGCATTCGAGAAGCCCTGTCCACGTTGTCCAGAATATCCACCTAATTTTCCAATCAGAGGAGAGCTGTAACGGAGCACTCTCTGAACTTCTCTCCTTTTTGCATCCTGCTGGGTGTGCGCCAGGTTCTCTATTTTCAACACTCATTGATCAAGATCCCCCAGTTTGTGCTGGTTCAATCTGGTTCAATCTGATTTTAAGGTCTCCAAGCCCACTTTCAATCGAGGACACCTTTTTATTTATACTCCCCATTGTTTCTCTAATCTCTTTCAGTAGATCGTGTATAGGGCTCCCTGTTTTATGCTATTTATTTTTTTACGATTTCCAACTGTATATATCCATATTTATCTTTTGCCCATCCTGTCAATATTTACCCATATTTATTTTGTTTTCTCTGAATAGATGCAGTTGTAATATAGTATATTTCGACATTTATTTCACTAATAAATATGCGCTCATAATTTGATGCCTGTCGTATTTTAGCAAATTATGCAGCCAAATATAACATAACAATACACCCACAGGTAAATATTGGCATTATACTACAACTGGATGTTGACATATTTTGTTATTTAATGAAACCTCATCCTGTTTTTTAACACCCAATGCCATTTATCTGCTCAGCTGTTGGCCTGGAATTAATGAAAGACAGTATGTAAAGGCACTCAAAAGAAGCCCAATTTTCTGTATTTTTCCATTTTTAAAAATAAATGGAAACAGAGAGGACATTGTTTTGTGTCTGTATTTATCTGTAAAATTCAGTAAAGATGGAAAACTGGGAGCTCTAATCATATAGTAGCACTTAGCCACTAATCATGCTGGCGGTGCGGGGATCTTCCATCTCAGGATTGTCCTTCCTCAGATGTGGTGCCTGTGCTTTACTTTGGGTGAAAAGTTCCCTGATTTTAAGCTTTGGCCCTGGACTCCTTAGGCGGCATCGGTAGTCAGGAGTGAACCCCTTCCCTTCACAGGGAGACAGAAGGTGCAGTATAATATGGATTGGGGTTCAGTGAGGTTGGAATGCTTTCGTGGGTTAGGACAGCATTAAGGCCCATCATCTCCTGCGAGTCTCTGTGTGACCTTCCCTCTACTCCTGGGCTCACCTTCGTGCCACACCAGGATCATGACTCGGGGCTATTCACCCATGGGGGCATATCACTGTGAGAACATTCTGCCAGAGCTTCTCAATATTGCAGCCAACCGGGAACCCAGCAAGCTTCACCTCCAGCCTCTCATTTAATGTGAGTCAGACTGGTGGGTTGGGGATGGCCTCCATGTGTAGAGCAAAGGCAGCCCCTGCCCTTCCGGCTTCTTTTTTTGCTCATAAATGATCTGTTTAGTGGCTGGTGGGATTCCCTCTCCCTTTTTGGTTCCTTCATTACCCATCTCCCGTCAAGGCACACTGAACTCCACTGTTATATTCCTGAGTTAGGCCCATGTAGCGAAGCAGCTTATTTCTGACATTGTCCTCACAAATAACATCTCCAGCTGTGACCTTTTGCATACATTTGCACACATGACAATGGTGGATTAGTTTCTCTGAAACTAAACTTGTTTTTACATCTAGCTTCACACAACATTATCACAACGCCCTGAACTACATGTACAAGGTCTCGTTTCGAACTACATACAAATGTCATCACTATCTTCATCCACGGGGCGACACGGCTATCTGCATATCCATAACATCACTAATCTAGGCATACATCACAAGGCTGCTTTCTATTATAAAAGATGAGCATCCTGATAGATTAATAGAGGAGGTACTTCTGCTGACATGGAGGGTCCTTCCATGCTGAAAAATCACCACGCAGCGGTCTGACATCTTGTGAGGGGTGTCCAGTTAGTGACCAAGATGGGATCCTTTACTCTATCCCATCAGGTAATGGAATTGGATCATCCATTGGGGGATTCTTGCCTCTACACCTACACACAATCTAGGTACACTTAGAGTAGGGTTCGCATGCTAGATTACTGTCATGTTTATATGCCTGCATATATACATTGTTTTGGCACCATGGTAGAACTATATCTACTGTGCACACCTTTGGTGCTTGTAATCACGTTTATCTGCTTCTGTCTCCTAATCATTGCAGCACACGTATTTAATGCAAGAATAACATTGGTTCAATAAATATTATTGAAAACGTCCCACTGTTTATTCTCTGTATATTTCTCTGAGAATAAGTGAGCACGAGTGACTGAGTGAAAGATTCTGTAGTGTTTCCACGATCCCTGAGGGGTCAGGGTTGTCATATTCAGTGGTTGCCAGAAAACCATTTGCTCCGTGGTGGGTTAGGGGGGCTTACGGTGGCACTGTGAGCTAGCTGGTCTATAGGCCAACATATCCTGTGGGTGTCTCCGGAATCAGTCTTGACACCAAGCCCCTAATTTATGTTGTCCAAACAATGCGCAGATCCTACAGATTAGTAGGAACTACACAACACCACCATCTCTTCCTTCTGAGTCTACAAATCAGAGGCTATGACAGAGACAGCCTGTGTGAAACACTCCCACACCCCAATAACCAGATATAACCCAAAGTACATACGACTGCCAGCTAAGGATTTAATATTTAGTAGAAATTATAGGTCAGTTTGCAGGGATACTCTTTCCAAAGAATGGTGGCACACATCAGTATGCCTGAGTTATTTTTTGAGCTCAAGGACCGATGGCTCTGAACGCTAGCATCCTTGATAAGCCAGAATCAGCCTAGTAGGATTCAGAATTGGAGTGATAGTATTATCAAATGTTATTATTAGCTTTACTGAGTTCTGAATTTTCAGCCAACACCACCTCCCTGGAAAGCCTTGGACTGCTGTGCTTGGCTATCGTGAGGGGCAAGTGCTAATGGGGTGTTTTTGTGTCCAATAATATGGGTGCATCAGGACACCTTAAGTATAAGACTGCAACTGACACAAGTGAACCCCTGATTGCCTCGGAGCACACCATCCCCTCAAACCAATCCCTACATTTATTTTACTTAGAGACTGAGATGCACATATTTTCTGTCCTGCCATGTATGTAGTGAAGGCCACATGTTACTATTACACTTGGTAAGGTAAGGTTTTTCCCCCTCAGACCTTAAATCAAACATAAAAACTATGCAGCACAAAGTACACCAATCTTTAATTTTTGCAGGTGTAAGCCTAGAGGGCCTTCTTGGGTGCCCTTAATTCCTTGGTGCCCGACTCAATAAAGTAAATGGAGAGGCATTAAAAATCTATGCAACATATAGGCTGCGTTACTTTTGACGAAAGATGCCATAAGCATTATTCCTCGAGCACTCTGATCTTTTGACCGATAGTTTCCAGGGTAAACGGTGTGCCCTGAAGTATTGACTCCAAGCTATGCTTTTTGAAGAGACCTGTGTTGCCTCCGTTTTTCAGTTGATCTTAACTCGGCATACATTCGCTGACAAACTATGTTTTATGCAAAACTCCCTCTTATTGGTGAGAAGTATCCAATGCCTAATTTTTTGGTGTCGACAAATAATCACCTAACTCATTTGTTTGGGGTTGAAATGTCAGCTTTTTTTGCTACAAGCTGCATAATACTACGATATACAAAGACAAACTTGATTTTAGACATCAGAGGTTGAGCCACGTAACCAGCTTTTTAGGGACCTCTTATCACCATATTTTGTGTATCTTTTTTCTGTGACTGCACTGTTATTTTGTTCCACATTGATATTTTTACACTGTTTTTATTTTGCATTGGCATCTCATACTACTGCACCACTGAGTCACCACATGAAACATTTAGGGCCCTATTACCAGTTTGACAGTGCGGCGGCGGGACCGCCCCGCCGCCGCACTGCCAAACCCGTGTGGAGACCTCCCGCCCAATTATGACTTTTTAAGTAATTGGTGGGCTTTTCCTTTGGTGTTCCCACGGCGGTGCCTATAAAATAGGCACTACAATGGGAACGTCAAAGGAAGTTCCAGCACAGCATGGACTGAAAAATCCATGCCGTGCTGGAACTTCTGTGCATGCACACAAAGGGGCACATGTTGTGCCCCCCTGTGTGCATCCACAAGGCATGAGGCCTTTTTTCCTCACCGCCACTGTTATCATGGAGGGAAGACCTCCATGAAAACAGTGGCGGTGATGAAAGTCGTAATATGCTTGGCGGGACCACGGCGATCCCGCAAAGAATATAGGTGCCTCTGGACCGCTGCACCACCGCTACGCGGAGTCGGCGGTCTCAGGGCAGCACGACCACTAGTGTCGTAATGGGGCGGTTGCAAGTCCGCCACCACCATGCCAGTAGGAGTCTGGCGGTCCTTGGACCGTGAGACTCGTAAGAGGCCCCTTAATGTATTCCATACACTATGTGTCTGTTCCTCCTTCTACGTTGTATATGTCTTTTTCTTTCAAAAAGAAAATGAAGAAGTGTTGGGTGGCATGTTTGATTCAATCTCAGCCTCTATTAATTACTCAGTCCATCATATGTTTATGCCACTCTAGACTGGGACCAACCAGATGCAGATTAGACTTTGTCCTTCTCCAGCCAAAATAGTCCATCCCAAACTGTCAGGCCACGCCCTCTCCAAACAGACACACCCCAGACCCCAACCCGAGCTTGGCCCATTTGGGCCTCGAGAGTGAGGTGCAACAGTAGCACCACGAGTATGGGATGCACATCTGGGAATGCTGCTATACTTGGAGCATCTCATTTAGAAAAAGAATGGGTGAATACTTAAAATAATACCCCCCTCTGGTAATTACTCTGGCCTCATTCCAGTCATCATGTTTTTGCTCACTGTAGACAGGAACCAAACATATTCAAATCACATCAGGGGCACCAGATCCCTCTATTTGGACTGGGTGACGTATTTCCAATCTTTGTATTACATTCATCAAATTGGTAAATAACGTTTGTAAAGGGAAAGTCCAGGACTGGGATGGTGGCATGCTGCAGACATGGAGGGCAGGGAGAGGACAGTAAATTGGCCGTCTTGCATTTGAGCCAGTGACAGAGAAGACTGGGAGGAAAGTGATAAGACATATTGGTTGTGTCCCTTGGTAACAAGAGATTCCGAATACCTGACATCCTGTGTGCTACCATCCTTAGGAATTTGTTTGCAAATCGAATGGTGAGCTCTGTGTTTTGCTGAGGCAGAGGATGTGACTTCACCGTAAATGAATTTAACACAATAAACACTGCACCAGTCACGCTCAAGATGAAAATTAACTGTGACACAGTTCCTTGAAATAAAGCGGAAACAGCTAATTTGAAGGTGGCTAATAAAAATTCCGAAATCACGAAAACTGTGTGATCCTTTCAAGGTTACAATTAAGCTTTGATTGCAGTTGCACTTGTTTGATTGGCTGTAACGTTGAACTCTCATGACTAAGAGAGTCACTGCACTGATCTTTTCCAGAAATAAGGTAGGGTTCTTCTTGGTGATGTGTTGCCAAGTTTGGGAAAGCCCGTGAAGGGGCAAAATTCTCAGTGGATGAAGATCCAAAAAGGGTATTTTCATTTAATCACCTTTTAATACCTGCTGCTGATGAAATGTGTCATCAGCCGTGGTTCCTCCTTTATCTGCACAGTTATCCACTACCAACCAAAAAAAGCACTTTCCACCTTCCTTACAGCCCTGCTTGATGACGCCATCCCTTTCTTACCTTTATAGCCAAATATCTGTTCATCGTAAACATCTGAGCAGATGTTCTTTAGCAGAGATGTATATAGTGCTGCACTGCCCTTGGTAAGGCCTTGCAGCGCTGTCAGAATTTTGGTATTTTCATGCCCTGATCTCCAGGATTTTGTGCCAGACCTAGATCTGTTTTCTGTTTCAGTTGCTCACCAATAAGGTGGAGTTGTTGATTTTGTTTATGTTTGGTTGTAAGTATGTTACAGTGGGCAGTGGTATTTGGTGGGTGTAACCAGAGGTATTTTCCAATTCCGGAGAATCCTTCTATACTCAAAGTATCGCGGCTGACAGGGATAAATCCGATTTTGCTCAGCTTCTTGACCTGCCAACATACTCAGCTAACATCAGGTATTAATGGAGTTGGGTTGCACACTGACCGGCAAGCCTGTCCCACTCCTATTATTTACCGCCTTGGATGAAGACTAGATCTGCACTCTCTTTCCACTGGACTCAGCAGCATCCAATCTGGTAGACCACAAGATACTCTTCAACCATCTGGCGTCACACGCTCGGATGCTCAGAACAGGACACAGCTCTTGATCAGTTTGCTTCTCTTCTGGAGGACCGGATACACCATGGGGAGCTTTTCACATCCCTGTTCAAAATGACGTCCTCCTACCACCCCACTAATGTTAAAGGACCACTTATTTACCTCAGCCCATTTTATTCATCCTTTGCTACAGGAGCCCACGTTAGTGCATCATATACCATTGGATGCCAAGTGCTTGCCGACAAGTCTCTGCTGCATGTGAAGGTTCAAGAGGGCTTCCGACTGGCAGTAAATCATATTCAACCTGGTGAGGATCCAAAATGTGATGTACCAAAATTAGCTCTACCTCTACGCCTTCAAGGCAGATATTCGGCTTTGTGGACCAACTGGTCCTTCTGGCATTTTTTCCAGCTGTGCTGCACTTTGGAGGCTCCCAAATAACCCTCTGAGAAAACGAAGCACAGTTAATTTCGATCTGACCTTCAGTACCCCAAGCTAACACTGTTGCCAATAGGGTCTTCAACGTCTACACTTATCGAGGGGAAGTCTCCCCATGATGTGCCTCCCCACCAGGTTGCACTAGTGGTTGTAGTGATAACACCTACACCGGACTGTTGTTCAGCCTCTTACGCTGGGCTCAGCGCTGTCCTGCTTGTCTCTTCTTTAAATTGCAAAGATCAAACCACATTACCCCAAAGTTGAAGGTACTACACTGGCTGCTGATAAATTAGCTAAAATGCTTCAAAATCTCCTACATTGTCCATAAGAGCACTCTTTCCTGTTATCCGAGTTTCTAATCCAAGACTGCCCAATGGTGGTTCATTAGTACCATGATATGCCAGATTTTCAGGCTATCCACATAAGATAAATTTAATACAATACAAAAGCAACTCATTAGCATAGTCAGTGGTGGTACTGCAAATCTGCCATGGATCCAGCCCACCTTGATCTTCTTCAGACATTTAAAGCTATAATTTATGTTTAAGACAAACAAGCGGCTGGACTGTGAGAGGTCGCTGCTGCAGGTGAAGTGTGTAATAGCCGAAACATTTCACAAAAGTATCTTATTAAAATTGAAAATTGTTTTAAGAGGTTTGTGACTACTTGTAATGCTGGTGTTTTTAACGTGACTTGATTTTGGGGTGACTGTCTGCTCTTCTGGACACAGGAAGGCACCTGGTTCTCTTGGCACTAAATCTCTGACGAGCAGATGATCGGACTGACTATTGCATTATTGCCAAGCAATTGCAGGACACCAGGCCAAACAAAGGTATTTTGCTTAATACCACAGAACCTATGTGCTGCTTGTTTTTTTAGACTTCTTTGGCCATGAGCAGCAGATAAGCCAGTTATACTGCCTGTCAGTAAACACTTTCCAGAAATTTTTAGCAGTCTCTCTGTGGTAAGCAATACTTGGTTTTGTGTCACTGGATTCTCTTACACCTTGATAGCCTGAGTGCGATGCTAAACAGATCTTTGAGGCTGCGTCAACAAAATCTAGGTGGTGGTAATCTTATAGCTACAATATCTAGCCTATAGGCAGTGTACTCTCTCATACACATGTGCACCTGCCTTAAAGGATAGTGTTAGCCAGGAATCTAGGACACATTCATCCGTGAATCATCCTATATCAAACATCAAGTTGTTACTAATGATACAAGGAAGCAATATTTAAGATCAAATTTGTTTATTGAGTTTATAGAAATACACATAAAACCGCCTACATCCCAAGGCCAGCCTCCTGTAACGACAAGAAATATAATTGCTAGTTATTAGAAATGGCTGCTTCCCGTACCGTACCCTTCAACAGGACGCTGGAAAATTCAACCCAAAAGAATAAAATCACATATTCAGCCAGAACTATACCCCTAACCCTCCCACCAACCAAAAGTCCACCCCAAGTCAAATCTGTTGCATGCTCAAAGCAGCACAGCATGTGAGTCTCTACAAGATCGATGTGTAGGATGTACCTAAACAGATCCAACCTCCAAACGGGAACAAGGCTTAGACAAGAACAGGTACCCTGAGACGTCAGGGAGCACACACTTGTGCACTAGCTGTTTGCTAGATTGACAGTTGTCTAGAGACTAGTGTTGCATCAGACCGCAAGCATGTGACACTGGGATGCCCCACCCTCATGCCCTTGCATTAGCAGCCTAAGACTCAGAAGGTTAAATATAAAACTATGACACTGACAGCCGGTATATTATCAATTTTGGTGTTATTTATCTTGTGTGAAAAGGAATACGCCGAATTAAAGGCTGGACTTTGTTTTTTCAATATTATTGTATCCTACACCAACACCATTTGAGGTTTAAAGCTACGATAGGGATTTCTGATACTGTCAATTTAAAGTTTAGGATACATTCTGCTGAACGGCATTCACACTGTACCATATACCAACATACGTTCAGATATAATGTGGAGGCCCCAACGTGAGCTAGCTCTCTTACTCCCCTGACACATCTGAAACAAGTCGTCAAATACTCTTTTTTTTATTTAAAAAATAAAAGAGTTGATTTTCAGCAGTAAACAGGAAAATAGCATGGTCCAACATTGCTTTGACTTCATGGTGTTAGCAATTCAGAAATTGAAACCTTCTACCCTACACATGGATGATCCAGCAAGTCCTGGCCTGGCAGATCTCGGCCAAGGTTGCCTGATGGCGGTGCGCAGTTCGATTGGCTATGGGCTGGGCTTTTGGAATTGTCTGCTGTGCACACGGTGGATGAGGGTGAAGTAGTCCTCCCCAGGTGCAATAGGAATGTCTGGAAAAGGGGCGGGAGGAGAGAATTCCTCATTCTCCTGAAACAAAGAGAAGAAACAACATTAAAGCGCTTATAAAAGGCAGCACCCCAGTTGAGATTTAAACTTTATTTTTAGCAGAACAAAACATTGAAAAACACAGCACATAATGAATAATTAAAATGAAAAAACCAATGAAGAATTGCCTAAAAATCCTTAAACAGAAGAAGTAAAATGTTATCATGCACAGATGCACTTATTAACTAGAACCATGTGTGAACTAGACTACCTTTCCAACAAAAAATCTGGGTTAGTCCTTTAATGTATCAAGAACAATACTGTGTGGCCTCATAGAAAGCTTGCAGGCACTGTGCACCGGATTCCACCCTACCTACCACATTTTCACCAGGACCCGGAGTTGCACACGTTTGAAGATATTACAGAAAGATTATAGATGGGTGAGATCGGTAGACGGAGGGGCGCGGTGGAGGGGGCTACCAGTGGCGTAGGCATGGATTCAGTGCTTGTGATAAGAGCAGGAATAGCTTTGTTCTTCGTGGCCAAAACAGTTATTGTTTGATTTTCTCTTTGTAGTTCAAGTGGTCCGCGCAGAGAGGACAGCAGCTCGATCCCGAGAAGTCGGCCGCGTTTCTGGAGGGAGGTTGGCCAGCCATCAGTGGGAAACACAGCGATACCAAAGGGGATGATGGACGGAGCGTTAGAGCAAATCAAACACTCACCCCCAGTCAACTGATCTGGGTTTAATCCATCATCATTCTTTAGCTCACTCCACCACTCCCAGTTCAGACATGGCCATATGCAAATCAGTCTGACCCTGTGCCTCATGGGAACAGTCCAGCCCGAACTGCCAAGCCATGTCTTCCCTGGACCGGAAACAAGCATCCTGGGACCGGTTTCGGGTTCAAAACCCTCATCAGCCAGGCTATCTTGAATCCAGTGGCAAAGTGAGCAAGGGACCCACGTCTGGGCATACCCTGCCAACTTAGGGCGAACAAACGGATACCAAAGGGGATGATGGACGGAGCGTTAGAGCAAATCAAACACTCACCCCCAGTCAACTGATCTGGGTTTAATCCATCATCATTCTTTAGCTCACTCCACCACCCCAGTTCAGACATGGCCATATGCAAATCAGTCTGACCCTGTGCCTCATGGGAACAGTCCAGCCCAAGTCTTTTCTGGCCATTCCTCCATTTTTTGTTTCACTGTGCCTTTTTTCGATCAAGTAGAGCCTGCACCTTCAGTTTAGCAGGGTACCACAGAGAAGCCTCATTTTCAGCTGCCAGTAGTTGGCAGGGTATGCCCAGACGTGGGTCCCTTGCTCACTTTGCCACTGGATTCAAGATAGCCTGGCTGATGAGGGTTTTGAACCCGAAACCGGTCCCAGGATGCTTGTTTCTGGTCCAGGGAAGACATGGCTTGGCAGTTCGGGCTGGACTGTTCCCATGAGGCACAGGGTCAGACTGATTTGCATATGGCCATGTCTGAACTGGGGTGGTGGAGTGAGCTAAAGAATGATGATGGATTAAACCCAGATCAGTTGACTGGGGGTGAGTGTTTGATTTGCTCTAACGCTCCGTCCATCATCCCCTTTGGTATCGCTTTGTTCGCCCTAAGTTGGCAGGGTATGCCCAGACGTGGGTCCCTTGCTCACTTTGCCACTGGATTCAAGATAGCCTGGCTGATGAGGGTTATGAACCCGAAACCGGTCCCAGGATGCTTGTTTCCGGTCCAGGGAAGACATGGCTTGGCAGTTCGGGCTGGACTGTTCCCATGAGGCACAGGGTCAGACTGATTTGCATATGGCCATGTCTGAACTGGGGTGGTGGAGTGAGCTAAAGAATGATGATGGATTAAACCCAGATCAGTTGACTGGGGGTGAGTGTTTCATTTGCTCTAACGCTCCGTCCATCATCCCCTTTGGTATCGCTTTGTTCGCCCTAAGTTGGCAGGGTATGCCCAGACGTGGGTCCCTTGCTCACTTTGCCACTGGATTCAAGCTAGCCTGGCTGATGACGGCTGAATAGCCAGAAACCGGTCCCAGGATGCTTGTTTCCGGTCCAGGGAAGACATGGCTTGGCAGTTCGGGCTGGACTGTTCCCATGAGGCACAGGGTCAGACTGATTTGCATATGGCCATGTCTGAACTGGGGTGGTGGAGTGAGCTAAAGAATGATGATGGATTAAACCCAGATCAGTTGACTGGGGGTGAGTGTTTGATTTGCTCTAACGCTCCGTCCATCATCCCCTTTGGTATCGCATCAGTGGGAAACACAGCAACGTCTCCGAATACATCAAGGGCAGCAGACCTAGTGTAAGGCTCCGGGGTCACCTATGAGATCCTACTGACGGGCTGCTCCCCCCCCCCCTATATCATTAAAGCGCCTTTCTCACATCTAGCGCCTATCTCTCACCTCGCATCTTTCTCTCACTGCGTTTCTCTTCGCTATGCTGCTGCTGAGAAGTACAGCTCTGGAGGAGCAGTTGAGCAACCGAGGTACCCTGTGAAAATTCAAGGGGTGCACATCTCAGAGAACCTAGGCGACCCGACCTGAACGGCCACTCTGTCAGCCGTGCCGCTCTCCCGCTCCGGTCATTTGGTAGCTGCTCGTGGCACAGTCCATGTGCACATTTATATGGCGTTTCTTACGCCAAGGAGCATCATCGGGCAAGTCACACACTACAACGCCGGGCAGTGGAGGGAAGCAGGCCGACGGGGGAAGTACGTCTTGTGTCCATATCTCCCTGAATTGTGGTCACGGCTTGATTGCTCTATGCCACGGTCCAACGACCCTGGCTGAGAGGCCTAAGGGTTCGAGACGGAGGGCGGAAGTTGTTTGAGGGTTTAAATGGTTTAAAAGTGTTTTAAAGGAGTACGTTGGCTTAAGTGGTTAAAAGGGTAGGTACAGCTACAGCCCCATGGCATGGTGGGGGCCTCCCTTTCAAATCCGGGCCGTGGCGTCGTGTCATTTGGGGCGAGGTTGTGGGATAAGGTTAAGCTGCCGACTTGTGAGCTGAGAGAACATGTGAGCCTGAGGTCGGCTTACGAGCCTGTGTTTCAGAAATGAATGTCATTGCTTAACATAACTGGTACTTATTTTAAAGCCCCTCATTATCTCCCGTACATGCTTAACACTGTTATTTCGGCCAGGCTTTACGGTGATGTCATCCGTGTTGATAGTACAGCTCCAGGGTTACCTTGGGCCTCCCATCTGAAGCCTATTACACTAGGAGGCCTAGTGTGGGCTGCAACTAAAGCAGAGACAAGGTGTTAGTAATTAATGAAGGTGTTTCATTATTACATGCTACACTTTTATATGTACACCGCCGGCAAGGCTAAAGATAGCAGAGCGATCACTCAACTCATTGCAAGCAGTATAGTTCTTCAGTGCAGTGCTGTGCCAGTGGGCGACATAGTAGATTTAACCTGGGCAGTGCACCATTTGTCGTGAAAAGTTGTTAGAAGAGGCCATATCAGGAGGGGCCACCTTGCGATGGAACCTGGATTTTCTTGGCTCTAGTCTTGCAAATATTTTTTCCCCCTTTAAAAAAATTAGATAGCCCTACTAGGGAGAGGATGTGGCATAAATGGCCTGAGCACCAGTGGGCACCAAGTTCGAGTCTAGGCATCAACATCCTGTGATTCTGGGAAAAACACCTAATCTCCCTTCATCGACAATTCCGCCCCATGAGATCCTCACGGGCGAATTGCAGCACTATGCAAATCCTTGGTTTATTTTGTTGTGATGGTATTCACGCCGGCCTTTTAATTCTTATTTCAAGGTTGGATGACCCGCGGGCGGGCTCTGGCTCATATGGAGGGGATGCAGCGCGGTCGTCCAGGTTTCTGGGTGGCGGCCTCGAGCCGCCAGCCTAGGGTCACTCAGCCTTTCATTTTCCTGAGGTTGAATAAATACCTGCCAAATTAGTTGGGTAATAACCGCAGTACTTGCAAGTGTGCTTAGAAGACCAATGGCGGGTGTGGAGCACTGTGTTACAAAGAAGGCGTGGAGTTAGTAGGCAACTTCAGCTTGAATTAAATTGTGATGCAGTGCATTGTTAAAGGTCGAGAGGACGGTTAGACAGAAGTCCTACTGAGATGAATAAAATAAGGGCATGCTCCTTACTTGTGGCAATAGTACTGCTTGTTAACTTATACTCTAAACTTAAGGTGTTCGATCAATAAAAAAAAAAAGTAAAAAGCATGGTACAGTCTTTATTGCATAGCTATTCAAAACTCTGGGGTATATTCACAAGAACGTGTGATAACTACCGCAAGAGTAGCGTAACGCAACTTTCAATAACGCAGCCTATCACGGGAAAATAACCCCGTGTCAACGTGGAATTCACAACAAGGCGGTACCATGCGATAGCCACCAGATAACGCGTCAAATGTCAGCGTGAAAATCAACGCCACGCCCCAAAAAATGCGAAACGCGATGCGAGAAATCATGCGATGAGGCCAATCGCGGTACAGAAATCAGCGAACACCAGCCACAGGCCTGTAAATCCCACGCGGCCGGCGGAAAAAAGCACCATAAAAGAAAGAAAAAAAAAAAGCCCCAAAACTATTCAAACTGCGTAGCAACATGGATGCACCCGGACCGAGTGCAGAGGACAAGCCGAACACCACAAGCCCAACGGAGGACCATCCGGGAACCCCGCTGTCGGGGAAGGGCAAGGACAAGAGGAAGAGGAAGACCGGGTACAGTCCGCAGGAAGACCAGATCACGACCGAACACCATCAACAACTGTTCGGCACCTCCACTGCGGCACTGGCAACCCAAACCGAAATATGGCAGGCCATCGTCACCAACGTCAATGCAGTCGGAGTGTCCATGAGGTCACTGGAGGAGGTTAAGAGGCGCTGGCATGATCTGAAAAGTCAGACCAAACATAAGCTCGCCGCCAACAGGGAGGCAGCAACGGCGACTGGAGGTGGGAGTCCTGCGACACAGGAGGAGCTGGATGAGCTGGAGCAAATGGTGGCCACAGTCAGCAGTGAGGCGACGGTGGCAGGATTGGGGGGCCTGGACACAGCAAGATACGACCTGACCCAACAGCAACCGGGTGAGTAACCACTAGGGACGGAGGGACGGGGGGAGATGGGCACAATGGCACACATGCACAATTACGCGCAGCACACAGCACACCCACAATGACCGTGGAACATGTCCCTGAATGCCTTGGCACACTGCAGCACACATAGAAACGCCAAGTAGGCCCCCATCCACAATGTGCACAGAGGGCCCCCCCCTATCACCAATATCACAACCGACCCGTGCACATGTGCTGAATCCAGCAAAGCAGCGGCTCCGTGACCCACACTGACTATGCAAGTAACACTGCATGTCCGATAGCATGGCAGCTGCCCCAAAAAAATGACATGGCCCACGAAGCAACATGGAGGTAGCCAAGTGCGGATCACATCCGTAAAGGAGCAGGTCACACTCCGACGTGTCCACGTGCACCCACAACCCATGCCTTACAATACACGCAGCAGACGAACAATGCACCAGGCCACAAAAACAGTCCGCGAGCACAAATGACCCAAGTCAAAAGCAAATCAGGCCCCGAAAAGCACACAATTCAAAGGCACCCCGCCTCAAAGGGAGAAGGCTACACGAAATCAGAGCTGCAGGGGCAACTCCCCCACAATGCAGCACACACACATAGCAATCACAGGACATCCGCAATGAAGGCAATGTGGTACAAAGTGCAACACCAGCACCACAGGACAGAGCCCACAACAGGTTCCCCTCATGCGTAGTAACTGTCCACCCACATCTGGCATTGCCTGACACTGTGTGATGATAATGTACGGGTACCACCACACATCCGTCATGTAGTCGAAAAACACACTGACTGCCATCAAATAGCCAGCTCCCCCAAAACAGTCACAATGTACATTGGCATGCAGTCTGAATGTGAACATCTGCAAATCATCACCATACATGTGAAACTCTGTTAACCTGCATCACCCCTTTACATTGCAGAGGGACAAACAACACCCCCTGCAGAGCACACCACACATCCCACCATTGATGATGAAGAGGACAACCTGCACACATGTCAAGACACCCTCCAACGGATGCTGGACAGCCTCTGCACCCCACCCCCAGGAGCAGGCCAGGCCAGCTGCCTCGAGGTGACCCCACCACCTGCACAGACCACACCGCAGGAAACACACACCACCACAGCTGTCTCCCAGGACCCCCCGACCAATACATGGAATTCCAACGTCGTGTGTTGGGTTGCCAGGTGGAGTTGGCTCATCAGCTGCGGGTGGGTTTCGAGCTCGTGGCAGCCAAACTCGATGCCATACGTGGGTGTCTGAGTCCCATTAGGGACCACGTACAGTCCCTATCGGACACCCCCTGTACACACCATGCTCCGCCACAGACCTTGGCTAACCTCGCTTGTGCCATGAGTCTAATACAAGCACTGTCTGGTCAGTCAGGCACCAGCCATGATAGCACAGAGTTGGCACGAACGCGGAGGGCAATGGACACCATGGAGCAGATGCAGGCCGGAAGTATGTCTGCCACTGCTGGACACCAGCGAGTAGTGGCTGGGAACAGCAATGCCCTGCAGTACTCCAACTTGCCATTGCTGCCACTGAGCCATTCCCAGATGACTGCAGCGGGAACATCCACACACACAGCTCCGACCCCTGATGTGTCCGTGGCACACTGTGATGCTGCCCCATCACCTACGCAGTCTGATGTGTCAGGGGCACACAGCGATGCAGCCATCACCCCGCCACACACACCAGACACACCGGACACAGAACCCGTATCAGGGGAGTGAGAAGGGGATGGGAACTACTGTGTGAGGAAGGAGGCAGTAGCATCCATCACCGCCATATGGCCTGTCCCTGCCTGCTCATGACCTATGCGTCATGCCCTGGGAAATACCTCCTACTGACCTCCGGAACACCCTGCGACATTCACCCGGACCCCGACACGGACTGCCATTTTCTTCCCCGCTGGCCAATCACACAGCAATCCTGCTGCGGACTGCACTCTCCCTCTTCCCAATCACTGTGCAATCCCCAAAGGACTCTGGTTGGCCCACCACTGGGCTTCCATGTGATGTGGGCTTGGATGGCCAGGTACAGCTCCAGCTCCGTCAATCACCTGAATGTGAATAAAACATTCTAAATCACACAGATGTGTCATCACTATGTTCACTCACGTATGGAAGTATGGCTGGATGTGGGAACGATGATTGCACATGAAGGTACACCCTGGTAACTAACATCTATGCGCATGTCTATCCCTGAGACACATGGCCAATTGGATGACTGTGAAGGTGAGTACTAGCTGTGTCCCCATTGCACATCAACAGCAATCTCACAACACCCCAACGTAGGCACACGTCCATGTGTTGAATAGGGCCGTGTGTAGGAGTGACCAAAACTGTGGCAGGCCAGGATTGGAATCCCACACCACGTGTGACAGCAGAACTTCACGTCGCATACCGACTTACACACATCTGTGTGGACACAATCTGTTGTGATGTATGACATTGCTCCACATGGTCAGAGGTTGGACACCATACACACATAGCTGGAGTCATGTGAGTGCACATGTCGTCCAGCACCTATCTAAAAACAATGTCTGGCTCACAGAGGCGGAGCTTGCCAAAGGGACACACCCCAATTGCACATGCGTCAGTCAGTTCCTCCCTGTGTTGTGACCAGGCTCATTGTGGCACACGAGTGGACAATCTAAACAACACACCTCACAGTTAGACACCAGTGGAGTGGCATAGGCTTTATTGGCATGTGCGTGTCAGTACGGACGAGGCAACGGCCACAACAGGCAGGGACATGCTTAAGACACTTACACGCAGCATGGGTACATGTCGAGGTTCAGATGATGGTGGGGCTGAAATGGACAACATTCATCATGGATGGCAACGCTCACAGCCCACCTTGCCTTGCTGGACGAGTCATGTGTTGTTTGGCGTCTGCACATTGCCCCGTGTGAGGGGGCACGACTCACTGCACGTGGGGTCTGCATGGTGCTCTGCCTCCGGGGTGCGCCCATTGTCTGCTCTGCTGACAGTGATCAGGTGTGAGGGTCCGACAGGTTCACATGTCGTGCTACATTGCCATGTGTGTGCTCTCACCCAGCAGTGTGTCCGAATTGGCAACGTTGCCAGACGACGCTGTGTTGCTCCGACCATGGACCTGCGTCGCCTTGCACAGGTGTGTGTACACACGCGTTATTCCACGCACATGCATCCAGAGTCCGAACGTTGGCAGGCGTGTCCTCTGTTGTGGTGGGATATGTGAGCAATCCCCACGATGCAACAAGTTGTTGGGCCATGTGCTGTGGGTGGCAATCGGATGTGGCTGCAGGAACGTAGTTACTCGTCCATGAATGCCCGTGCAGCTTCATGTGCAATGTGTTCCAATAGTACGTCGTTGTCGTGTTCGAGGAACACCAGGGTGAGCCAGTCCATTAGGTGGTCAGGGCAGGTGTGCTCAGCCCACGCCGTCTCACCGATCCGCAACACAGCCCAATAGGGGAGCGCCTCGATGTGGTCACTGCACATGAGAAATTGTGCTATCTCCCATGCACAACTACCAATACATACGCAGTATGTCAAGGCATCCCATGCACGGCTGTCTCGGTTACACTCCTGTTCGTGATCCAACAGGGGGCGCAGACACGAGTCATAGTCCAATTCATCAACAGTTGTGTTGGATAGGCAGACATCCATGGGACATTCGAATGTGCATGATCGGCAGTGGAACCAGGGCTGGATGCAGGTGACGTGGGCAATGCGGAAGCTGGGCCTGTAACTGATCCGCAGCACTGCCAGTGGCAGTGCGCCCAGTAAATGCAGCATACGTGCACGGTACTGTTCCACGTGACGGGAGTTGTGCATGTGCCCGGTATGGCCTGCCATTGCGTTGGTGCGTCTCGTGAACAGGCACTCTTCTGGACTGCGGCAGTTGTGTGGAGAAAATGCCACAGCTCTGAGCAATGATTCGAATGTGTGTGCAACGTTGTGGGTTATGGGTTGCTGTTTCCGTGAGTGTCAAGGGCATCCCATGCGGGGGTACCACAGGCAGGGGCTTCTGTGTGTGGGCTGTGGATGAGTCGGATGGTTCATTTGCGGAATGCGTGGTGTGGGAGTCGTCCCCATCTGCCATTGCATCTCTATCAGGGTGTTCCTGGCGCGTTCTGGACCAAGGTCAGAAGTGCAGGTGTCCTCCCGCATTCTGCATTGGGACAATGGTGCTTTCATCCCTGATGTTTGTCTGACTACTACTTACGTTTTCGGAATGTGATGTGGGTTTGGCGCTGAGATTGGGACACGACCTTGGGCTCATGGTGTACGGATGGCGAGGCACACACACATGTTGGCATGTGGAGCCAGGTGCCCGAGCGGCCTTGCGCTGCTTGTGCTATCTCACTCCGTCTCTCTCCCTCGCTCTCTCCCTCTCTTTCCTTTGTTGGGCTCTTGTATTTGGTCTTCCAGGCTGTGTGCTACAGATTGTCCAGTGAGGAGCAGCTGGGACTCATCCTAAGGGTTGTTTCTGCTTTTGTTTGTATGGTGTTTTGTGTTGGTGATTGCATTGCTGTATGACTGATTCTCCATTTTCTGGCCACGCATGTATGTTTATTTTCCTGCTTGTGCGACATCAGGCAAAATGTTTGTTTTGGGACTCGTGGTGTTGGTGTGCAATTTCTTAATCCGGGGTTGGGGGTGGTCCCGGGGGGGGTGTTGCGGGCCTGGGTGTGGTGTCAGTGGGTGTTGTGGCCCTCTTGGGTGTCCGGGCCGCATGATGGGTGGCTCCATGGCATCTGTTGCCCTTCGGATGTGGCCCTGGGCTGTGCTCCCTGTTGTGGTGCTGGATGCCGTCGGACTTTACACCAGGTCAGAGCAGGTGTAGATTTCCTGGTGCTAACGCGTCTTATCGCCTGTTTTGTGTTTTTATCGCGGATGTGGCTGGTCGTTGTGAATGTTGAGGTGTGCTATTGTCTCTGCTTTTGTCACCCGAATGCCTACTCTGCATCTCATTAGCGATATTTGCGAGGGTCCTCTGTGGCGATATTTTTTGCGGCTGCTATCGCGGGTAAACTGGTGCTGTGGGCTGTTAACACTGGCTTGTGAATGGGGGGTACATTTATCACGACTTTGGCTGCGATGAAGTGCCGTTGATTCGACGATAGCTCCTTGTGAATATGCCCCTCTGTGTTTAGAAAACACCCAACCCAATGGAGAATAATGGTGCCTCACATCCCTCTTCTATCCCACCTCTACCCTTCTCTATCCAAATAACTGAATAACATATCCACCACTCAAATTACTTTCATATTTCACTATACTAATTTTCAACACTAATCCTTTAAGGGTTCCGGAGTTGCGTGCTACTCGCCAAAAAAGCGCTTCAACACCCCATCAGGGGTAACAAGCGCTATATAAATGCAAACCTTTTTCCCTCTTCTATCCCTCCGCTATCCCTCTCACTCCAAATAACTGACTAATATCCACCACTGAAATTACTTTCATATTTCACTATACTAATTCACCACTAATCCTTTATGGGTTTCCACAGTGGCGTGTTACTCGCCAAAAAAGCGCTTCAACATCCCATCATAGGTAACAAGCGCTATATAAATACAAACCTTTTTCCCCTCTTCTATCCTTCTGCTATCCTTCTGAATCCAAATAACTGACTAACCTATCCACCACTCAAATTACTTTCATATTTCACTATACTAATTCAACACTAATCCTTTATGGGTTCCGGAGTAGCGTGCTACTCACCGAAAAAACGCTGTGACGCCTCGTCAGGGGTAGTAAGCGCTATATAAATGCAATTACAATACAATAACAAAAAGGTAGGTTTTAGTAGGAAAGCCATATAACTAATACAGAATGTAAACCAATTGTTCTTAAAAATGAAAGTCTATGAAACATGTTTAGAATTCTAGCAGTTATAAAACAAAAATAAAAATGTGTGAAAACACATAAAAAGTGAATGGGAAGATCTACTCTCAAATGAAGGAATACAAAATTACCACGACCTTGTTAAAGACAAACCAGCAGACCTGATGATTGACAATCTAAAATGTACGCATTGAGTGCTACTTCACTTTCACAATTACTTGTAAAAGCATAATGTAAGGCATGACATTATATTATGATTTGCCCATCTTCGATTCTTAAACTAACTTGGATAGTAAAAGATGTGTTAATTTTTAACCCACTTTTATCATCCATGTAGATTAGAATCTGTTGTGATAGGGACTTGATAAAAGAGATTAACAGAAACAATAAAGCTAAGGGTGATCTTAGACACCTCACTGGTGTAATAACTTTACCAGCAAACGCAAATGACTATTTTGCTGTCAAGAAATTTGGGAAAAGCTGTCCACCAAGTGGAGTGCTTTGTCTGTAACTGAGGACCCTGATTTAGAGTTTCTTTGGAACCTAAAATCCTCCTATTTTTCAAAAATTTTGCTTGTGGAATCTACTCCATTTTTGTGTCATCCAGAAATTGGAAGATTTTCAGGTCCCTCCAACCTCTAAATGAGAAACTTTATAATTAAGTATTCATGTAATTTCAGGAATGTCATTTCTAAACTAGAATACGCCACAGGAGCGTAGGCTAAAATAGGAATATGATCTCATAAAAAAAATATTATCTCAAAATCCTCCCTCTCTGTAGTAGTCTTATTTAAGTTTTACATTGAATCTCTGACAGAAGCCATTGGTTAAAATTAAAACATCCTCAAAATCGGAAATGATTCAATTCATAGAAAACAATTAAGCCGGTGGTATTCATCTCTTTATTACAAGGGTCTATGACACAAGCCCCACACTTCTGGCAACAATACAACTTAGGGCCTAATTATGAGTTTAGCAGTCTGTGAACCACCAAATTCATGGTGGTGCGGTGGTGGCGGTCCGGCCACTGCCGCACCGGCAGTCCAACTGCCGTATTACAACTTTGGCGGTCGGACTGCCATTGGACCGCCGCAACCGCCAGGAACTGCATTCCCTGGCGGTGGTGCGGAGGTCACAATATGCTGGCGGTGCCACTGTGGCACCGCCATGCATATTACGAGTGTCCGGACCACCAGCAGTCTCATGGAGGTTCTTACTCCATGAAACTGCTGGCGGCAAGGAAACAAAGGGGGCCCTACAGGCACCCCCTCCCCTTGACCTACACATGTTGTGTCCCCCTGTGTGCATGCACTCCCAGTTCCAATATGACATAGATTTCACAGTCCATGCCATGCTGGAATGCGCTGTGAAGGTCCCGCAGCGATGCAGCTTTAAGGCTCAAATTTGAGTCTTTTTACCGCATTGCCATGCCGCCCGCCCGTCCACGATTTCACTCATAATCTGGTGGGCGGGCGGCGGCCCTGTTTGGCGGTGTGGGAGCAGGGTGGTGGCATGGCGGCCAGCTCCCACATCACCAAACTCATAATCGAGCCCTCAATCTTTTGTCTGGATACAATTCTGATGGCCCTAAATAATAAAAAAAACTGGCAAATGACATCAGCAGCAAAGTGACATTCATAAAATAATGTTTACAAAGAACTACCTTAAA
Organism: Calotriton arnoldi; assembly: GCA_963921515.1. Classification (NCBI taxonomy): domain Eukaryota; kingdom Metazoa; phylum Chordata; class Amphibia; order Caudata; family Salamandridae; genus Calotriton; species Calotriton arnoldi. Next base: position 1,538,269 of record CAWUFW010001378.1, read on the forward strand.
CACTTAATGAAAAGAAAATAGCAGGTTTCATTCAACTAAATGAGAAAATTGTTAGCAAGCTATACCCAACTGGTGCCCACCATTCCTTCTCCAGCTATTACCAACATGCTTATTTTGAGTATTGAATGTAATGTAGATGTGATACCATACAATAGCAATAGCATTACATGTTGGTACTACCTCTAGATTTAGACCTTGTAGGGAGAGGAATAGCTCCTACATGGCTCAGTGAAGCTTGCACTCCTGTCTTAAGTTCCCCACTGCAAATTTCTGACCCTTTGTATTATTTGCTGGCATGCACATAAGAATCGTGTGGACTGAGGACTCACTACATGGACTGAGACACAGAACAGGGATCTGTGGTCTGGTATGGTACACCATGGGAACTTCTCCTTTATTCTCCTTATTGCTAGACTAAGAAATACTAGCGGGGTGGCAACAATTGATTTTAGATGTAGAAAAATACTTTTTTGCTGTTATCTGCATGGGGAGAGTGAAACACTGCCCTCTCCTGTTAAACAATCATTGGCAAAATCAGTAGGTCTGCCTTTGCTTGCCAGTCTGTTGGCTTTGCTAATGCCTGTTTTTTAATGCTTCTGTAAATCTTTAGTACAAAACAGTTTCAAAATAAGGCTACCCATGAGAGTACAAGTGTGAATACACAGGCTACCATCTTTGGATGTTTCTGTTATAAAGTTTTACACAAAAATTGCAAGATGGCTGCCCATGCATGTGCAAGGGCAGCCTCCTTGAAAATAGGTTAGAGGTCCATTCAAAGATGGCCACCTATGCATGTACATGATTGCATGCTCTCAAGGGTGGCCATCTTAGAATTGGTTGGAGGCCCTTTCAAAGATATCTGCCATTGCATGTTTATGCAAGGGTGGCACCCTGGAATGGTTAAAAGCCATTCACAATGATGGAGGCTGGGTGCAGCATAGGTGTAGGATGTGGTAGCAAGGGCACAGTAGCAGTGCAGGTGGAGCTACTAGCTCTTGCAAAGTTAAAGAAAGACGAAAAGACATTAAGTGCTCACACTACATTTGTGTGGATGATGACGTGCTTCGGTACAATACTATCATTCACACAGAAAGGAATCAATTGCTGAAGTGGGCTGATCCCGCTGTCCCACGCTGTGGTGGGAGGAAGCAAAATGTGAGTGACATTACAGCAGAGCAATGGATGAAGAGGGATGGTTGAAAGACTCTCTAAGGAAGTATATATAATTTGTTTTTAGTAAAACTCAAAAGGTGTTGGCTAACACCTGACCTAAAAATGGTTCTGGCAGTCCCTTTCACACAAGGTCATTCGTTTGATCCAATTCAATCAATTTATATTATTGTCAAGACTATTAATTTTTCTCTTTCTTAAATAATAATGACAAAGTCACTCCAATCAGTTCACATGTGCAGATTTATTAAACTTTGCTCTACCAGTGGCCTATTTTTTATTTTTTTTTGTCGATAGGATGGCACACATCTTTTTTTCTCTCCACAGAACTCACCTTGCTATTCTGTTGCTGCCAAGGACTATACTTCTATCTTCACTACAAACAGAGGTTCACACTTGCAATACTTTTATGATGAGATGGCTCCTCAGATCAGGGTCCTCAAAGAGAGTGAAGATTCCACTCAATCACAAATATTGCCATAGTATGTCTCATTATTTCACAAAAAAATCAGACAGATGTTGCTTGGTTGGTAGATTGCTGCTTCCACTTTATAATTTGTTCTAGGCATATCTTACATTTTTTTTTCTGGATGTTGTGAGATGTTCATTTCCCGAATGTACACATAAACCTGGTTATGGAACAGCTTGGTAAACTATTTTTTTATTTGATCTAGATTTAGTTATTGGCATCCTAAATGCACACTTAATCGCAAATAGACACATATCCACCATAGTACCCTAGCTAAATTCAGGAAGTTCAGAAATGTACAAATTATTAAAGCTCCTTCGATTTTCAAGTTTGACAACTTTCATTTCCACATCTTTGATTGCTATTTGGTTGCACAATGCATTTTTCTCTAAGTGGTATAATTTGTGTCATGATCTACATTGGTATATAGGCTTGGAGAACAAATAAATAAGCAAACACAAAGAGATGATGGACGGAGTGCTGAAACTTTTCAAACACTCACCCCCAGCCACAGATCTGGGTTGAATCCATCATCGTTTTTTAGCTCACTTTGCCACCCCAGTTCAGACACAGCTATATGCAAATCAGTCTTGACCCTGTGCCTCATGGGAACAGTCCAGCCCGAACTGCCAAGCCATGTCTTCCCTGGACCGGAAACAGGCATCCTGGGACCGGTTTCGGGCTAACAGCCATCATCAGCCAGGCTAGCTTGAATCCAGTGGCAAAGTGAGCAAGGGACCCACATCTGGGCATACCCTGCCAACTTAGGGCGAACAAAGCAAACACAAAGAGATGATGGACGGAGTGCTGAAACTTTTCAAACACTCACCCCCAGTCACAGATCTGGGTTGAATCCATCATCGTTCTTTAGCTCACTTTGCCACCCCAGTTCAGACACAGCTATATGCAAATCAGTCTTGACCCTGTTCCTCATGGGAACAGTCCAGCCCGAACTGCCAAGCCATGTCTTCCCTGGACCGGAAACAAGCATCCTGGGACCGGTTTTGGGCTAACAGCCCTCATCAGCCAGGCTAGCTTGAATCCAGTGGCAAAGTGAGCAAGGGACCCACGTCTGAGCATACCCTGCCAACTTAGGGCGAACAAAGCAAACACAAAGAGATGAGGGACGGAGTGCTGAAACTTTTCAAACACTCACCCCCAGTCACAGATCTGGGTTGAATCCATCATCGTTCTTTAGCTCACTTTGCCACCCCAGTTCAGACACAGCTATATGCAAATCAGTCATGACCCTGTGCCTCATGGGAACAGTCCAGTCCGAACTGCCAAGCCATGTCTTCCCTGGACCGATAAACCAATTGTGAGGACTGGAAACAAGAAGGTAGAATTCCACTGGACGCATGTCTTGGCATGTCATTCGGCACTGTGACCTTTAGCCATGGTCTTCAGCCGCTGTAACCTCTGGCCTCACATACTGTGGCTTTGACCTCTTGCTGCTAGATGTTAATCAATTGATCTTTTTTCCCAGAGCTGCCCCTTCTTCACCAAGCAGATGTCTGTTTTGATGCAGATGTTCCGATTCATCTCCCACTTACACATGGATGGAAGAGTGCTTCCTATAGTTGTCACAACCCAGTTTCCAATGCTGAGGTACAAATCTGATCATTTTCAAAGTACCTATTCTAAAAGGCCTCCAGATCTCCATGCATGCGGACCCTATATTTTACTAATTTACAAGGCTGCAGAGGACTTGTGGCTAAGATCTACCTCACCACCTATCATTCTTCACCTCACAGAGGTGCACATACATCCCACACTTCCCTCCTAAGTAGTCCTTTGCCACAACACATACAGAGCTGTGCACAAGCTCCCCGGTCCATCATCTTTCACTCAGAATAAATTCTCTTAATGAAGATTCTTACTCATTTTATGTATATTTCTGTTTATTATAAGTTTTGAAACACAGACAAATCTATTGGTTTTCACTGATACAGTGTTTCAATATAAATACAGTCAATGTCGCACTACTGTCCTGGTTATGTGATCAAAAGGGTTTGTATACAGTTTTACTAAATCAAGGTTTACAAATGTACTTTTATATTGTGACTGCGCTCTGGTTTCATGGTACCTCATTGGCATATTTTGCCTGAGTTCTAAATTGTGCCTAGCTATATCCAGTACCACGGTAATCACAAAAGGTAATTTCTACAATCATGCGTGGTTCATGCTCGTAAATGCGTCCATAAATGCCAAGATAAAATCAATAGCACATCATGAAAAGTTCACACTTGGTGCAGAGTAGTGCGAGTACTATACTGCAGAGAACAATCCCCATTTCGTCAAAAGATGAGAATTGTGTTGTTGTTTCATTCTCATTTAAAAATAATAAAAAGAAGTAATAAAGGAAAAAAAGATAAACAGAAGCCTGCTGTAGGCCAGCTGAATGCTCGTACTCGGTTGCAATACAGCTGTTCACCTGTAGTTGGCCACAGGTCAGAGGACCAGAGGAAAATGATGTACCAGGGGCACACGGACCTGTTTCAGGGAGGATATTTGACCTCAGAGCAGGAACAGAAGCAGCCTGTAGGCTGCTGGGGCAGTGATCTGTGAGGAAGAGAAGGAGTGACTTTTAACCGGTTAACTGCTTCGAACGTTCCGCGCCAGTGCGGAACGTTCTATTAAGCGGGCGGGGCCGCGTCGGCCAACGGACGTGCGCAGCACTACCGAGGTAGTGCTCGCGATGGCCGTTGGCCGACAGAAGCACTTAACGGGTTAAGGTGAAGGACTGTGAGTGGGCAGGACTGGAACCTGTTTGTTGGAGGGACAGTGACCTGTAGAAGAGTTCTGTTAGTGGCAGGAACTTAGTGCCATATTTAAGAATGGGGTTGTGCCGCGCTTGCACCACGCAAGCCCAAAATATGATTTATGAAGCCACGCAAGGCCACCTTTCGTGGCCTTGAGTGCTTCATAAATCCACAGTAATGCAACAGAGCGAAAATCGGTGCGATGCATTAATCTGCGCCAGGGAGGAGTTCCATGTGTGTTACTTGGGTGTTCCCACACAACATCCATGGATTTTCACACTTTGCCAGATTGACCAAAAGTGGTAGACCTGGGAATGCGCCAAAATGCTACGCCTTCCCAGGTGAGGCGCAACAAGGAGAAATATTTTTATTTCACCTCATTTTTTCCTCTTTCTATGTGTGCTGCAGAATGCGCTAGGCAGCCAAAACGGTGCGAGTGCAGGGACAAAGGCAGGAATGTGCCATATTCTTTTAAATACAGCACATTCCTGCCTTTCCTGTTGCGCAGCGCAGCAAGGAGACTTGCTGCGCTGCATGATTTTGCCATAAATATGGCCCTTAATATGTAAATATGAGAAGCATTACTTGTGAGTGAAAGTGAATTGATTTCTACCATGAGAGTGGCATCGATTTGTGAGTTAAAGGGGGAGGGGTACTATATTGCGAGTGGATAATGCAAAGACTTCTGAGTGGGAGAAGCTGGGTACTGCAAGTGGGGAGTCATGACCCATGAGAGGCTGCGACCTGTGGGAGGGGTCGCGATCTGAGAGGGTTAGGGGCTGCAACATGTGAGGATCCATAACCAGTGAGTGTGAGGGGAAACGACCGGTGACTGAGTGTGCCGTGTCCTGAGTGGTGGAGGAGTAGTGAAATGTGAGTGGGAAGGAAAGTGACATGTGAGTGGGGCGCACTACATGTGCACTGACCCGTGAGCAGAAATGGGGACCTGTGAGCAAGGGGGCACAAACTAGAAGTGACTTGTGAGCAGGAGGGCAGTCACTTTCGAGTAGAGAGATCACAAAAATGAAGTGTTATAGTCAGAGCTTGTGGATGGGAAGAACAGAATAGTGGGAGGACTAATAACCTTTGACAGGAAAGGGCAGTGACCTCAGTAGCATATCCTCCGCTAAGGCGGAGGAGCGTCGCCCCACTGCTTTTCAGTAGTGCAAAAAAGGAAAGATAAAATGATAATAACACAATAGTATTATCATTTTATTTTTCCCTGCTGAGGCAGTTTTGCGGGGCGGGCTAGGCTGCTCATAGAGCAGGGGGAGGAGTGGTTGGGGCACTTTCTAAGTGCACGTGTCAATTTGGCCGGCCAAACAGTCATGCGCATTTTGCATGTTCTCCACCCTGACTGTATTACAGCCTGGGTGTAGAACATGCACAGGCTCATAGTCCAAGTCTGAGCACTGAACCACAGCGCTCAGACCAATCATGACGCTGCTGTCATGGTAACAGCAGCGTCGTCATTGGATTTGGGGAGCCTGTGTGTTTCCTGCTTCCGTTCCGGGACTCGTCGGAAGGGAAGCAGAGGAGAGACGTGGCAGGCTGTGAAGAGGTAAGTGATTTTCTTTTTCTACAACCCACCCCCCCCGCCACACCTGATTCGTGCCAGTCACCCACTGAGTGACCTGTGAGTGGGAGAAGAAATGACCTGTCAGGGGTAGGGGCAGTGACATGATAGTGTGAGAAGCCATCCCCTGTGAATGGGAATGGTTGTGATTGGGGATCTACAACATGTGACATATAAGAGGTTCTGAATTCCAGGAGACTGCGAACTGCAAGTGAGAGGTGCCATGACCTGTGAGTTGGAGCAGATAGAACTTACGAGGAGGAACATGACCTGCTAATAGCAGGGGGTGTGGCCAGCGAGTGGGAGTGAATGCGACAAAGTGGGAAAGGGCATGACATCCAAGTGTTAGAGGTCGCGACCTACATATATGTGATGACCGCTACAATATATGCAGTGCTAAGACCAGCTAGGATTAACACCGTGACCTACAAGGGTTGAATGTCATGGACTGCAAGCGGTGGGAGTCATGACCTGTGAGAGGTAGTGTTTATGACCTGTGAGTGTTAGGGGCTGTGATCTAAAAGTGGTTTGGGTCATGATCTGCATGAGGCGGTGTCATGACCAGCGAGTGGTAGGTTCTGTGACCTGCAAGTGGGAGGGGCCGTAACCTGCAAGATTGAGATTGAATGATATGCATGAACTATGTTTAGCAACTTGCATGTGGGAGGTACTGTGACCTTTGTGTGGTAGGGCCCATCACCAGTGAGCTCTATGGTCAAAGGCCTGCAATTGCTAAGGGCGCTAGGGGCTGTGACTTGAAAGCACTATGGGCCATGACCTGCAAGCTCTAGGGACCGACACCTACTAATGCCTAGGGGTAGTGACCTGCAAGTGCTTAGGGGCCTTGACTTAAAAGAGCTTTGGTCCATGACCTGCAGTGAATGGCCATGAATTTGGGCCATGAATGCGAGTAGGCGGGGCCATGACATGCATGGGAAATATCCTGGGTGGGGCAGGCGTGACCTGTGAATGGTAAAGATGGTGTTGGGCAGGGTGGTAATAACCTGTTATGGGGGGAAGTGTTTTTTGGCTGGGTATCAATTTCTGAAAAGGAGGAAGTGACCTCTGACAAGGGATGGAAGTGACTGACTTGTGAGGAAATGACCTGTTAGAGAGAGGAAGTGATCTGTGGGGAGCAGATTGACCAATGACCGGAGGGAATGTCTGGTGGGAAATTACTAGTTACAGAAAGGAAGTGATCTGTGATATGGGACTGACCTATAAGAATGGAGGAATGAACTGTGGTTGGAAGAAGGTGTTCTATGACATGAACAAAGTGATCCAAGGTAGGGAGGAAGTCATCTTTGACAAACAGGAAGTGGCCTTTGACAGGGAAGGACATGGCCTATGAAATAGATTGGAGGTGACCTGTGGCAACAAGTGACTTCTGGTAAATAGGAAATGACCCGTGGCTGGGGTTCATGTGATCTGTTATGGCGATTGACCAGTGACAGTAAGGAACGAGCCACCGAAATGGGGTGGTAATGACCTGTGACATTGAGAGGAAGTAATCCTTTACATAGTAGGAGTGTTTTATGACAAGTTGAAAATGATCTATGACGACAATCAAGTGTCCTGTGGCAGGAAGTAATTCATATCTGACAGAGAGGCTATGACCTGCAGCCCAGAGGAAGTAACGTCTCACAGGGAGAAAGTGATTTATCAAGGGGGGGTCAAAGGTCAGTGACCGGGATGTTGGGCGCTGCGGCACTGTATGACAGCGATATCTAGCCTGGAGAGGTAGTGGTGGTATGGGATGAGTTATGTCCTATGCTGCCTGCTTCTAGGGGACTATATATTGTGAGCACATGCTTTGCTTCTTTCTTATATGTCTCTTCATTTTCGCTGTGCCACTACTAATTTACCCTTTATACAATCTTGAAAGTCCCTGTTTGATGAAAAAGGGTATACATGGTCCTATTTAGTGAGTTTGAAAGAGTGAAACACTTGTCCCTGTCCTAACTTACACAATACAGGCTACATCAAAGTCAAACAAGTACATAATACAGTGAACAGCATTGAATACCCAGAATACAAATCTATACATGAAGACCTGAGATCAGAGCTCAGGTTTCCAAGTTGACTTTCTTTTTTGCATATACCACTTGTCACAACTACCAAGCATAAAATTCTGGTAGCAGGATCTCAGTCTCAAAAGAAGTTGGTGTTGAAGAGCAGGATACTGCTGTCCTTAAACTGTCCAGTCACATATCTCTGTCTTGGGTCTTTGTTGACCCTGAAGTCATCGCTTGTGATCGTCCACCTTTGTCTGGAGCAGTGATGTGGTTGTGGTTAGCATTAACCCCTTTTCAATTCAGCCGTGTGGTGGAGTTAGAATGAAGAGTGCTCCACTGACATTTGCTGAGAGTTTTCTGTACACTTGGGTCGGAGGGTAAGGAGCTAATGGATATTGATATAGTGACTCGTAGTCTGAAGTTAGAGTTGGAACAGGGAGTGATGTTGTGACTTTCAGGTGGGTGAATGCTTGTTTTCAGAAGTGATTCAGAATATCTCAGTTGTAGGAAGAGTTGGGAGAGTGTCAGTGTTTGAATTAGGAAACAGCCTTGAGTGGGCCATCATCAAGAGCAACTAATACTTGGTGTAAACTGACTGATAATTCTACTCCAGGCTTGGCGTTAGAAGTAACTTGGGTGCCGCACTTACAAAGTCTTTTTTCTTCACATTGTTCCTGCTTTACTTATTTGTCTTAAATCAGAATCTGATGCTGTGTATTCTCAGTTGCGGATGAGTAACAGATTGAAGAACATCAGGGTGTGATGAAAATCAGTGGCATCCAGACCAGAGGAGCAGGCGTGTTGTCATCTATTGAAACAGTAGCTAGGATACTCTCTAGTTTTTAGACATCATTTGAGAATAGCATTGATATTGGTCACAGCCTCCTTGTAGAACCTTCTCCGGAGTGCCCTGAATGAGGAGGGCATGAGATCATTGTATCCTAAGAACACAGATCGGGACGTCAGCACTTTAGGTTGGGAGCCTGTGTGTAGTTCCATGTCTGTACAATCTTCTTGCAGTTCACCTTACATTATCATTCCTCAATGTTCTCATTGTGCCATTTAGCATTGATCATCAAATATCCTTAAAATGATGACCCTCACGTCAAAACCTGTTGAAGGAGCAAACACTGTACATTGGCTTGGACATTCAAGTGTAAACGCTGATAGGGTAGCAAGTGAATGTCGTCGGCTGGTGCTTGAGACCCACCCTGGGGTTTGGATATTCATAAAAATCAGATATTTTGTTACAATGGCCGTTTCAGTAAACCATGACCCTAATACAAGGACACACTGCAAAAGTCAGTTAGGAATTTATTTATTTGTCGAGATATACGTAGTCAGGCCCAGAAAGCATTCAAGGGAACTTGGGCTATATGTTAGAAGTACAAAACGAGAGCAGGCCCAACAGTGGGGATGTGTAGTTGCTGGAGGTCATGTGATATGATCCTACAATCCTATCCGTGTTTATTTTTTCTCATAAGTCTTTTCCGCGAGTTATAGCTTCTCACTAGCGGCTCTTGTGCTTGGCATTGAAGTCTCCTGCCACAATCATTTCTGTAAAGAGGAAGAAAGGAGGTTGTTGTTGATGCATCATTTCTCGCTGAGCCTGTTGCTGTGTTATACAGAAATTTGAGCTGTCTCCGACTTTGTATGGAAATGCAAATACTTTAGTGGGACTGATCCACTGTAGTGAGGGTGGGTTGACAAAAAGGGGGGATACGCTTATTCCAAGCCTTGAAACATTCCAATAGCATTATTTGTTAATCATATTATGGCACCCTCTTAGGTTTGTCATCATTCTTGACATCCTTCATTTCTTTCCCTGCCACTTTCCTTCCCTATTGAGGCTTACCATGGGACAGGTTTGCCCAGTGCCAACTGTGTAAGTAAAGGGCAAACCCCAGGGGTTGGGGTGGAAATGGCAATGTGTGACTGTGAGACCCTGGCACTTAAGGGCCACATAATGACCCTGTTTTCATTTTATATGAAATAATGTACCTTGTATTCTCCTCTTGCAGGTATTTCCCCCCCTTCTAGAGAAGACACTAGTGATGTCAAGAGTGCTGAGCGGGCATTAAGGGACAGGAAAAAGGTGGTTGTGGGAATACCAGTGTCTGAAAGACTGGGAGAACCAGAGTGAGCAGAGAGTGTGAAAAGCAGCTTCCGGAGCACACTCTTAAGTGCCACTTAACAATTAAAGGGAAGAGTCACTTTTTTAGACCCCTTTCTAATTAAATTTCTATGTCTAGACATTAGTGGTGTGTGATCAAACATTTATTGCACTGCTGGGACTCATTATGAGGAGACAGGGATAAAAAGCACAAAATTATCTTTCTTATTGATTTAGAGACAGGGATAAAAATCACAAAATTAGCTTTCTTATTGACTTGAGTGATTTGCATGAAACCGATAAAGAGTTTGTGTTCGCAAAAAAAATACCCAATGCTTATTGGTGTTAATTTTCACAGTACAAACTCTACATTCATTACATATTTTCTGAAATCTGATCTTCTTGTCTTGAAGGAGCAGAAGACTGAGGATTTAATGGGAGAGGTTGTCCTATGGTTCATGGTATATGATCAAGGATTACAATGAATAAAATACTACCTACCTACATACAAAGGGTATTGCACGTTACCCCAGAATTCTGTGATTTTATAAAGAAACTGTTCCTCTATTTCATTACCGAGCTCCTCAGTGGGTTGCAATTTCATTTTTCACCACTGAAGACTAACCCAGTGTTTCGAAAGCTAAATAAGCAGGATTCTCAGTGCGTAGAGTTGAAAGACTTGGCATGTCAATGGTTGCCGGTGATAAACCTTTAAACACTACTAATTGAGGGTATTTTACCAGAACATCGTAACCAAAATCTCATCCACCAGAAATGTTGTGTCCTAAATATTGTATACAAACAGTCGACCCATTGGAGTTAATAATAGAAAACCTACTTCCAGTGGGATGACATTTAGGACATGAGAGTTTTGGCAGATAATATTTTTGCTAATGATACTAACCTACTTGACAAGGACAAGTGGCTAGCAATCCCTATGGTGCTGGACATCTAAACATTAAGCAAAAGACACACAGATGATGGACGGAATGCAGAGCAAATCAAATATTCTCCCCCAATCAATAGCCTGGCTGATGAGGGGTGAAACCCCGAAACCGGTCCTAGGATGCTTGTTTCCAGTCCAGGGAGGACCTGGCCTGGCAATTCGGGCTGGAGTGTTCCCATTGAGCGCAGGGTCATGACTGATTTGCATATGGCTGGGTTCAAACTGGACTGGCACGGGCAGCTAAAAAACGATGGATTTTGACCCAGATCTCTGTACTGGGGTGAATGTATGACATTGTTCTGCATTCTGTCCATCAATTGTTCTTTTTGCATTTGTTACCCTGAGTGGGACGGGTATGCCCAGACGTGGGTCCCGTGCTCTCCATGCCTCTGGAGTCAAGCTATCCTGGCTGATGAGGGGTAAAACCCCGAAACCGGTCCTAGGATGCTTGTTTCCAGTCCAGGGAAGACCTGGCCTGGCAGTTCGGGCTGGACTGTTCCCATTGGGCGCAGGGTCAAGACTGATTTGCATATGGCTGGGTTCAAACTGGAATGGCATGGGGAACAAACAAACAATGGATTTTGGCCCAGATCTCTGTACTGGGGTGAATGTATGACATTGTTCTGCATTCTGTCCATCAATTGTTCTTTTTGCATTTGTCACCCTGAGTGGGACGGGTATGCCCAGACGTGGGTCCCATGCTCTTCATGCCACTGGATCAAGCTATCCTAGCTGATGAGGGGTGAAACCCCGAAACAGGTCCTAGGACGCTTGTTTCCAGTTCAGGGAGGACCTGGCCTGGCAGTTAGGGCTGGACTGTTCCCATTGGGCGCAGGGCCAAGACTGATTTGCATATGGCTGGGTTGGCATGCCAAACTGGAATGGCATGGGGAGCAAAAAAACGATGGATTTTGGCCCAGATCTCTGTACTGGGGTGAATGTAAGACATTGTTCTGCATTCTGTCTGCATTTTGCATCTAAACATAAAGGGCAAGAAACAGAAAGCCATTTTGGCCTCAAACCAAACTTGTATATTTTTGGGCATACACAAATTCTTTTCTGACCCCTTCCCAGTCTACAAATGTTTGGAGATTTGCTGAAGTAGCCCCACTTTCAACGTAGAGTGGAGCACCCTCAGACTTTGTAAGGGGTGTAAGGGAAGGCCTTTCACCATGGGGAAAATTGTTTTCCTCAGGGAGAAAATATGAAAAGTTAAAAATAAGTGTGCTTTTGCACAAAAGGATTTATTTATACCTTTGCATAGGAGTGTGTCTACGACTTTGAATGTACAACTTTTCTTTGTGAATCAGGCAAGCAGCATTCGGATCTCTGCACAGTGTTTTAACACCAACATTTCATCACCATCTGCTCATGGTCCTAGGCATCTAACACTACAGCTATCACTGTCCATGGTTCTGATTTTTCACACACTAGGGGCCACATGTATGAAGCTATTCTGTGTATGCAAACAGGCCGATTCAAAGAATCGGCCCATTTGCGAACGCAAAAAAGGCTTTTCCAATGTACTAACCTCTATTTTGCGATCCGGTAACCTGTTACTGAATCGCAAACTAGGTTTGTAGTTCGGTATTTAGAAGGGGCGTGTTTAGGGCGTCCCTTCCTAATACCAAATCGCAGCGGTATGTATGAACGTTCTGCGACAAAATACCGGTCGCAAAACATTCACAGTTTACCATCAGATTCAATCTGATGGTAACCCATTGCAAGTGGGAAGGGATCCCCAAGGGACACCTTCTTCTTTGTGAATGGTGGTGGAAACGTTTTAGGAGCAGGCAGTGGTTCCACGGACCTCTGCCTGCTCTTAAAAAATGGAAAGAAAACTTTTCATTTTTTTCTTTTAAACGCAACTAATTTTCCTTTGAGGAAAACGGGCTGCATTAAAAAAAAATGATTGATTTATTTAAAAGCAATCAGGGACATGGTGGTCTGCTGACCCCAGTAGGCCACCATCTCCGTGATTTTAGCGATTCCTAATGGGTCGCAAATTGCGACCCACCTCATTAATATTAATGAGCTAGGTCGATTTGTGACCCCCTAGGAATCGCTAAATGAAACTCCTGAAGTTTCATTCATTGGGAATAGCGAGTACCTAATTGCGATTCACAGAAAATTGCAATTAGGTAATCGCTATTCCTAATATTGATGCATGTGGCCCTAGATAAGTAGCCTTTTCAGACAGGCCCTGTCCATAGTTCTGAAACATGACTATACACACCACCATCATCTATGTTGCTGAACCTTCCAGCACAACAGGTGCAGCTCTCTCTCTCTCTCTCTCTCTCTCTCTCTCTCTCTCTCTCTCTCTCTCTCTCTCTCTCTCTCTCTCTTTCTCTCTCTCTTTCTCTTCTCCCCCCCCCCGCAGAGGTGACTGGTTCGATTTAACAGCTGTCTCTGTCCATGAGACTGAACCGTACACTTTTCCTGCCTCCTCTGCCCAGGTCTGCAGGTGCTTCTATCTCTGTGCATGGTCTTGAACCTTTTAAAACTAAAGTTATAGCTGTCCTGTCCTGATCCACAGTTGAACTTTCCAACACTTCAAAACCTACTGTCCATTTCCTTGTGCCATTATTCTGTGGCACCGTAAGGCATATTCTGTGGCACAGTAAAAACATTCTGTGGCACTCTTCTATGTATATTGTGTGGAACAGTTAAGTCATGTTCTTCATCAGCCCTCTACCTGACATTAGAGAGAAGTAAGTGTAGATACAGACACCTGCCCAACACGCATTGAACCTGTTAATAGATGCAAAGAAGTTACGTACAAAGTGAATCTCAACCTAGCTGTCTGCAAACAAAGAAGGCCAGTGCTGTGCACAATAATAACATGGCTGGTGAAATATCGACCTCTGCCAACTGTTTGAACTTTGCTGTGGCCACTGTTGGAAGTCTGAACTTTGCTGTAGCCACAGTCAACTATCCCGCCCTCACACACACCCTGGAGTGTTGAATAAGATTTTCTAGCGATGTCCTTCACAGGTTCTCCTCCTACCTTTTCAACTGACACCAGTTTGCTCACATGGGCACCTCCATGACCCAAAAGATCCCTATCACCTGCGGAGTCCCCCAGGGTCTTCAACCTCTACAAGGAGGCACTTGGTGCTCTACCCACAGATAACAGAATCAAGATTCACCAATATGTTGATGATAAACAACTCTACTTGAAAGACTCCTCTGTATGGACATCTAGCACCTCAAACACTGCCTGTACACCATCCAGGCCTGGATGTTCAGCACCTTCCCGAAGCTTAACCCAATCAAGACAGAATTCCTTTAATTTGCCAAGAACAACAAACATTGAACAGTACAAATCTGGCTCAATGCTACTGAATGCTAAGTCCTTTGATTCACCCTAGACAACACCATCATCCCCACTCAAAATGTTAGCCCAAAAAACGACTGCCTAATACCAGCTCTCTCTTCAAAAGAAAGTGAAACCATTTCTTCCAGAAAGCAACTTCAGAGCTTCTGCTCAAGCCCTCATAAACTAGCTTCTGGGGATGGTAACTTCCTGCTCCATGGCCTTCCAGACTCCACACTGGCACCCCTTGAGGACATCATACAAGCCCAAACACATCTAATCCATGGTATAAAGAAACATGATCACATCAGCCCATCTTGATGGAATGCCTTTAGCTTCCCTTAACAACCCGCACCATCTTCAAAACCAGCAGCATTATTTTAAAAACATAGCATCCCCTCTTATCATGCAGATAAGCTCACCATTGCTGGTCGTTCTCGGACCCCCCAGTCAGGACACCATCAGACTGCAGACGAAGACGATTAAAACAGAAAAAAAAGGCAGCAGGCCTTTTCAAGCTACGCACCCAGGATCTGGAACAACATACCCTTAACCATCAGGACCGCTGTTACTCTGCTCCAATTTAGAAAAGAGATGAAGACCGCCCCTCTTCAGAGAACACCACATCACAATGCATTAACTGTCCACAAACCAGCTACTTCTCCTATCACTCTTTGAATTTATGTTTTTCTTTGACCCTGTACAGAACTCCACAGCCTTTTGACTGGGTCTGTGCTATAAAAATACTGCATACATATACACATGACAGCCGAGGGCCTTAAACAGTATGATTGTGTCATGTGTCCCCATTCTGCTCCCTCTGCTTCTGAATACAATGTAAGATGAAGTATGAGGGGAGTGCTTCAGGAACACACTAGTTTACTCTGTGCTGGATTGGATTTTAATGACCTCTCCAGAATAGCGAAAGTTAAACGCATGGCCACCAAGGTCAGAGCAGGAAACTCCAGTCAAAGGAAGCAAGCCAGGAGTAATGTTGTGGTTACCGCTTTGTCAAGTTTTCAGTCTTCTGCCAAGCACATCAGGAGAGCATCCGTTCAATGCACAGAACTCACCCCTAACACCAGAACTGGATTACCTGGCTGGTTTACAGAGAGCTCTCTTTTAGTCATCAAAAAGTGTTGGATAATCAGAAGATGTAGTTAGATGTAGATGTAGTTAATATTGTTCAAATACAATTTAACTAAAAGGTGGAACATCCAAGCTGTTGAATTCAAGAATAAACTGGATTTATTCAACTGGTGCAGTCACCTTGATAGGGTGCGTGGAACTTAAACAGCATTCCTGAAGGATTCAAAACATGTGAGCTGAACCTGCTAACATTAAGTAGATTTCAGAATTTACATTCCCTATTGGACAAAATTTGCCTTTAATTCAAGGGTCTCCCTCTGGTACTGTAGAAAAGGAAGAACGGTCCTTTCCATGTTGGATGTTTCTCTGGAGAAATATGGAATACGATCCTTGGTGTAAAGATTTAAATATGTTCCTCATAAAGGTACAGCGTAAATTGATACAAAGAGCACCACTTGGCTAGGGCTGAGGGTTGTAGGGGGAGGTTCACAAAAGCCCTGGACCAGTCAGAGCTTAGTCTAGGTATTTATGCCCTATGTTTGATGGAACTAGCCGAGGATGCCTCCTAGGCAAGAGTCAAAAAAGTCTGCTGCCCTTGCTGCTTAGAACTGGAAACAGAGGTTCTCTTAGTTTAGTTTCCCAAAAAGAGAAAAGAAGGCATTTGGTTGTTTTCTTTCAGATGGAATTTCTCCCAACCCAGGAAAAATGTTGTTTGATCGTTGCGCTCTTCTAAAAGGCCTCATGTCCTGGTCCACCAACATTGCAGTGCCCTTCTACATGACTCCTACCTGAACAGATGATTTATGAAGGCTCTCTGCCAATCCACTACTCTGTGCCATATTACTGCTTTCCATATACCAGCACCGCCCCACCGAGCTAGCACTTGGATATGATCCAGAAGACTCTGTGAAGCCAGCCATGGCACCCTTCTGAGCATCAACATTGCTGTATCTCTTCTGACCCAAGGGCCTGGCTCCAGAGACTAAAGATCTCAATGCATGTGTCATCTGAGGATTTGAAGCATCAATTTATTTCAATCAGAGCTCAGTGTGCCTTGTTTAACCACCACCCAGGCACAGCTCATATGGAATTTAGGGACAGTAACCTCATCAAGTCCATGTACAGGTGCATAATGTATTCCAGGGCTTCAATCTTGAAAGACTCCTGCAGGCAGGGGGCTATCAGCAATTGCTCAGCTCCGACCTCTGTATTCAAGTATGTTACAGAAGGGTGCATTCCAGAGACAGTAGTCTTAAAATAAATACCTAACTTACCATGATGCAGCAGAACAATGCCTTCTATGATTCACAAGTACTCCCAAAATGACATACGCACATGCCACTGTTGCATGTCATGGGGTGAAAACACATAAAGCTCAAATGTATTCTTATCAAGCCGAATATTGTGCAGGAAAAACTATTATTACAAGTACAGTCTGCAGCCAACAAACCAATTAAATGTATAAGATGGACCACTCTGTAACAAATCAGGATGCAGTCGGGAACATCCTTGGAACACAAGCCCCTTGTATGAAGGTTAGAAATGCAAATAATTGGAAACCTCTCGAAAAGAGGCTGTGGAGCAGATGGGTGTGTACGATCAATTTCCAGACAAGGCAGCCACTGAACACTTACCGTAAGCGGGTCACTTCAATCACCAGTTATTCGGGAGCTTGAAAAGGACCATCAGATTTCATGTAATTGGAGCTTGAACATCAGACTATGGCCATATTCAGCCCGGGCACAGGCATGGACATAGATGACTATTTGTTCTTCCCAAAATGCTAAATCTTAACACAAGTGCATTGTAAGCCATGCAAATAGTGAGCAGAGTAACAAATACCGAGCTTTAACAAAAGCAAACCACACTCTCAGTGGTTGGGCGATGTTTCTTTCCTTTTTTTTTTTTTTTACGGAGTTTTATATAGCGCAAACTTGACCCGAAGGTATCGGGTATCAGAGCGCTTTACATAGCACCAGTTGCATTACATGAGGACACATTCATTTTTGTTAGGGACGGGGAGATTAAGTGATTTGCCTAGAATCACAGGATGTTCAGTCTCATTGCCGAGACTCGAACCCAGTTCCCCAGATTCGAGGTCGACCGCCCTAGCCGTTAGGCCAACTCCTCTCCCCATAGCCTATAAAGCCCTGCTGATCAAATATCTAGGTTGTTTTATGCAACAGGAAAGGACCTCTCTCAGAGTATGATGTTGACATATCTGAATATTGAAATTCTTGAAGCCATTTGGTGTTGATAGTTCAAAAGTAACAAAAAGGACATCTTTTAGACTCCTGAAAGAACTCTGGCACGCTCACTCGTGACCTCGTATCTCCTGGGTTCTGTGGCCAGGAAGGGTCAGGAAGAAAAGTTCCTTGGTGCTCCTGTCTGTCATTTTCCATGACAGCTTGTATTTTACATAGAAGAGACATATTTAAATATCTGGTAAAATAGGGTTCAAACCTGTAGCATCACAACACTTACTGGTCTTGATAGCCAGGTTAGCTCCCTGATACACATGAAAAACATTTTTCTAAGCGTGGAAGGCATTCCTCCAGTCTTGTGCTGAAAACAACTATGTAAGTGTGAGAAACCACATTTGCCTCGCTGATGATTAAAATGCCCACTTTTATTTCCTTAATGCAATATGCCAATAGCTGCTCAAGGGTTGTCATTTTGGTTCCACACCTATCAGTGCCTAGTTGAGGTAGATCTTGAACATGAGGTATGAAATGAAGTTTTAATAACTGAATTGGTATTGCTTTGAAAATGATGAAATCCATTACCCCATTTTCAGGAAGGTGTTACCACAAATGTTTTTATTTTATGTTTGCCACCTTTGCTTCTTTTATTTCAGAATAATTCTCCTTCTCAGCCTTGGATTCGATATCATTCGATGAACCATCTCTTTACGATATTAAGTGTTCTCTTACCACATTTTCTTCGGTTCACCACCAGATGCTATTCCAGTGAGGACCATAAAAACTTTGCATTACAAATTTCTTACATCCATTCACTCCATTTGTTGTAACTCACTATCTTTAGGTCAGTTCCCCGATTCTTGGGAACAGGCAGTGATTATTCCCCTTCTTACGAAGGCTTTTTTTGGATCCAGTTACACCCTCAAACTGTAGACCAATATCTCTCCTGCCTTTTCTTGCCAAAATAATGGAAAGATATGCTACCAACAACTTAACACCTTTCTGGAATCATATGCACTCCTGAACAAACAACAGTTAGGCTTTTGCTCTGGTTTAAGGACAGAGACCGTGTTGATAGCAGCCACGAATGACATCAGGCTCACCTTGGATGATGGTGGAGCTGTCATCTTCATCCTCCTTGACCTTTCTGCAACTTTCCACATGGTTTCCCATGACATATTGCCTACTCGGATGAAAACTGTGGGAATCGGGGGCAGTGTGTGGAGCTGTTTTCATTCTTTCTGGAGTGGACATAAACAAGTGGTCTCTAAACAATTCTCGTTGCACCTTTAGATCTGTTCTGTGTGGTGTTCACAGGAGTCATCTCTTAGTCCCATCCCTTATACTCTCTATATTTCCCTCCTCACTCATTTAATAGCTTCTTTTGCGTTGTCGTTGTTTGTATATGTTGACGACACCCAAATAATTTTCAAGGTTAAAGTCTCTCTTTCTGAAGTTCAGGCACATGCACAATCATGTTTGGTTGCATTGTCAACTTGGGTGAAAAACAACTCGCTATGCCTAAACACCACCAAGACACAAATTCTAGTCTTTGGGAAATCAGATTTGTGGTCTTCTCAATGGTAGCCCAGATCTTTTGGCACTCTGCCAAAGCCAGTCACAACAGGACATAACCTGGGGGTGATCTTCAACTCAAATCTATATTTTAAAAATCAAATTTCAAATCATATATCTACTTGCTACTTCATGTTGAAAGTATTTATAAAGATCACCCCCTTGATACATTATGACTCAAAGTATTCTAGTCAAGTCCTTAATATTAATTAAACAGGACTATTGTAACTCTGTGTACACTGGTCTGCCAAATTTACTGATTCATAAATTGCAACATGTACAAAATGCTGCAGCTCAATTGATCTAAATATGTCTCAGTTTCCCCGCTAATGCACTCTCTGCACTGTTTACCAGTACTAAAGCAAATTATCTCTTTCCAGCACGCCCTAATTCTCACATGACCGCTTTATTTACTTTTCACTACCCTCGCATAATCTCAGATCCGCACATTCTTGGACTGTGCATTTACTTTATTTTAATAAATCTCATACGGGAGGGCAAGCGTTTCCATAGTCACAGCTTCCTTATGGAATGGTCTTCCGTTCAACATTAGCCGGTTATCGAACTTTCTTCAATTTCACAACGAACTGAAGACCTACCTCTCTCTCTACATTAGTTTGTGCCCAATGTTCTCCGAGTTCCAGGACACCAATCACATGCTTTATAAATAAACATAACATAACAGGATGAAACAGCCTCATTCTCCCCATCTGCTACATTCCTATAGAGGTCATGTAGGACCCACCTTCCTCCCAATACCCCCTTGTCATAGCTATGGTTATCTTGGCAATTGTGTCATGGTAACAGAGTTCGAGATTTTTATGTAACATATCTAAATTAAAGGTTCTGTATTCTGTTTGAAAATACTGGTTAATAATTGCTACCTTAAGAATAAATAGCACAAGATTAGCCCATAGGTTAAAGGACATATCAGTCACCCTATGCAATAATCTTGTCCAGTGCATGTTTGGTGATTTTCCAAACATCATCTGATGGTCTGTGCTGCTTGGCCTTAACTGGAAAACAATCTCTGGTGTCAGTCATGTGTGCACATGAACACGATCAGCCTTGTGTCAGGATGAACAGGCGCACTTATATCTGAACATTGGCTGGAAGGAACACTCAGCAATTAGTATGGAACAGAGGTTTATCTTCTTGACTGAGTCATTTCCTCTCCTCAAGTTGGGGGCTTGACAAGCTCCATTTGTTGACATCGTCCTCTTCTCTTGACAGAAAAAAAATCTCAGTGTTGGCATGGCTATGATGGAGCAGAATCTCCTTCTCTTCTGCCATTGATGTGAAACACCCGGAGCCCCTCAACCCGTTAGGGTGCTGGCTACTTAAATGTGTCACACTAACCAGTAAATGTAAACTGTCTTGCATTCTGCTCTAAAAGAGCGGATATCTGGAAACCTAAACAAACTATGTGGGCTGAGCATCATGTTTAATGTAAGAGTTGGCTGGCGTCCCCCATTCCCACTACTGCTATTATCATGAGTAGGGCCATAATTTCAGGTATCAGAAGCAAAATGGTTCCAAAAAGATTTTAAAAAACTCAAAATCAAAACCTCGCTGAATGGTGCTAGGAGACAGGTGGCTGTATTACACATTCCTACTTACAGAATGTGTTGTTGCAATCTCCTCCTGATGAGGACAGTACAGTTGGCCAAAGGAACAGAATGAAAATGCCTGGACCATTTGTAATATCTGTATTGCGTGTCCAGAGAACCACCAATTCAGTTGTAAATAGTCAGTCTGTTGTTCAAATTGAACTGTATAAGAAATGGAGTAACTCATTAAAACGAATGGAAACATCGGTCTTCTGTATTAATTTTTCAATCCTTGGAGTTCATCTTACTAATATGGACCTGTCAAAGTGACGGACTATTTACAACTGAATTGGTAGTGCTCTGGACCCTCAATATATATTCTTTGTATACTGGGGGACTGTCTCTTATATACTTTACACTATTGGGGTGACATAGTGTTATTTGCTCCATTGAGCACACCTTGCTGTTTATATGTTACAATTGATTTCCTGAAAACGGTGTATGTGCTAGGACCTTTATAGGCCACTGTCATCCTCACACTTGTTTAGTATTTGTAATATCTGAGTAAGATACCATTGAGACATCCATATCACAATATCAAATGGCAAAATATCGACCTTAATCAATTTAGAGTCCAGGATATTGACTGCCGCTAGATTGTCAAGGTAAGAATAAATAGAGGGAAGTGTTATTATTCTTACTCCACATGTGCGTACCTTGAAGATATGCATACTGTCATGGGGTATATAGATGTGAAGATAGGAATAGTAAATCTATACTTACCAAGACATACTTACCGTGAGACTATAGTGGCAGTCTACATACTGGAGGTGATATTTTTGCACGTCAATACCCTGCATGCGATATTATAGTACAGTACCCCACTGAGGAGCGTAGAGGGAGGTGGGGGCTTTACATTTTCCCTTTCAAAACTATTGTATAGAACACTCTACTCCTTAAAGCATGTGGAAAACAAAAGGATATATTACTAGTGATACCCCATGCTCATAGCGGAACTATAGAGTTGAGAAGTAAGACCCCATAACCAAGACTCCATGCCTACAGTTGAATGATAACCTAGAGGAATGTTATCATTCCACAGCAAAACCCACAGAACACTGAAGTGAAATCTTAGGTTGAAAGAATGGGATATATGACTCTTACCCTATGTATATAGTAATGTAGTATGATAGAGGCCTCTCTTGCTATGCCTATGATACAATAGACAGCTGGAGATTGTAACTCTTTGCCCATGGCTAAAGAGTAAAGGAATAGGCTAACTACCTTCACTCATAGGGGGTATTAAACTCAAGTCTGCTGTGAATGGATGACTTGACCCAGCACCGGTGTTGTGACAGAAGGGAAAAGGACTCTAGCCCTATCCCCATGGGAAAGTAGTGAGAGAAAAGACATTAGACCATTTCTATGAAGCACAAGTGAAACACAGTTTTCTTACCCGAGGTATGATATAAATTAGTAGGATTGTGGAGTCTAAGCTATGTCCACAGTGGAAAAGCATGAAAAAGTTAACTTCTACTCCGTTCCATTAGTGAAACATTGCTATCCTAATGGGTTCACCAAGCTCCCTTCTCTTCCTTCTCAACCTGAAGGCACTCTAACTGTCCCCATTAACCAAATCCTCAGTCTGGTACATTTTAACTTCTAGTTGGAGACCTTTAGCACACACTTGGCATTGGTGTTTTTAGACATGGTCATTGCTGCACACTTTGCCTACACCTTAATACGGGGACAGGACATTATTCTCTTTAGGGATGTCATTGTACATGCACTGCAGTTCATCCACAAGGCTTGCTTGCTCAAATCCTGCATCTACATTTTCACACATTGCCTCTTCCAAAGAGAACAAGATGCCAAAACAACAAAACATAATTCAGACCCAAGGCCAAAATACATATCAAGAACTTAGTGATCCTAATCTAACCGTAGATCTACTCCCAGTCACTGTGAACTTAGCAGCTCCTTGCTCAACAAAGGCACTCATTAGGACACTCAGTGGGATAGATTGCATCTTCTCTGCTATGGCCAAATTCTCAACAAACCTTCTAAAATAAAACAGTAATACTGCCCACTTTGATCGGTTTGACACAGATATAAATCTGACCTCAATTTATATGCCCCCAAGCAAATCCAAGTTAGCTACCAATAGCAAGTCGCACAAAATAAGTGTCAGGCAGCCAAAGACCATAATGCTATGAACAATCTCTGTGACCTGTTAGTAGTCCAAGTTTTCTCAAACAAATCTACAGAGGCACACTTAAATCAAGACCTCTTTCCAACCTAAAGATTATCTACATGAATAATGTGTTGGTAATACAAAAAATACAGTCACCCACCCAAACCATTCTCTCGCAAAGCTAGCTCTCAACACACCACACCCAGCCCCACCCAACTCACCTATGCCCACTTGTCTACCATACTTTAAAATGCATCCCCATACACTCTAGCTGCAAGACCTCTAGTTGATGTCATACCACCACCTTGGTGAAGGAATGAGTCAAATCCTTGATGAATCCTCAAGAAGAGAGAACTGCCTTCTTAAAAATCCCAAAAGGTGTACATAACTACCTCTTAGCCCCACCTTCCCTTCTCTAGGTTTCATCACCCTGTAAGATCTTTGAATCACACCTTCAACAACTCCTGGAACCCTGCTCGATACTGTTCCCCTGCTTATAGTGTTTCCAGCCCAGACACTACAATAAAATCACCTATTTCCCCGGAACAATATCCTGTTCCAGGCGAAACTGAAACACACATGCATACTCATCCTCCTTGACACAACTACTGCTTCAAGCCATTGAATTGGTTCAAGTCTCACTGATGTGACATATAACAATCAGTGAATCTGGGCCCTTTCTCCTCTCTCCCATATATGTCCCACCATCTTATACTAGATTTATGTGTTCCCTTTCAAGAATCTGCTCAGAAACGTCTTGAGTCATTCCTGCACAGATGACACTTAAATCTAGTGTTAGACCTGCAGCCCACAATACACATTCACAGTGCTTAATTTGCAAAAAAATAAGTGCCAGGGCCCTCGTCAGGAGGTCACTGGAGCTTGTACCACCCATTACCCCTGCCTGCGCTGCCAACGACAGTAGCTACACAACTACTACCCATCACACTCCTATAAGTGTGACAATTCAATCTATTCCACCCCCCCCAAAGCTGTAAGAATGGCTTGGGCAGCAGATATTTGTCTTTCATAATGTATATTGAATTAATAAACAACTGTTCTAAATTACACAAACAGTGCCACCATTTGGTAGAGAGTCATAAGTTCCGGTGTTGACAATTAAGTGCAGGTGCCAAGCACCGGAAACCACCGGTTCAAATAAAGCACTGCATGTTCACCAGTATCACTGAAAGTTCCATCTATCATGTTAATATGACTTCTTTTATTGTCCTGTATAGCCCTCTTTGAGGCTGATTACAAGTTTGGTGGTCCGATGGTCCGCCACACCAGCGGTCCGACCGCTGTATTATGATTTTGGCAGTCTGACTGCCATGAGACCTCTGCTACTGTCAGGGATCCCAGATCCCTCGGCGGTCTTGCAGCGATCTGAGGCTGGTGGTGCTGCTGCAGCACCGCCAAGCATTTTACGATGGTCCTCACCGCCACAGTTTTCATGGCGGTGAGCCCGCCATGAAAAGTGTGGTGGTGAGGAAACTAAGGGGGACCACAGGGCCTCCTGGTGCATCTATGTATGGGGGTGTAAGCAGGGGGACACATGGTGTGCCCCACTGTCTGTATGCACCCCCATGTTCCTGCAGGGAATGAAATGCACAACATTGTGCATTTCAGTCCGTGCAGGAACGGGCTGCGGCGCTCACACAGAAAGGCACCGCCGTAGGACTGCCCACCAGAATTACAACTTGTAATCCAGCGGACGGACTGACTATGGATTTTGCGGTCTTTGAGCGGGGCGCTGGTCTGGCGGCTCACTCTAAGACCGCAAAACTTGTAATCAGGCCCTTTCTCAATACTTTGTACATCCCTACTCCCCATTTACACCTTTACTCCTCACTCTCTCTCTCTCTCTCTCCCTCCATGACCCATTGTATTACTGGCCTTATTGAACTACATATTCATCAATATATTGTTTCACGTAGGCTTCTCCTCCTCTCGCACCATAAGACCATTCATCTTTCCTTCAGAACCTCACCTTAGGAGTGGCTGTGCCATTGTTGCCAGTGCTTGGGACGTAGGTGAAATCTGCACGTTGGTCATCTAAGCGCCTGCTCTGTGAGTGTGCCAGCATGTCCATCAGCTTGTTCATCTCGGGTGGGGGGCTATCTGGAGCTGGTATAAACAAAGAGAGGACCAAGCGGTTACATGTAGGAGTGCAAACAGAAGCATGACCTGAAAAGCATCTCGCAGTTCTCATTGTTTGCCATTTTTTTTAATTATCTAAACTTTGACAGATTCAAACACCCTTACTAAAGTTGAAGCATTTATTTCTTAGTTTCTTTTACCTTTTTAAAAAAAAAATGAAAAAAACATTAGTGTCTAGGGACAACGCCAGAGAAGAAACAAAAAAGTGACATGTGAGATGTGGTCTGTCAATTCAAATGTGAGGTGTCAGCTAAAAAATTATAAAAGTGTCTGTAAGTGCAAAAGGAAACTCATGCCTTTGGGAATTGTGAATAGGGAAACAGCTCCAAGGTTTAAAAAATATTGTACTACAGACTAGAGGAATTTGGTGTTACCACCCAAATTTATATCAGGCCCAAAGCCAGTGGGTTTAAAGGTGAAATATTTGCTGACTCCATTCTGAAATTTCTCTTGTATGCTGAAACCTTCCTTTTATTTTCAACATCCCAACATACTTATTTGGGAAAATTTTCAGAAATTCTGTAAAATTAGAGAAAATGATCATTATGGTATAAATATGAGTATGCTGCATTAATAAAGATTACTTTTTTAGGCTACCCAAGAGAACACTTGATGAAGACATCCTTGATCTGATCCATATACAAACAAAAACTTGAAAAAAATTGGCACTCTTCTTAAAGACTATATTTAAAAAAGGGGGAGACAAGAGAAGTTTCCCAGAGATGCTCATCCTCCTATTAACATATATCTCATGAAAAATAGAGCCCAGGTTCGTAGTGTGTGCTAAACCTCCTACAGGGTGAGAAAAAAGTGCAGGGCTTTTTATTTAAATAACCCTCACCCACAAGGGTTGCCCCTTGGTGGCATGCTTCATCATAGGTTTCCTCCCATTTCACCATGGAACAGGGTGTGCTGCTACCTGCAAAATACACTCTTGATGGTGGTAGAATAGGAGTTGGAGGGGTTTTCTAAGTGAAATTAAAAATACCTGCCTAATAGGAGAGCTATGCTTTATTCCGTCCTCCAGACAGTATGGTTATACTCACACTTTTATTCCTCTTCCCCCTTTTTTAACCATACCGTCTGGAGAACGGAATAAAGCATAGCTCTCCTACCCGGCAGGTATTTTTAATTTCACTTACAAAACTTCTCCAACTCCTATTTTACCACCATCAGTGCTCAGGGTAGTTTGCAGTTAGCAGCAAGCCCCATTCCGTGGGGGAACAGGAAGAACGCTATGATGAAGCATGCCACCAAGGGGCAACCCTGGTGGGTGAGGGCTATATTGAGAAATCCCTGCACTTTTTTCTCACCTTGTAGGAGGTTTAGCGCACACTACAAAGACGAGCTCTCTTTTTCTTGAGACTCTTCTTAAAGATACAAACAATGTTATGGCTGCCACTGCCAATGTCTCATATTTGTTCAAGTTTGGGGGCGCTGTTTAGTAAGTCCTCTTTTGAAACACTGGAGCATATGACGAAACTGGATTATTTGAATAGCTCTTATGATAAATATGTAATTTAAAAACCAACAGCTGTCCTGGAAAGATAAGAACTTGTAAATGATTGGTGGAACTGGTGAACACAAGGGCAATTTATAAACCTCAAAAGGAAATACTGTTCTAGCCGGCATGGGGCAGTTTATAGAGTCTTTAGGAATGGTTGAATAGTGAGCCATGGTGGTGTTCATGGGCATTTAAGAAATGAGTTATTAGCCGGCTCTTAAATTTAAAACAATCATTGGAAAATAGGACACGCCTTTTTGAACTATTGGTTTTGCCAATGTTTTCTGCCCATGCTGTGAAGCACTGGTCAAAGGAACTGCTTTTTGCCAAAGCTTTGCAGCATCAGCCCAAAAAAAGAATAAAAAATAGAGCTACAACATGTAAACCTCCATGCAGCATGACGCTATGGGGAACTAGCGCAATGACATATGCATGAATGCATCACCATAACATATGTGCACATACAACATAATGGAGCCACCATTTCATTTATATCTTATTTACTGGTCCAAAATGGTAGATGCCACTTGGAGCAACACATGAAGATGAAAGAAAGACAACACATGCACTTTTATGGAGTTCTGAAAGAAAAAGAAAAAACTAGTTCCCTGATGATGTGAGCAGTAGACGGATACAAGTCATCCAATCAAATGATTGTAAAGATGCTTTACTCCAGGAGGTGGCCAAATACAAGAACAGGAAGGAAATCCATTGAACTAGAAGCAAGCAAATGAGAGTGATAAGAATGCCAACCATTGGTAACCAGTAGGCTGGCTCTAAGCCCACTGTAAGTTTTTGGCATGGTCCACAAGAGGTCTTTTGATAACAGACACCTGAAAGCTTTCAGTAGGCGAGACCTAAACAGTATTGGAATGGTTGCGCTAGCACTAAGGGAAGCTGTTTAGGAACACCTGTTTATGTGGGTCAAGGGTAATTTATGGTCTTTAGGAGTGGTTGTGCCATTAGGCATAAGGCTATTTACAGACGGTTATGTATGGGTGTGCTACCTGGCATGCCAGCTGATTACAAATGGTTTTGTAATGGTTGCACTAGCAAGCAGGAGAGCTGTTTACAGGCTATTGGAGCAGAGACGTTTTAAGGCATGGGCAAAGTGGGCTCTTTCCCAGGGCCCTAGTTCATCAGGGGCCCCCCTGATACCGCCAGCTCTGTTCTGCAGAGATGCTTGCTCTGATAATCTTGAATAATTCTTAAACAGGTTGTTTTAAATACCGTTTTCCTTTTATTTATTTTTAATGTGGGTGATGTGTGAGAGTCTATTATGGAGATTTTGCAGGGAAATGTTGTGTTAATGTTTCATGCAACATCCTTAACAAAAAAGTTTCTTATAGATAAAACCAGGAACTCACATATGAGAAATAGGAGGGTGTCTCAGAGATTATTTGCAGTAATCTTAGCGAGCTGCAGCTGTGTAAGAATATTAAAAACACACGCCACTTTCTCTGAGTGTTAGATGTAAACGCATTTAGAATTTGGACGAGTGTGTCTGTGCACTGTTAGTGACCTGGCCAAAGAGGGCATGAAAGAGCTCAAATTGGATCATGAATTCAAAGCTGTTTCAGACAGGGGCCCCCAAAATACATTTGGCCCACCACCCCCGAAATCCTTAAAATGTCCCTGTATTGGAGAATAACCTCCTTAGATAGCACAGGGCTGTTTAGGGGCTGTAAAGCAATGGCTGCAGCAGTAGAAACAGGCACTGCTCAGAGACGGTGAAGGGAGGACTGCACTAGTGAGCATGGGGCTGTTTATGGACAGTAAATAATGGGTGCTTTCCTCAAACGTTACAGTCACGCATCCTAATATTCCCACATCCTTCTCTGGTCTAATGTCTCAAGACCTTTCTCTTATTCATGTCTATCTGGCAAAATGTTTCCTGAAAAAATAATTCTCTGAAACATTCAATTATTTCAAACTTTATTTTGCGACAACTAAAGGAGGATGATGTGTCTCTATGGTACGGGCAATTCAATGGGAATATTAACATACAACACTTTAATTCAGTGGTTTAAGTGGAATGAAAAAGGAAAGGGGACTCTTAACGAGGCCAGAGAAGAAATAACTAGGAATCCTTTACAAGGGCCATGGCCTATGTAATTAATGGCATGTTTTATAACATGCAAACTAAAATTCGGTGTACCACCTGACCAGTATTTGGGTGCCTCTCTGTGGGTGTTGTTTTTATCCAGACATATCACACAATTATGAATATACACCTAAAACAAGCCTGCCCCATTAGCTTTGTCAATGCTTACCGGCAGTATTAGATAAGTAACAGCAATGATGCAGTGAATAATTAGAATCGAAAAGTGTTCAGTTCTGACAATATAATGCTGTATATTAAATACTACCAAGGCCTTGTGGAAGGGGTAGGGGTCTCAACCACTCCTGTTCTCCACTTCATTCCTCTGCAGTCTCTCTCTCTCTCTCTCTCTCTGTTAGACACGTATGTCCTTTTTCGCCCCACAGCTTCTGGAATCCTCCAACTGCATATCCCACTCATCATCTCTCTCCTCCTCATCACTATCTTTACACTCAGTTCTGCATATATATTTTTGTGTGAGCTCTCCCTCACCATGCCCATTCCTGTTTCTCTCTCATAAACATGCACACACATGTTGCACGTACACACACACACGTTCTTTCTCCTTCTCTCCCTCTCTTTCCCCCACCCCAGCCCACCCCTCCCTGTTCCCCTCCCCCTCCATCTTCCTCTGTGTGTGTCTCTCTCTCTCTATCCCTCTCCCTCCTTCTCTCTCCCATCCTCTCCTCACCTGTCAACATTTCCTTTGGCGCTGTCAACAGTTCAGCAGCTGTGTCAACCTCCTTCAAACACTTTGATATAAATGACAAATACAATTGGCAAATACTCTGTGTGCTCTGCAGAGAGGGCACTGACTGGATGAGCATTTAGTTTAAAACTACTTTATGATCCACTGACATACACTGGAAGAGACTTGCACTGCCTTCAGCCTCAACTATAGAGCTCTCAAACGTTCCCCATAATCAACACTAACCCACAACCAGAACTCATCCAGCCACCTAGGGGCAGCCCATTACTGCCAGGTCTGACACCAAACAGGATCTGCCCTACTTAAAGCCCTGTTGTAATTTAACCAAATTCTACATTCTGGTGTGGGATTACAGTTTTTGTGTCCAATTTCACAATCTGAGATCAGAATAAATTACAATTGTGAAAACCTTCAAGTGTTACCAGGCAAAATGCCAGGGGAAAACTTTGGCAAGTGCAAGAGTGTGCAGTTGTGCGGGCAGGAAAAAAACTTTTCCTACTAAGAAAACCGTGAGTAATGCACCAACACCGCCTGGGTAATACCATGTCTGTGAGATATTATTTCTGTTGGGCAGTTTTTGAAAACATTTTACTGTCTCTCTCAGAATGAGGAGCCATTTCTTAAAAATTCAGCGGAAACAGGTTAGGGTTGCCACCTTTCTTAGAAAAAATGCCGGCCATTTGTTTAAGTTTTGCTGTTATAAAACGCCCAAAAGCTGGTAGGAGAAAACAAATTCATGAAAAATTATAATTGTAAATTGCATTTATATAGCTCTTACTACCCCTGATGAGGCGTTGAAGCAATTTGTGGCGAGTAGCATGCTACTCTGGAAGCCAAGATTAGAGTTAAAGTTAAATAGTTAGTACATTAGTAATATGGGCTTTCTTTTTTCCTTGTGGATTAGTTGTGGTAAGTTTGTGGTCTTGAATTCTGGTGTGTTTAGTAGTGTTTTGACTCGGGAAAGAATGATAGGAGTGGATTAGAAAGGGGAAGCTGTAAGTTGTTATTGGGAGTAGTGGACATGTGAGCATGCTAGTTGGGTGAATTGGCTGCAAGGACGGGGGAGTTTGAAAAGGATGTATAGGAGTTCAAAGTAGTCAGAACGGATTGGAATGGGTGGGAGAGAGGAGTGATAGGTCAAAGGTTGTAGGAAATAGAATTTGTTTTATTTTTAACAAATAACTGATATTAACATATACATGTACAGAGACATACCCACACATTAAATATGTAGTGATATTCATCTGTATATATAAATATATACACTTGTCACTTGGTAAAGTTCTAGTAGAATGCCCAGATAACTTGTGGATGCGCCTGTTTTATACCAGGATGATCCCACGCTGACTTAAGGATGGGACTGTTACTCCAGGACGATGTCATGAGTAGTACATGTAGAACACTTTTCGAATATGTGAACGTTAATAAATCTTTTTTTTTTTTGCCTGAAGAGTGGATCGATCGTGGCTACAGAAAACACCCAAAACCGTGCTGTAGGTGAACTAGAAAGATGGGTTGGTTGCTTGCCCAAAATATGGGAAAAGTTCAGGCTGCCTGCATGAATAGCCCTGTCCCTGCCTGCTCATCCCATCAGGCTGTCCAAGACTGTATAGACAGGCAAGCAATCTTGCAGAAGTTCACGGATGCACTTTTTCTGAGCATTTGTAATCAAAGAGGATCCTGGAAAGGGGAGTTTCACACTTACCATGCAAGATTCACCCGCCCTTCCTATGAGGACTGCTTTTGTTACTGCTGGGGAGCTTCATGGTTCATTCAAGAGAATCTATGTTTGCCACTCTTCCTACCACAACTTAAAAGCACTAAAGTGTTGTTAAATGTTGCCACAGTCCGGATTCTTTTGTAGCACGCCTACTACACCTCTGTTTGCACTTTGAAACAATTTACATTGGTTTAAGATACTTTTTAACGAATTTCTGTGAGTGTTTGCTGTTTCACGTTTCTATTTCAGAAGAGAATTAAAAACGACTTTCGTGTTTTCTCAATATTTTCACTGGCTGGACATACAAAGATGCAGGGCAGGGCAGGGCAGGCTGGTACATAACCAGCCAGGTGGCAACCCCGAGCAGGTTTTTTGAGTGTATGCAGGTTTTCCTCATCTGCCCATGCCTATAAAATAGTGTCAATCAGCAGACACCGCCACGTCCTGGTTGGGAACTGAAACTGCAAAAGACCCCAATGCCCTCCCCACAGTGCGACCAGAGAGAGTGACTTACAGCGATCCTCGAGGCCTGTGCTGCCGCCTTTATTGTGCACAATCTGGATGTTACAGCGCTGCTCGTCCATCCGCGTGCCCTGGACATGGCTGATGAGGTTGAAGAAGCCCTCCTGCTCCGGGGGGATGTCCTGCCGGCAGAAACCAGAAACACTACAGATCACATAAGCAGTGATACATGGGATGAGAGGAGGGGCACAATGGTGGTCACATTCTAGATTGTTGTACAGTCACGTTAGCATCACACAGCTCTTCATATTCCCCTACTGTACATGGAGTTGGGAACTGAAATCTTAATATAGTTGGGATGGCCGTCCAGAGCATAAGTATATTCTACTATTTTTACAGAGTACATCAGCATTTTCTCTCCCTCCACTCCATTGTCATTGTCTGCTTAACACCTCAAAACTGTTTCACCTAAACCCCTCCCCCCAAAGAATATTCCCTCTTAGTTAGAGCTAGATAGATAGATAGATAGATAGATAGATAGTTAGATAGATAGATAGATGGCTACCCCAGCAAAAACAATTGTACAAATGGAGTCAGTAGACATTGAGTAAACAGTCAGCAGCTACTGATTTCACAATATTTGCCAAAAACAATTCGAGACCAAGTCCCACATCATGTTTGCATGACCACACCACCCCACAAAAGCAATTGCAACCAATCGAGAAATCAAAATGTGCTAACATAGGTAACCTGACTACAACTTTATGTAGACTCAACCACCAGCAAATGTTAAAGGCACACAAAAACCACACCTTAGACAGCAACATAAAGAAAACACAACAAGAAGAAAAACTTGGAACAGAAAGTTTCAATATCCTGAGCAAAGCTTAAAAAAGAAAGATAAAATATGCTTCAAATACAGACAGAAAGAAGAGCATTTATTCAATGGGAACATGACCTGCAGTTATAAACACCTGCAAACTAGATCTCATGGTGGAGTGTCTCTGAGGACATTCACCTGCAACAGCTACAAAAGCAGAAACAATTCATCAACCCCACACTGGTTGTTTGGAAGAAGTTTGACATCATGGACAATTCTGACACAGAGAGCCTGAAAAAACGACCTCAACCTCATGGAAATGCAGCTGTGCCAGCCATACACTTTTATGAAAAACCCCATGAGGAAAAAGAGGAAAAGGGGGTACTGTAAAGGCCAAAGCTCCTGGTCTAAACCAACTTGGAATGCATTCACTGATTCAGACCCAACAAAGACATTATCAATGTTCTTCTACAGCTAATCAAGACCTACCTCAAACTCAGGGAAAAAAAATCAGAATATCGAGGTGGAAAATATCAACTTCCACAAGTTTTGTGTAGGTGATATAAAAATCTTGATATTGTTGTAGTACACTGAAAAAAAGCCTCACACGATGACCATGGCGACGTAGTTGCTATGAATGCTAAGCTAATTAATTTTGGTGCCTACAGTGAGTAGCCAAAGATACGATTTGCATCTGCAAACCAACTGTCTGAAAGGCAGCATGGCAAGTCACCAATACACACAAGCCCCATTTCACTGGATTCCAAGTCACCATAGCTTTGGAGAATGTCAGCTGTAACAATTGTGAGGACCACAAGGGTGCCTTCAGCTACTTCAACCACAAAGGACAGAAAGACTGTAACTTTCAGTTGGTATGTGATTCCAACATGGCGCGAAACGAGGACTGGAGGGCTGGCTGAGAAATTCCTAAGTCATAAATGTTCCCCGCAATTTGAAACATTCCTCAATGGAATTAGCCCCGAAGAGGCCAAGTCTTTGTACATCTGTTTTTGAATTGGCACACTGCCATTTAGGTCTTTTACATCGAAGTGGGAACAGGCGGATACCAAATCAGATGGTTATCCATTTTGTGCCAACACCGTGGAAACTGAGGTACACTTCTTATTAATATGTCAAAAATATCAAATCCAAGATGACAGTTCTACCTAAGATCCTTTATCTTTTTCAAGGCCTTCCCATCACACTAGAAAGGGACTTCTTCACAACCATACGTACACTTATCACCTGTTATCTATGGCAAAATCGTAGAGCCCCATTACCACATTGCCTTCTTAGAATGCCAAGGGCGGTGGGGAGGTTAGCACTTCCCGACTTTCATCTTTATCATAAAGCCGCCTAATTAAGAGTAATTGCAGATTGGTCCCTAAGAGAGTCAGATTAGCACTGACTACACATGGGCAGAGCCATTGTTGGGAGAGTTATTTGGGATGTCTATGGAAGTCTAAAGCAGAAAGACCACCCAATGCTTACATGAGCACACCCACGAAGACGACCCTTAAGATCTGAGATGAGGTGAACAGGTACGCGGAAAGGACTCACCGTATACACCCATTCATTTTAACCCAGCTTTGCCACAAGCGTTGGACCTTGGCCCTTTTGATGCGTGGAGGGAGGGGGATGTCTGAAATTATTAGATCTCTTCCACAACTGGGATATATTAACCTTCAAAAATTGCATATGTGGTTTTCACTTAACAGATTCTGAGCGCTATCGATACATCCTGTTAAAACATTAGGCACTACAGCCGTAAGTTAGGGCAGCGACCACAAGAGACCTTACTCCCATTGAACAATTTGCTAAATGGATCGAGAGCACTAGGGGAACCATCTCCTTTCTTTACTCCGTATTACTAGATACGCTCCACAACCCACAACCTCAACATAAGATGTTTTGGAACAGATATTAGAGACAGATATTTCAGAAACAAAATGGAAATATTTGTGGAGGGACATCGCAAAATGTAACCACTCACTAAGCATGAGAGAAGCCCACTATAAGATAATGTATGACTGGTATTTATACGCCACAAAATGAAAAAAGATGTTCCCCAATACGTCGGAGCAATATTGGAGAGGTTGTGGACTTTTGGGAGACTTCCGCCACATATGGTGGAACTTTCCAATTATTTGCCCTTTCTAGACAGAGATTTTAGCCCATATTAAAGACATCTCAGGCTACCCGACCCAAGACACTCCAAGTTTTGCACTATTAGGCCTGAGAGACGACACACTGCAACATCAAACTAAAGGAGATAAAACGATTATGTGGTTATGTCTAGGGGCGCTAAAATAGCAATCGCTGCAGCCTGGAGGAAAAGGGAAGCTCCGGCACTGACCGAATGGCACTCTCATCTGTGGCAAGCCCTTACCATCGAGAGAATGGCCGACATCTTCTGAGATGATTTAGAGCATTTGAATTCATGTGGGGTCCTCTGGTGTCATATCTCTCCACTGGGCTTCCGTTGGTGACTTGCCCAACTAGAACTAGGGCGCTTCATCTCTGTCAGTTTTAGATCGCTTGAAGTGTCTCCTTACCTTTGAAAATACCCACACCATAGCCTCGCACCTCCCGGAAAAGCTCCCCGTAGGCCATGCAACACATACATAGTTGAAGTTTATATATCACCATTCACTATTTTATTATTTTTCCTTTTATTAACTCCTATGAGATTGGGGGACTTGGGGGGGGGGGAGGGGGGGGTCTTGTTCCTTGTTGGGGAAATTTTACAATGTGCCATGGCATCTGAGAGGTGTTTGCGACTTGGTATTGCATTTGCGTTGTGTGATCTGTTTCAGCAGCTGACTGATACTGTGCTTGTAATTTGGCCAATACACAACATGATGACGGAGTTTAAGCTACCTCTCTAACTGTTTGTGTGATAATATGTAACAAAATGTCAATAAAAACAGTTTTGACAAAAGTATAAAATCCCGAGATCAAAGTGGATTCTCCCGTTATGCAGAAATCTAGGTGTCAAACAACAATGTGTAGTGGCTTTACGCCTACTAAAAACTGTTACAGCTGAATCGACTGTATTTGCTCTCACAAGATATTTAAAATGGGCATGGTCATCGCGAGCAGCTGAAGTGAAGGCTCACTCTTGAGATGTTAGAGTTGTTTGTATAATTTATTTCTGTCAAATTGTTTCCCATTTGATTAGGTGGGCATTGAATAAGAATCTCCCTTGCTCAGACAGATAAATGTCTTAATTGATCGAGGTAAGATGAGGCATAAAAATATCCCCGTTTAGGAAATGATCCCCTTACCTGGGTATTGTGTACAACCGAAATTGGAATTTGTTCTGCAAAAGTATATTCTGTATTTTGATTAGAAACTTGGGTAACTCTGATCTATGGACTTTGCTAAGCATCTTGCACTTTAGCTTAGTTTGTTTTATTACTTACTCCAGAGGATGTGTAGCCTTGTTGCTAGTAATTCTGTAAACGTTTTTCTTGTTTCATGCCCTGCGACTGGGGTAATCTTGAAATGGCTAACTCCTGCAAAATGCACTTCATTATTGTTTGTCCTTTTAATTGGGGACTTTGTGATAATGTACTGTAGATCTGTTTGGCTTTGTTAAGGGAGTGTGTTCTATAATATTACCCCATATGCTGTCAAATATTAGATTCCGACCCTTGCTTTTATTGATTTCATTATTATTTGTTTTTTAAGTTCTGATTTTATTATATGCTGACTTTATTTTCTTCCTGTTTTTATATCAGCTAGAGATATTGCATTGTTTATCTCCTTAAAAATGTGTTTCACAACTTTTTTCCTTTAACTTTCATGATTTATGATTATTGATGTTGCTATAATGTACTTTTTATGGTTGATTACGACAGAAATTAGTAAATTGATTGATTCCGACATTCATTCAATTGCAAATACCATACACCTGCTGAATTCATGACATGAGGTAGCCACCTTGGACAACAGTCAAGATTCTGCAAGAATCCAAATGCACAGATACTTCACTTCTGTCCTCTATTGTATTGAAGTGTAACGTTTATATAGAGCTTACTACCCATATCTGGGGTTTAGAAGTGCTTACCTACATGGGTAGCATGCTGCACCCTGTACAGTGTGTGGTTGGAAGTGGTTTGTCTTTGTTTTGATACTAAGTGGGAAGTGTTTCCATGTTGTGCATGAGGACCACCAAGGTGCGGTTATCGTGTTATGGGACACAGCACATAGCATTATGATGGATGAAGAAGTGTGAGAGAGAGGTGCAGAGTTTATAGCTTTCAGCAAGATGGCAGCTTTGAACAACTCTGCAGGTCCTTTTAGGGCATTCCTTATGATCATAATCCACTTAGCTGGTTACTGTACTGGGTTGTCCATTCTAAGATATTTTGCTCAAAATGTATGAATGTGGGCAGTTATATGTTGGAGGTAGAAGTGGTGGAGAGATCTGCTGGGATGGATTTTGTTAATATCATCTCATTATGATTGTCATTGTGAGCAGTGATAGTTTGCATCATTTTAGGTCCTGCAGTGATGGACTACATTAAAGTTCTCAATTAGCCAGTGGCAGATCTCTTCATCTATTCTATGTCTGCTCCTTTGGTAAAGGGCTGTTTATTACTGTGGACTGGTGGGCATGACCCAAATCAGTTTTGTATTGTGTGAATGTAAAAGTGTCAAGCAGTGTAAGGGAATTATTATGTAGCCTCTGTGAACTACAAATGACTGCTGGATGTTACTGTATTAGTGTGGGCCACGGCGTCTATAGAATGTATTGTATTGTAATTGCATTTATATATTGGTTAGTTACTGCCTGTGACAAGCTGTTAAAGCACTTTTCGCTGGGCAGCATGCAGCTCTGGAACCCAAGGTAAGTGGTGTTTTTTTCCTAGTAGTTATAGTTGGTTATTGGGATTAGTCCAGTGCTCTTATGAAAACTATTCCATGGGAGTGACCCCTAATGGGAGTGGGTATGTGAATTCATGCAAATGGTTGGCAGTATTAATAGATGAGCTACAAGAGAGTAGGGATTACTAGGTTGCAGGGTATGAATTTTAAAGGAGAGGTTCTGATCTTTGAAATTAGGTGTGTACAATTTGCAGAAATTCAATAATAAGGATTAATGTAAACATGCATGTGACTCAAAGTAGACTGTACTCAGAGAGGGGAGGTATGCAGATGATGAAAGAAAGGGGATCTTCATTTGAAACAAAAGGAAAGGCAACAATTGGAAGTTCTAAGTCGAGATCAGTTTTCATAGGAATATTTTGAGATTGCATGGAATATGAAGATGCAAAGCTGTAGAAAGAAACAACATTATTTGCATGTGAGCTAGTTCTATATTAGGTACATTTGATAGGCATTAGAATCAGGAAAACAGTCTATCCCCTGAAAGGCTACTGCTACACCCCTGCTTTAGCAAGGACAGCTGATCTGCTCAGGGGTTGGAAGTGTTAGGTAATGGCTTGTCGCATAAATAGGAAATATCAAGAACTTAAGGCTGTGCTCAAACAAAGTAATAACCTTGTGATCATATTAACATGAGATTATATACAGGGTGAAGAATGCCCAGCTTTATCATGCATATCCCAGTAATCATGAAGGCTAAGGACTCCCAGTGCCTGAATACTGGAAGGAAGCAAGTAGGCAATTTCCCCACCGAAGTCCAGAAAAAAAGTCCTATACCCTAGGATAAGAATTAATGTACCACCTCTATCAATCCAAACAGAGCCTGAGTAGAGGGGCAGTAGTAGCCATCACAAAGAGAGGTGCACTTTAGATGTTCCTTTGACATCAGATACTACCTCTAATTTCTCTTAGCTGAAGACATGGAGAACTCTTGTTGGGCTTGCATAATGCTTTAGTTCACTCTGCAAAAATACACAAGACCAGGCAGAAAACAGGCACGAACAAGAGGGCAGAGGTCTGCAAAGTCAAGCGGAGGGCTAGAAGATTGCTTATCGTACTGGAACCTATTCATAGTTTAGCATGCTAAATTGCTTAGCAGGAAAGCAGGCAAGTAAATTCTGAATGCATGTTTGGTTGGTGGAAGAATGGCTAGAGAAGAGCTAGTGCATAGATGTGCTGGACTTCAACTGAAGAAAGAGGTAACCTGACTCTGCCACTTTTTGTCTCCACTGTGCAATGATACAGTAAACAGCAGAAAACAAAAAGTACCATTGATAAATTGCACAGATTATCATAAATGATGTCCAAGATTGTGCATTAGAAAACTATCGGAAAATGTCCTAATGCATGCGTGGCATAAGTTGGAAAAAGATGTGCAGAGTTATAGCAAAAGGATGGTTGCACATTGTGATAGTGCTATAAATATCTAAATTTGTTCAGACAAATACAAGGTTCCTATGTTCATTTTCTTGTCTCTCGTCTATGGTATTATAAAAGTACTGTGGACATGTTTGAGTCTGTTCTTGTTATTTTTGTTGTTGCCTAACTGGGAAAGAGGTGAGCTGTTGACTCCTTCTGAAGTAATTGTGAGGTGATTCAGTGCATGTGAGGGTTGTTGATTAGCACTTCCTGTTTCCTGATGAACACGCTTTCACTGTAGTAAATTTGACTTTTAAATAATCATGTTTTGCATATAATTATGCATTGTCACCTTTTGGAAGTGACCTTCTGGTATTCATACTTGGATTGTTGCATAAATGCTGGTGCAATAAATGCACTTTCAGCACAATTACACATTGTCTGTGAAGGTCTAAATGAAGTGCTTGTGAACAAGTGTTTTCACTTTTTTTGCTTGAGTACAAGGTGTTAATAGCTAGCCTCACGCTCTGGGTTGCAGATTATTTTGTAATTTGCACAATTAAATGATTCACAGAAAACAGGTTAGCTCGTGTTGAGCACCATATATAAACTAACCCAGTGCTGTTTCAGGTGAACACTTTTTCAGCTGAAGATACACCTGAGACCTGCATCATTTATCTTGCTCAAACAAAAAAGGGGACATATACCATCTACACTAGAAATACTAGCATGGGATCCAGCTGTTGTTTATCGCAAAAGCCTCACCAACACGCCCTGCACGATTTCAATGGCAAGATCATTGTGGAGTTGAGAATACACAGATGAGGTTAGCAACCTTTGTCAGATGTCATGACACTGTTTAGGATTTCCTTAATTCATCTGCAACACCACAGAGTGCCCGGCCCAAATTCACCTCATGCAACTCACCTTTGGGCCACATAAGAAGTTCCAGAAATCCACAAGATAAGAGGACATACTAACAACATATCCATCAAAAGTGGTTACTACCTCTATAGTCTCAACTGCAGCACTGGTTTTGCAACTACAACATGAGTTGGCAGAACCACTGCAAGCTGAGGTATACATAAGGGTAAAGACAAACCCACACCTGAACAAAAGTATCCACACCTAGGGTATTCAAATATTTCCACCTACTTAAAGGCCAAGGTTGGAAGTATTGAACCTTGAAGCATACAGATGCACTGCAAAATTAGTCCAGATCACCAGAATTTTGACAAACACTCCACCATCCAAAATATAAATGCTGGAATTACTCTATTGCCTTAAATACCCAACAATAAATTATATTACAATCGTTTTGTACAGTGTTTATCACCCCTTACGAGGAGTTGAAGCATTTTAACATGGGTAGCACCCTACTTCGTAATCCAAAGTTAGTGGTAAACCAAATGGTGATTAGTTATTGTTATATATTGTTGGTTACTGGGTTAGTCGTGTTCTGAAGAAACTGTTTGAAGCATTTCCTCCTGTTTCTAGTGGTGGATTAATTTAACAGGAGTGAGGTGTGACTATTAAAGTGCGTTCAGGCAAGTGGGGAAATGGGATAGGTAGATAGGATAGGGGAGGTTAGCAATTGTGAGATTGCAAGGAGAGGTTACATAGGAGAATTTGTGATTTATGGGAATAGGATGAGTAGATAGGCTAGAAAAGGTTCGATATATGCAAGAATGGTTACTCAGATGGTGTTGATACAGTCTGTCAGTTTTTTACATAGACATTGAACATTATTGAGATTATGTACTTGTTTTTAATATGAGGTACTGAGTTACGCTGTATGTCTGTGTAATGGCTCCTTTAGATTTGTCAGGTAAGATTTAGAGGAGTGTACAATCTCTATGATTTGCATTGATTGTTCCATTATGTGTTTGTTTGAGGCTGAGCCATGGGTGGTATGTTTCTAGAGAGACGTGGTTCTCCCTGATATTAGTAGAAGTTGGTTATAAAAAGGACTTTGATGATTAAGCGCTTCTTGATCTCAGGGAGTACTGGAGGGTATCCGCCAGTAGACAGAAATTGTGCTCATGTTGGGCTTATGTGGATTCTTGCTGGACCGTGTTGGGAATAACCAGGTTTTAACCATCCTTCTGAACTCTAAGGGCCATATTATCAAGAACGGGCGATCACATATTGCCGCTTTAGTGGCAGGAAACTGCTGCTAAAGCGGCGATAAGGGGCTTGATAATATGCCCTATAGAATTCCAATAGAAGCCCAGGTTTGATGTCCTTCACACCAGAACCTGGGCTTCTATTGGAATTCTATAGGGCATATTATCAAGCCCCTTATCGTCGCTAAAGCGGCGATAATGTTATCGCCGCTAAAGCGGCGATAATGTTATCGCCCGTTCTTGATAATATTTCTCAGTGCTATGATGTTTTCAGGTGCGGCGTTCCATAGTTTTGTAACGTGAACAGAGAAAGTGGTCCCCCCAATGGTTATTTTGTGATTGTTGCATGAATCAAATATGGTCCTTTACCGTTTTTAGCTCTATTTGTGATACGCAGTGGTTTGATAGAGAATCTTCTTGCACCTGGTAGGCAGTATAGAGCCTTCAGGGCCGGAGAGAAGTGGTTTCTTATATTTACATTTAGAAGTTGTCATGCTGCTGAGTTTTGGATTCTTTGTAGCTTTCAGATAATTGAGAGTGGTATATCGCCATACAGTTCGTTAGCATAATCAAGTTTGGAGAGGATGAGCGAGGTAGTTGATTGCACCTTTTGAGGAAATCAAAGATATGGAACGATGTGTCTAAATGTTTTATGTAAAAAGCTGACTGAGACAGCCTGTCTACTCAAGTATTCACGGAAATTGTTGAGTCAACTATGATTCTAACATTTTCCATGTCTATAGCTATTTTGGTGAGGGTCCCAGTTCATCTAGCCAGAAAGACAGGTCATTATTTTTCCATTCACCACAGGTAAGTATTTCAGCTTTTGAGGTGATTCCACAGTTTTGATATTCCTATCTCATTTGGGTTTTCGAGTTTGAGAATTATCTGTGTATCTGCATAAGTTTAGAAGATGAGTTTGAAGCGTTTGATAAGGTTTAGAAGGGACTTTATGTGTAAGTTAAAAAGTAGAGGTGAGATAATAGATCCTTGTGGAACACCTGTTTTTATAAAATAAGGATTCGAAGAGATAGGGGTTGTGTGAATCTGGTAGGAACTGTTATTAAGGTAGGAGGAAATCCATTTTAGAGTGATGCGATCAATACCAACATCTTTTAGTACAAGAAGTGATGTGTCCTGACAAACTGTGTCAAAAGCTGCTTAGAAGCCCACAGCTAGTAATGCAGCTATACCATTTTTGTCTACTATGTTTTTTAGGTCATCCCAAATTACATCTGAGGCAGATTCGGTCCCTGTTCCTGGCAGAATGCTGTTTGCCAGTCTGGAAGTATTTTGTTTTCTTCTATGAATTTTGAAATCTAGTCAAAGGCTGCTCTCTCCATAGGTTTGCTAAGGAAAGGTACATTGGAGATTACTTAGCTGTTGGAGTCTTGAGGGTTCAAGTTGTTCATCTATAGGGGGTTTATGTATGCCTTCTTCTTTAATACTTTAGGAAGGTTCCTGTTTTTAGGAGTTATTGATAATATGTCTTACTGGGATAGATGCAGATGTTGGCAGAAGAATCTTTTTTTAGATTTGTGAAGGGCTTTGCTAGTTTATTTCAGAAGTCTTGTGAAAGTGGGGTGGCGATTTGATAGCTCTCTGGATTTTACGTAGTTCCTTGTCTGGGGAAATGGCACTGACGATCTTGCTTAAGCAGTGGATTTCTTTTTGGCCTTTTTTATGCATGATTTGTGCATTCTGTTTTGTTTGTGTAGTGTGTGTTTGGGTGTTTTGGCAAAATATTAAGTTTTTAATATCATGATACATAAATATCTTGTTAAACATATCGTTAGTACTGGAATATCGTGTCACAGAGTTCTCATTATATATAATATTGATTTAGAAAATATTGTTTTATTTAATATTGCTAAGTTGTAAACATAGTTGTAAAAATATTGTTTTTGTTTAATGTAATATATATTAGTTAAAATATTATTTTAAGTGTTAGTATTGTTAGTATAAGTGTTATTAATATATTACTTTTGTACTATAGTTTGTAATTTAAAATGTTTAATTGACTATTTTTAATTAATTTCGAAATTTACAATGTAGCAGCAGGTTGTTGGGTTTGTCGGGGAATAGAGTGGGAAGTAATTTAAATTATAATTAATTACATTTTATTGTTAATTAATTTTGCATTGTGAATTAAATATTTAATTGATTAGTAAATATCTAAATTGTTTACTTCATTCATAGATATTTTATGTATTTAAGTTACATTTTTTATTTTGAAATCTACATGTAATTTTTTAATTGTAATTAATATTTTTATTGTAGTAGCTGGTTATTGGTTTTTGTTGGGGAATTAGGTGGGAAGTTTTAAAAAATACTAATAACTTCATATTAATGTGAATTCGTTTTTAATTATCAATAATTTTTTGATTATTCATTATTGAAATAGTTTTATTTTTTAATTGTATTCATTTTTTATTTTTTAAATTTTGCAGTATATTTAAATGTTTTTATTGTTGTTGGTAATTTATATTTTAGTAAAAGGTTTTTGGTTTTGGAAGGGGTAGAGCTGGAAGTTAATTTAAGTACACATTTTTAATGCTAATATATTTTTAATTATTCATTAATTATGTAATTCATAATTCATCATGTAAACTGTTATATTTGTTAATTGTTCTATTAATGTTTTTTACATTTTTATAGTATATTTAAATTTTTGTTAGTGAAGTATATTTTAGTAGTGGCTTGTTGGTTTTTGAGGACAATAGGGTGGAATGATATTGAAATCATAGTATTTTTTTAATTCATTGTTAATGATATTTATGTAATCAATTGATCGTTATTTATCTTTATCTATATTTTTTAATGGTGGAAATATTACATACATCATTTGTTTTATTTAATAATTTAGTGTTGTGTTTTTAAAAATACTTGTAATTATTTTAATTTTCAATTTCTTGTTTTGTTAGAGTAATATTTATGAATAAATGTTGTAGTATTTATAATGTAAGCAATGTTTTTGTTGTTTCCTTTACTTAGTGGTACAGAAGTTAATTGTATTAAAATATATTTTAATTTGTTTAAAATTTTATTAGGTAGTGTTTAAATTGTTATTATAGTACTATATGATATGCATTTTTTATTTGTAATATGATTTGATGTTTTATTTATTTCAGGTATTTACATGTTTTGTACAAAATCAATAGTAAGTGGAGTGTAATTTGTAGTCCCTCAAAGTCCTACATTTTCTGTGCTGCTGCTTGGACTGGAGTATCAATAGTAAATGAAACCCTACTGGAGCTCCAACAATTTCCCTACTGTTGCGTAGACTAGAGTGGGAATAGTAAATCTAACCTCTCCCGGGTCCTGCACTTTCCACACTGTTGTTTAGACTGCAGTGAAAATAGTAAATCGAACCCCTTCTGAGTCCGACATTTTCCCTACTGTTGGGTAGATTGGAGTCGGAATAGAAAATCTAATCCCTCTAGAATCCAGCACTTTCTCTACTGTTGCATAGATTGGAGTGATGATGCTAAATCTAACCCCTATGGAGGCCAACACTTTCCCTAGTGTTGCTTAAACTAGAGTGATAATAGTATCTCTAGCCCCTCTGCAGTCCAACACTTTCCCTCCTGCTGCTTGGATTGGAGTTGGAATAGTGAATCTAACCCCTCTGGAGTCTTATACTTCCCTACTGTTTTTATACTGGAGTGGGAATACTAACGGCCTCATTATGAAGAGGCTCGGAAAGCCTCCAAACCCATTTCGGGGTTTCAAAACCGACTGGCTTCCGACGGGCTCAAGGAGCCTGTCTGCCAGTCGGAACCGGCACGTAATCCCTATGGACGGCGTTTTACGCCGTCTGGGTTGCGATGTCGGGGTCCGGCAGGGTTTCCATGCCG
This sequence comes from Calotriton arnoldi, assembly GCA_963921515.1. NCBI lineage: Eukaryota > Metazoa > Chordata > Amphibia > Caudata > Salamandridae > Calotriton > Calotriton arnoldi. The sequence goes on from CAWUFW010001378.1 coordinate 1,582,959, forward strand.
GGCTTTCCGACATGGAAACCCTGTCGGAACACGACTTTGGGGTCCCCTAGCAGGGCCCCCTTCAGCTAGCGGCTTCAGGTTGGCGGCCGAGGGGGTACCTATGGTGCCCCCTGTTCATCCCTGCACCATATGGTGCCTGCCACGCGGTGCAGGGATAAACACAATCTCCCTTTTCTGTATGTGAGCTTGTGCTGCGGCGGTTCCCGACCACAGCACAAGCTCCCATACAGCAAAAAAAGGAGCTTGTGCCATGCACCATGCATCAAAATTCAGCGGTCGGGACTACCGACCGGAGGTCAATCGGATCCGTACCTGCAACGGTGTCGGGTGGACTTGCGTCCACCCGACATCGAAATAAGGCCCTAAATATAACCCATCCAAAGTTCAACTGTTTTATAGGATGTAGTGGCAATAGTGAAATAATCCTTTATAAGTTAAATTTTGTATGTAATGTTTGTTAACCTGCTTTTACAGCATTTTGTATTGCTATGTAATATTGTTTATAATTTTCTAGTTATTTCTCATTTTTAGGGCTTACATTATTTTTAAAAAAAGTTCTATGTTTATTAGTTTATTATTAATCAAGTGTTATATTTTGTTATATATGTTGTTATTAAAACCGGTTGATAATATCTTTAAAGTGTTTTACATATATATATATGTATATGTCAAGAAACGCTCATAGGTGCATGCAGGCACCACGACGAGAAACGGACACTCCAATAGGCTGATTCTGCTTGTAAAAATATTGTATTTATTTGTTAAAGTTTTTGACGGTGCAAAGCGGTCATTACGCGTTTCGGCCAACGCAGTGGCCTTGATCACATGAGCGCATGACGGGTGAGTGAAACAACTTTATTTGATACCAGTGTACCACGTGATGGGTTGTCAGCTGACACTATGAACATAGTAAAAATACTCTGTATATAAATGGTCATAAACAACAAATGCAGTTTAAATTGATATTCATTTGCACCAACAATTATATTTCTTGAACAACCAAAAAGCCAGGTAAACTACGAACAGATGTATCTTCAAGTATTAATCCAAATATTGTGTTCTCAAGTATTATTTTCAGTTATTTATGTAGTTGTTGTTATTGCATAATTGGTTCAGGGAATCTGCTATATTTATCATGACCTGTAATATGGGGTCATGATTATTAAGTCTGCAATCAGCCAGTCTTTAGGACTTTTTAAATATTAAATACACAAATGCAATAATAAATAAAATAAAAGTCAAATATATAAAGATGTTGCCACTGAATCTAAAAACAAATACTATATAAAAATTCTAATACTACCTGGTACGTATAAAAATATGTGCAAATATGCCAAGTACAAAAACTTCTAATAGTCAGTGACAAGAAAAGGAACTCAAAGTTTCCCATATCCACTAAATGCATGAATGATAATACATATGGCCATACATACGTGTAAACTGCTGACAATCATAATAACAAAGTGCAAAGTGCAAAAGGAGTGCAAAGATACTTCTGGTGAAAAATCGACGTTAATACTAGAAATTTAAAATTTAAGAATACAATGAGAAAGACAGCATATATAATACTAAATGTACAAAAAATCCTTATATATCTTCATTCTGCAACAATCGTATACGCTATGGAATCTACTGCACTCTGGGGAGCCCCCCAGAAGCATAGACCCATGATGTTATATATCATGATGTCAGAACATCAAATCAAAGGGTAGAAGTTGCTATTTAAATCATTGCTTACCACCCAATGATTCATATTAACACACCCAAAATGATGATTGAAAGTCATAAAAATGATGATCATAAAATTGAAATGAATAGAATAGAGTACAAAGTCCAAACTGCTAGGGTTAAAACTGCTAAATTGTTGGCCATACAGCTAAGTAACTACAGATAGTAATGCAAATCCTCACAAATGTTCAGACCTCGGGGAGATTTTGTGTCGAGTTCAATAATATATTGAGTTTCCAACTGTCTGAGCCTCTTCTCCCGATTCCCTCCTCTTTTGTTGATGGGCACACTGTCAATAACAAAATACTGGAGCACGTTAAGATTATTGTTGTGCTCCAGTTTGATGTGTCTCGCTACAGGATATGTAGGATCCGAATTAACAGTTGCCCGGAGGTGTTGCAATATGCGTGTGAAAACTTGCAATTTGGTGCTTCCGACATAACGTAACCCACAGATACATTTTAAAACATAAACAGCGAACTCTGTGCGGCATGTGAAATGTCCATTAAGCTTGATAGGACTATCCGAAAAAGCAGTGGAGTAAGAAGTAGTATTCACCCCGAACTTGCAAGCACGACAAGTACTGCACTTAAAAAGCCTTTTTTCGGGGTGAGCCAACTGCCTTTAGTATCTAGCTCAGGGCTAGTTTTAACTAAATCATTGCGCATAGAGTAAGCTTTACGGTATGTATAATTAGGTTTGCTAGGGAGTATCTGTTGAAGTGTGACATCGGTAAGCACTATAGGCCATTGGGAATTAATGATGCCTTTGATGGCATTGGCCTGTTTACTATAAGTCGAGATGAACCTACACGGTACATCACTAGACTTGTCATAATCTACTACATCATCAAACCCTGCATATGGAGACATAGCTGTATTGTTAAGCTGAATGACAGGTTTCAAAAGCTCTTTTCTATCTTTGCCATTGGCTTTTCTTATGGCTATGTCCAATTTAGTGGAATCATAGCCTCTCTCCATTAACCTTTCTTTGGCGGCCTGCTGTGCTGTCACTAGAGTAGTATTAGAACTGCACGCCCTACGGATGCGTAAAAATTCACCGTATGGAAGACTGGAAATAGTGTGCTGGGGGTGGAAACTTGAGGCATGCAATAATGTGTTGCCTGCTGTCAGTTTTCTAAATAAACACGTTTCAATAACACCCTTTTCAATATACACTGTGATATCCAAAAAATTGATAGTTGTAGAATCAATATGCGCCGTAAAGTTAAGGTTATAAACATTCCTATTGATGATGTCAACAAAATTACAGGCTGTATATATGTGTGTGTGTCTATATATATATATACACATATATATATATATATGGTTGATGATTAATTCTTTATAAGCTTATTTTAATATTATTATTTTTATTTTTGGGGTTTTATTCATTCCTAAAAATATTAAACTAACTATTTTTACTATTTTGAATTTAATGTATTTAAAATAAATTATTAACTTTTTAAAATTTTTATATATAAAAACAAAATGCATAAATAAGTATTATATATGTAAATATGTATATAAACTATGTAGTGTACATTGTATTATGTTTAAATATATTTTTTTATAAATATTACTTTACATTTTAAATATCTTTAAAAAATGTGATATTGTTAACTTGTTTTGGACGATATTCCCTTCCACTATGTTTTCATCACAATATTTTTGTCATTCCTATTATAAGTTGAGGAATACGACATTAATGTAATCAATATTTTGACAATATTTATGGGCCTTGATATTTTTCAACAAGATATTTTGTCATGGAACTACATTTTGACATGAGGGTTCTTTAACCTGAGCTATCTGCATTGTGGTGTTGAGATTCGTCCTTTTATCTTTTCTCAGCTCTTCTTTCTTACAAATGGCATGCTTCTTTTGGGAATAATATGAGGACATACCTTTATAGAGTTTTTTCATTCAGTTTATTTGTTTCCAGTTCAGTAATGTTATACGTGATTCCAACTCCTGCATGTTTAGTTTGTTCAGTTGTCTGTAGGCTGTAATGGGGTACTGAGATTTAGTTGCCATTCTATTTAGGATCTTGAAATAGAAATTGATGATGTGAAGATTGACCCATATGACAGGTGAATTTTTTTTTAATAGTATTTAGTTCTGGGCGGGAGAAAATGACATCAAATATACAACCTGCTTCATGGGTGGGTCCAGAGATTAAATCCTGATTTAGTGTTTGGTTGACCAGTTACACTGTCACAAACATGAAGGATATCCTGCCCGCCTTATTACAAGTGCATTATATTCTATGACACTTATAATAGGGTGGGTGGGATATCCGTCATGCATGTGGCAGAGTAACCGGTTCACCAAACTCTAATTCAGGGTCTTAGTCCTGATATAAAAACATTTAGTTGAGACACATTTGGTTTATCCAACCAGATGTATAGATATAGTGGGCAGTTTTGTTTGATAGATCTGATATTGTGTCCAAGAAAGCATCAGTAAAAGCTCCGTTGTTGGGTTGACGTCTGTATAGCAAGATGACGTGGAAGGTGAAAGCGGGGCTGCGTTGGCATCTAGCAGGAAAGGCTGTATAGTAACTTTTTCTGACTAATTGCTATGGTCTCCTTAAATACAATGGCTAGTGTGCCTCCATTTATTTCCTTCTCAGTTGTGTGTAATGGGTTGATATCCAGGAGGGATAGCTTCATTCAGTACTGGGGCCATGTCTTTTCCCAACCAGGTTTCTGTGTCAGTCGGCAGATCGAAGAAGCTATAGCTATTTTTGTCCATTTAACTAGAATTCATAAGCAATTTAGTAGTTTTCTTTTGTGAAAGGAAGGGTATGTATCTGAATTATCACTGGTCTCCTCCATTGAGCTATTTGTGGATATTTTGTTGTTATTGACTATGTTTTGTTCATTTGATGGATTGAGGCATTCCTTGCCTTTGCTCTTCTAAATAAGTAGGTTTATTAGAGATTTGATGGGGTTTGTTTAGGAAGGAGAGTATGTGCAAGATTGTGTTTGTGAAATTACTGTTGGTGTAGGATTGTGTTTTCGTGATATATTAAAACAGAGTTGGAGTCTATTGTAATGTAGTATGGGTGATGGAATGTTTATGTGATTGGTTGTGTTTGTCTTTCTAGTTTGTTTCTGGAAAGTGAAAAGTGTATGAGTAAAGAGTGGTGGGGCGGTGTGTGGGGAGTCTGGTTTTGGTGCTCTAAATTTAGTGTTTGATGATGGTCATAGACAGGTGGGTGAGGGTAGTGTTGAGGTGTGCTGAGCGATTAAGCTGTTATATGAAGAAGGAGATTATGAGGATACCGTTTTTGAAAGGTGATTGGTGGGAAACTTGGTGACTTTTTTTGCTGGTGGGGCCCAAAACATGTTTCAGCTCTAGGTCAACTCTTTTTTATTACATTTTTTGTCTTTTGTCACTTTAGCAAGCTTTTAAAAGCAGACTCTAATAAATAACAGTTATTTTGGATTGAAATAAACCTCATTTTCCTATGTACAATAAAAAAGAATCATAATGAAATAAAATGAATAGCAACTACCAAATGGCTTATTAAAACCCTTCCAATAATCTTAATGCAAATTAATCAAAATGTTAATGAAGTGAGTAGAGCTGTATTAAAATGTAGTGTATGAGTACTGTGCACACAAACAGAATATAAAGTCCTCGCAAAAGATGTGCTCTTATTTTAATATTTTGTATAGAATTCTATATAAAAAGCTGTATAATAAATGGTCATATCAATAAGCACATGCTGGTAGGCCTACATTGAACAAACCATTTGCTCATCTGTGCTACCATCTGATAGCTCCTTTGGTGGCATTTATATAAGAGACAAAAGAAGGAGTGAAGCCTCTCTGTTTCTATTGTCACATTATCAAATATTCTTAATTGTGTCAATTACTCATGGTTTTCTGTGCGCCTGATTAGACTGGTTGGACTTTGAAAAGGGTCATCAATTTCCTGGAATATGAGGTTTCCACATTCAGTGGATACATTCTGGGTTGCTTGCATACTTTAGGGATAAATATGCACAGGTAGTCCAATTGAGCATTTCACAATCACTCTCAACTTCCAAAGGTTTTCCGAAGGCCCCAGGCGTTGCCTCGGTAAGGAGGTAGAGGAGGTCATCATAATAATTGTAATTAAACATTTGTTAGTCTCTCATTTTGTCAGATTGCTAGTCACAGTTTTAAGGACAGCATGGCCCTCATTTCGAGCTGCTTGGAACTAACGTTAGGCAAAAATGCAAGGGCCAATGCAGTTACTGCACATTGCAATTTTTTCTGAGGCAGTTTTACCTCATCATTCCAAGTTTTTGCAGGTCATAACGAGAGATAAGTTGCAAAAATAGTCTTTCGCAGAGTAGTAAGCCACAATTTCTCTTGTTCTGGCCTGTTTTCCCAAGCAAATTCCTCCAGTTAAAACCTTCAGGATTTTGTGCTACGATCGAAATTTAAAAAAAACGCAGTATCTGAGAGCAACAGGCTGCTTAGATCTAACAGTGCCTAGAAAAGGCAGCATACGAATCTGTTTTAGTCACTCTACAGGTGGGTAAAGTTGGCTAACAACGTATGCCACCTCGGTATTGGGTAATTCCTACAGATTTTGGATCATACGCTTCTCGCTTTACTTGAACAGATCACCATTCAAGATCAAATGAAGCACAGAAAATCGGTCCATTTGAGTGTACCAACAGGATCTTCTTGGTATCATTTAGCACTTTCATTTAAGATTTTCAGAGCCAATATTTCCTCTTTAAAACACTCGACACATCAACTTAGATTTAGCAACATCAGCTTGGAGGGCCCTATTGTCCATATATTTCATTTAACAAGAAGAGGCTGAAGTCCAACAGGTGCCCTATCTATAAGGAGAATATTGTCAAAATAGTGTACTGATATGATAGAACACGAACCAATTTTACAATTATTAGTTCAATCTCTCTCCAATATATCTGCCAGAATATCAGCATAGAGGTCAAAAAGGAAGGGAACCATTTAACAACCCTCTCTGAGGCCAGCAAACAAGGCTGTTGATGGATTTAGATGCAGAGAAAATGCTACAACACATGCAGAAGCATCCCTTTGGGCCCCCTGATGGCTGTAAAATGGCCACCAGGCATGAGCATGTGCTCCTGCATGCACTATTTCGTTTCCAGCTCTGGAAAGCCAGAAGATTGTTGCTCAGACAACAACCAGCTGCGCTGGCACACAGAGAGAGCATACAGTAAAAGGCCACCATGTTGCCATTAACTATCTTTATCTTTCAACACAATGACTGCCCTGGATGAGGCACAAAAAGTAAGAGACCACACAGCTCCCACTAAAACCTCATAGCTGGTCAGTAAGGTGAACAAGGGGTCTTCCCGCACCAGAGCTAGGCCCATGAAACCACCTAAAAGGCAATCTTGTGTCCCTGAACTGAAAGGGGAAGACAAGTCATTAGGAGAACAGATATGTGCTACAGAAGGAAAGAGAGAGAGTGAAGAATGTTCAATCATATCTGATTCCTTTGTGATTCATTGGTGCCATACCGTTCCACTGATTTCAACGGTTAACTCGGAAAGGTTTGTGACTGTGCTACCTGGACCCTGTATTGTATAAATGATCTGTGCAACCAGAAATTGTTTAAATGTTGAATGTTGCCTGTCGATGTATTAAATAGAATTCAATCAACAGGAACCAATCCATCGAAGTCTACTCCAATTACCGTGTATGACCATCTATTTATATTGTACTTTGAAGGCCGTGGTTCTCATGTTTTTTAACCAACAACCAAAGACAAGACCTCTTTTTCATGGCTCACGTATCTCGTGGTTTACTATAGGCTACTGGATCAGATTTTTGCAATTTCTGTTAATCGTCGTCAGCTGATAACCAACAGGCTTTAAAGGAGAGGAGCCTCATGTGTGCCAGGGAATTTGTGATAGCCATGAAGGGGGTCCTCATGTCCTTCAGGGCTTTCACCTGGCTCTCACCTGCTACCTTCCTCTTTGCTGTAGCAAAACAAGAAGAGCGGGAAGGAGACCAGAGAGTCCCCGGCTTGTCACTGCTGCAACAGCTCACGAGACAGTGGCCCTCTTTGCAGCTGCAGTCCACTGGTGGCTGCATGACAGGAATGCACGAAGTGCACTGCACAGGAAAAGAGCTATTTAATTGAAAAGTAAAAACAGTGACAGAAGATAAAAAAAGTTAGAACACAGAGCAAGCATGAAATTCTGTGGTGCGTGGAGGAAATGCTGTTTAAGGGAATTAGAAGACAAAATATGGCCAACAGCACTGTGCTGACTGATGGTAATGTCTCTCTGAGACAACTTTCAACTGTGGGGAATATAGGATTCTAGTGCAGACGTAGAGTAAGCCACACATAGAGGAAAGGGACTTCCCATCCCACTGACAGAAGAAGACCCAGGTCCTCGGGTCCATATTAAACTATCTCTGTGATATTATGCACATTACCAGTATGAGGATACAAACCTTAGGAGCAAGGAATCTTCCAAAAAAGCAAAATCCCTGCAAAATTAAAAATGTATTGTATTTCAAGCCTGCAACTTGCCACAGACTGTAAAAATCCACAAAGCAGCCTTGCATATATGCGGCCAATTTAAGCAATCCACCATGGACTCTATATCCAGCCACGGATTCATAGATATCCACGCAAGAGCAAAGTCCTTGCTGTTACATTGAAGTGTGGGACCTAAACATATATATTCCTCTCCAAAGCGTGCTGCGGCATCGCTGACAGACGGCATCCTGGTTATTTTCCATGTCCGGCCGCAGCTGCCTGTTAAAGAGTACATCTGGGGATCACTTCACATCACAGAAGGTTGGCATTAAGCTGGGAAAATCCCGGGGCATGCACGTTGCTTAAGCACCATTTATCTACCAATCTCCTGCTTATCGGAGGCCAGACTTGTCCCTTTCTAGATACAATAACTCAAAGCAGGTTTTTTTCACCATCTCCCAGATTGCAGTCAGAGCTGCCTAAAAGAATTAGCGAAAAACACTGCGAAACGCAACGGAACAAGAAATAGAAAATAAAAAGAAACATACCTAAAACGAATTGAATATGTTTCAAACACTAATATGATCCATCGAATATAAAGTACTCCTCAAAATATCTGTTTTGTTACATCAGTATTTGTAACATGCAGATATATGTGACTCTACTAAGGCTTTGTAAGACTAGAGGAGGCATGCTGTTCGCTTCTGCATCCTCAGGCTCACAGTACACAAGAATGTGCATGTTTACAAAGTACCGCCTCAGGCTGTGTCCTGACTCTGAGAGGCGGCAAGCGGCTTCCGGTGCTGACCTAAAAGACCCAGCAGACTGTGGGGCCCTGGATCTTTTATTTCACCATCGGTCTAAGTGATGAGAAAAAATGGGGCAGAGGAGTGTGTGTGTGTGTGTGTGTGTGTGTGTGTGGGGGGGGGGTCGGTGCAGCACAACAATGAACGGACTAACTATGAACTTACAAAAATTAGAATTGTTTTCAAATATTTGTTATTCACTTAACGACAACCAAAGTCGTGTATTGCTGTAAAATATACAACTTATTGGTATTTTCTTATGTTGTTCAGAACTGCACTTGTTTAATAGCATGCTGCCTGCTTAAAGAACATGGGATGTTTTGATAGACCAAAAGTCAGAACTAAAGATCTGGGATAGGCAACTTGGTATTGTGCAACAACCTACTGTACAAATAACAATGGTTCTGTCGATATCTTAGCAGAGACAGTCACCGTGTCCTCACGCTATGACGAATCATTAGAAAACACTCAACCTTATTGCTTATTTCCGGAGTCTCCATTAAGTAATGTAAACTAATGAAACAGAAGGGGTCACAATGGTGAGATTGAAGAAACAATTCAAAAGATAAATGTACCGTCTGGACAAAGACAGGACCAAAACCCATCACCCTAAGTACCTCCCAGAGGTATACCCAGCAGACTCTGTCGAACGCCTTGGCCGCGTCGAGAGCCACTACGGCCAAGGGGTCCGAAAGCCCCATAGCCAAATCGATGTTACCAATTAGCTGGTGGGTCTGCTCCTGGATAAACCTTCCAGGGACGAAACCTTTTTGATCGGGGTTAATCAGCCCGGGGGCCAATTTGACCAGTGTCCCTGCTAGAACACTCATAAAGGTTGGCATTCAGCAGGGAGATTGGTCTATATGAGTCTGCTTTTTGGGGGTCTTTCCCAGGTTTTAAGATCAAAATGATGGTTGCTTCTTTCCACGAGCTCGGAACCTGTCCTTCGGACCTATAGACAGAATTAAACAAGATCCCCAATATCGGGACCAGTTCATCCAGGAGGAGTTTATACACCTCACACGGAAGTGCATCAGTGCCGGCAGCCTTATTGTTTTTGCCCTTTCTTATTTGATCTCTTATTTAATTTTCCGTTATTGGAGCATCTAAACATGCACAACCCTCGTTAGTTAATGTCGGCAATGATTTATCTCTAAGCCAATTTTGAAGGGTGTCTGTATTAGGTATCATCCCTTCACTATATAGATCTGAAAATAGAGAGAGAAGGCAAGCTTCTATGTCCTCCGGGTTACATGACTTCTCCCCACTTGCATTTATTATCAATTCGTTAATATTGTTCTTGGAGCGGTCTAATCTTGCTTTCCACGCCAAAAGGGCACCTGCCCTCTCCCCATATTCAAAATTTTGCATATTTTTTGTCCTCCATTGCGCCCTACATTTAAGATCCAGTCTCCCCCTATACTCCTGACGTCTTTGGGATTCTTCTGAGTCCAGACCTTTTATAACTCTTGTGAGGTGATTAAATAAGCTTCTTCTGGCAATTAATAAGTGGCATGAACTCCACTGACTGGAGATTGCATCCCATATCTCCGGTTCTGATGAAGACCCAGCCACTATAATAGCTAATTTTTCAGGTTAAAACGTTGAGCCTTAAACACTTATGCTTGTACTGCACGTACAATATGTTGATTATGCTTGTCATAAATGGACAAATGGACATGTTGATTGTCATTTGGAATTTTTTTTAATCGGCTCTGCGTCGCCAATAAAAAAAATATGGCGGTCTCCTGCTTGGGGGGACGGGAGTAAACAAAATAAAAACAAACTTACCTTATCCCTGCGTCTCTCTTCCGCCGTCTCTCCCGTCGGGCCGGAAACAGGAAGCAACCAGGCTCCGCTAAGCCAATGATTGGTCTGAGCGCTGTGGTTCGGCGCTCAGACGGGGACTGAGAGCCTGGGCATGTTCTCCAGGCTGTAATGCGGCGGTCCCGCCAAGCATATTGCGACCTCCTGACTGTCGCAACACCGCCAGGTAATGGCAGTACCCTGGCGGCTGTGGTGGTCCGACCGCCCGAAATGTGATAGGGCGGGCGGAAGACTGCCACCGCTGCACCCCCACAAGTCTGGCTGTCTGTGGACTGCCAGACCCATAATAGGGCCCTTAGTGTGCTGGCTGGTGAGCGGATTGGGGCCTTGGGGCTTCTCCAGCAGGCCCCAATGATGAACACATTGTGGGTGCTGCGGGTGGGCATCTACCAATAATTAAAGTGGCTGACTCCCACCAGGCCGCTGGGGTAGCCGGTTGGGGCTGCAGGGGCCATAGGGCTCCCCCCAAGGCCCCAAATGATGAACACATTGTGGGAGCCCCAGGTGGGCACCGGGGCTCACCCAACAGGGGAGCTGACGGGCTGTGGGGGCCCTGGGGTTTCCCTGGCGACCCCCAACGATAAACAAATTGTGGGTGCCGTGAATTGGCACCAGGGCACCCACCAATAATTAAAGTGGCCGGCTCTAGACAAGCCGCTGGGGAGCAGGTTAGGGGTGCTGGGGCCTTGAGGCTCCCCCATGGCCTCCAATAATTAACACATTGCGGGTGCCCCAGGTGGGCACCAGGGTACACTCAATAATTAAAGTGGCAGACTCCCAACAGGGGAGCTGCCAGCGACTGTGGAGGCCCTGAGTCCCACCCAGGACCTCACATGACAAACACTTAGGCCCCACCGCAGCCGCCAGGGAACCGCCGTTCCCTGGCGGTGTTGCGGCAGTCAGTAGGCAGTAATATGCTTGGCGGAACAGCTGCGGTCCCACCAAGCATATTACAAGTTCCCTCTCCACCACGGTTGCAGACCGTGACAGAGAGGAAAGAAAGGGGGCCCTACAGGGCCCCCTGGTGCCTCACGCTCTGTGGATGCAAACAGGGGGGCACAACATGTGTGCCCCTGTGTGTATGTACACCAGTTCCTGCATGCCATGGACTTTTCAGTCCATGAGTGCAGGAACTGTTTTTGGCATTCCCATTGCAGTACCTATTTTTAGGGCACCACTATGGAAACGTAAAAAACAAGGCCCACAAGACAGGAGAAAACTCCTAATCTGGCAGGTGGTCTGACCACGGCTTTGGCGCTGCGACAACAGAGCGGGCGGACCCGGCGCCGCACCACCAAAGTCGTAATCGGGCCCGTAGTGGGTGCACAGGGTTGGCAGTGGGACACCCACCAATAATTAATGTGGACAGATCCCGCTAGGGGAGTCGGCAGGGACCGCTGGGGCCCTGAGGCTGCTCCTAAAAACCCTAACTTTGAAAAAAAGGTGTTGGTGCCCCAGGTGGGCACCCCAAATATATTTAAAAAATAATAATAATAAATAAGTGTCAGGAGCCACTCGTTTATTATTCACTGCTCCGAGAAAGAGTGCCTTATAATGTCCTGCAAGGGATTTTTACTTATAATTTTGGGAGCATGGTGGTGCCCCTAGAATGGAAAAAGGCACCACCAAACATTTTTGTAATGTTGTGGGGGCTGCAGGGAATGCAGCAGCCCCATAACATTAAAAAAAACACAGTAAGTCTCGTGGGTCAATAAATCCATGACCACAAGAGAGCTTACCATATTTCTTTTAAGCACTCTGTGCTTGAGCTCTATGCTTTTTAGCTGAAGTTCAGGGACCCCGTGTTGAGGGTTCAACAGCGGCACTTTGTGGCTTGAAAAATGTTATAAAAAAGTCTGAAAGGCATGATGTTTTTTAATAAAGCTTTATTAAAAACATTTATGACTATCACTTTTAATAAATGTTACAATGTGTGAAATTTATAAAATATACAATGTATTATATTTACTGGTGGCTTTTTGACAAAAACAATAGGTCTGCTTTGCATATGTTGATGTGCTGCCCCATGATAAAGCCAATAGGAGCACATTTTATATTTTGGTGTTCTGACCCTATGACAAAGTCAGTAGGTCTGTCTTGCTTAAAATGACACCATTACTATTGTTACATGACATATTCAACTATGCATCCCTGTTGGGGTTGTGTGCTGTGGGGGGGTAGGGTACTCGTGGGAGGAGTAGGGCAGTGGCCAGGCCCTGCACCCATCCCCGTGCTGTGCACAACCAAAAGCTGTGCGCTACGGGGTGTAGTGCAACTATGGAGGTTGGGCGCAGGGCTGCGTCCAACCACACACTCCACACAGACGAAGGCCGTGCGCAGTGGGGGTGGGGCGCCCACTGGGGTTAGGGCGCAGGGCCGGGCCACAGGCCAGGCCCTGCACCTAACCTCACACAATGATGGACATCTAACTTTACATTTTAAAAAAACACAGAAATTCACTGAAAAAAACAAAGGTTAAAGTGATGTTATTGTTAGGAAGTGTAAATATATCTTACTTCAAATTTAAAAAACTTTAGAAATTCAGTTAAAGGGATGTTATAGTTAGGTGACAATTTTAGTTAAAACATACCATTTTAAAAGACCAAACCACTGAAATTCACCAGTTATAGTTATCTCAAGTAACTATAACACGTGCTCTAAAGTAACTATAACTCGCACCCTCGCAATGCACTGCTAATTACCTCCCATATCACATCAGTCATGACATGTTATAGGACATCACTGGAAACATCACTGCAACATCTAAAATAACATAATTGATGACAACACTCTGCATGGTGGGGTGAGGGTTATAGTTACTTTAGAGTTACAGTACATAAATAAGTTTATCATCTTAAAATGTAATAATACACTTACATGGAAAATCAATAACATTTTTACACTTAAAATGTTAACAAGGGTTTTTTTTTAAAGTGTTGGTTAAAAATGATTCATTATAAAATAAATTGTTATATTTAGTAGTTAATTATTCAGTTTAATTGAATAATTAATTAAAACATGTCTAAACATGTTAAATTAATCTATGAAATACGTAATGCACATTTAATTTTTTGAATTTATATGTGACATTTTTGGTTATCAGTTCTAGGTTAAAAATATATATTTAAAATATATTTACATTTATAATTTACAGAAAAATATTTTTATATTTATTTTAAGAATAATAAACTTTGATAATTCTATCTAAGAAACTATTAACTATTGGCCTAACTTTGGAGGGAATTGAGAATTATCAAAGTGCTGCAAATGTTCTGCACTTGACTCATTCCCTCCAAATGGATGCAGAAGGAAGAAACCTTCAGACGTTTCTAGAGACTTGTTTTTCAGGCATTTTACCACTCAGGAGATGCAAAAGTTGCAGAGTGAAATTGGCAAATATCCCCATTATGAATACAACATATAGTCAATGGTGCCTCTCAGGCTGAGGAGAGATGGGATACTGGTAGCAGCAAGGAGGAAAAAGGCAGATATCGAAAGTTTATTTGATACTCTAATCTCAGATACAAGCCTGTTACAAAAGAATTAAGGAGCTGGTCATGCTGGGGGCTAAGATGGTACTCTATTAAACACAATAACGAAAGTTTCAATAGAGGACAAACAGTAAACAATATTGGGCATGGAAGAGGCATGGATATCCCTTGTGTCCATCATGGAGTGATGGCCATGTTGGCAACCACAAGGATTCCAGCGAGGGCCCAGCATAATCGATAACAAAAACAGAAAAAGAAGTTTAACAACAGACACCTCTCCACTAAACCACAGATTCCACAACTGGAGAATAATGATGAAAGACCTCTTGAAGTCTAGACAATCAGACATAAAAAATTACTGTTTTGTAACTAGTAGTAGAGATTTCCCTAGACTACCTCATCTATCCTGCCAACACTCACACTCATACACACACAAGACAAGCAGACTGCAACAAACTCAGACAAAGAATACATATTGAAACCAGCCATCGCCCATCACTGAACACACCACTATTATTGCTGGGCTAAATCTTGTTTATTAGTTATCCAAGCCCATCCTTACTGTGTTGGAGATTGATGACATTTTAAGAGTCACACAAACTAAAATCCTTAAGTGGTGCAATGCAATTGCAATCGCTAGCCTGCCTTGCCTTTAGTGCATTTCAAAAATAAAACGTTTGTTGCTAACATGCACACTTTAAAAAGCAGATTTCGAAGCCAGAGGGTGTGCATTCTGCTTCTTCTGCTGTGCTCAATGGTGTTCATCAAAGGTCTGTACTCGGATCCCTTCTCTTTTCTTTAAATACTGTTCCATTATTCTCTTAGATCTCACTTAACAGCTTTGATTCACAATTCCGTGCTGATAATGTTCAGATCTTCTCTTTTTCTTCTTTGTCCACTTCTCTATATATTTTTTTCTCCTCTTGCTTACCTGCAGTTTAGCCTGGATGGCATCCCAATTTCTCAAACTCAACCCCAAGCAAACTGAGGTTATTTGCTTTCTAGCTCACTACACTAATCCTATTCCCTCACCTAAGTTTTTCATCAACTTTACTTCCTTTTCATCTACTACACATAATCTGCCATTTGTGTTTACTTCAATCTTTTAACTTTCTAGATCTCATTTTTGGTTAATCCTCTGCACCTCTACTTGTTTAACAACCACAAACATATGTCTTTTGTTCCTTCCCCTCGTTGAAGCTAATTCTGCAAACATTATTTTTGTCAGGCCTCATCTATTGCTTCTCACTGTATGTTGGCCTTCCTAAGCATCTGAATTATTCAAAATTCATGTCCTCGTCTGCTCTTCTGCCTCCCTCTCACTTCATTCTCATACATAACCATACTTTTGTCAACTTTGCTGGTTACCTGTTAATATCATGTGTAAGTTCAGTTTTCTGTGCATTTCTGTGCAATTTATTCAAGTGTCTTAGGGGCCTATTATGATGGCGGTCGGAAAACCTCCCCGACCGCCATAATAGCGGGAAAAGACCGCCCGCATGGCCCGCGACATCACCGCCGGTCGAATTACGATGACCCGCGGTCAAAATCCTACCGCGGCATCTGATCGCGGGCATTAACATTGCGGCGGTTGCTGCTGCCCGCAGCACCGCCGCGATGCCGAAAGGAGCATGTCCTGCATTTCCCTGCACTGCGTGGCAGGCACTGCACAGTGCCTGCCACCTGGTACAGGGAAATGTAGGGGGGGACCATGGGTACCCCCCCCTGTGCACCCACACCCCCCCAACACATTGGGGGCCCGCAACGGGCCCCCGGAAGACAATCTCCGCATGCCTTTCCATGGCGGTCTGACCGCTGAGGAAAGGCTGGCTACTGCCGGCATCATAATCGTGCCGGCGGAGCCTGCTCTGCACCGCCACCATGATCCCGGTCCTGCTCCGTCCGCCAGGCAGGAGTGCGGATGGCAACCGGCGGAAAAGCGGCGGGCGGAATTTCCCACCGCCGCGGTCACCACCGCCATCCTAATTTGACCCGCAGTTTTCTGGCTTGCGATCGCGGGCGGATGTCCACCGCCGGTCCGGCGGGCACCACCGCCAGCCCAGCGGTGGACATCTGGCCGCCATCGTAATAGGCCCCTTAATTCTCTGGCACCACCTTCTCGGATTTTAAGGTCTGTTTCTCAGGCCCCTGACTGTTCCTCATTCTCCTTGTGCTCCATCTTGTTTTCGTTCTATTGCCTTTTGTGGAATTAATTCTTATGTCTTGTGAGAAGTGCTAGTACCTGAAAGGCCTTTAAGAAACTCCAAGGAGAGCATCTGCTATTACCATGTAATGAAGGCTGATCCTTTTAGTGTTGATACTTTTTATTTGTCTAATTTCCTTGTACTGCTTCATGTTTGATCAGCGTTTTGGTTAACAGCTTTATGATAAATCACTAAATAAAAAACAGAAAGTTTAACAACTTCAAACTCTACCCCCAAAAAATGTCGAGTGTGATGAACCACTAATCACAGATGATTCAAGTTTCTTCTGGCTCCACTTAGTCACTAGGCGCACTCCCTATAGCCTTTACTAGCTATTGCAAATGCATTGCACCCTCAAATGCACATCTTACTCGCTCCCTCCTACGTACTAATTTATGCAGCGATTCCACTCCTAACATCACACAACCCAAAATCTTAGTTATCCTACCTAGACCTCCACACAAGGCATTTACCAGTGCCTGGCCTCTTGGCAGGGAGAGCTAGCTCTTCTGGAAGAAACTATGGTTTGAACTGAGGAACATCACTAATCTGATAAAAACGGGTATGCACTGTACTGGAATGTTATGCAAAGATGGTAAATTGGCTTCCTCAGGCCAGGAGGTGTGCACTAGGTGAACTATATCAATAGATACAAACACCCTTAAATAGAACTATGAAAGGCTCTAGATAATGTTTAAAATTAATCTAGATTACAGTGTAGAATTGAAGGAGAAGGAAAAATACAAAAGATAATTGGCACAAGATCACACCACACTAAGAGGGGATATATTGAAACAAGAATGCGCATGACTCCTAAGTAAGCCAACTCTAATAATTTCAGATAATAATGAGAAGGTCATGCAGCATAACAAATCCACTGAATGCCTAACTATTTTCTTCAAACATATATATATATAACTTGTCCAATAGAAGCAAATGATTTACTACTGACCCATTTAAGTTAAATACAGTGTGTGTGTGTGAGTGTATGTGTTTGTGTCAGTGCTTCATAATGCAGTATTTCTGCATCTTTTACAAATGTTATTATTGTGAACAATAATCATTATTCATAATTTGAGCATTCAAGAATGTGTAGACCAACAGAAAGAGGACACCAACTGATAGAAAAGGCCTGCTTTCTACAAATCTGCTCATGCCGTGTAGCAAAGCTGGAACAGCCAATGAGAATGTGTTTCAAAAGTGTTTGCTACTTACCCCATCTTGCGATATTTATTACAATATCATGTCACACTACATGTCCTGCGACATTGTATAGCCCAAACACTACGCAACACCACAATGTTTGTTAGGATTTTTAAAAACCTAAAACAAAGAAATAAATTAGAAATAGCTGCTGCTTCTAGTACGCTCTAATACCTTTAAGGAGCATTCTAGAGGGGATTACTTTTTAGATAATTGCCTTCCACTCTTGTTATGCATCCAGGACTTTTCACTCACGTGTATGCCTCGATCGTACACCTGGAGTGTAGCTTGTTTCATGTCTTTCCTTGTGCTCTGTTCTGTCTCCGGGGTAGGTCAGCTCAACTCCAATCTTCAGCTCCAAGTTGCTCACATTTGAATGAGATTTTTGAAAGAACAGCCACAAACAGAGCAGAGAACCCCTTACTTTTCAGTGACAAAAATCTCTTAACACAAGATTCATCTTGCAAAAGTATTTTAGTGCAGAAAACTTATGCCGCCGGCGTAGTAGAAAGAAGTTGGTAACTGGGCGAAGTACAAAGAGTGCCAGCTTCCCCCAACTGCAGGGAAAAGTTTAAGTTCACCCACACCGTTGTCCACCAGTGAACAGGAAGGCTGCACTGAATTTGCTCTGTGATCACAAGGTCTGCCCCAAGCATGCCCTTATGGCACTAATACTTTATTAAATGCATCCTCCACTGAAACAACAAGATGGCTGTATTTTTCAACATTATCTGACTTTTTTTAGCTAGTGGCTTCACAGTTCTGTAACCGACACCTGCTGTAGGGACTTATCGAGCTTGAAGCTCCTGGCTTTATGTTATTTATTTTCTAACCTTTCCGTCTGTATTCATCCATATTTATTTATTTTTGCTCATCTTATCGACTCGTATCCATATGTAATTCGTATTGTGTAGAAACATTACGATGCAACTACAATATTTACACATTTAATTAACTAATAAATGTGCACTCACTCTTGGATGCCTATTGGGTTTTAGCACTATAAACAGACACACATATAACACAACAGTTCCTTTAACTGAGAGCATCAGCTTTGTAGTGCAAACACAGGTGCACCTCTGTGATTATTTAAGGAAATCGCGCCTTTTCTATCACCCTATGCTGTCAATCTGCACACACATTGGCCTCACGGTCATGATTGACAGCATGGAGATTCATTCAAAAGAATTCCAACTTTCTGTATTTTTTCTACCTCAAAAATAAACACAAGCAGGGAAAAGCATTGTTTCATTATTGAAATCGCTTAAAAGGTGGCTTCGCTGAGCACAGAGTGCATTGTAAATGTTGTGGGTCCTTAGATTTTTATGAATTTATATGTTGCTCTCTGAAACGCGGTTTAAGAGCAAGGTTTTATATAAAGTAGCAAGCTTTACAAAAGAACAAGGACTGTATGGAGACCTACCCTACCACAGATGGAGACAAGGGTAGGGATTGAGACAAGAGATGTCAATGAATGAGTAGATAGGTTAGAGCAGTGCACTCACCATGCCTGGGGACTGTGACCTTGAATCAGATCCTTCATTTCGCTCTGTCTCGGTTTTGACTTCCACGGTGGTCATCTCCACGCTGGCAAGATGGGGCTATGGGGTTCTAGGTGGACCCCTGAAATACACAGCGGGCACTCTTTCTTCCTGGTGGTCCTCCCCAGCGAGGCCGCCCCCTGCAGGTGAAGCTTTGCGCACAACCCCTTGCCCGGCTCCCTGAGTTCCTGCCTGGAGTGGTGCGGTGGGCTAGTGTGTCAGCGAGACTGGACATTTATAGGACACAGAATTCATCCTCCCACCAGCGGGCAGGGTGCCACTGTATAAACCTAGCCCCCTCCCTCGCTGGCATCTCCCTGCCCCTCCAACCAACCACTCCCCTTCAATCTCTTCACCCAAAGGATCAGCAACAGCAGCAAATCCATATTTTAATAAACGCAGCCAACAATCTGCTCCAGTTGCATCACATCGCTGTAATCTGTCATAAAGATTATCCTGGATAATTGATGAAAAGGGAAACAACTCTCCTTACTCCACCTTGTAATGGCTGCTGGGAGCGCTCGCCCACCCCTCTCCCCAGTGGCATAGAGCGCACAGCTTGATATATCAACAACATGGTCGCCAAATATAGCAGGGAATCAAGGGTCTCGTTCTAGGCTAGCCAATCAATGACGACAGGCAGCTATCTAGTGGAATCTGAGCATATCATCCTTGCGCAACAGGAAGGCGCGCACACATGTCAGGCTGGAGCAGCAGGAAGAGCTGCTCACATGTCAGGCTGGAGCAGCAGGAAGAGCTGCTCACATGTCAGGCTGGGCAGTCCGCCGGAGTCATGAACATGTCGTCCTGCCTGGGAGGTAGTGCCATGCACATTATATTTTGTCAGATGGAAGGGTTGTGGATGTTGTACTGGGCAGTGTGAGAAATCATCCACTTGTCTCGCGGGTGTGGAAGGGGTTTGTGAAAGTCATTACAGAAATGTTGTGTGAATTGTATTTTGAGTAGTAAAAGTCAGGTGCATGCAATCCCGGAGAAGCCCAAACTGTGACAATAGGAGCTGTGCACTTGTTATCTGGGGCTGCTGGAAGAGTTGTGCCGTTAACCTTGAACATTAAGAGGTGGTGTGAGTATGCTGTGGCAGGGCAGCTCGAGGAGTTGAGGGCATGTCACCCAAGAGGAGAGGCGTGTAGTCAAGTTATCTTCAGGTCGTAAGAGGAGTTGTGCATAACTCAACTGGAAACACTTTAAGCTGTTGGAAGGTTCTTCTGGGTAATGATATGGCTGTTGTCAAGTTGATACATTTTATTGGAAACAACACAAGTCCACATTAAAGATGAGAGCAACTACCTCAAAAATCCCATTGGTCTACCCCCACTCTGTAAAAATGTATTGCGCACATAACCCCTAAATAGCCCCCCTCACCCAATCCCCAAGTTGATAATTGGTATGGATGCCTTAAACGAGTAAAGATGGTGGTATGAAAGGGAAACATCTTGGATGCAAAGCACCACCACCGTCCATTGAGAGGACCATACCAATAGTATGTAAGTGCTGACTGAAGTAAGTGCTGACTATCTACACAGACATTTCCCAAAAATCCTAATTTCAGCACACCTCGGTAAACTATCATTGGTCTTCAAAGGCAGCAATATAGATAACCAGTCAGAGGATTCTGTGGGTTTGATGGCATTATCATTACACAAATATTATTTCTTCAGATCAAACTTAAATGTTACTGGCAAAGTGTGCACAGTGTACGCTTGACCTAGCACATTTCTCCGGGACTATGTTATAACTATATCTACTCAGTTACCCCATATTCCCAAATATCACAGAATATTTATTTTGCAAACTCGTGCTCAATGCTCTAGGTGATTGGGATCAGGCAAAAATTTGAGTTCAAGCTACTGCATCCAGCGCAAAATACACAAAAACAATTTCTGTATCGTGCTTACGACGAAGTATTCCGTCTCTTTAACATGACTTTCAACCCCAAAAGTCCCTTCTACTGTACTCACATCAACCAACACCGAAATACATCTGCTTTGATGTCTGCACCATAACGAAAACCATCACACAACTGTGAACAAAGCCTCCCCGCCAACAAGGGAGTAATTTGATCAAGAATCTTTGAGCTTGGTATGATTTACCCACCCAACATCTTGCAAGACAGAACGTGTTTCTTCGGGGTCAGCGACTAGCGCCATCTTTGCCCCTTGCTCACAGAGGCCTCTCAAACTATCAGCGCACTCAGGTTTGTATTCAGGCAGATAAGGATTGGGAGCTCACTAAGGGACAGATGTATCAAAGAGTTGTACCCATTATGTGTCTATGGGAAGATAATTTAGTGCATACGACCCTAAATGTCTCTAGTACCTACTTCTGTAATAATTCGCTTCTTTGTCTCCCTAATGCTTCAACTACCCCTTTCAGCCATGAGTCACCTTTCTTGTTTCTTGCTGTTGCTCGAATCACCAAATAATTGAAGTCACAGAAGTTGCAAGTCGCTTCAAAAGATCACAAATCTACATCATCATTTGTCACTGACTCCCCTGGCAACTGAACGCAAGTGAAAAAGTTGTGACTCTTCTGCAGTATCATTCTGGTGTGGTCAAATAAATGCATAAAACACCCAGGTGGCAGACACGATTTTTCAGCAACACCTTACTCGACTTCCTGGAAGCAAGGACGACATTTTTTGTAGTGACCCTTCATCCCTCAGGCTTAAACATTGCCTCAACAGAGCACACCTTCCTCCTGCCACTTGTGCTTTCCCCTCAGTCCAGATATGCCTCAAGTTCCTCTATCGAGCCTAACCCACTGGTATGGTGGTACCTGGTGCTTAATTTGAGCCGGTGGTTGCAAGTAGGACCCATCAGCACACGTTTTTGGGGCCCAGCACTTATTTTTGCTTTGATCCAGAGAAAGAGAGAGAAGAACAAAAAAGGGGAAAGAAGGAGGGAGAGAAAAACTGGAAAACGGTGAGAAAGTGAGACAGTGAGGATGTAAAAGAATATCCAAGAGTGAGATGAACGAGCTAGGAGTGTCTGGAGGAGGAACAAAGAGGCATGAAGTTGAATCAAGACTATACAGCCTTGATATTTGGCAACTCTGTAATCAGCAGCGCCGGCCATGCGCTTCTGAGAATCTATTGGGTACGAGCACTTTTCATTTTAAAAATTAAGCCCTGGGAGCACCCGAGGCCTCATCAATTGCTCTCTTCCTTTTTAGTGTATAGTTACGGCCAGCTTTAGTTGACTGTGGGCACACAAATCAGCAGCAGCTCCTCCGCTATGGCGGAGGAGTGTCGCCCCACCTGCCAGCAGCTGAAAAAATGAAAAATAAAACAATAATAAACTCTTGTTTATTTCCGTTGTATTTTTTTCTCGGAACCGAGGCTTAGGGGCGGGGCCATGTAGAGAGCCATCCGGGCTCTCCACTACTATGTTGCCCTTTACTGCTGTGCACGCACTCCTCGGGGCGGGCTCGACCCGAGGAGTTAAATAAACGGCGGAAGACCGCTCGGGGTCTTCCCGCCAGCGTACCACTACCTGTGTGTGTGTACCCTCCTTAATGCGCTGCGTAGGCCTTAGTAATCACCAGGCCCCGCCGCGCTACACTGGCGACGAGGCCGGTCGTACCCCGGTGCACCATCCCTGCCAGGCGAAGAGCGCGCGGAGCCCACCCGCGACGCTCCGCTATCAGAGGAACCTGCTTCCTGCTAGGTGAGGAGCGCGCGGAGCCCACCCACGACGCTCCGCTGTCGGAGGAACCCGCTTCCTGCCACCTCTCACCGTGCGGTGCCGTCCGCGGCCTGGGCTGTGCCTCCTGTGCCCTGTGCTGCCGCTGCTGCTGTGTCTCCTGCTCTGCCTTCTGCACCGCGACTCTGGCCGGCGTCATCCCCTGCCTCGCGTGAGGCCACTGGAACGTCCTGCACCCGCCGGCGCTTCCCTGGACTGTCGGGAGCGTGCCTGGTCCGGCGGTGCATGCGAGGACAGGATCATCGCAAGCCTGCCTGGGGTGAGTCTGCCGGCCCCGTAGCGTGCTCCCCCGGTGGCGCACAGTGGTATTGCAGGCCTGTGAGGAGAAAGGCAGCAAGTGCAGCCTTCAACGTGTCCTGTGTTGCCCCATCTGCCGCAGGGGAAGCAGCGCTGCCAGCACACATCCAGGGGTGGCCTGGGAACCCTGCCCCACTGCCAACACCACCTCAGAGGGAGACCCAAGGGAGCTTGTGCAGCCCACAGAGGGGAGAGTGCCACCAAGACCCCAACACGGGTGAAAGTGAAGGACAGGGCAGCGTCAGTCAGCCCTACAGTCTACAGGGTGGCCGTTCCAAATCAACCTGAGGAGCAAGCCCAGCGCATCGCGCTTTACCAGGCCCATCCCACACATGGATACACGCAGGCACAGACTGTGCATCCAGGACCCCTAGCGTCAGCGCAGCGACACCCGCGCCCAGGCGCGCCCAGGCCATGACCACGCCAACCGCTGCAGGCGCATCGGGCCAGCAGGCCGAAGTGGACAACCCACCCAGGGGAGCCAATGCACCACCTCCCGGCCACAGTCACACCGTTGTCTCCCCGCTACCGCCATTCAGCGAAACCGCTGACCCTGCCACGGCGGCACCGCAATGGAAAGCGTGGATCGGACGGCTGAACCACTATTTCAAAGGCACCAGAGAAACGGATGGTACCGTGAAGAGGTCGCTGCTCATATACTATGGCGGCGCAGAGATCTACGATCTTTTCGAAACCCTGCCCAACACAGGTAACGATGACAACTACGAGGCGGCGGTCGCCGTGCTCAACAGGCACTTCGACCCGCAACTTAACCCCGACTTCGAGCGGTTCAAGTTTAGACAGGCGTCGCAGTCAGACACGGAGTCTGTGGACATGTTTTACGCGCGGCTGCGCAGGCTAGCCAGCACATGCGCCTTCCCTGATCAACGGGAGGAGATACGCGGCCAAGTCATCCAGGGGTGCCGCTCGACACTGCTGCGGACACTGATACTTTGACAACCAGGAATCTCGCTGGACGAGATCCTCATCCTGGCCAGGTCTCATGAGCTGTCAGATGTCCGGGCTGGCGAGATGGAAGCTGCTCTGCACAAGGCTGCCGCGGCGACACACGCCCCACGATATGTGCCCGTCAAAGAAGAAAGGGTCGAGGCGATACAACGGCGCCCCGCGATGGCTCGCCAGGCACTGAGGACGACAACCGGAGGAACATGCGGCAACTGCGGAGAGGACCACCCGGCGACGGCAGTGTGTGGAGCAAGGGGGAAGACGTGCTCTCACTGCGGAAAAATTAACCACTTCGCAAGGGTGTGTCGCAGTAGCCGGTCCCGGCAGGCCCCTCAAAGAGCACGGGGGATGTCCCACTGCCTGCGCCAAGTCTCACTCGAAGACCCGCAGTCGCGAGAAGACGACCCGCCTCGGGAGCGTTGCCTCGCCCTGGAAGACGATGATGATGAAGTGTTCGTCGTGTCTTTTGTCAGCAGGTCCGACAACCACCGGAGGCCACCACCGATGTGCTCTGTTCTAGTTGAAGGGTCCGCTGTCCGGGCGCTCATTGACAAGGGCGCATCGGTTAACGTCATGGATTCGGAACAGTATGATCGTTTGTCGCCACGGCCCCCGCTCGCACCCACGATGACACGGATATACACCTACGGAGGACCAGACCCACTCCCCCTTTGAGGAGTCATCGAAGCCAATATCGTCAGCGGGAAGCACGCCACGGTGGCTCGGTTCCACGTCACGGAAGGGAGAAAAGGCACGCTACTCAGCTGCCACACGGCGGAGGATCTAGGCCTGGTCTTGTTTGCGAACCAGATCCACGAATCCCACGCCGAAACCATCCTGAGGGACTTCCCGGCACTGTTCACTGGGCTTGGCAAGCTGAAGGGGAAACGGTTCAAGCTGCACATAGACACCACACGGTGAGGCCTATCGCCCTGAGGCACAGGAGAGTGCCGTTCAATCTCCGCCCACAAGTGGAAGAAGAGCTGAAGAAGCTGGAAGACCTCAATGTCATCGAGAAGGTGTCCGGCCCTACTCCATGGGTGTCCCCGTTGGTCGTGGCTCCCAAGCCAAAGCAGCCTGGAGCCATCCGGCTCTGTGTGGACATGAGGCTCCCAAACCTGGCGGTCAAGAGGGAACGACACATTACGCCCACGATGGATGACATTATCGCGGATCTGAATGGAGCCAAGTGGTTTTCAAAGCTGGACTTAAACGCGGGGTACCATCAGTTGGAGCTCAAACACGAGAGCAGATATATCACCACATTCTCAACTCACGTCGGCCTCAGGAGGTACAAGAGACTGAGTTTTGGGGTGTCGTCAGCAGCCGAGGTCTTCCAGAATGCCATCAGGGAAGTACTGTCAGGTTTGCAGGGTGTCATCAACCTGAGCAACGACATCCTGGTGTTCTCGAACACCTTGGAAGAACACCACACTCACCTCCGGGCCACCCTCCAGCGGCTCGAAGATTGCGGTCTGACCCTCCACAAAGCAAAGTGCTCCTTCTACCAGGAGTCAGTCGACTTCTTCGGGTATGTGTTCACCAGGGAAGGGCTGCAAGTGGACCCCAAGAAGGCCGTGGCCATACGCGCAGCTAGCACCCCAAAGACCCCCACGGAGGTTCGCAGTTTCCTCGGCATGGCCACATACTGTGGCAGATTCATCCCGAATCTGGCCTCACTGTCAGAACCACTTCGCATCCTCACACGCAGTGACCACAAGTGGGAATGGACCGTGGCCGATAATACTGCGTTCAACCACATCAAGGCCGCGCTAATGGATAAGATGGTGATGGCCTACTTCCTCCCGGGACGACGCACCGAGCTGGTTGTCGATGCCAGCCCAGTAGGCCCTGGAGCAGTCCTCCTTCAGGAGCACAGTCACGAGACTTGGAGGCCAGTGGCGTACGCCAGCAGGGCACTATCAGACACTGAGACCAGGTATGCCCAAATCAAAAGAGAGGCGCTGGCAATAAAATGGGCGTGCCAGCATTTTCACCTGTACTTGTACGGACAAGAGTTTCAAGTGATCACTGACCACAAGCCACTGCTCCCGCTATTTGCTGGGTCATCGAGACTGGCCCCCCCAAGAATAGAGAGATGGGCTGTGCAGCTACAGGCCTACAACTTAAAAGTCGTCTTCCGTCCGGGTGCACACAATCCGGCGGACTACCTCTCAAGGCACCCTGAGTCCCTGGTCCCTCGGAGTCCACCGGTGGATGTATTGTACTCTGAAGCATTCGTGAAAATGATCTCTCAGGATGCATGCCCCACCGCCATGACGCTAGAGGAGATCGGCCAAGCAACGGAGGAAGATGAAACACTGGTCAGAGTGAAATCCACCCTGCTGAGCAACGGATGGGCACACTTCCTGGACGGGGCTCAGGCCCTCCGAGCCGAAGACAGCCACGCTCGGAAACAGATCTGGCAAATCCGCCATGAACTAAGTGTGGGAGACCGAGGTGTTGTTCTGAGGGGACATGTCATCATAATCCCGAAGAGACTGCAACACAGGATCCTCCAGCTAGCACACGTCGGCCACCAAGGAATGGCGAAGACTAAAGCCCGACTGCGGAACAAGGTGTGGTTCCCAGCTATGGATGCCATGGTGGAGGACATGGTGAGACAATGTCACGCTTGCACCATCACTGGTGGGGACCCGGTGCCAGCGCCGGTAATCACAGAGGAACCAAGCGAACTTCCATGGACCAAGATTAGCATTGACTTTGGAAGCTTTCCGGATGGTCGCAACATGCTAGTGCTGGTTGACTCCTTCTCAAAGTTCCAGATCGTGGAGGTGGTGACATCTACAGCGTTCGTGCATGTCCGAAGAGTTCTTGAGAAGATCTTCGCACTCATGGGGTTACCCGATGAAATACGTTCAGACAATGGACCTCCGTTCCAGGGCCGGGAATTCCAGGAATACTTGGAGAAGAAGGCGATTCGCCACCGAAAGATCACTCCTCTATGGCCACAAGCCAATGGGGAGGTGGAATGTCTTATGCGGACACTCAACCGGGCCCTGCGCATTGCTGTTGATCAAGGTGCAGATGCAGAATCGGCACTTGACCAGTACCTTGACGCCTACAGGCAGACTCCGCACAGCACGACCAAGTGTGCTCCTGCTCATCTGCTTTTCAGAAGGCCCCCGAGGGACAGCATCCCGATTGACCCAACATGGAAACCCCCGGAACGGGATAATGAAGCCGTCCAAGCAAAGAGAACCTCAACGAATCAAAAGGCGAGTGAAGCCCGCAGAGCAAGAGAGCCGCAGTTGAAAGTGGGGGACTGCGTTGTGGTCAAGGACAGACACCCAGGATGGAAGTTTAGAACACTGTATGAACCGGAAGAATGGGTCATTGTTAAGATTCATGGGACCATGGTCACTGCTCAGCGAGGGCAACAAGTTGTCACGAGGAATGTGTCAAGCTTCAAGAAGACGAGTGGGACAGGTGTGGACCAGGAAGAGTCAGGGGGTCTGGAAGACACCCCGAGCCTCACCCCCATCGGCTCGCTGGGACCGCTAGTCTCTTCACCCCGTTCCCCGCAGGCAGAGAGCGGAGAGACTGTCCCTGAGGCCAGCGGGTCACGCCAAGGACTTGTGAGTGTTTCACCCCCTCACACTCAAACGGATGCAGCGGCCAGTTCCAACTCCCGGAGCCAGAAGTATGGTCTCCGGCCGAACCCTGCACCCAGCCAGCGGCTGAGAGACTTTGTGTGTGCATCCCCGTAACTCTGAAGAGTCATGATAGACTGTGTCTAAAGAAAAGGAGGGATGTAGAGAGCCATCCGGGCTCTCCACTACTATGTTGCCCTTTACTGCTGTGCACGCACTCCTCGGGCGGGCTCGACCCGAGGAGATAAATAAACGGCGGAAGACCGCTCGGGGTCTTCCCGCCAGCGTACCACTACCTGTGTGTGTGTACCCTCCTTAACGCGCTGCGTAGGCCTTAGTAATCACCAGGCCCTGATGCGCTACAGGCCAGGGTGGTGAAAGGCTGAAGGGGGGGTGTTGGGCACTGCCTTCATTGCGCATGTGGGTTTGACCGGCCGTCTCAGTCCGGCCAAACTCACATGCGCAGTGAAGATCTCTCCAGCCCCATCTGCATTGCTGGGTTGGAGAGAGCATGCACAGGCTCCCAGTCTGTGTGGGAGCGCAAATCATCGCTGCTCAGGCCAATCCTGGCGCTGCTTTCAGCAGCATGAAAGCAGCGGCAGCATTGGCAGCAGTGCACTCTGGAAACCTGTGCCTGGAGGAGTGCGATGCGGCAAGCAGGTGAGTATTTTATTATTATTTTTTAGCGAAGACCCTCGTTGGCCTAAGTACTGCTACTTTCCTCTCTCCGGCTGATTAGAAAGGACCATCATTGGGGAGGCCAAAGGCGTGAGGAAGATCCTGCCTTTGGCCTCACTCAGTTCTCGTGCTTGGTAGCACCACTCAGTTGTTTGTGTGCCTTCTGTGGAGACCTTTGTAAGGCTTAAATTATACTGCTCCAAGTCTCGGCAAAGCATTCCAAAGCAGTTCAAAGTAGTCAAATAATGATCCACCCAGCTCCCCTTTTCTTTCTCTCCTGTTCCCTGCAGTGCTTTGAAGCAATCTAATAGTGCATTCAGCACTATTCAAGTAACCTATATGACATAGCATCCTGTTAACTCTCCCCTCATCCTTCTTTCTTCTCTCTGCCCTCTCAATTCCTTGGGCACAGCCGGCTGTGAAGACACAGAGGGCGAGGGATCAGGGGTCGTGGGTCGAGGCTTGAAGGTCCTGGAGGACAAAGAGAGCAGAGGAGGCAGGAACGTGGAGTTTGTCTTGCAGCCTGTGTAGACATGGAAGAAAGACGTCAAGAGGTCCTTAACATTGGAAATAGAATTGCCATGGTCCTGGGGCTGAGCCCCACAGGCTCTGAAGACCCAGGGAGGAGAGGTGACAAGAAGGTTGGTGGGAGAGGAAGCAAGGAGGGGTCAGGGGAGGACAGGAGACACAGCAGGCTCTGAGGGCCACAGGAAGGGAGGAGTGATGCTACAGGGTTCTGCAGGATTTTGAGAAACAGGAGAGAGGGGTCAGCCTTGCTTCTTCTCCTTTGCCTTTCCCACTCCCTTGAGCTGTATTATCACAGCCTAGGAAGGCCATGGCAGCAGAGCCCGTGCCCCTTGGCTGAGAGCCTCAAATCCAGGCTTGGCCCAGCTCGCTGTGCCACCTGGAACCCAGCACTGTCCCTCCTGGTGCCTCGGAAGTGAAGAGCTTTGGTGCTTCCTGGAAAGGAATTAGAATAATTGACACTGAGACCCCCAGAGCCAGATGTTCCGATCTGTCCAATGATCTGTCATCAAATACCCGAATCTCCGCCCCCCCTCTCCTTATCATCCTCCCCTGCAGTGCCAGAGACAAGGCAGCACGTGCCCGGCGAGAGATGCAAAGAAGGGAGAGCACTGCAGGCATGGGAGGGAGGCAGGCAGAATGCAGACATGAGGGGAGGCATTTTATTTACTTATTTATTGTGTTCTATAGAGCAGGCGGAGATTCAGAGCGCAGTTCAAAAGAGATTAAAACCCAAGCAGAAGTCACGGATTTACAGAGGATTTCAGTAGAGAAGTGTGTAACGTAGGTAATAGGGTACTGAAATGATTACAGTACAGTGATTGAGATTTACAGAGGATCACAGTCAAAATTCGGTAAAGGAGCATTAACTAGATGTTTACAGGTAGCACTCAGAGTGAGGCTCAGGTACCTCTCGGGTCAGGGTACAGTTACCCTGTAGTACCTCTCAGGGAGGGGGGCATGTCATTACCTCTCAGGATGTGGTTTAGTAACAGGGCAGTGGGGCGTGGATAAAGGTGCTTCTCAGAGCAGAGTACGTTTACCACTTCCTGCCCCCATACCTTTTTAAGCTTATTTGCCCGATAGCAGGCCAGCCTACCAGTGCAAACCAAGAAAACACTTGTACAAAGCCGCTATACCTGCTACACAAGCTCAATTAATTTAGCGCTGTGTTTTAAGGCCAAAGGTTGCTGTAAAAGGAGCTTCAAATGCTCTGGCCTCTGACTGAGCCTCCACAATTGACATCAGAAAGAGACTGCTGCTGGAGCACTGATTGGCTCAAGGGCCTGCTGTGACCACAGACATTGGGCTACAAAGGAGCCAGAAGGGTAGAATCTCCTGTTGTGGCCCACCTAATTGTAGGAGGCCATATCCTGGCAATAAAAGAGTGTACCATCAACATCTTCTGTGTAGACACAAAAGGCAAGTGCCTCCTTACTGAGGTCATCACTGTGGCCTTAAAGGACACGCCCTCTATGCCTCTCAGTTCCAGCTGTGGCCTGCTGGATCCTACTTCACCAGCTTTTCACATTCACCAAAAACCCAAACCTGTAGGGGCTGCATCATACGCTGAGAAAGCACTGCACAGGTGGCCGAGTGCCTGCTCGGGGAGGGCCATTGGGGACAGTGCCAGGATAGGGAACAAAGAGGAACACGGGCGCAAACACCACATCAGAAATGCAGGAGCGCGTGTATGACCGCACAGGGTTGAACACAGGATCTAGCACCAACTCAGGAATGCACATTAGGTCACGTGCCAGTTCATGGATGCACATGGGGCTATATACCAGCTGGAGTTATAGCTGGGGTAGAGTGTGAGCCCAGAGGCCTCTTGCAGCTCTCTGCTCACTCCCTTACTCTGGTTTCTGTGCACACCGCACAACTGAGGCAGCACTCACACACACACACCTAGCTTCTTTACATCAGTGCATCACAAGTGTGCATCTCATCCTTCTTGATTTGTTCGTTGTGTTTGATACAGTTGATCATCCTTTTTAACTGTCTAGGTATCAACAGTGCCACCATTAAACGGTTCTCCTCTTTATCTCTCTGATCGCGAATTTCCGGCTGCCTGAGACCCCAAGCCATCTTCACACAGGGCTCTGCCAGCTGGCAGTATTCAAGCTCAGGCCAGGGGCCACTCTTCTGCAGACACAGTCCCCCTTGGTGACATCATCACTTCCTGTCTTCTCATACAATATCTTTGCCGATGACACCCAAATATTTATTGTTTCCCAACTACCTCACCTCTCTTCTGATCATGCATTTCGGATTGACTCAGCTCTTTGCCTCTGGATGTCCCTACAATCCCCAATGCTGAACCCCCAAAACAGAGGTCCAATACTTTCCTTCCTCTAATACACCCATCTTTTCTCCATTTTCTATTAACTTCCATCTTGACTCCTGACATTTGTCTGCTCTGCCACAAGTCTTGGTGCTCTCTTTAGTCCGTCCATGAACTTGGAATATTTCATCAATAGCATCTTTTTGCAAATCGGTCTCAAAATATCTGGCCCTTCATCCCTTTCCATGCACCCAAAGCTTCGTGAGGTGGAGTATAGCGTTACCGTGCCACTGAAGGCATTCACAGCCACAACACAAGTCTTTGCCCGCGTGGTGCATTCTATCTCCCTGTCGGGCACTAAAATCCCTCACCTCAAAGGCGGAGATCCAAAACCTAAAGTTTCCCCTACTGATCTAGAAATACCAGGTGACCAGGTTATAAGAACCTCACAGATGATCTTTGCACCCATTGCTGGAAATATATTGCAAATACTTTCCACCCCACTGTCAGAATATCGTTTGTCTGACCTGCTTTGCTCAACAAAAAAGTCCTCCACAGTTTGTTTCTCTGCTAGTCCAACCAGCGAGGAGAATGTCATCTTTGTATCCATATTGCTAACGCCGTTGTGTACAGATGCTGCCATTTCTTACGCCTAGCACGCAAATGATAAAACTTCAAATAAAATAGACAAATACCAGCCTGGGCTTGATACAGAAAAAAAGCGTCTGAATTCCTCTAAAGTTGACTAGCTCCTCCCTGCGTGGGTCCCTTCCAGGTGAGTAGCATCACAGTCGTTTTAGCTCTTAGCTTCGCCCTCACACCAGATTCAAGTAATGCAACTACATCGCTCTACTGCTCCAGCTCGCCTTCTCCAAGGGGTAAATATGACTTTGTTGCTTATACATGAAAGAGTAGTACATACTTCCGCCCAAACCCTTGTATTATCAAAAGATTTGTGGTGCCGATTCAAAGCCCCATGACGAAAGGTGCCACACCAGAGTACCAGAGAGAAGAATTGACATTAGTAGGGTAGTAGGTTACAATCTGGTCCTAACAGTACTGTTCATTTTGCTTTGACTCATTTCTTTCCTCCTTCATTTTCTCCTTAATATTCCCAAATTTTCTACTTGAGCATCAGTATCACAGATACCCTCAAAGCTTTGCAGGAGTTGTGGAGAATGTTTTATACTTGCACTATGAACCGTAGTTGATTCAAGGTCCCCCAAATGTATACTTTAAGTGTACGTAATTAACACGGTGCAAAATGTTGTTTTCGGTGGTATTGTTCCTCATCAAGGCCCTGAGGGGTACACCTATCCTCTAGGTGAGGGTTTATTAAACCTGTGAGTCAGGACCACAGTGGCATGGACAGAAGGCTACAGTGGGGCTCTATTGACACCCAGATTACTTATCCATATGTGATTTATTGTATTTGAGTTACTAGTCCAATGATCCGCATGTACTGTTTTGCTCCACGTAGGTAGCTTGATGGGTTGCAGCTCCAGGGGGATGGGCAGTCATGTTGTGTAGGTGGACCATGCCCTTCCAAGCGGAAGTTCTAGGCTAACTGCAGTACATTCCCATAGATCACAGATTGACCTAAACAGTAAGGATTAACAGCGAATTTTACAGTGCAGATGCCGCAGACTGTCAGAGCATTAGATAACGATGGAAGGGTTCCCTGATTAAATATCGATGTAAAAAATATAGTTTACAAAAATATCGTGGTAAAAATATCGAATACAAAAATATCGACTCCCTATACTTAAACAGGTAAGTACAATAATATCGATACAAAAATATCGAAGTAAAAAATATAGATGTAAAAAATATCTACTTAAAAAAGATATATAACTTAAATAAAATATATTAAATAATATTAATATTTTTAACAAAATAAATTACATTTAATATATATTTTAACTAAATATAACAAATAAACTTAATTAAATAAAATATAAACACAAAAATAATGTGTATAAATACATATATTTACTTAAAAACATTTTATTAACTATTATCTTTACTTAATTTATAAACTTTTTAAATTATATAAAAATAAAATATATACATATATGAATAATTTTAAATAAAATAAAACATTCTATAATTAATTAACACATTAAACTATTAAAAGAAATATTAAAAATACATTTTGCAACACAATAAATACAACAGTAGGGAAAATGTTGGATAGCAGAGGGGTAAAAATTACTATTCCCACTGCAGTGAGTGCAAAAGCAGGGAAAGTGCTGGATAGCGGAGGGGTAAAAATTACTATTCCAACTCCAGTGAGTGCAAAAGCAGGGAAAGTGTTGAATAGCGGAGGGGTAAAAATTACTATTCCCACTCCAGTGAGTGCAAAAGCAGGGAAAGTGTTGGATAGCGGAGGGGTAAAATTTACTATTCCCACTCCAGTGAGTGCAAAAGCAGGGAAAGTGTTGGATAGCGGAGGGGTAAAAATTACTATTCCCACTCCAGTGAGTGCAAAAGCAGGGAAAGTGCTGGATAGCGGAGGGGTAAAAATTACTATTCCCACTCCAGTGACTGCAACAGCAGGGAAAGTGTTGGATAGCGGAGGGGTAAAAATTACTATTCCCACTCCAGTGAATGCAGCAGTAGGGAAAGTGTTGGATAGCGGAGGGGTAAAAATTACTATTCCCACTCCAGTGAGTGCAACAGTAGGGAAAGTGTTGGATAGCAAAGGGGTAAACATTACTATTCCCACTCCATTGAGTGCAACAGTAGGGAAAGTGCTGGATACCACACCAATAAAAAAATAAACATCAACATTTTTATTAAATTTTATTTCCATTATTAACATAATTAATATTGAAATTTAAATATATTATTATTTAAACAAAATAATAAACATTCATTAATTACACATTGTTTAACACTATAATATCCACAACACACATTTAAAATTAATTACACAATTACAATTAACAATTAATAATTAATTAATTCAAATTAATTAACAAATTAATGAATGCAAATTAATTAACAAATAATTAATAAATCATCAATAAAAAATAAATTACTTCCCACCATTTACACCTATAAAAACCACAAAACACACCTAAAATTAATTAAACAATTAACATAATTAATTATTTAATTAATTTAAAATAATTAACTAATTATCAAACAATTATTAATAAATTAAATTACACATTTATAACTCTATAACATCACAATTATACAATTATGAATAAATATAAATTATTAAATAAATTTCATATAATTAAATTACTTCCCACCCTATTACCCTATAAACGCACAACCCGCTACAAAACTAAAAACGCAAAATTCAATTTAAAAAAAATTAACTACTATAAATAATAAATAAAATCTATATAATTAAATTACTTCCCACACTATTCCCCTCTAAACCCACAACCCGCAATGGAACTAAAACACAAAATTCAAGTTAAAAAAAAATATTAACTGCTAAAATTTTAACACATATAATAAAAATACAAACAATTCTCATACAAAATACTAAAATACATAACATTAATAATGAATCGATATTTTTAACAACTATATTTTTGTAAACGATATTTAACACTTCGATATTTTTGCAATCGATATTAATTACCTAACAATCGATATTCTTTACCACGATATTTTTTACATCGATATTTCTTACCCACGATATTTTTCCCTCGATATTTCTGTAGGTCGATATTTATACATCGATATTCTTGCTCTGTACCCGATGGAAGATGTGGAAAGCATTGGCAAAATCAGGAAAAGGCTGATAGGAGTCCATGCGTTTGATCAGAAACTCGAAGGTGCTGCATTTAGGTCTGAATGTAGAGTGCCCTTCTCTATGGGGGTGATTATCAAAAACAATGGCTCCTGTGGACTAATGGCAAGAAAATCTCAATAAAATAACGCACTATGGCAATGTAATGGGTTATTGTGATGTCAAAAAGAGAAGGAGTCGAACACACCTTAGATTAGTATTTCATTCATAATTCTTGTTTATATAGTTCTTTGAAGCAAAATTACATTCATGACATTTAACAATCAATTGATTGTAGTGAGTGGTGTCCCAGTGAAAAAAGGAACCTAAACAAATAAACCTAAATAATTTGTGACATATTCGTGACATATATACAAGGTTTCCTATATTTCATGAAAGCGACCATTGAAAGATATATATTATATAAACCACGCTTTTATACAATGATAAGTGCTGGCTTGTAATGATTCAGCTTTGAAAAACTGTCGACGGCGTTTCGACCCTGTGTGCAATGTAGGGTCTCTTCAGGACCTCAGAAAGTAGGGACACCTGCGAGAAGAGGAAGGATAATGTCAGTATGTGCTTGTAATGGAGCAGCTGTGCTCGTGGAAAAAGGATGTAGGCAATCAGTATAGTACCTGAAGGAAGGGTTTGCGCAGCCTCGTGTGGAATTTGTGGCACCGTGAGTAAAGTGAAAGGAAGGATACTCACATGGGACCCGGCCGGGCACTGTTCATGTGAGAAATAGAAGCGTGTTAATATCAGTCTTTTAAGTAGAGTACATATGACTCTACAACATAGGTGCACTATGATAAGAGACTTACCCCCATGTGAGGGTAGCTGTCGGCTGGCAAAGTCGGTTAGCACAATAGGAGGATTCCGCAGGTATGGAATAGAAGGGCACGGTGAGTGTGCAGATCAAGCACGAGCTATATAGAAAAAATACAGTTTTGGCGGTGTCTATTGGCCAAACAGCGTTAGAGTGCTTAGGAAGTCTATAATTGTACAGGCTTACCCGATAGGGTTTTTAAGTAGAAGTAGCAGGCTTCTTCCATGTGTTATGGCTCTTGATAATTATTTAAGACGGCTATGCGCCTCTTTGTGTCGCCAGTTGATAAGTAATGGGGGGTCTGAAACCAAATAAAGTAAGAGTATATTTAGTATTGAGGTCTAATCTTAACCAAGGCGCTCTATGCGTGTATTGGACAGCCAAACTAATGCTGGCCCGCTTACCTTACTCAAGAATCAGTATGTTCGTGCCTGCATCAAGGATATCTGTGGAGCAGAACAGCATCTGTCTGTCTGCCTTGGTTCAATGACATCGAGCCTGTGAAAGCCTAGAGGTATATAGCTTCTCTCTTCCCGCCGAAAAATGACAGTGCAGTTTTGACAGACCCGAAAAATGGAGCCGCAGCTGTAGATCTAATCTGCTGCTCTGTGATCTATCATGGAAATGGACAGCAGACCGTCATGAGTCTGTCTTCCAAAAAGGGTGTAATCTCGTGGGTGACGCATGGCGAATATAATGGCCTATCCTAATTGGTGTAAAGCAGGGGATTTTTATCATGATGGGGTCTTGGGTGTTGACATATCAGAAATGTTCTTTCGCATGAAAAACGACTGACGGAACGCGAGTAGACGGTATGCCTGTGATCTCAGTAATTAAGGATGCTGGCTTGTACTTGTGTTTTTAACCGTGTAGTAATTTTATTCGATACATTGTGTATTCAAATAAAGTCAAATTCAATCTCTTGGTGTACTCTTACAGTTACAATCATTGCATTTTTGTCGAACACTTGGGGTCGATTCCGATTCGGGACGGAAATCTCTCCGACCGAGCCGGACCCGGAGAGATTTCCGACCGAATCGGACCCTAGCAGTCGACCGAACGAGTACAATGCGCACGCATGCTATCGGACTCGATTCGGTTGGACTCCCATTGAAGTCAATGGGAGCCGGTCGTACAACACGTACGCGGGCTCCCATTGACTCAATGGGTGCGAGGCGAACAAGGGCGCCCCCTACAGCGGGTACGCGTCGAAGCGGGTCGCGCTGTACATGCACAGGTAGGGGGGACCCATGGGTCCCCCCTGTGTGCGACTCGCGCGGCTACGTGTACAGGGCGATCCGACACGGACCCCCAAAGTGCGGCTCCGACTGCTCTTTTGAGCCGGACAGCGCGAGTCGGTCGGACTGCTCGAGGCGCGCATCGTACTTACCTGGCCGGGGAACGTCTCCATTGCACAGTGCGAGTCGTGTCCGTGCGAGTCGGTCGGAGCGGTCGGCTTTCGCGAACGAGTCGGTCGGTGCGGTTGGGTCTCGCGAACGAGTCGGTCGGAGATTTCGCATCGTACTCGCTCGCCCGGACGCACGTACTGAATCGGTCGGGAAACAGGGCTCCGAATCGGATCGGTAAGCCGAATCCGATTCGGAGCCCTACCGGCCGAGATCGGAATCGGCCCCTCAGTGTTTACATATGCGAGCAATTTTCTTACTGGATACATTATGTATTTAATTCAAAACACAAACAATTCCTGCTGTGTACCTAGTAAGCATACTATGTCGATCACATTAGTGATTTCATCTGCTATAGGACACATAGATGTGGCAGGATGTGGGTATGCATAGTACACTGACAATATGTTGCATTTGTCATATTTAAATTATTTTGCCATACCACCCTTTACATTGTTATGGATTCACTTGTTATGGATTGGTATGGATGTATAGTACAGTGACAATATGTTGCATCTGTCAGATCTAGATTGTTTACCACATCACCCTTTTTTTGGTATAGATAACACAGTTTTAAGGACAATAATAATATGTTCACAGGTAATTTAAAACGATTTTTCACATAGTGACTGACAATTATGGAAGTCTTAATAGGTAATCTGTAAGCATATTTAACAGTAGATACAGGCTGTGATGTTCATTGTTTGGAGTGGTGACACTTCTCGCCTCTCCTCTGTGGAGCTACCCTTCAGCTAACTAGTGCGTTCCTTTTTTCAACCCATTGGTGTCAGTTACTTAGTGTGGTAACAAAACCACGCCACTCCTCTGCGGAGTTTAATCCTTTAGCTATTGAGTTGAGTACGTTCTATCCAACGGCATTCTAGTCGTTGGAGAATCTGCGAGAGGTCTCCTCCTCTTTCCGGAATTGAAGCTTTGTCTATGACTTGCCATCTTATGTCATCTGCTGTGTGTTTTTTCGATAAAATGGCTCACCAATGGGGCGTTGGCTACTGAGTGTCTAATGCGGCTCGGTGTTGCCCAATTCTTGCTTTTATCGGTTGCTGTGTCTGACCAATGTAGGGCAACTGACAGGGACATGTTATGCAATACACAGCGTTCCTTGTGTTGCAGTTTGCAAAGAACTCCAATGTGTGTTTAACATTCGCGTGTTCAAATGTTTTTGTGTTGCAAGTAAAAGCACATGATACACAGTTGCCGCACCTGAAATGTCCTTTAACCTCTGGTAGGCCCCATGTAGACAGCACTGATCTGGTAGTCTGCGATGGACTTTCCGTGGATGACCTGACTAAGTGGTCTTTCACGTTCTTGCCACGCTTGAAGGCGAACATGGGCACCTCAATGGATGAGTCAATATTCTTTATAATGTGCCAGTTTTTTGTTATTAATTTGCGTACTTGATTGGTATGAATACCAAATGTAGTCACGCAAATTAGCCTCTCAACTGGGGTTTTTCTTTAGCGACTAGCAGTTCTTCCCTGGGACAGAACCAGGCACGTTTGAGGATTTCCTAACCAACCTATTGGGGTAGCCTCTAGACACTAATTTGGTTTTAAGGGTTTCTGCCTCTTTCATGTAATCCTCCTTTTTCGTGCAATTTCTGCG
Organism: Calotriton arnoldi; assembly: GCA_963921515.1. NCBI lineage: Eukaryota > Metazoa > Chordata > Amphibia > Caudata > Salamandridae > Calotriton > Calotriton arnoldi. The sequence continues at coordinate 1,621,945 of CAWUFW010001378.1, forward strand.
CAAGCGCAGAAATTGTCCGAATGGTAGACCATCTCTCAGTGCCCGTGGGTGGTAGCTCTTATAGGAAAGTAATGTATTTCTTTCTGTTGGTTTCCTATGGAGAGAGGTGTACAAACACCCATTTTCATGTTGTATATTTAAGTCCAGAAAAGCTATACTGGATTTGTCAATAGTGGAAGTAAAAGTGAGGTGTGTTTGAATACTGTTCAAATATGTTACAAAATCATTGAATTCTATTTCACTCCCTGACCAAATGAGAAAAATGTCATCTATGTACTGCTCCCATTTTTGCGCCAAATCTGGCAAATATATACATGGACCATGTAGAACAGAAATTCGCCCTAAATGCCACGAACTTGTACCGCTCCAACATTACATGTTGGAAGCGGTACATAGATGAAATTTTTCTCATTTGGTCAGGGAGTGAAATGGAATTCAATGATTTTGTAACTTATTTGAACAGTATTCAAACACACCTCACTTTTACTTCCACTATTGACAAATCCAGTATAGCTTTTCTGGACTTAAATATACAACATGAAAATGGGTGTTTGTACTCCTCTCTCCATAGGAAACCAACAGAAAGAAATACATTACTTTCCTATAAGAGCTACCACCCACGGGCACTGAGAGATGGTCTACCATTCGGGCAATTTCTGCGCTTGCGCAGAAATTGCACGAAAAAGGAGGATTACATGAAAGAGGCAGAAACCCTTAAAACCAAATTAGTGTCTAGAGGCTACCACAATAGGTTGGTTAGGAAATCCCTCAAACGTGCCTGGTTCTGTCCCAGGGAAGAACTGCTAGTCACTAAAGAAAAACCCCAGTTGAGAGGCTAATTTGCGTGACTACATTTGGTATTCATACCAATCAAGTACGCAAATTAATAACAAAAACTGGCACATTATAAAGAATATTGACTCATCCATTGAGGTGCCCATGTTCGCCTTCAAGCGTGGCAAGAACGTGAAAGACCACTTAGTCAGGTCATCCACGGAAAGTCCATCGCAGACTACCAGATCAGTGCTGTCTACATGGGGCCTACCAGAGGTTAAAGGACATTTCAGGTGCGGCAACTGTGTATCATGTGCTTTTACTTGCAACACAAAAACATTTGAACATGCGAATGTTAAACACACATTGGAGTTCTTTGCAAACTGCAACACAAGGAACGTTTTGTATTGCATAACATGTCCCTGTCAGTTGCCCTACATTGGTCAGACACAGCAACCGATAAAAGCAAGAATTGGGCAACACCGGAGCCGCATTAGACACTCAGTAGCCAACGCCCCATTGGTGAGCCATTTTATCGAAAAAAAACACACAGCAGATGACATAAGATGGCAAGTCATAGACAAAGCTTCAATTCCGGAAAGAGGAGGAGACCTCTCGCAGATTCTCCAACTACTAGAATGCCGTTGGATAGAACGTACCAACTCAATAGCTAAAGGATTAAACTCCGCAGAGGAGTTGCGTGGTTTTGTTACCACACTAAGTAACTGACACCAATGGGTTGAAAAAAGGAACGCACTAGTTAGCAGAAGGGTAGCTCCACAGAGGAGTGGCGAGGAAGTGTCACCACTCCAAACAATGAACATCACAGCCTGTATCTACTGTTAAATATGCTTACAGATTACCTATTAAGACTTCCATAATTGTCAGTCACTATGTGAAAAATCGTTTTAAATTACCTGTGAACATATTATTATTGTCCTTAAAACTGTGTTATCTATACCAAAATAAAGGGTGATGTGGTAAACAATCTAGATCTGACAGATGCAACATATTGTCACTGTACTATACATCCATACCAATCCATAACAAGTTAATCCATAACAATGTAAAGGGTGGTATGGCAAAATAATTTAAATATGACAAATGCAACATATTGTCAGTGACTATGCATACCCACATCCTGCCACATCTATGTGTCCTATAGCAGATGAAATCACTAATGTGATCGACATAGTATGCTTACTAGGCACACAGCAGGATTTGTTTGTGTTTTGAATTAAATACATAATGTATCCAGTAAGAAAATTGCTCGCATATGTAAACACTAAGGGGCCGATTCCGATCTCGGTCGGAGGCGCACCCAATACCATTCGGTCGGGAAAAAGCCATGCGAAAGCCTGTTTCCCGACCGATCCGTACAGTACACCGAGCGAGCAAGTACGATGCGAAATCGCCGACCGACTCGTCCGGGCGTCCCTGACCGCTCCGACCGACTCGCTCCCGGCTCGAACCGCACCGACCGACTCGCTCGGACTCGACTCGCACCGCGCAATGGAGACGTTCCCCGGCCGGGTAAGTACGATGCGCGCCGCGAGCAGTCCGACCCGAGCCGCGCACTCCGGCTCAAAAGAGCAGTCGGAGCCGTACTTTGGGGGTCCGTGTCGGACCCCCTGTACGCGTAGCCGCGCGAGTCGCACACAGGGGACCCATGGGTCCCCCCTACCTGTGCGTGTACGGCGCGAATCGCTTCGCCGCGTACCCGCTGTAGGGGCGCACTTGTCCGCCTCGCACCCATTGAGTCAATGGGAGCCCGCGTACGCGTTGTACGACAGGCTCCCATTGACTTCAATGGGAGTCCGACCGACTCGTGTCCGATGGCATACGTGCGCATCGTACTCGTTCGGTCGGACTGCACGGGTCCGATTCGGTCGGAAATCTCTCCGGGTCCGGCTCGGTCGGAGAGATTTCCGGCCAGAATCGGAATCGACCCCTTAGTGTTCGACAAAAATGCAATGATTGTAACTGTAAGAGTACACCAAGAGATTGAATTTGACTTTATTTGAATACACAATGTATTGAATAAAATTACTACACGGTTAAAAACACAAGTACAAGCCAGCATCCTTAATTACTGAGATCACAGGCATACCGTCTACTCGCGTTCCCTGTCAGTCGTTTTTCATGCGCAAGAACATTTCTGATATGTCAACACCCAAGACCCCATCATGATACAAATCCCCTGCTTTACACCAATTAGGATAGGCCATTATATTCGCCTTGCGTCACCCAGGAGATTACACCCTTTTTGGAAGACAGACTCATGACGGTCTGCTGTCCATTTCCATGATAGATCACAGAGCAGCAGATTAGATCTACAGCTGCGGCTCCATTTTTTGGGTCTGTCAAAACTGCACTGTCATTTTTAGGCGGGAAGAGAGAAGCTATATACCTCTAGCCTTTCACAGGCTCGGTGTCATTGAACCGAGGCAGACAGACAGATGCTGTTCTGCTCCACAGATATCCTTGATGCAGGCACGAACATACTGATTCTTGAGTAAGGTAAGCGGGCCAGCATTAGTTTGGCTGTCCAATACACGCATAGAGCGCCTTGGTTAAGATTAGACCTCAATACTAAATATACTCTTACTTTATTTGGTTTCAGACCCCCATTACTTATCAACTGGCGACACAAAGAGGCGCATAGCCGTCTTAAATAATTATCAAGAGCCATAACACATGGAAGAAGCCTGCTACTTCTACTTAAAACCCTATCGGGTAAGCCTGTACAATTATAGACTTCCTAAGCGCTCTAACGCTGTTTGGCCAATAGACACCGACAATAACTGTATTTTTTCTATATAGCTCATGCTTGATCTGCACACTCACCGTGCCCTTCTATTCCATACCTGCGTGAATCCTCCTATTGTGCTAACCGAATTTTGCCAGCCGACAGCTACCCTCACATGGGGGTAAGTCTCTTATCATAGTGCACCTATGTTGTAGAGTCATATGTACTCTACTTAAAAGACTGATATTAACACGCTTCTATTTCTCACATGAACAGTGCCCGGCCGGGTCCCATGTGAGTATCCTTCCTTTTCACTTTACTCACGGTGCCACAAATTCCACACGAGGCTGCGCAAACCCTTCCTTCAGGTACTATACTGATTGCCTACATCCTTTTTCCACGAGCACAGCTGCTCCACTACAAGCACATACTGACATTATCCTTCCTCTTCTCGCAGGTGTCCCTACTATCTTAGGTCCTGAAGAGACCCTACATTGCACACAGGGTCGAAACGCCGTCGACAGTTTTATCAAAGCGAATCATTACAAGCCAGCACTTATCATTGTATAAAAGCGTGGTTTATATAATATATATCTTTCAATGGTCGCCTCCATGAAATATAGGAAACCTTGTATATATGTCACGAATATGTCACAAATTATTTAGGTTTATCCTTTTTTTCACTGGGACACCACTCACTACAATCAATTGATTGTTAAATGTCATGAATGTAATTTTGCTTCAAAGAACTATATAAACAAGAATTATGAATGAAATACTAATCTAAGGTGTGTTCGACTCTTCTCTTTTGACATCACAATAACCCATTACATTGCCATAGTGCGTTATTTTATTGAGATTTTCTTGCCATTAGTCCACAGGAGCCATTGTTTTTGATAATCATTTCAGTACCCTGGTTCCAAGTGAGTAGGGTTCCCTTGTTGTTTTTCTCTTCTCTATGGGGGTAGCATTAATGCAGTGGAGTACAAACAGAGGCTGATGAGAGAAGTGCTTAATTTGTTAATAAATAATTACAATCTGTAGTGGCCCAACGTTTTTCTAGGAGCCGTTACTTTCAAATACCTGGGTTGCAGAACACCAAGAGTACCTAGTATTGATTCCACCTCATGCCCTTTCTTCCACCATCATACACTTCCTGTCTCCTCATCTCACTCTTGCAGGCTCTTTTTCATTCCTGCTTTCTCCCTTTGGCACTGTTTTCGTATTTTACTCCTCCCTTCTTTCTTTGCTCTTTTCTCTCTATCTCTGGGTTAAAGTCTGATGAGACAAATAAGCCCCAGTACCCCAAAATGAGTACCAGTGATCACCAATTGCAACCACCTGCACAAATTAAGCATTGTAAGTATGAGTGTATTCTCAGTAAATAAGACATACTGTTTTTAGGTCTGGCTGAATACAACAAGGATCTCTGAGGATTGGGCTAATGTAATGGTGCATTAAAAATGGCTGATTGAGAGAACAGACTCAGTACCTGCATAAAGAACAATTTTTTTTATTTTTATAAAGTTGCCATCTTTTACTGCTGATGGGATAATTCCAGTGTTTCTAGAGAGCAACTGGATGCCATTTCATTCAGCCTCCTTCCAGAAGGACCAGCAATGTAAGAAAGTGGATAATTAATTAGTGTGAGTGACTACGCACATCAAGGAATAATTACACCCTTGTCAGGGTGAACCCTTAGAGTCACTAAATTAACCTGAGCTCAACCCCATGGTAGCTCTGGCACAGAGCACACAGGATTAACTTAGGGCAATGTGTAAAGTATCGAAACGGAAATAAAGTAAAAACACAAAGGGGCCGATTCCGATCTCGCTCGGACAGCCCTCCGAGAGCTGTCCGTCGCCTTACCTTGCGACCGACTCGTACTGGGAGCCGGTCCGTCCGGGCGATGAAGTACGATGCGCAAAAGTGCCACAATTCCGAACGACACGTAGGCTTCGATTCCAGCAACATTTCCCGTCCGAGCCGCTTATCCAAACGCCCATCCGAGTCACCCGGAAGCAGTTTCCACAATAGTTTCCGGCCGGACAAGTACGATGCGCAAATCTTACGTGCCGAAGGGGTCGCCACTAGCAGCACATCACAGCATCCGGGAGAGATGAATAGCAGGTCCGATTCGCGCCACAACACGATCCACTGCTACGAAATGGACCAACTCACAACGTGTACGAGACGGAGCAACAATTAGCAAGTACGAGACGAACCAATGATGAATCCCATCGCGCAGGTCATCCCAGTACTGCATATCTATGACCGGATCAGGAACAGACGCGTACGTCGCAGACGGTAAGTCAGACACCCACAGAAACAAACGTCACGAACACGCGAAATGCTACACACACATAGGGGGGGGGACATGCCGTCCACCAGCAAAAGCAAAACCACAGGGGTAGCATGGTCCACACCACCAGCAGCGGCCACACCTAGGGGGGGGTGCCCAGCACCACTACCATCCCCACTCATAGGGGTCTGGATGCCCTGCACCACTACCATCCCCACTCATAGGGGGCAGGATGCCCTGCACCACTACCATCCCCCCACTCATAGGGGCTGGATGCCCTGCACCACTACCATCCCCACTCATAGGGGCTGGATGCCCTGCACCACTACCATCCCCACTCATAGGGGCAGGATGCCCTGCACCACTACCATCCCCACTCATAGGGGGCAGGATGCCCTGTACCACTACCATCCCCACTCAAAGGGGGCAGGATGCCCTGCACCACTACCATCCGCACTCATAGGGGGCTGGATGCCATGCACCACTACCATCCCCACTCATAGGGGGCTGGATGCCCTGCACCACTACCATCCCCACTCATAGGGGGCAGGATGCCCTGAACCACTACCATGCCCTGCACCACTACCATCCCCATTCATAGGGGGCTGGATGCCCTGCACCACTACCATCCCCACTCATAGGGGGCTGGATGCCCTGCACCACTACCATCCCCAGTCATAGGGGCAGGATGCCCTGCACCACTACCATCCCCACTCATAGGGGCAGGATGCCCTGCACCACTACCATCCCCACTCATAGGGGGCAGGATGCCCTGCACCACTACCATCCCCACTCATAGGGTCTGGATGCCCTGCACCACTACCATCCCCACTCATAGGGGTCTGGATGCCCTGCACCACTACCATCCCCACTCATAGGGGGCTGGATGTCCATCAATACCAGTACCCCCCACTCATAGGGGGCTGAATGCCCTGCACCACTACCATCCCCACTCATGGGCTGGATGCCCTGCACCACCAGCATTCACACGCATAGGGTCACTAAGCAAACCCCCACCCCTACCATCTTTGCAAGATTCTATGTATGTGTCCCCCAAATGCCCACAACACTGATTCTGATAGTGAACATACAATGTGGCTCCCATCACATGTGTGCACAAAAGATGACTGTGGGGCTCAAAACCCCAGCATCTCAGGAACATTGTGGTAATGGGTTCCTTTTTTTTTTTTTTTTTACTTTATTTTGGTAGTTTGAAAAGCAAAACAAGTCATGATAAGCCATATTTACAGAGATATACAAAACCAATACAAATACAGATATAAAAAAAACAAGCACATAATACACGCAGTGGAGAAAAAAATAAATAGAAAAAGGCAGTTGTAAGCCTAGTAGGCAGGAAATAGACTGCCAGCAAAACAACCAACAAAGCAGCCCTGAAAGAAAAAAAAAAAAAAAGGGCATTAAACATCCATTTTCGATTTGACCCATTCGAATAATAAAGAATCATTGCTTTAACCATTCCTCTAGCGGGGCCCAGACCTTAGAAGCCAACTCCAGCCTCCTTCTCCCCCTTAATAAAAAAACTGAAGACTCCAAATTGTACAAAGTTAACATCCTAGCTCTCCAATTAAAAAACGTAGGGGCTTCTGGGCTTAGCCATTGTGACGTGATACATAAACGAATCATAGCCATTGCTACAAACATAAAAGCGGTAATACATCTCGTTCTTTCAACCATTGCAGTGCCTTCACACCCCATTATTACCATCTCCGAAGAGATGGTAACCGGGATATTAAGCATCGAATTTAGAAAACACTCCACTTCGTAGAGAAATTGCCCCAGGTTTGGACAAGAGTAAAACATATGTACAACATCAGCTGCTTGAAGCCCACACCTAGCGCAGCAATCTCCCCTCTGCCCCCCCCACTTTGCAATTTTCGCCGGTGTATAGTATAAATCGAACATTGCCATGTAACTTTGAGTCCGTAAACTACCGGAAACTAAAACATAGCTTACTAATTCCAATGCGGGCCTTATATCCACCCCAGTCTTACCCAATTTACCATCCCACTTAGAATTCTGTAAATCAAGGTCGTCCGGAAAATCAGATAGCAGATGTTGATAAATTATACCTATTCTAGCCCTCCTTTGAATTAATTCGATTATAGTGACCTTATCAAATATTGTAGGGGTATCATGTTGATGTTTATCAATAAAACTTCTAATCTGAAGATATTTGAAAAAGTCGTGAATATCTAAATGAAACTTATCTCTTAAAAAGGAAAAAGAGGCCACTGCCCACCAAACCCTAAGTCACCTATATCCTTCAAACCCAATATCTGCCATCTGAAAATAATCTGATCCTGGAAGATAGGAGGCAGAACTTGGACAGCTTTAAGGGCGTATAAAAATTAATATTCGAGATTGACCATTTATGCCGGATTTTCCGCCAGACTGAGAACATAGCCCCAATAACTTTAAACCTTGTTTTCTTAAAATAGCTCGGCTCAAGAATTCGCATTAAAATACCCTTGGCTGCCTCTCCCAGGCCTATCTCATAAATAGTAGGTCTGTTAGAGAGCGGAACCTCTGCCCTATCTCCCAACAACGGTAGCCCAAAGTGTTGCAGCATGGCCGACCAGTAATATAATAAAAAATTAGGGACCGCCCAACCCCCACAAATCCTAGGGAGACACATCCACTTAGCTGCCCTACGAGAGCGGCGATATCCCCAAAGAAACCTATAGCAGATCCTTTCAACTCTAGCCAAACTGTCTTGCGGAAACTCTAATGGAATAGTTCTGAATAAGTACAAAAACTTTGGGAGAACCAGCATTTTGAGTACGTTACAACGACCAAGTAGAGAAAGATGCAAATGGTCCAATCTTTCCAGCTTGGTATTTCCAGATTGAATCACCGGGCGGATATTCAGATCGGGGATATTATCCACAAAGTTAGTAATTTTGACCCCTAAATATGTTGCTTCCGTAACCACCGGAGCAGCAGAAGGACACATAGCAGCTGATTGAATAACCTAAGTTTTTGAGACATTCAACTTATACCCTGATAGCAAACCATATTGCTCAGCAAGAGTCTCTAGGGCAGCAAAGGCAGACCCAACATCGCTAGTTAACACAACAATATCATCCGCATAGGCCAGCATCTTATACTCTGTACCATTGATCCTAATCGGTAAGATATCTAATTTCCATTCAATCTTACTAAGAAAAGGATCAATGTACAGAGCAAAGAGGAGAGCGAGCAGGGACACCCCTGTCTGGTGCCCCTGCTGATGTTAAATGGCCTTGACTCCTGACCAGAGATACGCAGCGTTGCAGCTGGAGAGATATACAATGCCTGAACAGCCTGAATGAATTCAGTGCTAAAACCCTTCCAACGGAGCACCGCCCATAAAAACCCCAAGAGACCCTGTCGAACGCCTTCTCGGCGTCCAACAGGATCACTCCGAGGGGGAAGAAGTAACCTGAGCCCAATCCAATAGGGCAATGACCCGCCGAACATGGTCGGCCGTATCCCTACCCGGGATAAACCCGTGCTGGCATAAGGAGACTAGCGGGGTAATAACCTCCGCGAGTCTAGAAGATAACATTTTTGAATATATTTTATTATTGGTATTTATCAAAGAGATGGGGCGAAAAGATGAGGGGTCTAGCTCGGGTTTATCTTTCTGCTTAAAGAGAACAATCGTGGTTTGCCACCATGAATCCGGTATAACCCCCCCCTGTGCTGCCCTAAAAACTGATAAAATGTCCTGACGAATCTCTGAACAGAATGCCCTATAGAATTCTAATGGAATGGCGTCAGGACCAGCAGCCTTTCCATTGGCCAGCGATTTTATTGCTAACTCAACCTCCTCCCACATAATTGGAGCAGAAAGAACCTCATTCTGTTCCACTGTAATTTTGAGGGTACCAATATCCAGAAAAAGCCCTCGACCTGGAGCTCGGACTGAGACCTAACATTTTCTTCCGTATACAGCGAGATATAGAACTTCTGAAACACATCCATAACCCCCTCCTGCGTGTCCTGTATAACACCCTGCTGATCCTGAATTCTAGTGATTCGATTTAACAAACTTTTCTGTTGGAGCCTTTTAGCGAGAATTCTACCTGAATTTTCCCCATATTCATACATCATTGTACGATGTTGCAGATACTTAGCGGCCAGATCCTGCCCAAAAATTCCAACAGTTTAGACTTAATTATGGCTACAATTTGCTGGCTCTGATCCGTATTGAGGCCATCCTTAATATTGCGCGTTAGTTCCAATTCTGCCACCCTAAGTTGCTCCACACGGGACTTTATCTGCTCCTGTACAGTCTTCCATCGAAAGGCTGCAAAGCTCTTGGTCTCCCCACGTACTGCAGCCTTAAATGTATCCCAAACTATGCAATCAGAAGCAGTTTTCCTATTGATGTTTAAGAATTCGATTACCCACTTTCTCATATGATCCCGATAGGCCTGATCAAGCAATAGTTTTCTTTCGAATGTCCATGTCCTGCGAACTCTAACCTGACGGACACAGGGGCACTCCACTACGAGTGGGTTATGATCAGATAAAATCCTTGGGAATACTGTAATAGAAACCAACTCTACCGCCTGATATGACATAAAAAAATAATCCAGCCGGACCATTTTATTGTGGGGGGCAGAATAATATGTGTATCCATCTTTATCTTTATTATGCCTATACCAGGCATCGATTAATGCGTGCTCTTGAACTAAATTCTGAAGGGCCTTAAAGACCCTGGGTTTCCTACCAAAATATTTTTGAGCACTTGCCAGGTTAAAATTCCCAACCAAATTAATATTCAAGTCCCCACACACAAGCCTTGGATGTGACCATGCTGCTAATTCTACATTTAAACATTTTAACACTTCTGGATCATCTGCATTTGACCCATATACGGTACAGATGGATAATGATCTACCTTCAACCACTATTTCGACTATAGCCCATCTGCCTGTACTATCCTCTCGAGCCTTTCTACAAAACCCAATCCCTCGCCTCAGAAAGATAGCGACACCTCTAATCATGGATGTCTGCAGAGAACAAGCAATTAAATCATAGCCAGGGACTTTCAGACACTCCCGCTTACCCCAAGGTATATGTGTCTCTTGTAGACCCAGGACATCCAATTGCATAGTTTGAACAATTTTGAAAAACAAAGCCCGTTTTTTGGGATCATTTAGGCCACAAATATTCCAGGAACTTAGCCGCAATTTACCCTGGCCCATTTGAGCACAATAAAAGAAAAAACCCTAATCTCCACTGCGAACCATTATCCTTTTTAATCACAAATTCTGACATAACATAGCCCCTACTAATAACATTACCACGACTATAACATGAATCCGTCACCTTAGTAACCCCCCTCCACCCCACCACCACCCTTAACCCCTGAAACCACCCTACCCCAAACCCCCCCACCCCCTACACCCCCTACACCCCTCTTGTAAGGCAATAGGACCAAGGTCCTTGTGATGGAAGGAGCTAGCTTCCCCCACTCTCCCCTAGGCCCTTCCCCCCATTATTACCAACACCCGAGGATTTAAACCGATTGTAATCCAGACCAAAAAATTCCCTTTTATTTTATTTATTTTTTACTAATAGAGCAAAATACCAATCGGCTCAGCCCCCGATTTTAAACCTGCAAGCCCCTGATATGGTAGAGAAGAAAAAGGCCGGCATACTTTAAATATATACCATCCAAAAACTCCTTCGCCTGAACTTCCGAAAGAAAAAATCTAGTCTGGCCCTGGTGAATTATTTTCAATTTTGAGGAATAGAGTAGGAAGGCTTGAGACCCCTTCGCTTGAAACGGGGCTATTAGCTGGCGGAGCTGCCACCTCCGCTGGACTGTTGCCGGGCAAAAATCTGGCCTAACGAAAAACTCACAATCCTTCCCTACCCTCTTCCTGTCCGGCCTAGCTAGGTCATAGATCTTCTCCTTAGCCAAAACGTTGTTCAAGCAAATTAATATTGCCCGAGGCTTATCACCAGCCTGACCAGACTTCTGTCTTTGCTTAAAAGGAAAACGATGCGCACGTTGCACTTCCAATTGCCAGTCCCACTGCTTAACATCTGGAAAAGCTTCAGAAAAGAGTTCCACAACAAACTGTCTGATATCCGACCCTTCTCTGCCTTCTGGAACCCCCAAAATCCTCAGATTGTTCCTCCTGGCCCTATTTTCGAGATCAGTCAGTTTCCAAAGCATGTCGTCCCTTTGTATTTTAATCAAATCCGTAAGACCCTTCTGTGTTGCCAAATCGTCCTCCAAAGTGGAAATCCTTTCCTCAGCTTCAACAATTCTGGCAGCGATATCAGAACAGGTTTTGGTGACTCTTTGAATGGAGTTTTGCATCCTACGGCATGCACCCTGCATACGAGCACTCTCCTGGCGCGTCTCTTCACGATGCGCCATAATAGTCTGATAGATGATTGAGAGTGTCATCTCTCCAGGAGGAGCCTGAGGGGGGTCAATCACCCTGCCTCCAACCGAGACTATAGCACTACCAACAGAACCAGGTTGCGTAGAAAAAGAGTAGTCCCAAGCCATTGGGCCTAACGACCCCGGGTCCTTGCTTAACAGAGAAGCCCCTTGATCTTTCAATTTTATGGCTTTTTGAACTGTACGAGGACCTCACGAGGCTTCATCCCTTAGTACTTCATTAGATCGCCAATCACCAGAATCACTGTCATCATCTGACCAGACTCTATCTGGGCCTTCGCCCTCTGACGAGCCAGTATGATCGGATAATGAATAAAATTTGTCTCCCACTTCAGGCTCCTTTACATTTTCTTTGACATCATTCACGCCATTAGAACACACCTCTTGCACCACTGTGCTTACAGCCGCCCCACTTTGGGCAGACACTCCGGGAGTATTTTGGGAAAGAGTAGCAGTACTTTCAACATGAGGGACTACAACTCCCATAATTCCATTCCCCGGGACGGACCCTATTGGCTGGAGTTCCCCATTCGCCTCTCCTCGATCTGCAGGGATCTCCCCACTACCATCAAACAACAACCTGGCATTAATAATATCGGCACCTATGGAGCCCCGGGAACTCAGCTCACTCTGAGGCAGATTTCCATCCTCCAATGCGGCAATGACTGAAACCGTCAGCACAGGGTCAGTAGGGGTAGAGGCAGCACCTGTCGCCTCTGAGACCGTAGCATTTGGCGTTTTGGATGCTGCCGGCTGCCCCCGCTTACTGCTTCCTGCACTCACGGGAGTCTTCACTTTCCCAGCTTGAAGTTTGAACAGTGCAGGCAGTGTCTGTTTTCCTTTTCCAGCTGAAGCAGGTACCGCCTGATTGCCGCCCGTACCTCCAGCAGCCACCTCAAGCCCCCCGTGGACTGCATGCATCTCCTTCCCTGAGCTGGCGATTTTCCCAGGACTGAGTGGACGCACTGTAGGGGCTCGAGTTTTTGCAACAGCATTCTTCGCCGACACCTTCGTAGCCATAGTCACTGCCATAGTCACTGACGAGCACCCAGGCAGGCAGAGGAGACGACAAAACTGGGATGACCCGAACCATAGACCAAAAGATTCTGCTGGTAAGATTATTCTGTAGTTGCGGGACCCCCCGCAGCATGACACTCGAAATGTTTTAAACTTCCATCACCCCAGCGGCTTAGATCAGGGGAATTGTCCAGGAGAGGATACAGCACCAGCTCACACAGCCGTACGACCGGCCGCCATCTTGCCTCCTAAAATCGTGGTAATGGGTTCCAAAGCCCACATCACTACAGTGACCAGAAGGTGAGTGTGGACAAAATAATAGCAGCATCACCAGACCAGCATTTGTGCTCACTGGCCCCAAATCCACAACCAATGTAGTGGCAATGTGGTGGTTGTGTCACATACAAACATAGATTTCAGAGGCAAAGATTGCTGTGTATCACAAGAACTCCCTCTGCCATGTGCAGACAAGCATTGGCCATGTGCCCTGACAATGCCCACAGTGACCAATTAGACTATGTGAAAAGTGAGCATCATGATGCATACACACATATCTCTATGAACAGACACACAAACTGAGGAATCCTGTGGAGACTGTCGATGTTAGGTGACAAAGTCCCATACCATGGCAGCAATGGGACATACCAAACATGAGCAATGTGCAGGATGATGAGCTACAAGATGCATGGACATTAGGGAAAAACCTCCAAACTACATCCACACAATGGAACGCAAAAGAAATACCAATGCAGAGGTGCAGATGCACAAACACAGACAGGCAGACCCACACTGCATATCATACACAACACGTGTGTCTGTCACAGTGTCCCTAGGCTAGTACACAACACATGACGGTGGGATGAACTCCAATCACACAGATGTGTCCACAGTGCCATACAAAAAGTAACTAATGAACTGGGCACCCCTTTGTGGTCAAGCATACATCGTCAGATGAGTGGTATAGCAACGTATTCATGTGACACAAGCTGGGTGGAACAGCAACCAACACAGCAAGAGACAGACCCACTACAGCACTACCCTCTAGTACCCTAATTTGTGGTGACAGTAGCCTGTACGCCAATCCCACTGTGGTGACAAAGGTCTGTTTTGCCTATACTGTGGAGCACAGTCAGCTGTGCATACTGGGTCATGTGTCCAGAACAACAATCTCACATCACACCTCCATAAACACAAATCACTGGCCATGTCCTGCAACCAATGTGCAAAATGTGGGTAGGGGCCTAGACATGAAACAACTCACATGTGGCCACCCTCAAAACCCCACACCCTGATCTGCAACAATGTGCATCAGCTAGGCACACAGGGACTGTTGACAATGCCCAAGCACCCATTACAATCCCAGGGGTGGTGGGGGGATCTAAGGTACACAAAAATCAACACACATGGCCTGTCAACAACACCTGTGAATGTCTGCCACACTGCACAGTATGCGGAACATGGGCATAATGTGAAGACAACACGATTCATTGTGAACCCTGCCACACACCTACACCAATGAGGAACCAAAGGAGACCCACAAAGAACACATGTTGACACCTTCCAACATTGCAGCAATGACCCTGATGAGTGGGAGTAGTCACACACACATACTAGTGAGCCTCACACTGACAGATACCACATAGGGAAAACAACATGATGTTGGAAACACATAAGTGCCAATGGGAATCCTGAATGTGTCCCATGTGCGTTTGACAACATCCCCTGAAATTACAACTAAAACAGCCATGGATGACAACCTAATGACCAGTAGTCTGCCATGCACCTACATCCCAGTAAACCCAGGGAAAAGAAGTCTGATGAACACAGGACAACTCAGCAAGTGCACATAACAGGAACATCTGCATGGAACACAGGCTGAGTCGAAAAAAGGGAAGGCAACACACACAGACATGCTCACACAACACACACCATGTGCACAGGCAATGCCACGGAATGACACAATGCCATGAGGGGTCTCCACTCCTGGGGAATGTCAGCTGTGAAAAACATTGTTTGTGCAGGGTCCTGTCATGCCAGCACACCACTTGCACAGTGAGCCAACAATTACAACACAATGAAAGCTCTGGTCACAACAACATGTGTACGGGAGTGTCCCTCAGTCATCTGCACATACGCAATACACATGTAGGGATAGTTGCACTGATGACACAGCTGACTTGTGTACCATGGATGCACAAACCTGCCTGTCCAGTGTAGATGGGCCCAGTCAGGGAATCCCACCATGTGCCCAAATGTAAGTACAACATATGTGCAACAGTGTATGCCAAAGATGTGAAGTAGCAAACCCAAAGAGATAATCCTGGTTACAACATTTTGCAATCATTACACCCTGTAATTGCAGCAAAGGATGTCATGGATACATAGCAGAGAAGTACACATATCCCATGGACCACATGGAGTCCATCACATCAACAAATCATCCTGTTGTACCTTCAAAACACAAGTACAACATCAAGTCCATGATACTCATCATCAACATCATGTACATTAGATGCAACAACAATGGATACCAACAATTTGCTTTATTAAAAAATATAACTCCTCAAAACTGGTAATCCGAGTCCACAATGTCAAAAGGCCAATGGCCAGTCCATTTCTCAAATCAACCAGGGTGACATGTGACAAGTTGTCACCCATTGCTTGCCTGCACTGCTACGACCAGGGGACATCTCCCCTTGGAGGGGCATACATGGGGCAGGCCAGGCACCGCAGGGACAGGATCAGGGGACAGCAGAATGGGGCAGGGGAGGGGTGGTGGGTGCAGGAGTGTCACTGGCAACTGCAGTGGAGGTGTCTGACACAGTGGGCACCGTCACAACTGCAGGGATGAAGTCAGATGGGGTGGTTGCCGGCACCACAGCAGTGGGCAGGTCAGATGGTGTGGACGTGGTCTCCACTGCAGTGCCAAAGTCAGACGGGGTGGATGAGCTCTCCACTGCAGTGCCAACCTCCAAAGTAGTGTCATGGGGTCCAGGTGGGGTGGGCAGGACAGAGGGGAGACACGGACTCCACACCAGTGGCAGGAACAGGCTGAGCGTGTGAGGTGGGGGTGGAAGTGCATGTGGTAGGGGGAGGGCCTAATCATTTTGGGGATGCGGTATCGGTGTGTGGGTGAACCAGGGGCAGGGTGTGGCTGGGGGACCTGTGGAGTGGTGGCCTGGGGGCTGCAGGACGGATACTGTGTGGTGGAGCTGCGGGATTGTGGTGGGGTCTTGCTCTTCCTAGTCCGGGGGACTTGCGGATGGGGGCCTCAGTGTCCGTGCGCCTGGGGGAGGGTGTCCGTGTGGCAGGGGAACTCCCCCTGTGCGTGGTGACTTCCTCTTCCCCTTGTGAGTTGGAGCAGATTGATTGGTGGGGAAGAGGCCAAGGTCACAGAGGAAGAGCTGCTGGGAAGGGGGGGTTGCAGGTGAGGCAAGGGAAGGGGTTTTGGAGGGAGAGGCATCTGAGGACTGCAGAGTGCTTGTGGATGTCTGTTTGTGCGTCTGTGACCCATCCCCTGTGTGTGTGCCATCAGTCCCCGGAGTGTGCGTGCCTGTGGCTCTGGATTTTGGCTTGCGTGGCTGTGTGCTGCTTGTGTCTGTTGTGGTGCGTGCTGGTGCTGGTGTGTGTGTGCGTTGGACAGATAGGGCAGTAGGGATTGTGGATGTGGCAGAGGTAGGAGGGGTGAGGGACTGTTGGAGGAGGGACACTGCTGACGTCTGTGTGGAGGCCATGGCCTGAATAGTCCGATGTAGGGCAGACATGTTTGATGAGATGCCCTCCATGAAGGACACCAGTTGTGTCAACAGACTGGTGTGGGAATGGAGGACACTCAGCATCGCTGTCTGCCCTACATGGAGCTGCTTCAGCAAGTCCACAGACTCCACACTCAGGGCAGCAGGGGAGACAGGGGCAGGGGGTGCGGTGCCTGGCACAAAGGAGACATGCTCCCTTACACGGGGGCCTCCATGGACCTCTGGGATGGGAGCAGATGGGAGGGTGGAGATGGTGGTGGTGGCGGGGACAGACTCCCTCTGTGTTGTCTGGGGTCTGCTGACACCCGCCTCCACAAGGGAGTCCTCACTGGAGATGCTGTGTTCCTCAGCCGAGGTGGTTGTAGCTGAGGTATCCTCAGTGTGGCTGCCCTCACCCTCTGTGCCACTGGGTCCCTCCAACTCCTCTCCAGCAGACCCAGTCTGGCTCTGCGGCTCCTCTTGGTCCGTGGAGCTGTCTCCTCCAGTAGCCGAAGATGTTTCTGCAAACAATCAGGATAAACAGATACACATAAGTCACTCGTTTCACCCGAGACATCACAGTCATAACAGCACATTACAGATGACGCATTTTCCGCATTTGATAAATATTGCTAGAAGTGCTGGCACATATTGAAAAATACACCTGTCATTCTGCCACTCAACCATGCCACTCATACACTTCCCTCCATGGACCCATCTGTCTGGTGCATGTAGTATGCCACTACTTATATGTGCACACATGCACCGCATAGACATATCTCAGAACATCTTAAATTGTGAATGAAATGTGTCAGTACACACATATCCCATCTCCTGCCACTGACTCAGTACATGTGTCAGGATAAGGGATGGCCAAACTCATTGTCAGTAAAATGGATATGCTTCCTTCACAAGACACCATGATGTGCCCATGTATTGATGGTCAATGCCACAATAGAGTGTATGCTGTACAACTGACATAACGGCAGGATACACATTAGCAAGTGGGATACCATGCTACGGGCCAGTCTGGCTAATCAGCCATCACTGGATAAAGTCACAGGGGCAGTGCATCCATAAATAAAAAAGTCTGCACTGTGTCACAATCATAATCATTTTGAGGAATGTAAGCCCTGCAGCTGTCAAGTGCACATGTTCCACTACTGCTACACACATCTTAAGGCATATGATGATCCCACGTAATAAAAATGCGACAGTTGAGTGACTGCAAGCACCAATCTGTGAACATGATAACATCACAGTCTGATGAGAACGAATTGAGGCTGCCTGCACTATTATGTATGATACATCATTGTGCACCGTCAAGTGATCACACACACCTATGTTTTTCCCCATTGTGAGGATCCATTAGCCACACCTCAGCTAGCTGCCAAAACCAAAATGCTCAACACCACAGGAGTCTAAGATGCTAGGCCACTCCAGAATGACACCGAGGCAGACCCCATATTGCATATTTCACAATTAACTAAATGTAGGCTGACACACAGGAGTAGGAGCACAGAGTGTTCCTCATGTCCGGAGTAGGCATACCTGTCCAGTTCCATGTGCAACATGGGATTACCCTGAACACTAGGCATGTGTTCATGCATGTGTGACACACATGATGTACATTATTATGAGGCCCCAAGATTGTCTTAACTGCTGCATGGCTGTGTGGTAAATACCACAGACACATATGGTGAGCCAAAGCATCAATTGGAACACATATCATTTGCCCACATAGAGTACATGTCTGATTTCTGGCAATGTGCAGACACATGGCAATCAATTGCCTCACTCATGAGGACAAAACAATGCACCGGTAGCAGATGCTGTTTACAACCTTTAATTTTGGACAACAGCAGGGACGCCCAACACAAGTGACACAAATCACAGACTGAAAGGGCCACACCTGTGTATCAGATGAGGATGGTCCATGAACTAATTTAGGAACATGACTCCTGTTCAAGCAGACAAGAGATCTGTGGGAGTGTAACCAGGATGAAGGAGTGCAAAGAGCATGTGAGACATAGTTCACAGAAAAGGCATGCACTTACCCCCTCCTTGCTGCTGTCTGGCCTTTAACTGCCCATCCAGGTCAGGGAAGACCACCGCCAGGATCCGGTGCATGTGGGGGTCAGTGTCCGTCGTCCGCCCCTTCTGCGAGGAGGCGACAGCTTCAGCTGGACTCTGGCGATCCTCCGGGTCCAGCCACGAAGGTCCTGCCACCTCTTCTGGCAGTTGCGGATGCGGCGTCTGTAGACCCCCACAGAACGAACAGCCCGGGCAATGGTCAGCCATATCTCCTGCTTCTGATGGGCATCAACCTGTGAGGATGACAAGGATAAAAGTCCATTACCAGAAATGCAACATGTTTGTGCAACACACAGTTGGATATACATGTCTTCATCACAAGGGCATATGATGTACACGGGTAGTGCAACTATGGTGATTGACAGTTGTCCTGCATTTACAAAATTGAAACATTGCCTGAGTATAATAACTGTGTCAAAATGCCCTTTTCATGCACAGTACCTGTCCACTACAGGTACATACACACTTTGGGGTTAACAACTACTCAGTGAGCATGCTAGCCCCTGGTGTACACAATGCCATTAGTGCCAGTAAGACAACATGCACAATGAAAAAGGGATGTGGACTGCACACTCACCTGCTCCCCTGGTGTCCCATACAGCTTGCTGTACTGTGGAAGGAGGCTGTCCAGCAGGGCATTGTTCTCCTCCTCTGTGAAGGCTGGGGCCCTCTCCACAGTATGTGCCATTCTTTGAGCCAGAGGATGCAGAGACAGCAGCAGTGGTAGCAGAGATGTCAATGTGGAGCATGTAGTGCAGGCAAGTGAGCTCTCAGGGGAACAGACAGCCTTATATCTGTGCTGCAGAGGCAGATTCTGTCCCATGCGTCCAAAGCGATAGGTCCAACACGTTTGCATCCTATGAATCTGGCCAAACCATCCCATTGCACGGCTCGTACAGCCTTATTTCAAACCCATTACACCAACGAGTCTGATACATTGTTGTAGGGAGCCAACTGATTTTTCACAACACGAATCGTACAAGGGCCAAATCCGCGTCAGTCCCCATTGCAGGCAATGTGCAAGGCGTGTGTGCAAGGCGTGCGCTCGCCTCGTTCCCTAGGTGTCCGACGCGTCTTTTGAATTGGTCACCCGCGTCAGTCCCCATTGCAGGCAATGTGCAAGGCGTGTGTGCAAGGCATGCGCTCGCCTCGTTCCCTAGGTGTCCGACGCGTCTTTTGAATTGGTCACCCGCGTCAGTCCCCATTGCAGGCAATGTGCAAGGCGTGTGTGCAAGGCGTGCGCTCGCCTCGTTCCCTAGGTGACCGACGCGTCTTTTGAATTGGTCACCCGCGTCAGTCCCCATTGCAGGCAATGTGCAAGGCGTGCGCTCGCCTCGTTCCCTAGGTGTCCGACGCGTCTTTTGAATTGGTTACCCGCGTCAGTCCCCATTGCAGGCAATGTGCAAGGCATGTGTGCAAGGCGTGCACTCGCTTCGTTCCCTAGGTGTCCGACGCGTCTTTTGAATTGGTCACCCGCGTCAGTCCCCATTGCAGGCAATGTGCAAGGCGTGCGCTCGCCTCGTTCCCTAGGTGTCCGACGCGTCTTTTGAATTGGTCACCCGCGTCAGTCCCCATTGCAGGCAATGTGCAAGGCGGGTGTGCAAGGCGTGCGCTCGCCTCGTTCCCTAGGTGTCCGACGCGTCTTTTGAATTGGTCACCCGTGTCAGTCCCCATTGCAGGCAATGTGCAAGGCGTGTGTGCAAGGCGTGCGCTCGCCTCGTTCCCTAGGTGTCCGACGCGTCTTTTGAATTGGTCACCCGCGTCAGTCCCCATTGCAGGCAATGTGCAAGGCGTGTGTGCAAGGCGTGCGCTCGCCTCGCTCCCTAGGTGTCTGACGCGTCTTTTGAATTGGTCACCCGCGTCAGTCCCCATTGCAGGCAATGTGCAAGGCGTGCGCTCGCCTCGTTCCCTAGGTGTCCGACGCGTCTTTTGAATTGGTTACCCGCGTCAGTCCCCATTGCAGGCAATGTGCAAGGCATGTGTGCAAGGCGTGCACTCGCTTCGTTCCCTAGGTGTCCGACGCGTCTTTTGAATTGGTCACCCGCGTCAGTCCCCATTGCAGGCAATGTGCAAGGCGTGTGTGCAAGGCGTGCGCTCGCCTCGTTCCCTAGGGGTCCGACGCGTCTTTTAAATTGGTCACCCGCGTCAGTCCCCATTGCAGGCAATGTGCAAGGCGGGTGTGCAAGGCGTGCGCTCGCCTCGTTCCCTAGGTGTCCGACGCGTCTTTTGAATTGGTCACCCGCGTCAGTCCCCATTGAAGGCAATGTGCTAAGTATTCCACCCACAATAGCTTTCCATGGACACATGGGCACACCAACAACAATACAGCCTGTGACACAGTATATCAAGGGGCATGTCAGGCTGCATTACCTGTATGTGCATATGTGGGTAAACATGTGATTTGGTATGTGTCACTTAGTGGCACCCACTCCCAGGCAGGGCAAGGTGTCATGGGGACAGATACCGCTGTGTGTTGGACACATAACCACTGTGATTGACGACTGTACAGTTCAGGGCATGAGGCATGTACACAGTTCCCGGGGTACATTGTGTATGACATGTGACATACACCCTGACTCTTAGGTGGAATGGGATGTGTGTCACAGGGTGTCCCAGTGCCACAATTGTGATGTTCATCCACAGTATGTGTGCATTTAGCTACGGAGATTACTCTGATTTCATGTGCTCAATGTCAAACGGTCACCACATACATGTGTATTGTCAATGTGAGTTGATGTGGCATCTGTGTGTCACAGACACCATGTGTTGGATGCCAAAAAACATTGTGGCACTTCATGTGTGTGTCATGTGTCCGTTGTGGTATGTATATGAGACGCTACATCATGATGGTGTCCTTGTGGCGACACAAGGTCCCTGTGTGTGTCTGTCAAAAACCTGTGATGTGTGGTAGACATCTGTCCTCACTAGTGACTGTGGTGTGTGTCTGGTATGTGACACTCATACTGATGTACTGTGGCAGAGCCCATAGATTGGTCACAGCACAACATGGACCTTGTTGTGTGGACCTGTAGAGCTGAGATTTCAGATGATGGGCATGTATCTGACATGTGTGCACATACACTACAGCACATACATCATGTCTTTGTGTCCTTTTGTTTCATGTGCTATTTAGCATGTACACTGGCACCTAGATAGGGGAACTGACAAACTGTCTTTGCTCATCTATGTACTGCAGGAGACCAGCTGTCCACAGACCGTTCCCTGACCTTGCCACCATGGTTGAACGTGACTGCATGCGACGGTACCGCTTCACTAGGCCACTGATTGAAGATTTGGCACCACACTTGCAACCTGGCCGGACATACCCTACTGCGCTGACCCCCAAGGTGAAGGTGAGGGCAACCCTACACTTCTTTGCCACCGGTACCTTCCAACACACAGTTGCTACTGCTGGTGGGATGTCCCAGACCATGTTCAGCCGTGTGCTACGAGATGTGTTGGAGGCGATGTTGCATTTCCTCAACCACTACATCCATTTCCCAACACCACAACAACTCTCTGACATCAAGGGTGACTTCTATGCCCTGGGAAGGATGCCACATTTCATTGGCTCCATTGATGGGACACATGTGGCTTTGGTACCACCACAGGCACATGAGCAGACCTACCGGAATAGGAAACATTTCCACTCAATCAATGCACTGGTGGTATGTCTGGCCGACATGACCATTTCCCATGTTTGTGCACGTTTCCCAGGTTCAGCGCACGATGCTTACATCATGCGGAGTAGTCGCATCCCAACGATTATGTCACAGATGCAGCACCAGCGTGCCTGGCTTGTCGGTGTGTACTGACTTTTCACTATTATGTGATTTTGATAAAGTTTATTTACACCCTCTTTTAAGACTGATCTAATATGCTATTGTCTTTATGTAGGTGACTCCGGATACCCCAACATGCCGTGGTTGCTGACACCCCTCAGGAACCCTGTGACACCGGCGGAGATGCGCTACAATGAGGCACATGGTCGGAGCAGGAGAGTGATCGAGCGGACATTTGGTCTCCTGAAAAGCAGATTCCGCTGCCTGGACAAGACAGGAGGGGCCCTCCCATGTGCACCTGCTAAGGTGTGCAAAATCTTCATAGTGTGCTGCATGCTACACAACCTGGCAGTGAGGAAGGAGTTGCCTCTGATCCAAGATGACAATGACCAACCTCCGCCAGCCATGGAGGATCCTGCCCTGGGGCATGATGCCAGTGATGATGAGGGTGAGGATGATGTTCGTAGCCAGCTGGTCCTCAACTTCTTCACATGAATGTGAGTATACACTGATGTGTCTTCAAAGTATTGTGTTTGCCTGACATCTGTTGGTGGTGCACTTGTGCTGCTTGAGTGTGACTGTGTGCTACTTGTCAGGATGCTTGCTGTGATGTGTCCTTTCAGGTAGTCTGTACTCCCAAACAGTGTTTAGCTGATTGATATGTTGTGTGTACGTAGTTTTGTTACATTTGTGGGCATGTATATTGTTGGTGTATGCTGTAATTAAAGGTTTCTGATTGTGTTTTCTGTCTGTCCTTCACAGGGTACTTTGGCTGCTGTATGGTGAGGTCTGAACCCCAAAACCCAGATCCTTGTTCCAGAGTGCAAGTAGTCGTTGTCCCAACCAATGATGTGCCACACACCCCTGGACTTTCCTTGTTTACAACTTGTGTAATGTTTGCTCACTGTTATGTGAGGTTAACTTGCATCAGTTGTGGGCTTTTCACGTTGTGAATCTGTAATAAACCTGTGCTTCACTTTGGGATGTGCTCCGTGTGTATCTACACATCAGACAGTCATTAGCATCCTGTACCTGTGGAATGCTTGCCACTGACCCAGGATGGGTGTGGTGTATGTGCATTCCACTGTATTTCCTGTTGACATCACTTATGAGGATGAGTTAGCTGGACATGGTGAGTATGTCTTGTGTTGCCCTAGTGGTGTGTCTCCCTCATATGTGTCACATTACCATGACTCACATTACGGTGTTCACATTGCTGTGGTAGTTTGCATGTACAGTGTTCCTTATCAGATCATCATCGCCATGACACAGACAAAGTATAAATCACGACAGAGGCAAGTATTGTGTGAATGTGATTTTATTTACAGACATGTGCAAGGATGGTGAACGGAATTTGAAGTGCTGTACAATGTGATGGTAATCCAAAGTTCACAGGTGAGTTGGTAGTCTTAAGAGATGAAATGTCCAGAGTAGAATCCACAGTCATTAGCTGCATTTTCAAAGCTTTGACCCTCCATGTCAAGTGGGAGATTTGTGTGTCAGTCGACAAGGTTAATTGGTTTGCACACAAGGGACGACATACAGAACAGGTGTTGAGTTCCTGGGGGATATGCATGGCCATCAGCGTCTCAATTCCCCTTCTTTGGACGACCCCTCTTCTTTCTCGGGGGACCCTCATGTGCAGGCAGCTGCGGTGCAGAG
Organism: Calotriton arnoldi; assembly: GCA_963921515.1. Classification (NCBI taxonomy): domain Eukaryota; kingdom Metazoa; phylum Chordata; class Amphibia; order Caudata; family Salamandridae; genus Calotriton; species Calotriton arnoldi. Next base: position 1,646,492 of record CAWUFW010001378.1, read on the forward strand.
GACTCTCCGCCAGAGTCCTCCTCCCTCCCTGTGGCAGTTACGGATGTTGTGGCAACAGATGTTGTGGGCGCACAGGGAGGTGTGGACATGTTGGTGCTGATCTGGCGGAGGCAGGTCAGTATGTCCCTATGCACCGCTGTTAGTCAATTTGTCCCACTTGGACTCCATCCGGGACATGTGGGAGTCCAAGCGGGCATGATGTGCAGCATGCTGTTCTTTGATGTCCTTGAGGATCCCCACTACCTGTCCAAATCCTCCGGTGCTTTCCTGGTACGCATCTATGATGCATCCCAGGTGTGGGTCATCACGCAGTCCAGCCCCCTCTGCAGGCCGTGTCCTCTGCCTGCCCACCCTCCCACCGCCCCTACCCACACGGGCGGGAGCTGCCGTGGCCGGCACAGGCAACACTGGGCCCACTTGAGTGTTTGCGACGGTGGTGTTGTCCCTTGATTCCAGGGTGCCCTGTGTACCTGTTCCATTGTTGTTCAGTGGCCTCGGCCTGTCCGTGTCGGCAGGGCTACTCGGTGTGGTATCAGATGTGGCAGGTGTGGTTGTAGGGGGTGCTGATGTTACTGCTGCTGGGGCTGCACGATGAGTCACACCGGAGGTGCCAGGTAGTTCAGGGTCGTCGTCCGAAGAGGACAGGGACTGATCCACACCGGTGAGCTCAGGGTCCGCCAGAGTCTGGGACTGGAACTCTTCTTCAGGTCGTGCTGTGTCCTCAGCATCCCCTGTGTTTGGAGGAGACACACAATGTATGTTATGTTTCTACCAACATCAACGTTTCACACACATTACATTTGCCAATGGACATCATAATGAGAGTCTGTACATTGCATTGTCAAAAGTTGTGACAGACTGAGGTTGATATTGTTGGTGCACTTTGTCATGGCAACCTGAAGCATTTCGATGTGCACGTCAAGCTGTGTCCATGACCAGCTCATGTATTGATCAATTGTCTGTCCATGTCCATTGCTACTCAGGTCCCATCACATGCCTGACACAGCTGTATCATCCCTGTCCACATTTGTGCTATAACGATGACATACGTACAATTCCACTTAGGGTATGTATCATGCTTGGTGCATGTGTGGTGGAATTTGTTGCATTGCTCTGTGCGTCACATTGGTGGGTCTGTGCAACATGGTCACAGTCCGGTATGCCTGTGATCCAATGTGAGATACTTTCTGGTTATCTGTGTTCCTAGTTCACATCTCATTACAAACAAGTCATGGTGTTACTGTGCCTACTGATGTTGGTGCAGAGTTTTGTCAGTGCTAACGTCTTTTATCTTGTCTATTTCCTCCACAGTGAGAGGGATTGGGCACAGCGGCACTCTTTCTTTTCCATGCTCATGACAGTGATGGGCAGAGGTGTGTGTGTTACAGTTCTGCTGCTGTGAGTTGCATGCGTCATCCGATGCAGTCCAGGATAGTCATTGTGTTTGGATTGTCCATGACAGTGAGTGATGTGTTGTGTGAATGATGCGTACAACGCAGACCGATGTGGTATTGACATGCAGCTCACAACTGCACATTTTGTGTATGACACCATGCTACAGTGTCAGCTATATGTGTGTGTCCATTCTAGTCACTGTCAGGTGTCCACTGTCAATGATGTAAATGTGACATTGTGTGTGCTTGGTGCTATGTACTATGTCTGCATCTCCCCAATTGTCATCTACGAAACACACCTTCACAGGCAGGTCAGGGGACACCCCAGGGACACTGAATCTCCAGACAGTGGGAGGATACCTACAGTTCCAATGGCTGTGAGTGTAAATGTGTTTGAGTTGGCCAGTGCATAGGTGTGACTTGCAGCCAATTCATACATCGGGACCGTGTGTCAGTCATCTTGCCAAGGCATTTACTTTTGGAGTGACTGGTCCCAGGGTGCAATTTGTTCGAGCAGAGAAGGTGTGTTTTGATGCGGCATTGATTGCATTTGGAGTCATTGCAGGACCTCCTTCACCCACAGTGGCCAGGTAAACCCCCATGTGGCATGCTTCCATTGCAGGGAGTCACAATTTACGTTCAGGCTGTCAGTCAGTAGTTTCCTGTTGTTTGTTTGAGCACAAGTCCCAGCAGGGCCTTGTGCTCCCCACAGCAGAGGCCATTGTCTGTGTTCTTGGTAGAGACTTTTCTCTCACTCTCTTGTGGAGCATAATTCTAGGTGTGTATTTTGGTGTTTGTGTTAAGGGGTGTGTGTGTGCAAGTACCTGCTGGTAGATGTGGTCAGAGCAGGCAGTACTCCTCCCCCAGTCCAGTATGCTTCCATTGCAGGGAGTGTGAGTTAGCTTTCAAGCAGTCAGGCATTGGTGTCCTGTTGTTTGTTTGAGCCCAAGTCCCAGCAGGGCCTTGTGCTCCCCACAGCAGGGCCTAGTGTCAGCCATCTTGGCAGTGCTTTTGCACTCCCTGTGAGGTGAGAATGGTTCAGTGGGAGCTTGCTGGGACATGTGGGTGGGGACTGTTGGCTGTGACTTCAACTCCCATCATGCTTTTGGCTACACCCACCTTCCCACAATACCTGACCTTACTTCCTGTGAAGCTTTTTCCCTATGTGGTGGTGTGCCTGTGCTGACAAGTTGGCAGGCAGTGTTGTCCTGGTGTTTGTTTGCACAAAAATACCAACATGCCCAAGTGCTTCACACTGCAGAACCCAGTGTGTTTAATCTTTGTGGGATATTTAAATGGATTCTGAGGGAATGCATTATACCAGGTGGGTTGTGTTGCGTTTGTGTTAAGGGGTGTGTGTCCAAGTACCTGCTGGTAGATGTGGTCAGAGCAGGCAGTACTCCTCCCCCAGTCCAGTGATCCCACCAATGCTTCCATTGCAGGGAGTGTGAGTTACCTTTCAGGCTGTCAGGCATTGGTGTCCTGTTGTTTGTTTGAGCCCAAGTCCCAGCAGGGCCTTGTGCTCCCCACAGCAGGGCCTAGTGTCAGCCATCTTGGCAGTACTTTTGCACTCCCTGTGAGGTGAGCATGGTTCAGTGGGAGCTTGCTGGAACATGTGGGTGGGGACTGTTGGCTGTGACTTCAACTCCCATCATGCTTTCTGCTACATGCACATTCCCAGCAGCCCAACCTTCCTTCATTTTGACTCAGCTTTCCTGTGAGGTGGTGTGACGTTGTTGGCGAGATGGATGACTGTGTTTGTTGGTGATTTATGCTAATGCCTTGCAGTATTTGTCGTTAGGTTTGTACATGTTATGTCGTAGTTCCATTTTGCTGTGGGATGGCATGGATTGTGTTTGGGTAACTGGCATACACATCACAGGAGACTTGCCTTTATGTTGCTATGGCTTTGCTGGCAGGAATTGGTTTAACAGTCCCCTTGAGAGTGATATATGTGTATTGCCGCACAAAATTGAGTCTATTGTTTGTGTACTCACCAGGCTCTGGTATTCCTGTTAATCCATGGATGCTCTCCGGTGGTAGGATGGCCCGCACCTTCTCCTCCCAGGTCCTGAAGTGCGTTGGTCTGGCAGGAGGGCCACCGCCAGTGTCTGTGCTCAAGGCGTGATCCCTGTTGATGAGCTTCTTGACCCTCCTGCGCACATCATAGTACCTGTTCTGTATGTCGTCCTTTGTGCGCCGACAAGGAGCTTGTGCGTTAACCTTGTCGACAATCCTCTCCCACATCTTGGTTTTCTGTGACATGCGGGTCTGTTGGACCAATGTGCCAAACAACTGTGGCTCTACCCTGAGTATTTCGTCTATCATGACTTCCAACTCACTATCTGTGAACTTTGGATTCTTCTTGGGGGGAATGGTGCTGGGTGGTTGTGGTGATTGATGTGTGTGTGTAAGTGAGTGTGGTGGGTGTGACTTTGTCAGTGGATATGTGATTTGGTTTTTGAGTGGTGCAAATGGTGTAGTTGTTGTGTTTTGTGTGTGTTGTGGTGTGTCTCTGCAGTGTGGTGGGGTTGTCTGCTTGTCTGCTGTCCTATGCCTGTAGTTTGCAAAGGATCATGGTAGGGATTTCTGGCCTTTATATAGTTGGAGTTGTGGGTGTGTCTTTTTTCCTTTTTTTTTTTTTTTAATTTATAAATTGGCTGTGTCATTGCTTTTTAAAAAAGAAAAAATTGTCTTATTTCCTTTGCTTTTGTTGTGCATGATGGAGACGTTCGTTTGACCGGGTCGGACGCTGCCTGTGGCTCGTGCGGGGTGATCCGAGTCTGTCACACTGACAATCTACTGTGTTTCGACGTTGGTGTATGCCTCGGACGCGAAGGGCTCTATTGTTTGCTAGTCACTATTTGCTGTACGTCTCGGTTTTCATGCTCGTGCTCCGTGCGAGTCGGTCGCGTTTCACACGTATTGCATCATACTGCGCGGCTCGTGCATCGCGGGTACGTTTCGCTCGCGTCAAATCCTAATGCGTGTCGGTCGGTACGATTCCCGGTCAATTTACGGGCGAATCAATGATTTCCGAACGGGTCGGGTGTGCGGCTTGTGTTCCGTGCGGGTGGGTTGTAATTCACACACAAGGCATCGTACTGCGCGGGTCGGACGGCGCAGGTCCGTGTCGGTCGGTCTCCATTCCGGGTCCGAGTCGGTCGGTACGGTTTACGACCGGAATCGGACCCAAAGTGTTAGAAATGGGGGTCTCTAGTTGGCAGAGGTAGGTACCTTTGTCCAAATAGCGACCCTTGCTTCTAGTCAGGGTAAGGGGGATACACACTTTAGATAACCCCTGCTCACCCCCTTAATAGCTTGGCACGAGCAGAAAGGATTATCCCAAAGGCAATGTGTAAAGTATTTGTACCAACACTCACAGTAACACAGTGATAACACCACAAACGGCCACCACAACGGTTTAGAAAATAAAGTATCTTTATCTAAACTTAACAAGACCAAAACGACAAAAATTCAACATACAAGTATTAAGAAAAATGACTTTCAAAAGGTTTTAGCAACAGAGTCCATAGAAACTATGGATGCGTGATTTCTTGCAAAGTACCTGTTGTTGTGACAAAGTTCACCAAGCCAAACAGCTGCAGCGATGAGAAGCGTCGAAAAACAAAGAGATGTGTAGTTCCTGAGACCTTCGTAGTTCCGCTGTACACAGGGGAGCGATGCGTCGGGTCCGGTCTGTAGGGGGAAGCGATGCATCGGTTATGAGACGACTCCGATCCGCGGGTGATGCGTTGGGGAAAACTTGCGGCACAGGGACGATGCGTGGAAATCCGATATGCGGCGGCGAACGATGCGGGGGCGGCGAGCGGCGCTGCGTTGACCTTTTCAGTAGCGATCCCTCGATGCTTGCGACAGGCGCTGCGTCGGTTTCAGCAGCGGCGCGGCGGTGCAGGGAGATTGTTCTCACACCACGGCGTTGCGTCGGAAAACTGTCGCCAGAAGAGTGATGCATCTACTTCCTTGTTTGTTGCGTTGCTTTCCAGCTCTCAGCAGCAGAAACAACCTCCAGAGGCCCCACACAGTCACAGGCACTCCTGGCAGGTCAGAACTCCAGCAAGGAAGTTCATGGGAGCTGGGGGTGAAGTCTTTGTGTTCCTGAGACTTCAAAGCAGGAGGCAAGCTCTACTCAAGCCCTTGGAGACTTTCCTCAAGCAGGGGACACAGCACACAGCAAGTCCTTCTCCTTTCTTTGGCAGAAACAGCAACTGCAGGCCAACCCCAGACACACAGCAAGGGCAGTACTTCTCCTCAGTTTCTCCAGCTCTTCTCCTCAGCAAAGGTTCCTCTTGATTCCAGAAGTAGTCTAAAGTTCAGGGGTTTTGGGTCTGATACTTATACCCCAAAATGTCTTTGTTCTCTTTGTGCAAGGGGCTCTGAGCCCAGTTCAAACCAGTTCTTGGGGGCACTCTGCAAGTGCACAACAACATCCATTGCAGGTGTGAGCCTTGGCTCCAGACACACCACAGGGGGGCGGAGCCAGCATTGTGGAAGGCAGGCACAGCCCTATTCAGGTACAGGTGCTACTCCTCCCACCACACCAAATGCAGATCAGGCCTATCCAACCTAGTGCTGACTCATCCAGACTCCTGGAGCCACTGCACCTCCCCAGCCCCTGTCACTCCAAAGCCAGACAGTCAATCCACAAACAGGCTGAGGCACACAGAATGGTTGAACAAGAAAATAGCCACTTTCTAAAAGTGGTATTTTCAAACTCAGAATGTAAAAATCACCTTTACTAAAAGATGCATCTTTAGATTCTGAGTTCCGGCATACTAAACTTTATTTTCCAATCTGGCCCCAATGGTAAGTTATATTTATAAGATGTTATAAATTAACTCCTATGCTTTCCTACGGGGACAGATAGCCTTACAATAGTGAAAAATTAAATTGGCAGTATTTCACTATCAGGACATGCCACACACATCAGGGCATGTCCTACCTTACACCGCACCCTGACCACAGTGGTACCTTGGGCCTACCTTAGGGGTGACTGACATGTAAGAAAAGGGAAGGTTAGGGCCTGGCAAGTGGGTGCACTTGCCAAGTCGACATGGCAGTTAACAACTGGGCATAGACACTGCGGTGGCAAGTCTGAGTTACTGTTTCAGGACTACTCTTGTGGGTGGCACAATCAGTGCTGCAGGTCCACTAGTAGTAATTGATTTACCAGCCCTGGCACACTCAGTTCATTCTACTAGGGACTGACCAGTAAATCAAATATGCCAATCAGGGCGAACCACTCACAATAACAATTTACACAAGGAGCACTTGCACGTTGACACTGATCAGCAGTGGCAAAGTGCCCAAAGCATCTAAGCCAGCAAAAACGAAATCCAGCACAGCATCAAAAATACAGGAGGTAGAGGCAAAAAGTCAGGGGAAACCACGCCAAAGATGCCAAGTCTAACACAAAGCAATAAAAATCCCAAATCAAATAAGGAAAATAGAGTAACTTTTAATAAATAAAAGGGCACCAAAACAAAAAAAATCCAATAAAGGGAACCAGAGATATGAATTTTTAAAGTTTAAAGTCAATATAGAGCAAAAACGCACTAAGCAGCAATGTAGTTTAACTGGTCGCGTTAGACCGGGATCAAGTTGAAAATTCACGCTGACCGTGGTGGAGCACGGGTCGAATACACCAATCAGGTTAACCATGGTCCGGGGTTTCAATTTTGGACTTAGTCTCAAATATAGAAGTCAAAATCCTTCAGCGGGATAAGGACACAGGCTGTGCCCAAGGAGGGCTCTACAACAGCGGATAACCATTGGATGAGATCCCAGTGTAGCCATTAGTTTTGGCGGACAAAGTTCAGAGCAGGAAAAATTCAAATTACGTGCCCAGAGTAGTCCACAAGCAGGTTGGACTTTTTTGGTGTCTTCGGCTGGTCAAGATTTTTACGTTCAGAGCTTGGAATCTTTCAGTGGGGGGAGGCCCTGGGCTCTATACAATGACTGAACCACGAGGCCAGATACCTTTTCGTCGAGGTCCTGCTGAATTAGATTTGCTGCTGCGGAGAAGCTTGGAGTGTGGAGAAAATTGTTTCTTTGGCCCAGCAACAATGCAGCTTGGGCGGAGTGGCTTGGCAGGTAGCCCTGGTCCTTCGGAGATCTTCAAGTCCAAAAAGATTTCAAGTCCAAGGTTTTCAGGGGTGGTAGGAGAAGTCCAGCCAGGCACAGCCAAGGGCTACATGACTTCAGGACCAGCATTGGTGCTCAGGATTCACTACAGCAGAGGCCACCAGCAGGGTCCAGGGCAGGTCCACTTGGTAGTGGTCAGCGGGAAGTTGCAGGAATAGGCCTCTTGTCCTTTTTTGTAGCTCTGTAGCCAAACAGGAGGTCAGCCAACTGACCCTCAGTGTCCACTTCTTTGTCCTGGTTACAAAAAGGAGATCCAAACCTTCAGGGCTCCTTTCAGGACATAGACAACAGGCCCAGTCCTCTTCTGTTCTTCCTCAGGTCCAATAGTTCTGAGGAGGTGCCAGAGGATGCCATATTCATGTCTGGTACCAGCTTGTGTGTTTGGGGGTGAAACCTTGTCCCTCCCTAACCAATGGGGTAAAAGTTCCCAGGGGGTAACCCTACCCACTTTCGCAGCAGTTCCAGCATACACTACTGCAAAACATCCCACAGTGCCCCTCACTCCAAAAATCAAAAATGGAGAAATCCTTCTCACCTTGGGCAGAGCCTGTCTGGCCACCCAAAGGTATGGACAGGGTAATGAGCTGTCCCTCCTCTGTAGTCCCTTCAAACCAGTTCTGGGAAAGTTCTCCCCCCACTGGGTTTGGTGCCTGCCTGACTGGGAGGACAGACAAAGGGGGCTGTCCAGATGTCAGCTGACATCAGCTTGTGACAGGGGAGCCCACTTTGAAGTAAATTAAGTTCTTAGGCACAGTCCAACTGGTCATCCTTCAAGAGGAACAAAAACAACCCCCATACCCAGGCCTTTGTCTCTGCTCTGGGAAGTGCTTAATTTGAGGTGGTGGTTGCCGGTGGACCCACCGACACTCAATTTTGGGGACTGCCACTTATTTTTCTGCATCAGACCAGACATTTACCAAGAGCAAGAGAGGGAAAAACACACAAAGTGAAAAGACAGAGGAAGAAAAATATGGAAAAAACATCACAAAGGGAGAAAGCAGAAACCTGCAAGAATGAGATAAAGTGGCAGGGACTGTCTGGTAGTGGATTAAAGAGGCATGAGGTGGATTCAAGACCACACAGCCTTGGTAGTCGGCACACATTTAATAGCACTGGCCACAGTCTTCTGGCCAGAGCTTTTGGCACCTGCGCCCATTCTTTTACAAATCAAGCATTGGCTCTGGGAACAGTTTTCACACCTCATTCGTGGCCATTCACGTGCTAACTGACAGTTGGAAGGCTCATGTAAATTAGCCTTTAGGAGTTTTAAGCAGGGAAAAGGTAACTTTCTAAAAGTTACCTTTTCTTCATATTTATTATCCGCCTTTACCATTAAATATAGCTTTTAATAAATATTAAAAATAGTGGTTTAATCACCTCTCTAGTTAGTCCTTTCCCTGAGATAGCAGAATTAATATTTAACATTGCTTCACCGTGTTTCTCTATGGTCTAGAAAAGAGTTTTTGAGGGCGAGTCACTTTAGGACATATTAAATTGAATTTCTACAATGTTCTACTTTTTAATCCCATGCACCCTACCTTGTGGACTACAAGGGCTACATAGGGAGGGCTTATTAATATTTAAAAGGAAGGTTTTTATCTGTGAAAAAAGGTTTATTCTGACATGTTCCAGTGCATGTGTTGCACTGTTACAGTCAAGCTACTTTGGTAGGCCTGAAGCCATGTTTGTACTGCCACTACGGTGGATGGCAAAACAGGTGTTGCAGATCACTCATGGCATTTAACTTCCAGGCCCTGGGTACATGCTAGACCACATACTAGGGACTTATAGGGAAGTTAAATATACCAATTAGTAGTATGGCAATTCAGCCATGTTTAAAGGAGGAGCACAGGCAGTTTACTACAGGTTAGCATAGGTAAAGTGCGCAAAGTTCAAAAGCCAGCAAAACAGAAAGGGCAAAAATCAGAGGGGAGATCACGCAAAAGATGGCCATTTACTACAAAAAAGATTAAACATAGCTTATCAGTGATGTCATTCGTGATATCATTGTCACTGTTGAACAGTTAAAGCTGACTTTCAATTTCACTTCTGACGTCATGACTTTAGTTATCTTAACAAAGAAAAATCAACTTTTCTGTTCAAAGGGGTATTTCTGGGTACACAGATAAAAAGAACTGTCAGGTGAAAGTGAAGGTTTACTGTATTTTGAATGCATCTTTTTTCTCATTTCTGTTTTTAATCCTTTTGCTTTTACATACTATATGGTGTTTTTAATTTTACAAACATTTAATACTCCCCACATCAGAGCCCATGTTAACTTTACCTACAGATGAATTATTGTAATGAGAGAATGTGTTACTGCACTTATTTTACACTGTGTGCTGGACTGAATACTGATTATGGGCATACGAGAGCATCTATTTTCAGATAGTGCGCAGCTTTCACAACTTCTGGTCATGGCACAGGATGGCATTTGACGGTTCGGAAGGGGAAAGAAAGGAAAGGGTTGAGGAGGGTGATCAATTCCCCACTAAGCAGGCGAGAGGCCGTACTTCTCCTGCAGCTAAGTAACCACCACTTTCACATTGTGTGACCCGCTCCTACTTTCTGCCACCCCTAGTGGCACCTTACGTTGTATGATGCTCTACTATCCCTACTACAAATCTTTCTACCACACCTTCACACCTTCAGATTAAAAGAGCTTCCCACCAGTGCTTAATTTGAGAAAATGTCAGGAGGGCACTGCCGCTTGCACCTCCCATTCCCCATGTCAGTGCTGCCAATGACAGAACCAACAGAGCTACTATGCATCACACTTCTCCAAGTGTGACAATTCAGACTATTCCAGGCCCTCATAGCTATAAGAATAGCTTGGGAGGTAGGTATTAGTAATATTTTAAGGTGTTTTTAATTAACAAACAATTGTTGTTGTGCTTGTCTTTCCATTATACAAACAGCACCACCATGTGGGAGACTATCATAAGAGCCGGTGTTGACAAATAAGTGCCGGTGCCGAGCACTGGAAACCACAGGCTCAAATTAAGCACTGCCCACTCTGATCTTCCACTGCTGCTCCTACCATTTCCACAATGCCCTGACCACAGTGCACTCACCTGTTCAGCCCACCAGTCTGCCCCTGCCCACTGCTGCTGGGGCCTTAGCTTCATAAATGGGAAGTAGTGGGCACAAGAGGTAGTGCTTGGGCAGTGCCAGTTACATGTCAGGCAAGTGCCTGACTTGAGATTTTGTATTCGCCCTATAGGCCCGTCTGAGACACTGTTCTTAATGACCCATCCTCGGGTTCCCCCATAGGCCATTCTGCCTGGTTGTATGACACAACCATGCATTCATTTTCCACGCGTTCCTTAACAACGTGGGTGGAACAACGAATGCGTCTGAACCACGCATTCCATTTACAAGGCAAGTCATTACAACGACTTGCCTTAGGGGGGTGCTGGACTTTGGAATAGTATAATTTACTATTCCAACTCCAGTCACCGTAACAGTAGGGAAAGCGTTGGACTGTAAAGTCCAATGCCGCTTGACCTAACGCATGTCGTTGTAACGACTTGCGTTGTAAATGTAATACGTGGTTCAGACGCATTCGTTATTCCGCCCACGTTGCAAAGGCAACGCGTTGTTCGGAGGTTGTAGTATTTGCCGTTTCCTATTCCGCCTATCCTCACTCATACCTCGAGAGTAGCATGCAATAAATACCTATTGAATGTGGTTTTAGTAGCATTTTGGTACAGCACAAGCCATAACCCCAATGAACAGCAGCTTGCCAAATTTTAACAGCCCTGTTCAGCTTACCTGCCACCTTCTTCTGTCCCAGCCGGCCCTTGCATACCGGGTTCTTGTATCGCTGTCTTCCAGGAAAGCAGTGGGGATGGTCTCATAATTCCTTCCGCGGTGGTAGAGGGCACTTAGGGTTCTAATCAGTGGTCTCCTCACCCCTGAGTTGCTCTTCATTGCCTACAACAAGAGACCAAGCGTAAGGCAGTGGCAGAGCAAGGCCTAGGTCTGAGATCTGAAGGAAGCTGGTGAAACAAGAGCAACTTGAGGCATGCATATTCCACAATGATCTAGACAGCAGAGGGATTACTCCATGGAACCACCTTACAGGTCTCAGTTACATTTTAGATGCTTGACAGGCTTAAGTCTCTGAAATGTTGTCACAGAGGTCACCACATGTCCAGCCTCCATGCTAGACATGTGACTGACTCTACATCGCCCTCATTGTCATTTAAGAGACTTTGGCCTATTTGTAAATATAGACCTGTTCCTAAGGGTCAGTCTCCCTCTGAGTTTGGCTTCAGAGGGAGTAGTGTGGCACGCGCTTGCTAAATATGGAGTGTGGGCATGGCACGCTACTACCACAGGGCGCACAGCAGGGTATTGTACAGGTTGGTGACCTACATTATCAGTTCAGAAAGTAGGAGGAAATTAATAAATCAAAGCAGATGATAACAAATAAATGTGATGCCCATTGATCTTAGTGCAGCTTGTCATCTGTGCCCTCCTTGTTGAGGAGTGAACAGGTCTGGGGGACACATCATCTACATTCCATTAGTAGCGTGGACACATGACCAGAGTATTCTCAAGGAGGAGCAGGACCTTTAAATATCGAGGGCCCAAGGGCAGCACAATGTTTAAAACCCTTCTGCTGTGGGAAGGGGCTAAGTGACTGGAAATGTAACGGGCCATTGGTCTATCTGAATCCTACTTTGGTTTGCATGGTCTGACACCTGGCACCCCCTTCAAAGTCAAAGTCCAGTAGGAGAGGGAACTGCTGAATCCCTCCACTCCTGCTGTCTCGGTTACAACCATCAAATGGCGCCTCCACTGTTTGGTTTGTGTGAGGAAAGCAGGGAGGTGCAGGAGAGCACTCTAGTTTATTCATTCTGTTATGTTTCCTGGAGGCAATCAAACTGGGATTTCTACATTTCCAGGCCACAGCACCATAGATATGTCCCGGTGAAGAGATGTTGCGTGCAAATAGTCCTGCTGACGGGCTTCCTTGCACTCCTAGACTATCTCAGATTTGGGACCAGTTTAGGTAATCGCTGTGCCTTAGAACTCAAACTGCATCTCACTGAGGAGGCCTAACAAAGACAAACTGAATGGGTCTGCTTGGGTTTCCATTCAGGTGGCGCATTACCTAGCGGTTCCAGCTTGGCTATCCCTTATGGTGTGGGGCCAACACCAATTTGCCTATAGTTGATCCATGTGTGCGGTGGCAGAGACCAGATAAAAGAACTATGGAATGACATGTGGCTCTGAGTATTGTGGCCCAGAGTAATTATCAGTGGCTTAGAATAATTGAAACATCCCATCCATCACTTTTTTGGTGCCTACATAAACACAAGACCATTGGGGACATAATTCACCTTAGTGGCGTGGTTGTGAGACAGCATAACAAACAGCAATTTCAGACTAGTTGTTATGGAAACCTGCAGAGAACGTGGGAGGATGGAAATCGTACTGAAAAACTGTCAGATCTCAGGCACCTCACTCTGAGGTAACTACCCTGGAACATGAGGGCAGACTTGCAGTGGCATCCTCCCCCACTTGCACAACTATCTTTCTTCTTTATACTTCCATAGACTGCTCGTGGGATCCAGCTACTCAGAAGAGCTGGCATTCGACGAGTTTCGAGTTTGAGTCACTATGCTTTTCCAACCCTCAATGTTTTTGGATACTCCATTGTTTGGGTGAGCTTCCGGGGCAAGGAGGAGCCCCTGCCCTCCACTATAGCTCACACCCTAAGACTGGAGTTTCTTCCAAGCAATTCTCCTCTGAAATTATTTAGCACTTCTCACCAAAGGACTCCAAAAACGTTTTACGCCATCCATTTTCTTCTCATGTCCACCACATGCCAGGTTATATTGCATAGACCTTTGCACCAATACTTTTATCGATAGTTGAGGGGCCCAATCTCCACTTCCGCACTACTCCTTTTGTAAAGCAATGCAATACCCCGGATAGCACTAGATTTGGTGCACTCCCTCATTTCTCTCCCAACATTTATTCTCTTTTCAGACACAAATCCTTCATCCAAGACTAGCCAAGTTTGGAGCTTCATTCAGGCCCAAGATATGGTACTTACAGAAATTTCTGAAATGCCTTGAGACCTAGTGTCCCAACTATGGTATTTCCTGGAATGTCTTAATCTTTGGTGTTCCCACCAAGGTAGATTCTGGAACGTCCTTAGACCTGGTGTACCCACCATGTTATTTCCTAGAATGTTTTAAGACCTGGTGTACCCACCATATTACAACTACCAAATAACCTACCGGAGGCGGCATCCTGTGGGGAAATGCTACTGCAGCCTTAGGACAAGGAGCATCAGAGACAGCGTTGAACCCTTAAAGCAGTCAGAGGCAAATGGATACCTAGAACACCATGGTGAATTCTGATTGGGGGACGATTGTTGACATCATCCTAGAGAGTGTGACATCACAAGGCAGAGACGATCAGCCGTTGAAAGAAAGCGAGGCCATATCTGAAAAAGAAAGAAAGCAAGCACATGCTATGATCTAAAAGAGTCTGTGAGCTCAGAAGCTAGGAGGGTGACAGACTACTTGAGAGGTAAAAAAAGAAGTGGGGGACTAACCAAGTTAGGCAGTATGCAAGTGAAAGCATGACTCGTGACTTCACATCGCATGATGTCACGACGCGTGACAATGAACGTGACATCACAGGAAGTGACATAACAAGAAGTGACATCAGATATTAGGACCTCACACATATGTTTATCAGGTATATAATGAGTACATTTAGGTGCATTATGAGATTTAACAAATGAGATTTTGTGTTGGGGTTGTGCCAAAAAAGTGGCGCAATCCTGACACAAAATCTGGGCCTCAACTTATACATTTATTTTTTTAAACCCTGCCACAAATATATTGGCAAAAAGGAGAAGCATGGCAGTAGATCTGTTCTGCTTAATTGGTTGCAAAGTCTGCATTTTAAAATATTTGATTGTGTTAAGGCATCTGCTGCACAGGTGCCCAGTAAATCTCAGGGAATAGTAGTAATGGTGCGATAACTCTGGAGGTTAACGCATTTGTGGGAGATATCTGTGTTTTGTGAAGTCCCAGATTTGAATGAAAGTAGTATAGAAAGTTAATGTGTCTCTTGCTAAGCACATCATGTAACATGCAGATGACATTTTTATTTTATGTAGAAAGGTAAGTGGGTTACTGCTTTTAGCACAGAGGGGCATATTATCAAGGGCCATATCGCCGCTTTTGCGGCACTTTTTGCCGAAAAAGCGGCGATATTTTTATCGCACTATCACCAAGGACTCGCTAACATGCGTTAGCGCTTGTTTCCTTGAGATAGCTGCCGGTTATCCTGCCGCTTTGCATGTCAGCGATATTTATCGCTAATGATATGCAAAGTAGGCGTTCCTTACTAAAATAACATGAAAACTGTCGCTAACACAACTTCCCCCTATTATCAATCCGGTGGCGAACCCGCGTAGCGATAATAAAAGTAGCGCTAACCGCGATTATCGCTGGTATCTGAACGCCTGATTTAAAACTGACTTAGCTATATTATCCTATGGGAGGTGGACTGTCAGGATAAGTCCACCCTGCCCTATTATCAAGGATTTCCCTATCGCTGTTGTTTTATCGCTGGATTTCCAGCGATATTCACGCATTTCGCCGCTATCGCTGGATTTTTTATCGCATTGGAGATAAGCGTTGATAATAACGCGCTATCTCTGCGATGTAATCCAGCGATAGACGGCGATAATTAAAATCGCGCTAAGCGCGCTTAGCGATAATTATCGCTGGCTGTTGATAATATGCCCCAGAGATCCTTTTGTTAACTGCAGTTCATAAATTGTAATCCTTCCAATACAGCACAGTGAGATATGGACATGTGACTCCTACACCTTGTAACCCTGTTTCATGTCACTAGTACATTAATTTACACACTTACATGATTTATTGTCAATGTATAATGTGTATGTTTCGTAAAGAGCTCCGACACCCCGCATTTGGTTGCGTAGCGTTATAAAAGAAATAAAACAGTGCTATTGAAATTGTTATGTGTAAATACTGGGGCAGACCAACATCCCTGTCATTCTTACAGTGCATGCACTTATATACAGGGACTGAACAAAGTCGAAAGCATGCCTCTCTTAAGTACCTGTGAAGAGATAAGCTGTGTGCCTTTGTTATCCCTCCTTTGCATTCTTCGGCCCAGCTGCAGGTGAAAAAAAGCCCCCTTTGAGCGCTGCTGAACGTGTCCCGGTGACTGAAAATTACAGCAGGTCAAGTTCAACATACTTCTGTGGGGCTCAACTTCTTGGCATGGTGGACGGCGTCCACCCCCTGAAAATAGAGGTTGGACGCCGTGTACCTGCATGTACCCCTGATTTGTGCCCTGCGCGAGTCTCTGGAAACAACATTCCTCCAAAACTTTAAAATGAAACAAACTTGACCCCCATGGAACATTAAACAAACATACAAACGAGGACCATTAGTTCTTTACTTAAACATTTACAGCCTGGTGCAAACTGCTAGGCTACAAAGTTTTGGTACTTCTGAAATGGAGTGGGATTTGGACATAGTGATAGTTTCCTTGTCGGGCGTGAACAATGGGGGAGGGCAGCTCAATCTCTGTAGCATCTTGGAGCAGCTCCGTGCTGTGTTTTGTCCTTCCTTGGCTTCACAATATCAGCACTGGTGGCCCATCCTTCTGGCCCAGCAGGTGCATCAGTGAGGCAGTCTCAACCAGACACGGTACCCCGCACAGCTTCTTGTACCAATATACATTCCGGGTGCCTCCTGATGTGCTGATAGTATGGTCCTTTTTAGGTCTCGTCTACACAGCGGATGCACTGTGCTGAAAGATGTAGTTTACAATTCAGCGGACTTACAACCCGCCCACTGCACAGGGCCATTTCTAGGTGTTTTGCCGCCCTAGGCGAGAATTGAAAAATGCCGCCCCCTCCCTTTTACTACCAAGCAAAAGAAATACGTGAAAGAAATAACATTGTCTGAAAGTGACAAGGAATGCTTTTTTTTTTTTTAAACAAGACTCCAAGCTCAGAATTATTACTGCTAAAGAACTGTCCCTTCACAAACATTTTTTATTTCTATCTAGATCAGATCACATTGACGGACCCTAAAATGTTCCTTTTTACCCATTCCAAATTTCAGCCCTTTTTAGTGACTGTACAACCTTCTTCTGCATTTCCCTCTACGTTTCCAATCATGTTTCCGAGTCTCGGTTGGCGGACAGAAGACAACTGTGTTTCACTTAGAGTCTGCCGTGAAATCCCTCGGACACTCATTTGGGTGTAAGGTTTGCACTCTTTCCATGAAACTTAGGTCAGCAGACCCCTAAAACATGACTAACGTGATAACTTGGAATACAATGGCTATTGTCACACTAATATCTGAAGTGCGTTTGGTACATATTAAAATCAGCTTACAAATGTTCTGTGTACTCTACTTGTTAGTTGTAGGTATAAACAATACTCACTGAGGTGTAGGCCACGAGGTGTGACCTGGAACACTCCATGGCACTGCATACCATTAGTTGTTTTCGTTGTCACTCTCATTTGAAATCTTTTGAGTGCTTAGCTCCTGTAGGCTTCCCTTCCTTTCTTGTGTTAGCTCCTCCCTGGTGCATAGACCACGTACGTGTTCTTGATCGTTTTTGTTCTTCCTTGTCTTTTGCAACACACTGTTTTTTTAATTGTATAAGCGTTTCAGTACTATTCCTGGATGTGCAATGTGCTTTCCTACTTTTAACACAAGATTATGGCTTCTTTTTTATGTTGCTTTTACCCTACCTGCCGTCTCTATTGACGCTTTAGTTACTTAAACCCACAACTATGCTACTCTATGCCACTCTACTCTATGCTACTCCACTCCACACCACGACATTCTACTCTACTCCACACTATGCGGCTTCACTCTACTCTGTGCCACTTCACTCCACTCCACACAATACCACTATACAGAACTCTACACCACTTTACTCTGCACCACTCTACGCCATGTGCCACTCTACGCCACTCCACTCTTCTTCACCCTACTCTATGACACTCTATTCCTCTCTACGCCACTCTACTCCAATCTATGCCACTCCACTCTACTCTACACCACTTCAATCCACACAATGCCACTCTGTGGCACTTTATGCCATCCACTCTATGACACTTCACTCCATTCCACTCTAAGCCACTCCATTCCATAGAATGCCACTCAACTCTATGCCACTCTACTCTATGCCACGCCACACCATTCCACTCTATGCCACTCCACAAATGCCACTCTATAGCACTTTATGCCACTCAACTACAGGCCACTCTACTCTACGCCACTCCACTCCACATCACTCGATGCCACTCTACTCTAAGCCACTCTACTCCATGCCACTCAACGCCACTCCACTCTATGCCACCCCACTTTACATCACCCTATGCCACTCTACTCTATGCCACTCTACTCTACCCTACTCCAGTCTATGACACTCCACACCACTCCATTCCATACAATGCCACTTAATTCTACACCACTGTACTCTGCGCCACTCCACTCTACTCCACGCCACTGCACACAATGCCACTCTATAGCACTCTATGTCACTCCACACCACTCTACTCAACTTCACTCTATGCCACTCTACTCTATGCCACCCTATGCCACTCTACTCTTGGCCACTGAACACCACTCCACGCCACTCTACTCTATTGTACTCCACCCCTCTGTATGCCACTCCACTTTATGTCACTCTATGACACTCTACCCTAACCCACTCTACTCTACACCACTCTACTGTACGCCACTCTACTATACACCACTCCACTCTACACCTCTTCACGCATCTCTATGCCACTCCACTCTCCTCCACCTCATTTTACTTTACGCCACCCACTAACTTTTAGCCATGCTGAACATCAGCCAACATGTTGTACAACATGGCTAAAAGTCATTGGCAAAGGCAATAGCTCCCACATAGGTGAAACCTATTGCCTTTTTCAGTGCTTATTACTTGAGACGCTTTGGTGTGTTAAAGAAATACACTTTTCTTTTTATTTTGAAGACAGCTTATCATGTTCTAACATGAGGTTTGTTGCTTGATTTACATGCCAAATATTTTCAAAGCTCGGCTCATGCACGTGCTCTAAGAGCCAGAGTTCACCCTTGGCTAGGCGCTGGCTCTTCCTGACCATTTGTTGGCTTCCCCACCTCTAGATACCCCTACTGTGGTGACACACTGGCTGGCTGCAGTGTGGGTGACATCCACTGGATAGGGTGACCATATTCCTCAACCAAAAACCAGGATGGCTACAGACTTAGGGGCATATTTACAAGGGCATTCCGCCACAGGAACGTCACTTTTAATGACGTTCCTGTGGCGCTATGCCCTGCTCCATATTTACAAGGTGGCGTTAAGCCACTTACCGTGGCTAAACGCCACCTTGTAAATATGCCCCTTACCGCAGCAGTCCGCTGCGGCCAAGGGGCGGGCAATGGGTATTGCTGTGGCCGTTTCACTGCAACACCCATTGCTTTTTGACGCTGTACCCTATTTACAAGGGTGGCTTAAATATGGGGCAGCGCCAAAATATAAGACCAGGGAAAACCTGGTCTTAAAAAGGTGCAACGGGGGGAAATGATTAATTTCTCCTAGTTTTTGCTGTTTCTATGTGTGCTGCATTCTGCAGCACATGTAGAAACCTCAAATCGCCATTAGTGATTGTTCATGTGCAGGAAGGTGCCCGTTCCTGCACATAAACAATCATTAAAAAATTAAGTTTTGCAACTTCTATATGTGCTGCATTCTGCAGCACACATAGAAATTACAAATCGCAATAGTGATTGTTTATGGGCAGGAAGGGACTCCTTCCTGCACATGAACAATCATTCCCTGCAACACAGGCACCCTTGCACTATTGTGCAAGGTTACCTGCGTGGCGCTAGACAGTTAAATTTAGCGCTAGGGGAAACCCAGGGGTGAGCCGCATTCTTGTAAAATGGCGCATCCCTGCGTTTTGAAACTGTTGGAGCGTAGTGTTATCAATTTTGGATTAACACTGCACTCCAGCAGTTTCTTGTGAATATCCCCCTTAGATGTAGGACAAACTGTTTATACCCAGCATGGACAAAGAAAGTGCACAATACAGCACCCACCAACACAGAACGACTACACTGCCACATGTGACAACCTATTTAAAAAAAACTAAATATGCGAAAGACCAGCTTTTTAGGTGCTGTGCACTTCTTTCCATATAATAAAGAGAAGGCGAGCGAAGATTTCAAGTTGTTTAACATGACACATGTAAAGCATAACCCACTTTGCTTTGCTTTTCTGGGACATGAGGTCCTGTATTTGTAATGGTACAAGGCTACCAGTACCAGACGTCAAAACATGAAAAAAGGAATGTATAAGCCCGATTGTGTATTTCCACTAAGGAATAAAATAAAGAATACATTCAGGGCCCGTTTCTACCAACCTCTGAAACGTAGCTGAAAACATTCCCTCTCCCATGCACTGTGACAAGATCCAGGGCGTGCTTGTCCTTGGCTGATGGACTCCTGGGACACTGAACCACCCCTTTTTAGGTCTCGGCTCCAGACGTCGCGCATGCGCTGTCTCAAACCAAGACATGCTGTATCTACTTCTGGGCTTACAGCCCGCACATAGGCTTCCCATTTGCTGACACCATTGTCACCCCATTTTTCGTTCTCCCCATTTGTCAAGGGCATGTGTAGGAGGCCCGCTTGGTATATTGTGCTCACCTATGTAAGTGTAGCACCCTGCACCAATACAGACAACCCTTATGGCGATTTTAGTGGTCTTAGACAACCTTAGAAAGCTCTCTAAGTGGTAGCTGAGGAGAGCAGCCTTCAGCCTTAGTCCAGAAGGAGCATAAAGCAGCTTGTTTTACCAGTACTTAATCTTATAGTGAAGGTTAAGTGAAAAAGAACCACACAGTGTAGTTATAAACATATGTATTTATTATAAACACTCACTAACACATTGCAATATCTCCTACCCAGATATATAACCACAATACACACAATACTTTGATAATAGAACACGTAAGTAGTACAAATACACAGTGGTCTCCACGGGGAGACCAAACCATATACTAAAATAGAAGAATGCGAACCAGGACCTAAGTCAAAACTGGACCCAGAAGACATAGAAGAGCCGGGGGCCCAAGGAACCACCCATGGTAAGTATCTAGGCACCCCACAGAGGCCGTGTGCAGAGTGGGAACACGACTGTGTGCTCAATACAAGTCAATAGGTAAGTTGCGGTTGCAGTTTTAAAGAAGAAGGACCCTTCCCAGAGGACCCTGAAGAAACCCCTTGGAAGATGGAAGGTTGGAGAGTCACCCCACCCGTGGATACCCGGGGAACCAGGATATCTACACTAGGGAAGCCGGGTGCATAGGTGCAAAGTGACGTCGGAAACCGCCGTAGACCACAATGGAGGACTTCAGTAAGTCCGGTGGAACCCAAAGGTGGATTCAAGATGAGAGATACCTGCTAGCAGAGGGGACAGAGTCTATGCCATTCAGGAGTGACCAGGAGTAACGGAAGACGAATGCCCACCGATGTAGGAGCTGCAGGTGAGTTGACGGTGCCCTTTAAGTTGCAGCTGTGCGAACCAGGCGACGCAGTGGAAAACCAGGAGCCGTTCACGATCTGTCCCACGTCAGATGTCAAGAGCCAGGGGGTCAGTGTCCGGCAGGGGCACCAACAAGCCTTGGCAACGGCAACCAACATAGTAGTCGAAAAAGGTGCAGTGTTGGGACCAGCAAGGTTCAAGTGACTCACCATGAGCAGGTAAGTCAGAGTAGGCCCCAAGCAAGCAGGGGAGCCCACTGGAGCCAAAGAAGACCCTCAAGAGGACCCATGGACTGAAGGCACAGGAGTCGCAAGAGGACCTCGAGCAGCTCACCAAATCATGAAGGCCGACGGTGCAGAAGATGCGGTGCAGGCGAAGATCTTGGCTGCAGGAGATGCTTGAGGCTGGAGCTTCTTGGGGCCTGAAGATCTCTGGTGAAGAGAGTCAACAGGCCTTGGCAACGGCAAGTCGACCCTGGCGGTGCACATGGGTACTGTTCCACCGGTTCCGACAAGGGATACTGGCTTCAAACTCGCTGTGAAGACAGTGCAGGCCTCAAGGGAGTTGCAGAACCACCACCTGTGTTGCTGAACCTTTCGGAATACGTAGGAGCTCAGGAACAGCAGACCGGTCAGCTTCGTTGCGGTGCCTGCAGATGCAGGGAAGTGACTCCTTCACTTCAAGGTAGATTCCTTCGGGTGTCTTGGATGTCCACAGGCCTGTAGAAGAACCTGTATGGAGCACAGACAACACAGAAGACTCGCAGGACGACGAGACCAGGAGCAGCAGGAGTCTTCCCAGTTGCAGTCTCGGTTCCCAAAGTGAAGTCCAACAAAGTCCAAAGTGCCCAGATTGGTTGAAGATGAAGTGGTTTCGGATCTGCATATTGTCCCACGACGAATCTAAGGAACCAACCACAGGTAAGCCCTTAAGTGCCATAAGGAAAGGGTTGGAACGATTCAAGGGTCCCTCCCACAGGAGGGGCTGGGAAGTGGGGAGGATACTCCCATGTCCTTTGTCCAGTTTTGCGCCAGAGCAGGAGCCAATGGCTCCCTGAACTGGTTTCAACTGGTGTATGCAAGGAGGGCACCAAATGTGCCCTTCAAAGCAGTCTAGTGGTGCTGGCAAGCGCCCCCACCCTGTCCCAATATGCTAAGTCCTGTCTGGGAGGTGGTCACACCTCCCTGTGACAGAAAACCTATTGTCCTGCCTTCCCCGGCACAAGCTTGGCTCAGCAGCAGGAGGGCAGAAACGTGTCTCTGGTCAGCAGCAGCCATAGTTTGCTGTCCTGGTCTAGAAGACTGGTACCGGGAGCACTGAGGGCCTCCCAGAGGAGCTTTACAAACGGTGTTGGAGGTATGATTCCAGCATGTTTGATACCAAACACGACAGGGTTCGTTACAGCCAGCTTAGAGTTAGCCATCGCCTAATGATGCATGGCCAATCTATATATCGAAATGGCTGATGCACTTACAACCCGGGAGAATGGACTGTAGGGGTGTCCTGCTCATTCAAGGGCACCATCATACTTATAACCTAGCACCCCGCCTTCAGGATTAAAAGGCCTGCCTTAGGGGTGACTTATAGGTTTTAAGTGCAGTGACCTCAGATATAAGGAAACTTATATCTGTCGTAAGTGGTGCTAGCACCAGCTTACACAGGCTGCAATGGCAGGCCTGTAGTCACATTTTGAGTGGTCTCCCATGGGTGGCATAATACATGCTTCAGCCCATGGGGGATCCTGGTGTAACTATGCCTTGAGTACCTTAGTACCATATACTAGGGACTTATAAGGATACATCAGTAGCCAATCTGGGGGCGTACCTAAGTACTCACCATGTCCAATTTAGGGAAGAAGCACAGAGACTGGGGTCCTAATTTGCAGGATCCCAGTCAGACTAGTCAGTAAAACATAATGACACCAGTAAAAAGTGGGGGTGACCATGAAAGCAGATCCTACTTTCCTACAGCATGCGTATGTCATGCCTGTTCCGATGTTTAGCCCTCCCCGAGAGCACAGCATAACTACTTTTAAACATACGCAGCAGCCTACGCAGCAGCCATTTTCATCCATTCCGGGACTACTTTTTTTTTTTTTAATGGGTGACCGGTCCATCACATTAGGAGTGCTGGTGTTATCACTAGTGAAGAGCACCATTTTGTTTTTAAATCCCATGCTGCTGTCTGGCTCCTGTTTGCCCCAGCCAGAGCTTCCTCCTCCTGTCCCAGAGACCTGCAGCTTCCTGCGCTGCCTCCTTTCATCGTCCCAGCACCGCACCTCTGCATCAGTGCACGTGAAATGCACTCACATTCGAGCCTCTCCCAAACAAAGTACGGTAACAGCTGAACTTTGCTTTTCTTACCTTCTAACTGAAGACATCATTTATGCTGGTAATGTAAGAGCAATATGTATTGCATTATACTGTTATATTTGTATCGCGTTTATACCTGTTCAGACTGTGGCGTGAACCCCGTGGGTAGCAGTCAGCTAGCGTCTTCTGGTACGTGGCAGAATTTCCTTTACCTTTTTACTTGGTGCTGATTGCAACTTTCGCTTTGGTTCAAAACTCCCAAATGCAAAAGTACACAGTGACCCAAAGCCGTAAAACCCTTGTGTGTCCTGATTTCCCTGAGCTCAAGCGTCTCTACATGGTCCGCCTGCCAGTGCTGGTACCTGTAATACTATATGTGGGTGGTCGACGTTCGAGACTAATGCATTCTGGCAGAGACTGCCTGATAAAAAAAATTCCCATGAAAAATGTCATTCAAACCATTGATCTGCAACCACATCTACCATAAGAATGCCTATGAATGTATATGCAACAAAATCCTTTGCATGTATACGCTAAGCAGCAACATTTTTTTAGTAAGGGGCGGCGTTTTCTAAATAAAAAACGTATGTAAAACATATATTTTTCAGCTTTTTATCCTTGGGCGAACTGTTGGTTATAGGTACGCAAATTTAATCATGTTATTTTGCTTCTTTGCATGTATAGCACTTTTTAGGTCGAGCCTAGCGCAGCGCGCATGCGCTGCACTAGGAGAGGGCCTCTTGGAATCACTCCAGACTTCCAAGAGACTTCTCCGTGTGGGTCGGACTCCTCCCACACATTCCATTGGCCTTTGCGTGTGGCTTTCAATAATGAAAGCACGCAAATGGCCAAAGGCGGGTGCATGTCCCGCCTTTCCTCTAAACTATCACTCCCATGGCCTAGGGGTCTCGGGAGCGAGCAGCGGCCCGCAGTGTGCCAGCTGCATTCCATAGATTCCTTGCAGCGTGCGCGCGCACCACTCGCGGGCTTGTTGACTTTCCCTCTCCTCCCTCGCCCCCTGTGTAGTTTTGCCGTTTGCGCGCACCACTCGAGGGCTTGTTCACTTTCCCTCTCCTCCCTCGCCCCCTGTGTAGTTTTGCCGTTTCCGGCAGCCGAGCAAGCCTAACGTTGTGATCGCCTCTGAGCATTCTGCAAGTCTCCTCCGGTGAGGTTGTTCCGAGTGATGGCAAGGTCTCGGGCGAAATGGACCCAAAGGCGTGATGTGCGGCTCTCCTATAGAGCACTTCTGAGGGCCCCTCCTCAGCAAAAGAGATGACTTTTCCCGACAGTTGAAGGTTGCGTGCTGCCGGCTCCATGGTGTTTACAGGTGAGGGAAATCCACTTGTTTAATTTACATTAAACCATGGTGGTTGCACGTCTTGTGCGCAGCTCACCCAAATAGTATTTTTTTTTTTAACAATCATTCATGGCTGCCGCGCGTCTTGTTGTGCGCCAGTCACCCAACTAGATTTTTTTTCTTTAACAATATATCATGGCGGCCGCGCAACTTGTTTCATGCGGGTCGCCCAACTCGTTTTTTAAAAAATGTCATTTAATCATGGCGGCCACACGTCTTGTTGTGCGCGAGTCGCCCAAATCGTGTTTTTAGGTCGAGACATGCACCGCTCTGCGATGCATGTTCGTAGCCCAGAGTGTCAATAAGACAAGTCCGGACCAAGTCGCCGTGAGCCCTCAGTGCAGCAATAGAGCTCGCCACTCGCATTTCACTGCCGCGGTATTCATCCCGCAACTGCGAGAATCAATAACACACTTCGTCATGGGCACTACGAGCTATATATAGGTAATTGTAACAATTACAGCAAACTCTTCGCCTGTAGGGAGTCACCAGAGAAGGCATGCTATGCATGGCTCCAATTATGTGAAACCTATTTGCATTCTTTAAGGCAGCTGTAATAACCGTGACTCCGGCAGAGCCCGGAACTTGCTAACTAATTAACTGCTGAGTGCAGGAAGCATGAGTCATCCACAGAGCACTGTAAGGGAAGCCGTAAACATTCTTAGTTCAGTGCCAGGACAAAAACGTAACAAAAAGTAACAATTCCATCTCACTTCACTTGCAGCCTTTAATCTCTTCAGTTGCACTGCACACTGTCTGAACCTCTTTTAGAGGTTCCTTTCCACATTGACCGGTTTACCTCCCTTTTCTCACAAGCATGAACTAGCTTTGCATGGAACCCTAAAAACAAATTTAAAAAGCATTGGCATAGCCAATAGGTCTTGCCTTTGGGACCTTATAAGTAAAAAAAAAAACTGAAGTATAAGACTTCACGTTTACATTTACTGCATCCTAAATACGAAGTAAATGTAAACGTGAAGTCTTATACTTCAGTTTTTTTTTTTTTACTTATACGGTCCCAAAGGCGAGACCTATTGGCTATGCCAGTGCTTGTTTTGTATGTTGCCCTGAAGTCATTGAAAATTCCTAAATCAGCAAGGTGAAGGTGTTGGCGGAGGGGCATCTAGGTGGATGTAGCTTGCATTTGTGCAGCAGGGACAGTGCACCAAGGCCCACAGGGGCACTTCTTTAGCATGGGAGAGCTGGGTCCATGCGCAGGGCACCAACCTTCAGAACGACACAGTGGCTGCCTGCAGCAGTCTCACTTTGACCTGGCTGCAAAGAAGAATACATAAAACACTAGCAGCCATGTCCACATTTTGTCTGTTTTTCTTCTCCTGGCCCTCCTTCCTTGTATACTCCTCCCTCACCTTTCCCCCACCCCTCCCATTTTTCCAAAACACCAACGACGGGTCAGAGGGAACGCCCAATTTGGTCTCATCCAGGGCACTCTGTGTCCAAAGTCCAACTCTGGGTATACTGTTTTAGAGTGCTTGGAAGCGCCTACCTGTCACGCGTTGGTGCTAGAATACTATGCACACCTCGTTATGTTTTTATATTAGCGTACATGCATATAAAGATGGTGAGTGGTAAAGGAAGAAGGGGTGAGCTTTGGTGGTAAGAGCTTTCATTATCTACACAAAATACTTCACTTTCAAACTCCGATTCTTCACTTTGGATAACTCACTTTATCTTCATATGTCTCCGATTGCTCGGAGTGAATGTAATTTGACAAATAACTTGTTTTGTATACATACTGTCTGATGTCCTCCCCCAACACGTCAAATACTAAAACGTGTTCTGCATATAGTGCTTCAAACCGCACTTCTGATTTTAAAGTCTACTGTTAGCCAAGATCTTCTGGTGTTAATAAAATGTTATAATGTACTTAACGTATAGGGACTTTTACCAACTCTCCTCTTCCATTGATCTCTTGTGTCATTCACATTTTATTTCCTCCCATCACAACATACTGTATTAGGCAATGGGTCAGCCCACTTTAGCCATTAGGTTACCTCTCTGTGAGTGATGGCATTTTGCTCTTGCATATATGCACAAACAGTAGTCCACTTATTCAGTTTTACAAAAACATTGACAAATATGGGCAAAGCCAAAAGATGACAGTCAAAACCAGACCTATTGGCTCTGCCAATGCTTGTTCTAAACGATGCAAATTACAGGTGTTGCTATTTCCCAAATTCGTGGAGAATTTACGGACCATGGATTGGTGGAAAGGCGGGGGGGGCACTGCCTGTGAATGAATACTACTGCTGGGATATCAGTAAACACAGCGTCAGAGCCGTACACAAATGCAATAACATTGTCAACGCTTGTAGCTCTCGGATTGCCGAGACCTATTGGCTTTGCCAATGCTTGTTAAAACCTGTGCTGCTGTCAATTAGGTGAGGCAGCACAGCAGGCGCCTGCTTAAGGAATTCAGCTCCAGACCCTAAGGAGAAGAGCTCCGGTGAAAACCTGAGCATGCACTAAACGGTAATTAATGTGCGCTCTCGCCCGGGCCTTTCTAAAAAAAAAAAAACTACTGTATAAAAATACTGGGGCTTATTTACAAGCCCCTTGCGCCACTTTTGCATCATTTGAACGTGGGAAAAGTGACGTACGGGTGGTGCAAGGGGCTTGTAAATATGCCCCAGTGTGTTTACAATAAAAGTGTCTGGATGCCAGGACACACTTTGAAATTTGGCTTGGGACTGTCCGGGCAAATCCGGGACGTCTGGTCACCCTACCACTGGACGCACTGGGCTTGGAGGTGATGAAATGCCATACGCCACCCCTAAAGTCAGCACCGCCCACCGCCCCCCAGCTCTCACTCTTACTGCCGCTTACCTGCATCCTGTCTCAGCACCAGACAGTTGGTTGGCGGTCTGGGGGCGGGGCCCATGGATACAATAGTTGCAGACAGGGCTTTAAGTGGTGCCGGGTCTCACCGGTGCTGAGCACAGGCAGTTTTTTAACCCCTTCGCTGCGTTCGTCGGCCAACGGCCGTCGCGAGCACTACCTCGGTAGTGCTGCGCACGTCCGTTGGCCGACGCGGCCCCGCTTGTTTAATAGAACGTTCCGCACTGGCGCGGAACGTTCGAAGCAGCAAAGTGGTTAAAGGGGGGCTCGAAACGGGTCTCTATCAGGCTCTGTTTTGTGCCCTGGCACAGGCGGTCCGTTTTTTCCCGGACTGCAGTGAAGCAGGCACATCGTGTGCGCGTGCTCACACTGCTTACTTCTCACTAGTGGAGAAGTGAGGCATGAGGTCCTGCCAGGTGAGCGTTGTAGGGGAAGGGAAATCCTTTAAAGAGTCATTTTCTCTCTGGATTTCCCTTCTCTTTTTGTAACTCAGAAGGAGCAACATTGTGGTGGTGTCATCAGGGCTTTAAGTGGAAGCTTTTTCAATATTATATACAAGCCATAATTGCTGCCTATTTATCTTATGCAATTAACAACTATTGACAAAGCCAACAGTCCTGACTTGTAGGTATGATGTTACTTGTTGTATCCTATGTCTGGATGTAATGACAGAAACAACAAAATACAAGTCGGGCGGCACACTATGCTGAGCACAGATTTTTAGCTTACGTGTTTTAAGCCACGCCCTTAATTACATTGGCCACGCCCCTTTGAGAGACTTCCCAGTTTTTTCATCCCACTTTAAAGCCCTGGTTGCAGACATGACATACTCACAAAAGAAGTTACCCCGGTGGTTTGGAGACACCATCTCTTTCTCCTCTGGAAGCTTCAGCAGTTCTATTCTAGTCTCCAATAACGAGCAAACACAAGAAGGAGAACGCGTGCGAAGCCTGCTTACCTGAGAAGTGTGCTGACCCGGCCCTTCCTGCCAGCCGACGGGCAGTGTGCAACTAAGTACGGTAGGAAAAGGTGCAGTCCTAGACTAGGCACGATACCGACACCACACCGACGGTTCATCTGTGTCTGAAGACTTCACTGGAAACACATACCAGTAAAAACAAAACCCGCCCTGCAGTGTCAGACTTTCCGTTCAGGCCTGCTTCCCTGGGCGTTAATTACCTCGAGGCGACGTGCGCCCCCGGGAGGCCCTGCCTCACCGTTCACAATAACTCGATACCAACCGCGGCTCGGTGGCCCCTGAGGACTACCTGCCCTCCAATGAAGGCACAGACTTTCCTCACAGCTGTCAGGACTCCCCAGAGAGGAGAGGACCGCAAAGCATTATGGTGCAGTATTATCACAACAAGGCGCTCCAGCATTGTCAAAACACCCCAAACTCCCTGTGCTCATTCCCGCCATTTTACCTCAGCGAATCCCAGCGCACTCTTGACAACATTGTATCTGTCGCTCGTGACCCCCATCCATCATGCACAGGGCAAGATTTAGCGTTCTCCCCATGTATGCAAGCGCCTCAGCGTCCCATATCGGGGACTTAAGCGCTATGTAAATGTTGCAATGCAATATACTGAAAGATGCAATATACTGAAAGGTACACACTGTACTGGGGATGAGCAGACACAATACCGAACTACTGTGGAAAACACTTCACAGATAAATACTTGACCTCTTGTTTCAAGTAGATTAGGATAGTGGACGGAGGCTGTTCGGCATGTCAGGAGGACCAGAAGACGTGTTATTTTTTTTTTAAATTCTTTTTATTGATGAACACATTACACATACCATCATTTTACTAACATATTCAGTAAGGAGTGCACCTGCACCGGTACATAGTGCCATTATAGGCAACACTCCCCACCCACTGCCAAAGCATGCATGACGAATAAATAAATACACAACACAACTTTTGTTTGGGAAAATATTGCTGCAGGTTTATTCCAAACAAAAGTATGCAATATGGTGGGTTATTTTACGGGCGATCCAAGGGCAGGCAGCGGTAACTAACCTATGCTGCCCTGCCCGCCTGATGAGCCAACTTGCACTGTGGCGAACCCAATCAGTGCTACGCATTATAGAGTGTTCCCCTTCCCAGGATCACGTGACCCATTGGACCATGTTACTCACACCCCTTTCAGGGCGGAGCGTTGCAAGGCAAGCCCCCGGTTGTTCAGGCTTACAACCGCCCTCAGGACTAGCGATGCGCCGACGAATTTCTTCCAGGGACCTGCCATGAGGGCTCCTGGGATTTGGCACTGGCACCCCTATTGTGCTCCTGCAGAGGTACCCTTCTGCCTCCAGATCGCCCTGTAACTCCGCCACAGCTCTGGGGGCGGCCCCCGTCGCCTACAGAGCCCCCCACCAACACTGCTACTTCCTCACCTGCAACACGCTGTTTCCAGGGCCTGCTTTATGTCCAGTCGGAACAGATCCATGCCCACCTGTGACAAGTGCACCCATCTTTGTCAAAATAACCTTTGGTGTTCGCCTGGCATCGCCCATGCCTGATGAAGCCAAAGCCCCTTTGCTCTGCGAACTTGCGCATGGAGCTGATTTATCCTTTCCGGGAATATACAACTGCCTCACATGACATGTAGGAATGTGATGGCCTCCCAGGAGGGAGCTCTACTCTTAACCATCGCTATATTACCCTTCAAGCTGATGTAGGCTCCCACCTCCTGCAACTTGTGGTCGCAAACCTTCTAGCACTCTGTGCCTTAACACCTGTTTCCTCAATTTGTGGAACAGCAGCACCCTAGTCTGATGACCTAATCCACAACCCGCCTATCTACTATGTCTATCAGGGCGGGGATTTTTGTGCTTAACTGAAGCAACCCGTAACCTGCCCTCGGAGCAGATTGCACATACTTTGTTGAAGTTGACCAGACATTTGCACAGACTTTTTTGCATGCTATACCGTGGCGAACAGGAAAGTTCCTATTGCGCCACTGTTGCAGTCACGGCACCCTTAAAGGATTGACAACTTATGCCATCTACCAGGCTAGCATAACTGAAGCTCGATCACCGATACACACCTACCTGCTAACCAGCTGTGACCCTTGGTGCTCAATCCAGCTATAGACCTATTTCACTTTGATATCCCTGCAATGATTGCCCTCCCCAAATCAAAGCTGCACATATCAGCATAATGCCTTCACCTACTGAGATCGAGGTGCATTGTGGCTCTGGAATTGTCAGCAATGGTGCTCCCAACCCATAATTCTATGCGCTATTGGAGCCCCGGCACACAATCTGGCATAACCAACTGACGTAACCCACCCGGCTAACTTGCTGCTGTGAGATTATGATCTTATCCCCATGCTCTCATGGTTGCTGGTGCACATCTTCTTTAGGTCTTACCTCCACTATTTATGCAGATTCCTGCAATGTACCCTCCTGCCCCTGTATGGGCGAATAAGATACCTGTAACATTGCAAATCCCACTGCCCTCACATTCTCGGGCAGTCCGGTGGGGATAGGAGTCTTAGCGGTAGGTTCCGCTACATTACATGGCCTCCTAGCCTGTGGTTACCCTCGTCTGACAGCAGGCTATCTGTTGTGACGCCCGTTCAATGTCCGCACCCTGACGCAAGACATCCCGTTCTATACTTCTGTTAAAGGACTACCTACCTTCAGTGAGGCTGGAGTGAACAGTTGTATGTTGTGCATCTGACAGTAAGTACCTTGTTTTGCTTTGGCTGGGATATAATTGTTGTTTCTGTCACACTCTGAATTGTGACATGCGCAGCTCCTTCGCATTCTACACTGCAGAGTGTGCCTGGGCGATCCCAGATACACACTGCGTGCTAAAAGCTGTGACCCATAATGCTAAAGCACTAGACCTGGTACACTTGGTTACCGCGGATTTGATTGCCCTCCACCAAAATCCTTGTGTGTTGGTAGCTGGTCCCTGATTGAATTCCTAGTAGTCTATGTGTTATGCCATACTCTTTTATGCCTTTTTTCAATGGCCCTACCCGCTCACACAAGTGACTCGCTGGTAGCAAGTCCAGTGTAACCTGTGAATGGAGTTTTAATACTCCTAACAACTGCACTGAGGGCAAGCCACCCTCACTGCTACTGGTGTCTGACTAATTGGCCATAAAAGCCTTAGTAATACTGCATGGTCAGCAGGCCCGCCCACTGTACAGTTGTAATTTGGTAATACGTGGCGCTGACGGCCGCAGGGGCCTAATACCGGGCTGAGTGTATGCTCAGGATGAACTTAAACAATTGGCTTGGTGTGGATGGGTTGTTGACGTCCCCTGGCAAGACGTGCAAAACCTTTTGACAAACCCCTCCTGACCAGCTGTGCCAACGCAGGTAGCAGTAAAAGTTATATCCCGCCCCACCCTTCTTTCCTCTCACCCAGATCTGTGTATAGCACTTGTTGGAGCATAACCAGACGCTTGTGTATTTGCGAAATGCAAGTGCTCCCGTAAGCATGTTGCCGCTGAATAAGTGAAATTTGTTATCCCGCTCACTGATACTCATTCTAACAACCAAAGAGGGATGAAAGGTTGGTTGAACCCAACGGGGGTTAGATCCTATGACCTTGAGGTCGAACCTACCACCAGACCCAAAAGGTAAATCGGTCCAGGTGTCCTTTGCCATGACCCCTCCTGGCCCTTTGAACTCACCTTTTAACCCGTAAGTGGCCATTTGGCTGACACCCCAGCGGGACCTGGCAGTCGTATTTAACCTAGATCCTTACAGCATAGCCACACTCACCGCTGCGGATGCCTTGGTGCGTGAGCGTCCGCTGGTCGCACTGGTCACTCCGTCGATTATTTAAATTAATATAATACTGTGTATATGAGTAAAACTATGCATAGGCAATTGAAACTTTCATACGTTCTGTAAATGTGAAACGTTCAGGACTAGTTCATCAAAATTAAGCCAGTCCCCACCCTAGAAGTAGTCTTGCACTCCCAACTTCAGCTAATGTATACCAGGGAGCAGACAAGTGGTGGGAACAGGAGGGGAACAATATGTACAAATACTTGCCCTTTCTTAATACTGGGAGTGCCAAATGTTCTTTAATACATTGTAGCCTATTTGTGCTCTAACCCCGTGTTTCCCCAACTTTTGAACCGCAGCCCACTTGTTAGGTGCAACCTCCACAAGCTGCCTGGCTGCCATGGCTAAAGGGGCGGGTGATTTTAGCTTGACCGAAGCAACCTGTAACATGCCCATGTTTACCGAGTGCACATACTTTGCTGAATCGACCAGACATTTGCCCAGGCAGTTTATTGATAAACTATGGCGAGCAAATGAATGGTGTCAATCTGGTTTCTGTGAATGTTTGTCTATTGTACATCTGCCACTGAGAACCTTGATTTGTTATGGCTGTGTTAAACTTGTTGCTTGCGTCACACTTCAAGCTTATGGAATTGTGCTAAATCTCTCGCTTACTACACTGCTGAGTGAGCCCAGTACATTCACAAATTTCCTTTACAATTTCCGTTTCAACTCTCCCACTCCCAGCAGTATGCCCACGTGGCATGCAGCCTGGAGGTTTGCTGGGACAGAGAAGGGCCTTGTCACATGACTGTGTCTCTCCTCCCTGATTGCCACGTTCCTGACTTACACATGTAGGCGACCAGGTAACGCTGTACAATTACCAACCGGAACCAGGTGCCACCTTGCTTGCCTCGTAAATGGGAGAATAAGGTTAGACACATTTGATGAGCTCACCCATGGGAAACCTGGGAGACGCCCACAAGTGAGAAATGGACAGCACAACCTCCCCCTGGCACGCCAAATCATGCAGGTGACCGGACCCTACATCATGGACCCTCGGCATCTCGTACAGGCCTCGCCATGGGGGCGCTGGCCTATCTCTCGGCCTTAAAGTTGCATGATTGAACTGGCGGCTACTAATGTTACTCACGCCTGCATATACTAGGCTCCGAACAGGGAACACTTGCTCCATACTCCCTTGGATTCTTGCCTGGCTTTTCTTATCTCCAGCTATGCCAATCGAAAATGGCTCTACTTGGTCATAATGACCCTAAAGGCACATCAAAACCCGCAGAGCCAAGGTGGGGATGCTAACCTGCCCCAAACTCTGCGGAAACAACAGCATGTGCAAGCTTGCGGCAAACATCTGAAAAGCTTACCAACTAATAAACCATCTTCAGAACCCGGGGGGCCCTGCTGCCATTCCTTGGCCTGCATACTACCCGAGTTTAAGATTATTAATGGTATCGAAGGACCCATCTCTCGGCGCATGTCTGCAACATTATCCACTGCATCACCCTAGTCAGTAAAGCCACTGCAGGGTAGCATGCAAAGCTAAGCCCACGCAGAAATCGCCTGCCACTGCGAGCGGACCTTTGTGCTAAGTTTAGTGTGCCGCTGGCTGCTATTTCGCGGTTTCTGTTCTTGCCTCCGGATATATACTACAAAACCACACTACACCTACAACCCGCCAGTACCATTGGCTTTGACAATGCTTGTTGGTTGTATAAGGTAAATTAAGCCACAATTTGGCTTTGTTGAATAGCATATTGAAAATGCTTCCATTCTGAAATGGTGGGACTGTCACCTTTATGTGTTGAACATTGAATTAAATGTCTCAATTCAATTGAAAAGCAAGTTCAACCGCAAATGCGACCATTACCACTGAGCAACCCCACGCATCGACTGAATCAACCGTACCACCCTGTGAAGCAGGTAAATTGTGAGTACCCCGGCCGTAGCCAAACGGAACCACTAGAAGCAGTTTATCTGGGAAATTGTAGAGACCACCGGTGTCCCTCTGCGCCCTCCGTACTTCCGCAACAGCCAGACAGGTCACCTGCACGCATGCCAGGTGCCGAAACCAGAAAGCAGCAGCCCTCTTGAAAACGGAATGGCGGAGCACAATCCCTGCGTCGGAGACAAAACTGACTCATGTTGGCATACGCCCCACATTGGGCTAGCTATTTTATTCAACCATGGTGCTTACAGCAAACTGCCCTTTTCCCGTGAACTGGAAGGTCCTCAAGGAAGCTGCCTCTATCGTTTACCTGGCAATTCTCACCGGCACAACGCAGCTCGGTACCCGTGAACCGCGTGCCCCACGATGTAGGAGTCAACAACCCTGGTGCTCAAAGCCCAAAACTGGTAAAACTAGGCACACCAACAGCGCACTGTGCCTGCATTCGTGCCCTCTGTAGCAAAGACGCCGCCAAACCTTTTCTAGGCCCCAATTCCCCGAAAACAACCGCGTTATCACAACAAGGGGAACCGCCAAAATAATGCGCTTGCGAACCCGACCCGCCGGCACTCACTCTCCCCGCTCAGATCGTCAGTAAAGCATCTCCTGTCTCGAAACAGAAAGCATGACTCTCGTTTCAACAGCCATGGGCACAACTCAAAACTAGGCTGGAAAGAAAATGCGGGACCCAAGCTCTGGGCATGCAGGCATCTAGGGGTGGCA
Source organism: Calotriton arnoldi (assembly GCA_963921515.1). Taxonomy (NCBI): domain Eukaryota; kingdom Metazoa; phylum Chordata; class Amphibia; order Caudata; family Salamandridae; genus Calotriton; species Calotriton arnoldi. The sequence continues at coordinate 1,681,592 of CAWUFW010001378.1, forward strand.
GGCTGCAACACACTGACTTGCCCAAGATCACCGGGTGTTGAGCCACGCGCGACTCGATCCCATCTCTCCAGCACCCAAGACCGCAGCTCCTAGCCCCCTCGCCAAAAGGGCTACCGTGGGGGGGGGGCTCTCCGCGGACCACTTTGTGCGGGACACTCCCCGCCGCGGAGGCTCCATGCACTTGACGCAACAGCAGCAGCGGCCAGGCAAGCCGCGACGACCCGGTGCGCGCCCCACCGAAGCCCGCGGGACACACCGATCAACCGCGCTGTGGGAAGGGGAGCTAAATTTACAATGCAAAGAGTCGAACCCTCAATCGTGATCTCGTGTCACTAGGGCTTACAGCCAAAGTGAGCTCAACCCCCCCTCTCCTCCCCTTTCACGGAGAGGGGCAGCGGGGAGTGAAACCAACCCACTCCCATACGTGTGGTATGGTATGAAATTGACATAACTCAGATGGAGCAGAGTATCACATACCTAAATATACACATAGCTCAGATGGAGCAGAGTATCACATACATAAATATACACAGTCAGTCTAAACAGCCTGGCAACGTTAGGTGCAGGAGGTGGGCACTTGCCAACTGCAACCTTTGAGACCTGGAGGATGGAAAAGCAGAGAGTGCACCCGCTGAGAGTCTTTCCTTATTACTGCAGCTACCCCTGTGGTTTTTCTGCTTCTTACGGCCTGACTAGCAGGGTTAGACTTAGGGGGAGAACTGAGCCAGCTCAGTGCAGCAGAGATCCTCATGATCTGTCTCAAAATCAACAGTGCCGCATCATCTCTTTCCTTTCAACACCAACCTATGGGCTGTCCATCTGCAACACGTAATCAATCCTATTGTGTTTACTTTGTGTTCTGGTTCTTAAAGGAGTATGATGGCTGTCAATCAAAACCACGAGTGTTAAAATGAGGATGTAATTTAAATGTTACACATGCACATTTGTAGATGTTGCACTAACCCTCGAGCTGCAGGCTAAACAATCATGCTTGCTGCATTTCTACTTTCTGCAGGGAAATACTTGGATACTGTTAGTCCAATGCGCACCCTGATTATACATATAAAAAGTAAGCACTGTTAAGCTCCTGGTGCGGCGCACTTCAGTCGCCGAGCAGCAACTCCACACCCTCCTGCACGCGCTGCAGGCCGCGTGAGAATCCAGGCCCAGAATACATGTAGAGGATGAAATTCCCGGGGGACGAGCTTCACACACAACCTTTAATCGCCGAGCAGCAACTCCGCACGATGCGTGAGAACCGGGCCCAGATACATGTAGGGGACGAAACAGCTGTATGCTGCAGTGAAATAGAGGCCTTCGCCCTCCGACCTAGCCGCGGCACGCCTCCTCTTATAAAGGTGTGACGTGTGGGGGGGGCGGCCCGCACCCTGCACTATTGCCACCAACTGCAAGTATTTATTTCTTTATTTCATTATTTAAATTAGAACCAGCCTCAGCGAACGACGCACGAGGGTGACCTTTCAGTATGGCATGGGGCTTACACCCCCAGCCCGCGAGGGACTGGTGATCCCAATATGCTGGGCCCCCTTCACCCGGAGGTACCGAACTAACAAAGGACCTCGCCTCTCAATTTTACTCACTGACCATGACAAGATATTCATTGTCACCGACTGCATAACCTCCGCCGTGATTGAACCTGTGTCAAACAGAGGCCACCCCACTCAACCAATAAGTCCATTGAGCCACTGGACCCGGCAGTATTAAATTCACAATTCGGGGCCGATCGGGCGATGAGTTCCCGACAGCGGAGCCCAGGAGACACACTACCGGCAGCGACCTGAGCGCAAAACCCGCCACGCACGTCCTCCCCTGGGGTGGCGGCGGGACACAACATTTAAATTCCAAATTCGGGGCCACTCGGGCGACGGCCCCCCCCCCCCCGACAGCGGACACCCAGGAGACACATTACAGGCGGCGACCTGAGCGCCAAAACCAGCCGCGCTCGTCCTCCCCTGGGGAGGCAGCGGGAAACAACATTTAATTCCACATTCGGGGCCAATCGGGCAATGGCCCCCCCCCCCCCGACAGCGAACACCCAGGAGACACATTACAGGCGGCGACCTGAGCGCCAAAACCAGCCATGCAAGTCCGCCCCTGGGGAGACGGCGGGAAACAACATTCTCACGCCACTGTAAGCGTTGGAAGCGCGGGAAACAACAGACATCGATGGCACCAACCAACCTGACCCCAAGCACCCACCGGACCCCCGGACACCGCTGCCCGCGTGGCTGCCGGGGGGGGGGGGGCGCTTCACCGCGGAACAATGGGCGTGAGCAGCAGGGCGCACACCGCAAGGACCCAGGGCAGGTAGGAGGCCCCGATGGAACCCGCTGCCCGCTCGTGGTTCGCATTCATAAATCGTGATGGGGGGGGGGAGCTAGCCCCCAAGGCCTCCAAATCTACACTTGCCCCCTCAGCTTGGTCACCCGACGTAAGTGCAGCCGGGAATGACTCGCACGCTACCCCCCAACTAACACCCGACCAGGCCACTCGACCAATAGGCTAAACTCAGCAACTGGACTAACGGCGCCCAGCCAAATCGTCGTGCCATCGTCCGGTCGGTCAGGCCTAAGGGCCGTGGAGTTAATCTCCCCGAAAGTCACCAGGCCCGGCCACGGCACCCCCAGTGCCCAGCCGTCGGGGAGGGTGGGGGCGCCCTGCTCAACCCCCGGGCGGTGGCCTCGTGATTGGACGGGTGCTACCACTAACCTCAATTCGCGACGTCGGCGAGAATGATGACCCGACCAAGCAGAGTGGACCCGCACGACCACCCGTAGCTCAGTCCCAGGATCAAAGCGCACACGACGCGAGACAACCAGTCGAGACGGCGTGTCCGGCGCAAAGAGGGCGCCAGAAAGGCAGGGGGAGGTATAAGTACCCTCCCCCGACCCTCTAGACGTCAGAAGTGACGCTTCTAGCGCGCCGTGCAGAGGGACTCCTCCCCGAGTCCCACAAATAGAGGGGTGATGGTTGTGCCTAATTGGCACTAAGGGGGCCGCCCTTTTAGGGTGGCCCACTGCGCGGGCCGCGGGCAGCCGCATTGAGCACCAACCACCACCCATACATGTTTCTTTGCAAAAACCTTCTTAGCCAGATTTTACTCATACTGCACGAGGCCCTGGTCGCGCTCCACCCGTGGGGGTTCGCAGAGTCCCCCCCTGAAATCGTTCCATCTTCCCCATATCTGCGACCACTTTTTGGGACAACCTCTAGATTTGTATATTGTTCGCTCCATCAGCATGCACCAGTCCATGTCTCTCTGCCACTCTACTATTGTTGGTGACTCCTGAGTGCCCCACATTTTGGCAATGTTTCGTTTTGCTATCTTAATTCCCAATGTCACCCAAATCCTCCCTTTGCTATTAGGTCTGTGGGTCCCCATATGTTCAATAGGCACAATTTTATATTGGGTTCTATTTTAACTTCCATCACTTCTTCCATACACTTTATCAGCCCTGACCAATATTTCTGGATATACTCACATTCCCAGATGTTATGCGCAAAGGTGCCTTCCTGCCCACACCACCTCACACACCCTGGGTCGGTCCTATAGCCCATCCTCACTAGCGCTGGGCAGGTGAGATAAGTTCTATGAAGTATTTTTAGTTGCACCAGTCTAAGTCTGGAGGAGATAGCTACATCCCTAGGGGAGGCCAAGGCCTCCAGCCAATCCTCGTCGTCCATTCCAGCTACATCGTTCTCCCATCGAGCCCGGGGCCAGGGGGTCTGACATATTGTTGATTCGTTTTTTATACATCATGGAGATGGATTTCTTCGGCATGTACTCATCCAGGATTCTGTCCTCAAGTGGAGAGGACTCTGGAAGAGACTCCCCTTTAGGGACTACCACTCGTAATGCATGCTGTATCTGTAGATATCTGAAGCGCTCTGTATCTGCCATTTCATACTCAGTCTGCAGCTGTGTGAAGGAGACTACGTTCCCCGCCCTCCATAGATCACCGACCTTGGAGATGCCAATTACATCCCATCGGTCAAAGCCTTTTGTTTTCCGCAAGTTACCTAACATTTCTGTGTCCCAGAGAGGGGTGACTTGTTTAATCCGTCCCTCCCAACCCAGGCTCTTAGTCGCTGCCCGCCACATGTGGACAGCGTGCGCAGTGGGTCCTGTCAGCTTGGGTTTGGCGGGTCTGGTATATAGTACTCTCGTGAAATCCCCTTCAGGGAGCAGCCATCTTTCCATCAGGTATCCTGGGTCCCCCTGGGACCTATAAACCCATTGGTTGATGGCAGCTAGTTGCGCTGCCCAATAATATCTTCTGATGTCCAGGAGACCAACTCCCCCATCATACAATCCCTGTGTAAGCTTCTGGGTGGATATTCGGGGTGGTTTACCGTCCCACAAGAGTTCTCTTTGGGAGCTTTCTATGGCTCTAAAGTATTCTGAACCGACCGGGCCTGGAGAGTTTTGCAGGACGTATATGAAGCGGGGTAAGGACATCATTTTAAAGAGCGCTGCGCATCCCAGAAGTGACAGTGGAAATGTCTTCCCATGACTGATGTCGCGTTTAAGTCTCTGTAGCGGAGGTAAAAGGTTACACTCATAGAACCTTGTCGGGTCTTTGGTGACATAAATCCCCAGGTATTTGAACCCCTCCGCCACTTCAGTAATGGCATATCCCTGGGGTAGGGGGGGAAATTTGCCGCTTAGGACATAGATGACTGATTTCGTCCAATTTATGCGGTAACACAAACATTTCCCAAAATTAGTGAGAATATGAAGTGCCCTGTTTAGTGATGCTCTGGGCAACGCCACATACAATAGGATATCATCAGCGTACAGGGAAACGCGGTCCTCCCCGTCCTCTGACCACCTGAGACTCTTCATAACTGGATCTTTCCGTATCCACATCGCCAGTGGTTCCAACATCAAGGCAAAGAGCAACGGGGAAAGGGGGCATCCCTGTCTAGTCCCTCTCTCAAGGGTGAACACCGGGGACTTCCTGTTATTTACAACTACTTGTGCCACTGGGCCCTCGTATAGGAGTTGGACCCAGCTCAAAAACCGGGGCCAAATCTGAGTTTCTTAAGGACTGCGAACATATAAGGCCACTCGATCGTATCGAACGCCATAGCGGCGTCAAGGGATACCACCACAACGTCTTCTTGTATTGTGTCCAGCCTTCCCATTACTCCATGTAACAGTCGAAGATTAAGAGAGGTGTTCCTTGCTGGCATGAAGCCAGACTGGTCTGGGTGTACGAGTTTTACTATGACTTGTAACAAACGAGTAGCCAATAGTTTCGCTAAGATCTTGGCCTCTGCGTTAAGCAGGGAGATTGGCCGATACGAGGAACACTTATCCTTAGGTTTCCCACTTTTGTGGATGACCACAATGGTGGCCATTCTTTGATCTAACGGAAGAGTCCCTTGCTCTCGACTCTCCAAATACATTTTCGTGAGATATGGAGCCAGTTTGCTTGGGGCCAGCTTATACAATTCGATAGGCAAACCATTAGGGCCCATCGCCTTTCCTGCCTGAAGGTCTCTTGTTGCTCTCTCTACCTCCGTACTCGCTAGTTCTGAATCTAGGTTAACCCGGTCTTCTTCCGAGAGAGCGGGTAGGGGCATATCGGACAGCAGGGAGTCTGCTTCCGCCTCCATGGATGTCGTGTGGAATTTGTTTATAATAGTCCCAAATTCATCTGCGATATCCTGTGAGTCAGTAAGTTGTTTACCGGACTCGTCTGTCAATTCCACCACTAATCTGTTGGCTTGCTCTCGGCGATCCAACCATGCCAGCAGTTTCCCTGCTTTATCACCGACATCATAGATTCTACTGAGCGTTGCCCTGTGCTGTGCCCTAGCAGCGTCTGTCACTAGGGACGTGTATTCTTTTGTTTTCATCTTCAACAAGTGTTTGGTCTCCTCCGATTGTGAATCCTGTACCTCCCTTTCCAGGTGTAATATGTCTGCTTCTAATCTTGTTAATTGCGCATTCTTCTCTTTCCGGGTTCCCGCAATCAGGGATACCGCATAGCCTCTAATCACCACCTTTAAGGCCTCCCATAGAGTCTGGGCAAATTCTATCGAGCCCTCATTTTCCTGAAAATAAAGCTCAAATTCTTTTGTGATTTTCTCTCTAATTAGCGGGTTCTTAAGGTACCATGGGTTTATTGGGGCTGTCCTGCCTACCTGTGGTTCCCCAACCTCCACGAGGGCCCAAACCGGGCAGTGGTCCGAGATGCCCCTCGCCAAGTGTCGCACCTCTCTGATTTGTCCTAGTTGATCTGCTGGCACTATGATGTAGTCAATTCTGGATAGGCTATGAAGGGCCCCGGAATAAAATGTATATTGCGCATCCATGGGGTGGAGTGCCCGCCAGGCGTCTACCAACCCCATCGCTCCCAGAAAATCGTGGACTTGCGTATGGGAGGGCGGCAGTTCTCTCTGCCCGACACAATTGAGTTAAAGTCTTCACCCACGAGGAGCCTCCCTTCAGGGAGGGTGAGTAGGAGATCCACCAGGTCCTTAAAAGCTGAGACTTCAAGGCCAGGGGGCACATACACTGACACCAGATTGAATATGCGGCCTTCCCACCTCCCCGAGACCGCTACAAACCTACCCAGATTGTCTGTCCATGTGCGGTCAATTGCCACCTGGAAGCTTTTTTTCACCATTATTCCGACGTCACTGGAACCTGAGCTAAAAGCGGAATGCGCCACTAGTTGATATCCCCATCTGTTCATTGCCTTGCATGCATTCCCTATTAAGTGCATCTCTTGCAAGAGGATCACATCCGGTGAATGTCGTTTTACATACTGTAGTACTATGCCCCTCTTTAGTTTGTTGTCCAGTCCGTTTACGTTCCAGGACATCAGCCTAATACCTTGTTTTAGCGTTGGCCCCATTCCTATTATTGTTGATATCTGCCCCTGGCGATAGAGTCTGAGCAGTCAGTATACGACCGCTGCACGATGCAGACAGCACTCCGGCACCTAAAGACGCTTGCTTTCCAGTGAGCAGTATGGAAAAAAAACTTCCTGGCATCTCGTGTTAGTGTCATCTAAACTATGTGTAGAACTTAACAAACTTCCCTGTCCCCCCTCCCTATCCTGCTGTAGTCTGGGCTGTAAACTGTCCCAGGTCCCCATTGCAACAGCTAAGTCACCCGTTAACAAGGCCCCCCCGCCCCCAACAAGCCCCCTCCCTGCCTCCCTGCATGGCGGGAATTGAACCCCCCGCCTCTCCAACTCTTCAGAGTGCCTATCGCCTACCCCAAAAGTGTTGTGGTGCGTGGCCCAACCCTGCACCCGACAACCATCGTTTGTCTGCGCGAACCGTTGTAGTTTATTTGATCTGCTGAAACCTGTCCCAGCTTGCTCATGGTCCGCCTGGTGGCCCGCAGGAATGTCCGCGCATGCCGGTTTGTTGTGTATGGCATGCGTATCCTTACTGTAGGGCTAACTTTGCAGTTATTATGTAGAGTGCCACTAAGGAGCACTCTTCGCGGCCGGCAGTGAATGCAGAATGTTTATTCTTTACTACTATCTTCCAGGGGGCCTTCTCCTGATGACGCCACTGTATCTTGCTCCACTCGGGTCTGCCAAGGACGTCCTCGTTGGTCTGTTTGGGTCTACTTCCGCACCGTTCGCCACCCCTCGAGCCAGTCCCACGTTTCCTCCGGGCTGCTGAAGAACCACATCTTCCCCTCTGCCTCGACCCGGAGTTTAGCGGGAAAAATCGTTGCATACTTCATTTCCTTCTCCCGCAAGGCCCTTTTCACCTCGAGGAAGCTACGTCTTTGACGCTGGACTTTAAGGGTGAAGTCAGGGAAGAAGTTGATTTTGCTGTTCTCGAAATCGATTGGTGGCGCAGTACGTGCCGTCTGCAGTATATTGTCTCTATCACTGGAATTAAACACCCTGGCTACTATGGGTCTAGGGGGAGCTCCGGGTTTTGGCTTCCCCCCAGGCACCCTGTGAGCTCTTTCGATCGCAAAGAATTTTGACAGACTTTTGGGTTGCAAATACTTCACCACCAGTTCCTCAATGAACAAGTCTGTTGCTTGCCCCTCCGCTCGTTCTGGCACACCTAGGATCCGAACGTTGTTACAGTGTGCCCTCCCTTCGTAATCGTCCAGTTGACTTTCCATTCTGTCAGTACGAACCTGCAGGTCTTTAATTTGGTTTTTGAGAGTTGACGTGTCTCTGGCAAGCGAGTGAGATGTTGTCTCTATCTCTTTAATTCTAGCATTCAGGTTCCGCATGTCTGCCCTAATCAGAGAGACCTCCGCAGAGAGAGAGTCCATTCTTGTTTCCAACGATGTTCGTACTGTTGTGATTGCCGTCATTATGTCCTGTAGGGTCGGCTCTGACTGTCCGTCTGGCACCAGCTGTTTCCCGGGCATTCCTTTCGTCTCTTTCTCCTGCGCGCCCGAACCCTTTTACCAGGCATACATCTTGAGTTTCGTCTGTAACGCAGGTTTGCCACCTTTCCCTCCGGCCATCTTGGCTCTCAATAGGCACCGGGTCTGTAAAGGTAATCAGCCCTAGTCAGCTACTCCCCGCCTCCTGCCCGGGGCTTCGGGCCCTCGCCGGCCTGTCGGTTTTCACCAGTACCAAGGGATGTTCGAGTGCCTCCCCGGTGCCCCGCTACTGCTCCGCGGCCCCACTGTTACTCGCTGTCTCGTTTTCTGCCTGTGGGTTACTTGGACCCATGGCCGGGAGCGCTATTAATATTCCCTTTTCACAGGCTGTTAGATCACTGTGCGTTATTGGAGGGGTTGTACAGCCCTTCGCCGCCACCCGTTTTTGAGGGTCCCATCGGGTTTCTGCCTTCTATAAGAATGTTCCTTTCTACATCACAAGCCGGCAGTGTTGGTTTCAATACTGCGCACGCTGTCTGCAGGGGCCGCCTCACCTTTATTCAGGGCAGATGGAGTCCGCTCAGTAATTTTGGCACTTTTCCCCCTCACGATTCTCTTCAGTCTCTCGGTTAGGACGACGCACTTCGCAGCCGCCTATGGGGGAATTTTACTTTAAGGTGGCAGCCGACGGGGCCTCTGGTCCACATTCACCCCCTCCACGCTCCTTATTTGAGGCCTCTCGTTTTCTTCAGCCCTTCCACCGCACTTCACACGCTTCTATTCGGTGCAGCTGGGCCTTTTCCAGATGGTGACACGGGGCGGGCACAGACTCGCAGTTGCTCGCCCACTCCGACTCCGGGCACGAGCTCCGTCGGGACAAGCAATCTGCTCCGCCGGTGGTTCCCTGTCTGCACCTCCGCAGCTTCACTCCGACGACCGCAATATCGGTGGCGCCCCTACTCCAAATCGTCTTCACTGCAGTCCGATCATTGCGCCTGTACTGCCGGGCCGGGCTAGGCTCGATCCCTCAGCCTGCCCTGATCGTTGGTGTTAGTTGTGCTGGGCGTGTGTTGGGTGCGCCTCCGGCGCTCTCACCCCCACCTTCTCCGCTGCCACCGGCCATGGTGGTGGCAGTGTCCCTCCTTCACTCCACAAGCCTCGCTGCAGGGCCTTCGTGTGACGCACTCGGTCGGATTGCGGCTAATATTCACATGATTCGCTCAATTTTGGGTTCCGGACCTTCCGAGCAGACACCGACTTCGCTGCTGGTGTTGGTAGCTCACGCAGCTCTGGATTAATGTACGGATGTTGATATTATCGGGCACGTTCTGCCGGAGCCGCGCTAGTGTGCGGCCATCTTCTTCGGTGGTTGGCCACGCCCCCCCCGAAGACGTGTTATTGAACGAGAACTGGAAGAGTGGGGAGCCAAAGCCAATTTATAAACGAGATTATTGAAGCTATGCTAAGGAATAGGGAGCAGAGGCAAGTTATATAATGGGGATATAAACTTGGATATAAAAGACATATTATGGATTCAGTAGCGAAAGGCGAGTTATAAAGATCATTGAGACGTGTTAAGGAATGGGGAGCAGAAGGTTCTGTTATAGAACTGAAATTAGAAAACGAGTTCCAGAACAGGGAACAGAAGTCATGATATAGAAAGGGGAGCAGAAAACATATTACAGAATGGGAATAACAAATGCGAGTCATTCACAGGGGTGGAGAAGACATGTTAAGCAATGGAGAGCATTAAACAGCAGAAGGCAAGTGATAAACTAAGGGGCCTGTTTATGGCAAACCTTACATGTGATTTATGAAGCCACACAAGGCCACTTTGCATGGCCCTGAGTGGTTCCATGAATCTGGAGTAAGCAAAAGTCGAAGTGGGCAAGATCGAAGGGGCAAGATGTGACCCTACTTTTTTGATTTATGGAAAATCGTTCCCCTACTTTTTGAAAAATGACAATTGTCCTGGGACGGTTAATTACCGAAACCGAAGCCAGGCAGACCGCTCAACAAGCCTTCCTGCCAGGGTGCCTGCATGAAAGAAACAGTTGTGGCCGGTGCAGGTAAGAGCGGTGGGGGTCGAGAGACGACAGAATAGGGAAAATGAAAAAAATAAAAAAATAAAACCACTTTCCTTGCACTCGCCGCATTGCTGAGTCGGCGATGCGGCGAGCGCAAGGTAAGTGATTTTCTTTTTAAAAAAATTATTTTCTTTTCCCTATTCCGTCATCTGTTGAGTGCCCCCACCCCCCCCCCACGCTCTTTCCTGCACCGACCGCAACTGGGAAGAAATGCAAATGTGCGCAACAAGTTCATCTGCAAATGTAAAGGGTGTTTGGAAGCTGGTACTGACTTTAATTGATTGAATCACTCGAAGCTTTGTGTTGAAAAAGATTGATTCTTTTTCAGTGGTAGTGCAAAGAGTTAACAACTGAGCTGTGAAGTGCGTGATTTTAATTGTAATTGTATTTATATAGTGTTTACTACCCCTGAGGAGGTGCTGAAGAGACAGTTATGTAAAAAAAAATTGCACTATGTGCAGTCTGGGTATCACTAAAATCTATATTTTGGAAGCACCATTTATCTTAAAACTTTTCACGCATTTTGTAGCAGTCTGTCTTATATTGCGTGTAATGTAAGTTTAAAACAATGACTTGCATATTTACTATGCTTTCTGGCACAGGCTATGACCTCGTAGCACTAAAAATACACAAATCACTATTATCCACTGCACAAACCAAGATTTAATTCTGTGGCTCTCTGGTTACACACAGACCTCTGCAGTGCATTAACTAATAGAAATGTCATAATGTACTATATTGAGTAATAATTTTTAAAATTTATTTTTCATTTAAGCTGTACCTTATTTTATATGTAGCTACCCGACAGTAAAAGACTAAAAAAACATACAGAATATTTTTTATTTAGCCACATCTTTGACTCCGCCCCTAAACTCAGTGACCCCTCCCCCATTGCATGCAGCATCACAGTTCCCTACTTTTTTAATGCACTTCGACCACTGGTAGTAAGGCAACGCAGCGCAAATCGCTGTAATCCCTTACTCTGCTACTGGGAAGGTGTTGGGTGGGCGTTCCACGCAACTCCCATGGTTTTTGATGCATTCCCAGATTTACCAGAACTGGTAGACCTGGTAATGCGCCAAAAAGATACGCCTTCCCAGGTGAGGCGTAACGAGGAGAAATATCTTTATTTCTCCTCATTACTTCCTCTTTCTATATGTGCTGAATTCTGAAGTACACATAGAAAGGGGAATATGCCTCTCAGGATTGTTTTTGTGCAGGAAGGTGTCCCATCCTGCACAAAAACAATACTGCATGCAACGCAGGCACCCTTGCACCATGGGTGCCTGCGTTGGCGCTAGGCTACCAAAAGGGCGCCAGCGCAGGAGAAAACGCAGGAATGCACCTTATTGCTTTAAATATGGGGCATTCCCGCACTTTCCCTGTTACGCAGTGCAGCGCAGCAAGGTGACTTGCTGCACTGCATGCCATTCTCCTAAATAGGCCCCTAAGTACAGAAGATTTGTTATGGACTGGGGAGCAGAAGGCGTGTTATAAAATGTGGAACTGAATACTTGTTACATAAGGTGATTTATAAAGTGGGGCATAGAAGGCATGGAATGGGAGAACAGCAGGTGTGTTATGCAACCAAGAACAATTTATGTTATAGAAAAGGGTGCTGATTTTTTTTTATAGAACAGGAATCATAAGGCGAGTTATTGAACGCGAACAGAAGGCTTGTTGTAGAACAGGAAGCAGAAGGCACGTTATAGAACAGGTGTGTTATAGAGCAGGGCGCAGCACTGATGGCCCAAGTAGGACAGCACATGCTGCATTTGTTCAAGGGCACACTTAACAGTGCTTTAGAAGGGCACTTTCCGATTCTAATCCCGTTACCACGGTGCAGACGAGGGGTACGCCTTCAACCTCCAGTTCTAATCCCATTAACAGTGTAAAAGAGGGACACTTTCCAATTCTGATCACTGTGCTTTAAAGGGATGGCTTCTAATTGTGATCCCATTAACAATATAGAACACAAGTGCATACCAATTTTAATCCAATATACAGTGCTGAAAGTGATACCTTGAAACTCAAATCCCATTAACAGTTCAAAAGAGGGTACCTTCTAATTCTAGTTCCAATGAAAGCACTGGAGAGAATTTCCATCCATTTCTGAACCCTTTAACAGTCATTTAGAAGGGTACGTTCCAATATTGATCCCATTAGCTGTGCTTTAGAGGGGTATCTTCCAATTCTGATCCCATTAATAGTGCAGGAGGGGGGGGCTACCTTCCAATTCTGACCCCATTAACAGTGCAATTGAAGGGTATCTATCACTTTTGATCCCATTAATAGTTCAGACGGGACTTCCAATGCTGATTTAATTAATAGTGTAGACAGGTGGCAGGTACCGTCCAATTCTGATCCCATTAATAGTGCAGAAGGGAGATACCTTCCAATTCTGATCCCAATAATAGTGCAGAAGGGGGTATCTTCCAATGCAGATAACATTACTAGTGCAGAAGAGGGTATCTTCCAATTTAATTCCACTAGCAAAGCAGAAAAGGGGTATGTTCCAATTCTGATCCTATTAACAGTGCAGTAGAGTGACACACTCTAATTCTAAAACTGCTACAACAGTGCAGAGGAGCACATTTCCACTAAACATCCTTCTAACAGAAAGAGAGCTGCTTAGTCTACTTATTAAGCATAATTTCATTAATGAATCTTTGGGATTTCGGAAGCATGTGCATCACATGGTCCTACTGGCCAGTTTTTGTTGATTCAATAAAAGATGGCAAAATCTGAGTATATTGCCCTACTTTTCAATGGTGTATAAATGCACATTAAAAACTGTTCACGCCACATGGTGTGCACGCAAATCTGGGTAAGCCAGTTGGTTATCCCCAATGAACGCATCACTTTTCTCCACTCCCTTGGCATCCACTGATCCCAACAGCTGTGCCCTGTTGACGAGTCGCTGGCCTCCCCCCCCTGGAGCCTGTCCAGTAATTAGGAAATGAGGTTTACCTTCTGGGCTACTAAAGACCCCGAAAATCCAGTTTAAAGGCAAACAGCTTTTGCTGCTAATATTTTAAGCAGTATTATCCATGGCCTACCCTATTGCATAATCAAGAGCATCAGATGGAGGCGAGCAGAAGGAAGCCTTCTCCTCCATCGGATGCTCACCATGGCGTGTAGAGGGGAATTTTTGGAACGTTGAAATGATTATTTTCAAGGAGTGGAAAGCGCTAAATGGAGACAGAGGAAGGTGACAGCAACAGTGATAAATACACTATATTGAACGTGCATTGCTGATTCATTTTGGGGCTTTGATAAATATGTCACTATCAGTTAACATAAAAGTGATTATCTCCTTAACGTTGGAAGAAAGAGACACCCAGTAGGCAGGGGATGGAGAGCGGTAACAGGACAGGACCCCAATACCCCGACAGGCAGTGCATTATTACAAAAGCGGTTTCTTAACTGTGTTGGAAAGGCTCCATTTGGTAGCCGCTAACTACACAAATGAAGCAGGGTAGAGAAAGTTTGCCACCAGTTGTCATTTAGAAACCATCTTACCAAGATAACATTGACTGATTTTGGTCTTTCAGGCGAACACCTTTGCGTCTTCCAATGTCAGTTCTCCATTGTGCTAGAGACTGGGGTTGCTCGGATTAACTAAGCTCGTCAATGTTCTACTCTACCAGACCATCAACTCCTAAATGCACGTACAGCGGCCCTTTATTCATGCACTACTACATCATAGCGCATCACGTCCAGTACGTCTGCCTCAGCAACCTCCTATTACTGATTAGCAATGGAAATCTTCACACAGCCCTCTGTGACTTTGTGAGTTTGCCTTTTCTCTTGACACCTCCTCCCATATCTAAGAGGATAATAATTTTTAGGGTTCTCATTAGATAGTTAAGAGTGGCAGGGCTATTCACTGAAAGCTTTTCAAAACTTTAAACTGCACTGGACTCATGTGAGGAAAACAACCTTTTCTGTAGTCACTTTGGAGCCCATTTGTTATTTCGATTCATATAAGTGGAGAACAGAAACCTTTCTGCTGCGCTCAGCTCAAACTCCCTTACAGTGAACATTAAATGCTGCTATTGCCATTCTTTGTGCATCGTCACAAACTGGTGTCAAAGAGTCAGAGAGCACAGCTGTCCGATTGGTCTCAACAAATCATAGACGACATAGCTTTTATTTTGCACTGAAGATTCAATGTTGGCCTCTAATGGCTTTTGGGCTTTATTGAAATTCTTACCTCGGCTCAAAACATTATTCAGAGGACGTTTCATGCTATCGACTGCATACAACAGTCATTGCACCTTTTTGAGTGTTTGTTCCTAAGGATGGCTCAAGATGTTATTGTCATGAAGTCGGTTCGTTTTTGCACGTGTGAGGATGAGAATGAACAATATGAATGAATCACGGCCTAATGGGATAGTGATCTGCACTGTGATAGGCGAAGTACGTCATAATATTTATTTTGCCATAATTCCCATAATTAAGGTACACTTCGCTGTTGTTGGCTGCTGTGGTATAGCCATCAGTAAGGGTTTGCAAACACTTAGCACCAACAGAGTGGGTATAGCTTTCTGGCTATGCAGCGATTACACACCACAGTCAGTTCTGTGCAGGTGACTCCAGACATCTTTTGCAGGAGTGCAGGCACAGATGGCAACTGACGCAAACCAGAAACTGCAGATAAGGAGGCCTGAAACTCAACCAAGAGCAGCACCATAGAAAGGGAAGCGAAGATGGCCAGGGTAATGGAAACTGATGAACCTAGAGGCACGCTGCACAATTTGAGAGAGACCATCAAGGAATGGAGGATTCACCGGGGCACTCCCATGCAACACATTTAAAGAAAGCATAAGGGGCTCAAGGAATTTAGGAAAGGAAGGTCACCAGTGAGATTGCTAAAGTGAACTTCCTGTACTGTGTTTTCAGAAAAGTTGGTGATCTTACCTCCACCTCATATTACCTCAAGGTCAAAATTGGAAGCACGCACCTTTTTTTTACAGGGTGTAGTATGTTATGTGTCTTTGCCTGGCTGATATTTGTTAGTTATCTTTTGTACCATGCCTACTTGGTGATTGTGCTTAGCTCTTGCTAGTGAGCAGAGACATACTTCTTTCATCAACATCCCTTCAGGGCTTACTCTCAATAACTGGTCCTGTCATACTTAAAATTGCACTTGCACCTCGGGTAGGCAACAATTGGAACCATTCTGGCGTGAAAGAAATCAAGATTTTTAGTACCTGTTTCGGAATCGTTAGAAGGAAAAAAGAGGACTGCACCAGGAATTAGCTCTTCGTCTGTCAGAATGATTCAGTTATTCATGTGAACAGTTACCCTCCTCCCTGTCCCCTACTAGCAAGTCCCTGAACCACATAACCTCAACCACTTACCACTGACAATCACAACTGCCACCTCCCAAGCCTTTGTGACTTTTCTATTCAGACTAAGACCCCCAGGCCAATCAATCTCCAAGCACCCAGTTCTTGAAATGGCAGAAGATCAACCAGTGTGTCAAACACTGACAACACTTCTCCTCCATCCACTATTAGAACACTAGTAGGAACAAAAATATCACAAATTAAACTCTGTAGGCCACCTTCTAACCTCTAAGTCTAAACAAAGTCTGAACATTAATAAATAGGACCAAGGCATTCAACCAACCAGCAGGTTATTAGTGTTTCACCCCAGAAGATGTTCTCTGCCATATGCGCCTTCAATGCATCACTCTTGTACAGCACAATACCTGAAGAGCAGAAACATGAAATAACTATCCTGCGACTCAAGAAACCATTCCAGACTGCAATAAACTCATCACTTACTACCTCATCTCAACACCAGATTCTGGAATTTAAGGTTGCCGAAAACTCAAGTGATATGTAAATTCCAAATAACTATTCAATGATGGACATTTTGGGCATGGTCAGACTGGGGCGAAAAATAGGCCCAGACACCAAATTAAAAGTGCCTCCCATTAGCGCAATAGATAGCTAAAAAAGTGGCAATATCACTGAAATCAACCATAAAAAACAGTCCAACTGGCCATAAAACCGGTCCACAACTGCTTTAAAAAAACAGCCCACACACTGATCTTTCAGACCAGCCCATCAGGCACTGCCTGATTGCCCTATAGGCCAGTCCGATCCTGATTTTGGGGTCAGACCATCGAAGGGCACAGACCCTGTATTGGCAGACATTATGGACGACATCCCCATATTTCGGACGAAACTCAACCAGAGGCCTTGATCCTCTTCAAGAGGTCTGTGTAGCATGGAGGGTCACATGATCCCACTCAAACGGGGATGGAAGTTTCTACCTTGTGTAAAATAACTTCGACACATCATGATGTTGACTCACTCCTGAAGTGCTACCACACCGACTCATCCTAAATATAAGAAAATGAACATTAGACCTCAACCCACTTCACCTCAATCTGACCATTATTCCAACTCTTAATACCGACCCCTATTTCCACTTTTTTAATTCCCCTCAAACTCTGATTCTATTTCCCTTTAATGTGTCTCAGCAAAGAGTGGCATAGAGTGGAGTGGACAGGCATAGAGTGGAGTGAAGAGTCAGAGTGGAGTGCCGCAGAGTGGCATAGAATGTCGTAGAGTGGAGTGGTGTAGAATAGAGTAAAGTGGCATAGAGTGGAGTGGCATAGAGTTTTGTAAAATGGCTTAGAGTGTCGTAGAGAGGAGTAGCAGACACTGGAGTGGTGTAGACTGTCTTAGAGTGTCGTACAGTGGAGTGTCATGGAATGGAGTGGCGTAGAGTGAAGTAGAGTGGACTAGAGTGGAGTGCCATTGAGTGGAGTGCCGTTGAGTGGAGCGGCATAGCATTTAGTGGAGTAAAGTGTCAGATTGGGGTGGCATAGCTTGGAGTGGTCTAGAGTGGAGTAAAGTGGCAGAGAGTGGCGTGGCATACAGTGGCATAGAGTTTCATACAGTGGCATATAGTGTCGTAGACAGGAGGAGCATAGAGTGGAGTAGCATAGACTGTCATGGAGTGTCGTACAGTGGAGTGTCATAGGATGGAGTGGCATAGAGTGGAGTAGAGTGGCCTAGAGTGTCATAGAGTGAAGTGGTGTAGAGTGGTGTAGAGTGGAGTATAGTGTCGTAGAATGGAGTATCGTGGAGTGGAGTGTCATAGATTGGAGTAGAGTAGCATAGGGTGTCATAGAGTGGCGTAGAGTGGAGTGAAGTAAAGTAGAGTGTCTCAGAGTGGAGTGGCATAGAAAAAAGTAGCGTGGAGTGGCGTAGACTGTCATGGAATGTTGTACAGTGGAGTGTCATAGGATGGAGTGTCAGAGAGTGGAGTAGAGTGGCCTAGAGTGAAATGACAGAGTGTCATAGATTGAAGTGGCATAGAGTGGTGCAGAGTGGATTAGAGTGACAAAGAGTGAAGTGGCATAGAGTGGAGTGAAGTAGAGTTGCATAGAGTGAAGATGCATAGAGTGGAGTGGCATAAAGTGAAGTGGCATAAAGTGGAGTCGCGTGGAGTGGAGTGGCATAGCGTGGAGTAGAGTGTCGTGGAGTGGTGTAGAGTAGAGTGTTGTGGCGTAGAGGGCAGTAGAGAGGCGTAGAGGAGAGTAGAGTGTCATAGAGTGGAGTTGCGTAGAATGGAATACTAATAGCGTGATAGAGCACTGCCATTACAGACAACACATTTTCAATTGAAATTACCATTACGTTTGCACAGACATACAATTTACTGTTAAAACTATACAGCGCACAAACAATAATGTGTGGAAATGGCATCACCTAGTGTATTGATTTGTATTGATTGTATAAAAATATTTGTTTCCCCCACACTTCAGATTTACAAAAAAAGTTATTCTTTTATGCTTTCCTAATTACAATATATTCTGAAATATTTGCACAGTTCATTTACAGGCATTTAAATGTGTTGTGTGCTACAGAAAAATAACATTATACAGCCTTCCTCTAGCACACCCCCAGTACTCAGCATGATTGTCACATAAATCCTCTCACTTTGAAGTCAGAGAAAGAAAAGTAAACATCAAGCACCCTCGGAAGACAGAGCTCGACATTTGACCTCTGTCTTCGAATGCACAGCAAATGTGACAAGATAAGAACAAAATGTAAAGGCCTGTTCACAGAAAACGAGCACTCATGGAAGAATACAGTAAACAGGCTTTGCTTCACAGGAGAGACAAAGACATACTGGACAGCCTAGCACAAATAAAGTAAGCAAATAGAAACAAGCAACTGTGAGTTACAAAACACAAAGCCAATGATAAGCAATGGGCGGAATGCATTTCCACGAAAGCTTTCCGAATGTCCCCAACAAGTCTTTGCAAACCAGGCAGCTGCTCTGTCTGGTACGCCTCAACCTAATTATTGTGTACCCAGCTGAGGTCAAGCTGAACCTGGCTTTAGATTTAGCAACCAGTGGGGAGGAAGTTTTACAGTTTTTTCCAGGCTTCACACTCTTAGAGAGTGAAGGAGTATTTAACATTGCCTCGTGCACTACTTAGAAGCAAAGAACACTAACCATGTTTATTTTGCTTTATATTTTGCTTGCAAGGCACTTCCACTGCCTTGCGCATATTTTGATAGGTTCACCTACACATTATGCCACACAGGTTTATAGTAACAATGGGAAAACATAAAAATTGTTTCTCACGACCGATGTATAGATATAAATTATTGTTCAATCACACGTCATTAGGCTATTATACACTACAAAGAATAATCATAATGTCCTGAACATGACAATGTACGTTACAAACTCACTCCATAGAACATCTTACACACTTTCATATATGACATTGCAAATCATAGAATCAGTTCCTTTAAAGTCATCCCCTTAACCATACATCTTTTATTTGATGGATACATTTTAGGGACATCCATGTTAGGAAGCCCATTACAATATTTCTGTTCTTAGAGCTACCTGGAAATTAACTGCTCTCTCTATGTTGTAAGGCACGTCTATGCTCCTAGATTATCTACTATAGTTTACTTACTTGTTTATGTAGTGTAAATAACATTTCAAACAGAAAAAGCTGCATAAAAGGCTAGTAACAGTACATAGTGCAGTGGGCAGATTGGGTGGTTAACATAAACCAGACAGAGTGAGTGATAGAGGGAGGTTCATAAGCACTGTTTTGAAACCATTGACAGTGGAAACAGACACTCTACTTAATAATACATATCCATACCTACTGAGAGAAACACCAGCATAAATGTACATATATACTATCATATATATTTCAGGTCTGTATTTAGCAGTTTATATACCTTGTCTTCAAGTAGGAGGTGGCTCTTTAGGGTTGTTTTAAATGCCTTGGGTCAGGGGTTTGCATAGATGACTGGTGGAAGGGAGTACCAATGAAAAGGTCTTAGAATACCCTTGTGTCATAGAAGAGGGCATATGCAAACATGGATTCCTCAAAATGACCTCTCATTTTGGGTAACAGTGCCGACAAAAGTCAGCTGCCCATTCAGTAGCAGGAACAAAGAACCAGTGGCAAAGCCAATAGGTCCTTCGATGGCATTACTTGACCTTTTGGCTATCCCAGTGCTTTTTGCTGATGCTGTTCTGCATTGACAGAAAATAAAAAAATACGTTTGTTTGCTGATGCCCGACAGTATTACCAAAACATTTTAATAAAAGCTATAATGGTGTGATGATGCATACATGCAAATGTATCACCAACCGTGTGCACGTATGCACCATGGCACAGCAGGCTTGTTTTCTTTTTACATTTACCATTCCAAGATTGCGGACACCAAAGATAGATTGATAAAATAAAAAATATCCAGGAAAGCATATCGAGATGAAAGAAAAGGCCCAGTATCACAATGCAGCTGCCAGGCCCTCCAAAAAAGGTAAAAAGCAGTCTGTTGGCAAGACCTAAAGGGAGTGGGGGTGGGGAGAGAGCTGACCCTTTCAGCACTGTGTGCAGCCCACCATCCTCCAAACACACACACAAAAAACAGGGTATCACAGAGGTTTATGAGGGGACCAATAATCCTCACAATTGTCTATTACCGCTCCACCTTCACATGTCAAGATAAGCAACCACTTACAAAAACAGGCAACATCTACTGCTGCCTCCCAGAGACTAACACTCCTAAATATCCACCTTCATGTACATCCACAAGGTGACAATAACTACTACTGTGATACAGGTATCACACCTGACGACTACCCAACTATTGGGCACTTGGCTAACATTACACATGCATCAGACAGTCATAAATTCAGCCCTGGTACAACCCACCTCCAATACCACAGTGAGAAATCTAATCCCCAGACCAGTATATAATTATTCTGATGCCAGCAGCACCCTGATCTACCTACTACCATACATGATTAGCCTCCCCCAATCTAATAACACCTCGCAAGGAATTGAAGAACTCACACCAACACTCACACCACCTTGTCTAGCTAGCTTCATCCACAACAAATCCACCTGCCCACAATAAATCGTCAACTTTATCTAAAGACAACCCACTCACTAATGGTATCAAGCCAAACAACTAACAAACAATGCCACTTGCCAGGAAGAAGTTAAAAATTAAGGGAAGGCACAAACGCATGATTGCTAGGTTCACAGATTATGCCTTCCCTCCAGCCCTTCCACATTCCATTCAACCCACCATGCAACCCAGCAGCTAGAGTGCTGCTACCTACCACAAAATCCCCCACACCCAAAACCACCCCTCAACATCAGGGTTCTCTACCCTATCCTCCATTTTCACCTCAAGAGACAGCCAGACTGCACCCTAACTTACCCACATGGCCTATGCCTCTGCTCCTCCTGTTACACTAAGCTTAACCTCCTCAGATTACTCTCATGTCGAGAGGACAGAGAGACAAAAAATAAAATGTGTGATCTTCATCTCAAAGTCCATGAACAAAACACAATTCAATGCATTTGATCTGCTCTTAGAAACCACAACCAGACTTCCCCTTCATTACAGAATGTGGCTCAGTGGAGATTTTGCACACACATGGTACAGCCCCATCCCTCAGGAATATTGCATCAAAAACAAGAACCATTTTGGCAAATTTGGAGGAGACATAGAAGTTATTCACAGAAAAGCATTAAAATAATGCACATCAACAACTTAATCTTGAAGGCTGTGAATCCTTGCTGGTAAGATGTCATCCCACTCCAATTCTCGCATTTTCTTTCTTAATAATATATAGACCACCACCCAACAATGCAAACTTTAAAGATATATTACTAGATACAGTGATCAAGACTCTTGTTAACCACCCAAACCAATACATTCTAAGAGATATCAGCATCTGGTTTGAAAAGAAGAACCTAACTACAACCACAGCCATCACATCTAGTCTTGAGGCCGTCAATTTCCAACAAATTGTTTCTGGCCCACTGCACAGTGCTGGACACACTTGGGATGACCCGTTAGCTCCCTAATCTAGAGTGACTACAACATATTTACCTAGGATCAACATACCAATCAGTAACAACACTTTGAATACAGCAACAACGACCAACAACAAATGCACACACAAAAAAAATGAAAAAACACTAGACCTCATAACACTCAAATCATATTTTGAAAGAACCACAATAAATATGCGACCTCAAAACATACACGTCTTCTACAACTGGGTTGCCACTGCACTGGAAAACCAATTAGATATAAAGACCACATCCAGGATTAACCACAAGAAGAAAACCACCTGGACTAATGACATCAAAAGAATGAAAACTCAACATACTACAATACAAATGGAGGAAATCAAGCTATGAAAAAGACAAAGTCATAGTATGCTAGTATAACAGAGCCTACAAAACAGCCATCAGAACCACAAAAAGATAACACTACTCTACATGCATAATTGAAGCAGACTATCCATTTAATTAACTCCACAAGAGTCTAGCAGAATTCCACAATCCAGAGTGGCAAAACAGAAAAGCCACAATCTCAAACCATTTGTGGCAAAATCTCCATGGAATTGCTGTCAGAAATTGAAAATATATAAAATTATCTTAAGGAGGACACCAATATCATTCCTGCTTAACATGACTAACCAACAATAAAGAGGGACAACACCAATCTTCCAGCACTGAATACTTTCAATATCCTCTCAGAAAAAGAATTCCATGACATTATGCCCGAAGATCATCAAGATCACCTTCAGTCCCAGCACCTCCAAAAATCTTTTAAGATATCCTTCACACAACCTGTGCAAGGGAGGTAGCTAGAAGCTTACTCAGTAATTCCCTGTAACTAGGTTCTTTCCTGCCCATGTTGAAAACCTCCTAAAGTAGACATCTTCTCAAGAAGAAGAACCTGGAACCATTCAAATCAGCAAATTACAGACCAATATCTAATGGTCTCTAACTAGGTAAAATATTTGATGGAGCAGTTTTCACTTAGCATCCCATGTTTCTTGATGAAAATGACTTGCTATCATTCCAATCTGTTTTCAGAATAGGTAAAGGCACAGAGTCAGTCTTCATATCCATATAGGATTACCTAAAACTCACAGTGAACAAGAACGGTGTCACAACCCTATTGCTTATGGGCCTATCATTAACATTTGACACCCTCCACCACCACAAGCTACTATAAACATTCCATCATCTCAGAATATGTGAAAATGCTCTGAAATGTATTGTCTCTTACCTCAAAGACAGACTAATCTTGGTGTACCTACAAACATTCACATCAGCCCCTCTCACCCAAGATTGTGATGTATCTCTGGGGTCCATCATATCTCCTATATTATTCATAATCTACCTAACTCAGTTTCCAGACCCCTGATTAAATTGTTCAAACTCAACTGTTACAGCTACGTGGATGATAAACAAATCATTAAAAAAATTGATGGCCCAGAAGCCCTATACAAGTCAAGACTGGGATAACTGCCTGTGTGCATTAAATGCATGGATAATGAGTAGCCACCTAAAGCTCAACACTGCAAAGGCAGAGACCATGACCTGTGGACAATGGCAAAAAACGCCAGCCTACTGCCATATGGCCAAAGAAACTCGATACCTCTCCAAATACACCAAGAGAGGCAAGAAAGTAAGGTGTAATCATGGATTTAGACCTACCCTTAACACCACATGTCAACAAGGTCACAAAGAGCACCTTCTACACAATCAAAACACTGCAATGCAGTTTCCCATACCTTGAATACCAAGAAAAGCTATGATTTATCATTTGAACATTTGAACAGGCATGGAATAACTGAAGAAATCTGCCATATACAGCTGGCCACTGAAGGACTCTAATTTAGTCCACTTCATTTCCCAACTAACTACGTACAATGACCACTTCTGGACATCTCACAATGCCAGTCATATAAGGGATGATGGTAATGAATTCGATCCCAGCAAATCTCCTAACCATGTCATCCTCCAACCTATGCCTGCATAGGAACATAAACAAAAATCTCAGAATGGACAACCCTGTACGGTAACCAGTTTAGTGGACTGTGATCATAAGCAATACCCTAAAGAGACCTGAGGGGCTGATCAAAGCTACCAGTTTACCAAAAACCATAAACTGTGCGCCTATCTCTCACACTTCTTCACCCATCACACTGCTAAAGAGCTGTGTCCCATAACATGATAACGCACCTCACTGGTCATCACGCACAACGTGGAATCACTTCCCACACAGGCTCAAGCAAAAACAACACCCTTCCAATCACACATCCTTCACAGTGTAGCGCCCTACCCATGTACACATGTGCTTCAGCTCCCCACATAGGAGTAGTAAGCACTACAGAAATGTTACAATACTTTAAAATAAACATGCATGACCTTATTATGAGGCAACATTAGTTGAATGTAGCATGCTCAAGAGCAAACACAACAGTAATGGCAGCGTTTGTTAGTCTGAAACTTAACACATGCTCCCATTCCACTGTGCCAGCATCATTTAGGCATAAAACATCAACAGTAATGTTGACTAAACTATTTTTCCCAAACTATGCAGATTTAAAATTTAACCGTTTTCTTTTCATGCACATTTGAACCATGTTTACATATTTTGTTGATCCTGCGCCATGTGGGGGGGAGGCGCCGGGCCTTTTATTGGATGGAAGTTAAGAAAGCTATCCGGGCCTTACCTGAGGGTAAGGCTCCAGGCCTAGGTAGTATTCCGGGGAATCTGTTCAAAGCGGAGGCGGACTTATGGCCCCCCTTGCTTACGCAGCACTTTAATGCTGCCGCTAGAGGGAAGTTGCCTACTAGCTGGAAAAGTTCCATCATAGTACCGGTTTTTAAGAAGGGGTGCAGGATTGATCCTGCCTGTTATCGTCCTATATCTTTGGTGGACAGTGAGGTCAAGGTCCTGGGAAGGGTTTTGTTGGACCGTTTGGCATCGTGGGCCAATGAGGGGAATATTCTCAATGAGATACAGTATGGGTTTAGGCCCGGCCTGGTGACAGTAAATCAGACCCTTAACCTCATGTTGTTGACAAGTTAATATACTAGAGCAAGGGGTGGGTCGATTCACCTGGCCTTCATGGACCTTAGTTCAGCCTTTTATTGTGTTAATAGAGCTAAGCTGTGGGCTGTACTTGGGTCCATGGGGGTCGATCAGGCTCTGCTTTCTTTCTTGCATGCCCTTCATGAGGGCCTTTCCTCCACTGTTAGATTTGGTCAGGAGGGGAGTGCACCTCGCCCCTGGAAATGAAGAGAGGGGTGCGCCAGGGGTGTATTTTGGCCCCCTTTCTCTTCACTCTTTACATTAATAGTATTGGGGGCGGCTTTGTTGGATGAAGAACTAGATGTTCCATTAGTGGGTGCTTCCCGTTTACCAGTCCTTTTAAATGCAGACAATACCGTCATATCTAGGACTGCTAACGGATTGCAACGATTGATCGAGCTGTATGTAGGGTATATAGAAGGTCTGGACATTACCACAAATTATTTCAAATCCCACGTGATGGTGGTTGGTCCTTGGAACACCAGGTGTAAAAGCTTTGCGTCCTATCTCAAGGGTTGAGCACTTCTCTTATTTGGGGATTCTCCTAGACTCCAGGCTTTCCTGGCAACCACTGATGAAGAAACACTCACTGAAATTCAAATCGGCTACTGGGGGTGTTGCCCTTTTAGCTAGACGCTTGGGCCAAACTAATGTAAAGGTGATGTTAAAGATCTATAAGGCCAAATGTGTGACACTGGGCAGCTATGGTTGTGAAATCTGGGGTTATGCATCGTGCCCTCAGCTTCAGGTGGTTGAAATCTCTTTTCGTAGGGGCCTCCTCAAAGTTCCTGCAGGCACTCCTTCAGAAATGTTAGACGAGGAAGTGGATATTGGTTATATAACAGACTCGATTGCCCTTCGTCCCCCGATTGATTTTCTGGCTATCAGTCTGGTTGAAAGAAGATCTTTCACTTAATAGGCTCATAATACAAGACTTTATGGTGTTGGATGGAGCAATGAGTATTTTTTGGTTAGCCTATATTAAGCTTGCTTTTAAGTCTTTGGGCCGACCCGAGCTGTTCTGAAACCCTGAAGGGATAGTCAGGAGGAATATTCCCTGGGTAAAACAGGCTTTTCTCGAAAGGGTGGCTTCAGAGCGGGAGGCCGTAGCCCTTCATAAGCGCTCCATGTGTCAGTTCGTCATGATTAAGACAGTGCAGGGCACGGAACCCTATTTATCGTTGGAAATGTCTAATTATTATAGGAGGCTCCTGACTTATTTTAGGTTCAACATATTTTATCCACTTTTGTTACCTAGAGGGGCTTGGTGTACAGCCTCGGATATCCCTCCTTGCTCCTGTGATAATGTGTCCCTCCCTGATACTCTCCATATTGCAATGTTATGGCCCAGATTTAACCAGTTGCACTATAATCTAGTCCGGCCTCTTCTATTGAACCCGAATTTTAATCAAGTTCGGCCAGCTTTTTATTTTCTCCAGATGTTAAAAACACCCACGATTTGTTATTATTTAGTCCGTTTTTTTGATCAGGGGTTGTTAAAGGGCGCTGACAAAGTTTTAGAGATTGCTGGTTTTAACAGGAGAGCTTTCTTTTTTTAATTGATGAGACGGTTTATCTTTATTTTATGTTTTTATCTTTTTTTCTGATTTTATGTGTATATTGTGTTAAGTGGTTGGAAATTTGTGATTTTGATCCTTTAAACTGCCCGATGTATTTTCTATGTACTTTTATGATTTAAAAGAAAAGAATATAAAGTTATTACTTACTTACATATTTTACAATAGCCCCATCCACACCTTTAAATAAACACTGCTTTAGCGAACTTTCAGTTGTATTGTGCTGAAAAGGAACACTCAGTGAAAGCACTAGTCCTGGTCCGAAATATCTCACACAGAACAAAACTAATAATATGCAAATAGTGCCTTAAAGCTAATTGGCACTTTGCATGGCCTGTCGTGATATTATAATAATATCAATCAATCACAAAAGGAGTGATTGCGAGCAGTTAAAGGTCCAGCACCCATGCTCCCATCTTGGAATATATACACAAGCGGAGGGTGGCTGTTCCTATAGAGAAAAGAGTTGAAGTACGGTTGGAAAGTATAGTGAGTGGGGAAATCTTCCTTATTGGAAGATATAGCCCTCACACACCCAAATGGGTGTCATGCATCATCATTGGGCTTAGCTTCTCATGGGGCTAGCACTGCAATGCCCCACGGCCCCGTTAGAGGGCTCCTTGGAGGAGATCTTCTCTTTCAGCCATGAGGATGAATGAGGGTATGTGGGGGTAGGATAATATGTAAAGTCAAATGTGTCTTAAAACTATCTAAGGGGTACTGTTACATTTTAATCAGTGGTCCCCTTGGCAGGGTTAAAAGCAGGTGGGTGTAGATTGTGAAAGGGGTGTTGCAAACTGTAACAATCTCACAATGTGTGATCAAAAGGTCGACATGTTTTACGCCTGCGTGATCCAGGAGGGATCTGTGGCGGTTCTTCAGGACCAACTGAGTAAAATATCCCTACCCCAACCCAGAGCGGGATGTGTGACTAGATTATAAAAAGGGTTATTTATAATGATCTCTAGGGATACTTGAGGACCTTTGTACCTGTGTGTAGACTCCCTACTTGGATCTCAATTTCAAACCCTGCTGGTGTATTAATAGATGCGCCTTAGATCAAGGCAGAGAACCGCGTGTTAACTGCTGCTTCAAATGGTCCGACGCGGAGATTTAGCACGTGACCTACCCCTCTCTGCCCGAACAGGCGCACTCCGCTTGTGTTTAATGTTGTGATATTAGTCTTTGGGAATTGGAGTAAAGAGGGTCGTCTAGAGAAGCTTCAACTGCATGTTCTGCGGGAGGAGATTGCTGCAGCCGGGGTGCCACAACTACAAGCGCCAGCCAAAATTGCAGCATGGAGGCTGCCAACTTCGTTTCCGCGCCTGGAGGCACTTGATAAGCCCGCTCTGGTGTTCCTGAAGTGTTAGAGGAGATTGCTGCAGGTGGGGGGCACAACTACAAGTCCCAGCCAGACTTGCCGCGTGAAGGCTGCTGACATTGTTTCCACACCCGGACGCGCTTGATAAGCCCACTCTGGTGTTCCTGCAGTGTGGGACACGCCCAGGCGCATGATCGGGCAAAGAGCAGGCCCATCTGAGCCTGTATGAGGCCGGGCTGCCTCTTTAACAACGTTTCTCAGCCTGGGGTGAGTGGCACCATCCTTTAGTTCTCTGCCCTCCTTGTTTGACCTTTCCTTCATGTCTTGATGAGGTGGTATGCTACTAGCCTTACTGCGGGTTTTCTCTCACGGCAAAATTGTTTAACGTTGAGCAGCAGGAATTTAGCCCAACTATACAGCAAGAAACTTTTCTGGTTGTGGAGTGTTCGGAGTCAGGGTCAACCCTCCCTTCCGCTTTCTTGCCTGGTAGTTCCTGGCCTTTAAGTTTTTTTAGGCTCCAGCTCATTTACGAGTGCAAGTTCATCTAACTCACATATCATGGGCAAAAGAAAAGGCACAGGAGGGCCCGCGGTCATTTCCCCTCCCCCCCAAAGTCACCTCGATTAACAGGATGTTACAGAGAGCCATGGTGGTCATATCCCCGGAGATTGAACTGACAGAGAGGAGATTGTCTCTGGGCTCAGAGCTGATCCCATCTATACTATCCAATGCCATTGAAGCTTGTGCTCCCATCGCTCCCTCTAAAGCTGCCTCTTGTGAATTGGATGGGGGGCATGTCTATCCCTAGTGCCCAATCCCTGCAGCGCATTCTCCCGAGTTGGGCGCTGAGGAGCATCTTCGGACCCCAGTAGACCCCAAGAGGCCCATACGGGTGGCACAGAACAAATTTGCTGAGGCAGGCACTCAAGTGGATCCCATTCCTTGTAGACCAGTCCACGAGCATTGCTACGGGAGAGGGTACTGCTTGTCAGCCATCACGGTCAGCACAAATCTTGGAGGAACTTATTGTCAAAGGCAGAGACATTGTGCGTACAGATTTTTCTCCAATCTTGGAACGCATAACTGTCATCGAACAAAGATTTCTTGATATCAAACATATGCGGTCTTTAGCAGTTCAGGCCCCTAGGACAGCCCCACAAGTGGGTTGGATGTTGAGCCCAGCTAGTCCTCTGCCTTGGCATCTTCTGGGTTTGATGCTCCTGCCAACAATGCACCTAATAATTGTAACTCAGTCATTACTTGCCCTCGTCCCATGCAGTTTAGAGGTAACATGTCTGTAAGTGGGCATGGTATCACTAAGAGCCAACAAGGGGAGCCACTGAGTCATAAAGAAAGTATCGCTGGGAACTCTGGGTCACATGACTCCATGCGAAGGCGGAAACACTCTGTGATTAGTCTACCACCGTCCTCCGGCCCAATTTGGCAGTTTTGACTGGAGTCCCATAGTTGCATGAGGATCAGAGGGAATCACATGAAGAACTTGTAAATAAGACATTGAACTGGTTAGCTCGGAACAAGGGTTTCTATGGCGAATAATATTCTTCTTACCCGTAGGATGGGGTGGATTGGGCCTGGACTGATGGATCGCTTAGGGGACTGTGTAATTGGCAATTTTAAGGACTCTTTTTTGGTGCAAAGGTTGCCTTTTGATCATGTGAGTAAAAAGGATGGTGGGTCAAATATTGCCCTGATGCCCTTAGGCTATTTTTTATAAACCTAGCTATTACACCAGGCATAATCATACCTCACAGAAGCAAAGATTGTTCCCCCCCACCTGTAACAACGGAAGTTTTCAATAGGTACCCACTCAAACATATGATGTTCAATATGTCTGATCTCAATCGTTTAGATGCTTTAGCAGGAGTTGATTGACTCATAGTTAAATGTGTGTGGACCACACTGTTCCATCTGCTGCCATTAGTGAAGGGTGTCGTAAGGACATGAGTCTCCAGATGGGAGCAATGCACCGACCATTCGGCAGTAGGAGGCAGGAAAGAAGGTATTTACACTATTGAGTCTGAGATCATGATAGAGCTTGGTGATAGGAAATAGAGCAAGTTGGACCTGTTAAACACTCCTTAGAAGAGGCCTGGCCTAGCCATAGTCTAGTGGGTAGTGGGCTCACAGACCATGACCAATTAGCTTCTTACTCGCCTAAGCCCCCAGCACATCCCAGTTCTAGTTCCATCACTAGCTGGAGGGAGAGCAGACCCAGGGCCACTGTGGTCTTTTCTCCAGGGATTAATCTATCTGATGACCCGTGGGCGACAAGCAGGGCAAGCGATCACATTGTGCCAAGCGTAATACAAACTACAGCCCCCCCCCCAACAACAAGATACTCTTGTAGAATGTAGCAGGGCTAGGTTCGAAACTTGACTGCCCTGATTGGGGCCTCTTTATAGATTTGTACGATCTTTGCCTCATCCAAGAGACCTGGTTAGCCATGCTGGCCCATTGTAGGACTATGTAAACTTCAGCAAGGAAGCAATAAAATGGGAAAGGGAAGACCATCGGGGGACTTATGACCTGGGTTAGTACTACACTTGGTTGTGTGGCTAAGGAGATTAAGATAGTCTCTGATAATATCTTATGTGTCCGTTTGACTTTTCCACTAGGTGTCGTTCTGTATGTTTTTAATGTGTATTTTAGATCCACAGGGAACAAAGTGGAATCCCCAACCATAGAGCTGCTAACTTCACATATGGAAACAGTGCCGGGAGGTGCCTTAAAAATTGTGGGCAGGAATTTAAATTGTCAATTTGAACCTCTGGATAATAACATTGACGATCTTACTCAGGAGGATGATGGAGTTTGGTCCATTCCCGAATTAGTAGTCCCCTCTATAAAAAAATGGTCACCCCTGGCTCTTCAATTAAATGCTGTAGTTTTAAACCAGAAGCAAATGATGGATGGAATGATGAACAATGCAAACATTCACGCCCAGTCACAAAGATCTGGGTTTAATCCATCCTTCTTTTGCTCACCACGCCACTCCAGTTTGGACCCAGCAATCAAACTGCAAATCAGTCTTGACCTTGATCCTCATGGGAAGAGTCCAGCCCGAACTGCCAAGCCAGGTCCTCCCTGGACCGGAAACAAGCATCCTGGGACCGGTTTCGGGGCATCACCCCTCATCAGACAGGCTATCTTGAATCCAGTGGTGCAGTGAGCACGGGACCAACATCTGGGCATACCCTTCCCACTTAGGGCGATGTGAGAAAATGAGGTTCTGTTGCAGTACCCCCTCCCCCCCCCCCA
This sequence comes from Calotriton arnoldi, assembly GCA_963921515.1. NCBI lineage: Eukaryota > Metazoa > Chordata > Amphibia > Caudata > Salamandridae > Calotriton > Calotriton arnoldi. The sequence continues at coordinate 1,712,629 of CAWUFW010001378.1, forward strand.
CTTTTTGACTGGCTTTTGATGCAATTTTGACTGTAGAGTACTGGGCCTCTGCTATCCAGGTTCCCAGTGCCAGTGTTCTTTCCCTAAAAACATGTCCACAATTGGTACGTCTGCCCCCTTGTAAGTCCCTAGTAAGTGGTACCCTGGGTACCTAGGTTTTGGAGGCTGAAGAGTGTCCCCTGGGACCCTCTCACTAGGACCATGCCACAGGTCCTGCAGCTGGACACCCATGTGAGGTAAAAAAATGACCATGTCGACATGGCACACTGCCTGAGTTGCATGCCAGCTGGCACTGCCTACGATATGGGTAAGTGACCCCTCTAGCAGGTCTTACCAGCCCTAAGGCAGGGTGCACTATATCCCAGGTGTGAACATATCTGCATGAGCTGATATGCCCCTACAGTATTAGGGCCCATTCCCTAGTATTGCAAGTGCCAAGGAAGCCATAGAGAGTACGGCTGGGAACTTGACAACTCGAGTTCCACAGCACCATGATGGCTTCACTGAACCCAGGACTGTTTGGTACCAAGGAAACCTGCAACCTGTCTTGCAGCACAACCTTCAATAACCCCTGGGAGGAATGTTGCCTTCAATAAAGACTCCAATCTCCCGAGGACAGCAGACATGTCCGAGAAGAACCAAACTCCAAGAACCGCCCCAGAGAGGACCGACCCTGGTCAAAGCGACTCCCTTCTGCACAAGAACTCCAAGAACCGCCGCAGTTGAAGACTGACACTGATGTTGATGCGGCTCACTGTGACCAAAGATCTCCAAAGACCGTAGTGGTTGAGGACTGGCACTTGTGTTGACGCGACTCTGCCATGCCCACAGAACGCCCTGCAACTGGACGACCTCCACGACCTCGAGGGATCCTCTTGGCCCCACGACCCGAGTTGCCCACAGCTCTGGGTCCGAGAGCCTGTACCCTCCTGCTAGTGGCCCTGCCGGTCGCTCCTACACCGCCAACCCGACTGCGATCTCCAAGAGGATCCGAAGATGGTGGACCCCCATCCGAACTACAGCCATTGACCGCGACAGGAACTGTGTTGGCCACTTGCTGAAACCTGTCCCGCTACTTGTGTCTGCCGACCGCAAGGGCAAAGATCATTGCCGGTATCGGCCGCCTCGGCGAAGGTACTGAAATCTGCACCGTACAGGTGCCCTCGTCCCCCCACAACTGACCCTGCACTCCCTGTGGGTCTGACCACCCGAGGACTGGAACTGTAAGTTGTATACTCGCTTGATACACCCCTCAATTGATTCCCTCCACAGGAATCTTGAACTATTCGAATATTGCACTGTCGATTTTTGAACATGAAAAGTAGCTTTACTTGAAACATACTTACCTTATTATGAAGTCTTGGTCTTAAAAATAAAATACAAACAAAGTATAATTTTATAAAATTGGTCTGGATCTCCTTCTTGAGTCTTGTGGCCATTATTGATGATGTGTGTACAATAAATGTATCACACTCCTCGGTGTTAGGCCTAAGGCTGCTCACCCACCTTACCACTAATAGAGCACTTTGGGTTTTGCATTGAGCCCTGTACACTTTTGGAGAACCCCTGGACTCTGTGCACAGTATTACCACCTAGTGATAATATCATATAAAGAGCCAGCTTCCTACGTTGATGATGCAGCAGTGGGGTACAAGACTTTGACATTTGTTGTACCACTTGATTAATAATTGATTTCACTGAGGAAATCCAAAAAGATTTCTTTAGATGAGAATTGTTTTTTCCAATTGTCGATTTTATTCCCAAATTGTTTAAAAATAGTGTTAGGGCCTTGATTAAGCCCCCACTGTTTTAATAACTTAAAAGTCTTTACAGTAGTTAGGCCTTAGAAATACTTAAAGTTTTTTTGAATTCTCTTATAAGACCCCACTTACTTTGAACACCATGACTGATACTGCAGGAACCAGCGAGGAACTCAGCCTAGGTCCCTATGCACATCTTAAAGTTGCCCTACTTAAAGATCTGTGCAAAGCATGGAACCTTCCCATGGGTCCTAAACCCAATAAAGTCCATCTCCAGCAGTTGCTGGCAGAAAATGATAAGGCCCTGGCAAACAAACCTCCCCCACTGGGGAAGAAGAAGATGATGAAGTGGATGGGGAATGGACTTAGTCACGGCCCCATCAGATAGCAACACTTCTGGGAGGAGTGACCCCAGTAGTGTTCCAGATGAAGCAGGAACTGAAGATGCATGACTTCAGAAAATGGCCAGGAGAATAGCTCTAGAAGCTAAACTCCCTGTCATAGAAAAAGAAAGAGTTGAGATGGGCTTAGGACCCATCTCTGGTGGCAGCAAAATAATATATAGAAAGGCAAATTCTGCAGATTCCAAAATCCCCAAAGGGTATGTCCCTAAATATTTTGAGGGTGAGGAAATAACTATGTGGTTCATTGCATTTGAGAGAGCCTGTCTTAGTAGACAGGTCCACAGGAAGCTGTGGAGTGCTATCCTGTGGGAAATGTTCTCAGGAAAGTGTAGGGATAGACTCCTGACACTCAATGAGAAAGATGGTACATCCTATGACCTCATGAAGGGTACCCTGATTGAGGGCTTTGGATTCAGCACTGAGGAATATAGGACCAAGTTCAGGGAGGCCAAGAAACCCCGAGGCCAAGAAACCCCAAGGCCAATCCTGGGTAGATGTTGTAGATTACTCAGTGAAAACACTGGGAGGCTGGTTGAGTGGTAACAATGTACATGATTTTGATGGGCTTTATAATCTGATAATGAAAGAACATCTGTTGAGTAATCATGTGCAAGAAAAGTTACATCAATACCTAGTAGACCTGGGGCCAGTCTCTCCCCAAGAGTTGCGGAAGAAGGCTGATCATTGGGTAAGAACCAGAGTGTCCAAAACTAGATATGGTGGTGGTGACCAAAAGACTGAGGTCAAAAATACCCCCTCAGAAAAGACAGTGTGGCACTCTGAAAAAGACGAAAGTAAAGAGTCTCATGTAGACTCAATAAACAAACCTGGGTACCAAGTTAAGAATTGGGATCCCAATAGGGCATGGTGTCACAACTGTCAAAAGACAGGACACCCCACAAAGGACCCTAGCGGTCCTAAAAACCAAGCCCCTAGTGTAACTCCAGGGTTTGCCAGTGTAGCCTTTGAGGGTGGTTCCTCAGATGAGGAAGTCTTCCTAGACTTCAACCGGAAAGTGGGCCCAAAAGGTGAGTTGGAGATTCCAGAAGGGAGTAGACACTTCCACCACCTGCTGGTGAATGGAATCCCAACCACTGCCCTGAGAGATACCTGTGCCAGTCACACAGTTGTGCATGACAGACTGGTTCTCTCGAACCAGTACATCCCAGGAGAGACAAGAAGAGTAAGGGCCATCCTAGGGGGAGTCACTGTTAAGTCTGTATCTGTAGGGTCCCTAGAGATAGATGGGTCCCTTAGTTGGAGAAAGGTGGTGGTCAGAAACAACCTCCCCATGGCTTGTCTCCTTGGAAATGACCACCCAGAGGTTGGTCTGAGCCAAAGTGAGGTACTAGTCCAGTGCCCAGCCTCACCCAAGGAATCTGGGTGGGGGGGGGGGAGGCTGAACCTGCAGCTAGTGCAGATAAGCCCCAAAAGAAGAAGCCAGAGCAGAAGAAGTGTAGGGAAGGTGGGCAACTGCTAGCCATAGTTCCAGTAAGGCAAGGAGATTCTACACCAGTAGGGGGAACTCCAACGTTGGCACTGGTAAAGCCCTACCTGACCCACAAAAAGACCTGACTAGTCAAGCAACTGTTTGGTGGCTCCTCAGCTAACAGAAAAAGGAGTAGAAGTAGGGTGCTCACTACCAGGAGTGGTGACCCCCAACCCTAAAGTAGCAGATAGGCAACCTGAGCCCAAAGAAACCTGTAAATTAGCCCCTTCACCAGCCAGTGAAGAGCTTAAGGCGTGGTTCTGGGCACTGACAGCTGTCAGTGGCCTCTGCTGGGTGTTAGCCTTTATGGCTGCACTGTTTTTGGCATGGCTGTCGGACCCCATGCAAAAAAGCAAGCTAGGCCCCATGACCCTGGGAGCTACTCAAGCTGTGGGTAACCTCTTTGGGTAAGCTGGGTGTTGCCTTGGCTAAGATAGATTTTGCAGATGTGGTCACCTCCGATCACAAGCTAAACATATTGGGTGAAAACACCAAAGAGTTAGGAAAGGAGCCTTGGAAGTTAGGTCCTGAAACTGTGAGGTAGGCCAGCTCCCCAAAGGCACTGACCTGGGCAGAAGGATGTAAGGCAGAATAGGCCCTGCCAGAAGCCACCCATTTTCCCTTCCTTTCCTCGCCTGACAGACTAGATAGGCTCTCCCAGATGGTGGCTGAGCTTCCTGGCCTGTCTATTGGGGGGGGGAGGGGGGAGGGGGGCTTATGTGATAAAATTGGGTTCTGCTGCAGTACCCCCCCCCCCCCACACACACACACACTTGTTGCCTGGCTTTTAATGCAACTTTGACTGCAGAGTACTGGCCCCCTGCTGTCCAGGTTCCCGGTACCAGTGTTCTTTCGCTAAAAACATGTCCACAGTTGGTACGTCTGCCCCCTAGTAAGTGGTACCCTGGGTACCTAGGGCCTGGAGACTGAAGAGGGTCCCCTGGGACCCCCTCACTAGGACCATACCACTGCCCCTGCAGCTGGCATTCCCCTACGATGTGGTAAAAAAAAAAATGACCAAGTCGACTTGGTACACTGCCTGTGTGCCATGCCAGCTAGCACTGCCTAAGATATGGGTAAGTCACCCCTCTAGCAGGCCTTACCAGCCCTAAGGCAGGGTGCACTATATCCCAGGTGTGGACATATCTGCATGAGCAGATATGCCCCTACAGTATTAGGGCATATTCCCTAGTATTACAAGTACCGAGGAAGCCATAGAGAGTACGGCTGGGAACTTGACTACTCGAGTTCCACAGCACCATGATGGCTTCACTGAACCCAGGAGTGTTTGGTACCAAACAGCTCCATGTAATAAATCCACACTGATGCCAGTGTGCGATTTATTAAAACATGTACTCAGAGGGCACCTCAGAGGTGCCCCCTGAAAACCTACATCTCTGGTGTGGTCTCTGACTGGCTGTAGGCAGCCAGCCACCACTGGACATGTTTCTGGACCCCTGGGTAGAGAGACCCTGCTCTCTGACACCAGAAACAATGCACATTCTGGGCAGAGGTGGCATGCCTCATCCCCCAGGATGGGCCAGTGCTCGAAGAGGGAAGCTTCAAAGGCCTGCCACATTTTTAATGCCACCCCCAGCCTCTGCTGCTAGCAGCCGATGGCAGCCCCTGGTTTTCTCTCCCACTTTGGGCAGGAAACTCAAATAATAGGAGGTGTGCTCACCTCTGCCAACCCCACCCCTAAGGTGGGGGAAGTGAGGTGAAGCACAACTTTCAGTCCCCGCCATCTTGAAGATGGGGAGACTTCTCCAATATGGGCTAGGCCTATGCCCCCTCACACAGGAGGCTGCATAATAGAGGGTGTAGTCACCCCAGGTAAGATGCCCATTGGCCCTACCTACTACTCCCCTAAAATGACTCCTAAATTTAGTAGTTAGGTGGCTCCCCAGATCTAGAATCCAGATCTGCGATGACCTAAGAAGCAAGAAGACACCCTGCAGATGAAGCCAGAAGACGACAACTGCCTTCGCCCCAGCCCTACTGGCCTGTCTCCAGCTTCGACGAAACCTGCGACCTGCCTTGCAGCACAACCTTCAAAACCCCTGGGAGGACTGTTGCCTTCAATAAAGACTCCAATCTCCCGAGGACAGGCGGACCTGTCCGAAAAGAACCAAACTCCAAGAACCGCCACAGGGAGGACAGGCCCTGGTTGACGGGACTCCCTGCTGCATAAGAACTCCAAGAACCGCTGCAGTTGAGGCCCGACACTGGTGTTGACGCGACTCACTGTGACCAAAGATCTCCCAAAGACCGCAGTGGTTGAGGACCGGCTCTTGTGTCGACGCGACTCTGCCCTGCCAACAGAACGCCCTACAACTGGACGACCTCCATGACCTCAAGGGATCCTCTCGGCCCCACGATCCGAGTTGCCCACAGCTCTGGGCCCGAGAGCCTGTATCCTCCTGCTAGTGGCCCTGCTGGTCGCCTCCTGTACTGCTGACCTGACCGCGATCTCTCCAAGACGATCCGATGATGGCGGACCCCCATCCGAACTACAGCCATTGACTGCCTGCGACGGTAACTGTGTTGGCCGCCTGCTGAAACCTATCCCGCTCCTTGCCTCTGCCAACTGCGAGGGCAAAGATCATTGCTGATATCGACAGCCTTGGCGAAGGTACTGAAATCCGAACCGTACAGGTGCCCTAGTCCCCCCCATGACTGACCCTGCACTTCCTGTGGGTCTGACCAACCGAGGACTGGAACTGTAAGTTGTATACTCGCTTGATACACCCCTCAATTGATTCCCTCCACAGGAATCTTGAACTATTCGAATATTGCACTGTTGATTTTTGAACGTAAAAAGTAGCTTCGCTTGAAACATACTTACCTTATTACGAAGACTTGGTCTTAAAAATAAAATACAAAGTGTAATTTTATAAAAATTGGTCTGGATCTCCTTCTTGAGTCGTGTGTCCATTATTGATCATGTCTGTGCAATAAATGTCTCACACTCCTCTGTTTTAGGCCTAAGGCTGCTCGCCCACACTACCACTAATAGAGCACTTTGGGTTTTGCATTGAGCCCTGTACACTTTGGAGGAACCCCTGGACTCTGTGCACGGTATTACCACCTAGTGATAATATCATATTCAGAGCCAGCTTCCTACAGGCGACAAAAGGAACAAATGATGGACGGAATGATGAACACTCACCTGCAAACATTCACCCCCAGTCACACAGATCTGGGTTTAATCCATCGTTCTTTTGCTCACCACACGATCCCAGTTTGGACCCAGCCATATGCAAATCAGTGTTGACCCTGCTCCTCATGGGAACAGTCCTGCCCAAACTGCCAAGCCAGGTTCTCCCTGGACCCAAAACAAGCATCCTGGGACTGGTTTCGGGGCATCACCCCTCATCAGCCAAGCTAACTTGAATCCGGTGCACGTAGTGAGCACGGGACCCACGTCTGGGCATACCCTTCCCACTTAGCGCGACAAAAAGCAAAAGGAACAAATGATAGATGAAATGCTGAAAATGCAAACATCCAGCCCCAGTCACAAAGATCTGGGTTTATTCCATCGTTCTTTTGCTCACCATTGTTCGGAAGAGCATATTAACCCCCTACTTTACTAGCTTGAGCTGGTGGTGGGTGTCACTGGACAGTTCTATGGAATTTGAAACATTTAAGTCATGGTTTATGGCTCCTTTGACGTGATCGGAGAGTCTGGTCTGCAAGAAGCTCATAAATACGACCCCTTGCAATGGAAGGAAGAAAGGGAGGGATGGCTGGGGGAAGGGAGATGGTGAGAAGGGTGGCAAGAGGAATGGATGGAGGAATGCAGAGATGGATGAGAGGAAGAAAGAATGAAGGATGGATGCAGAGAGGATGGATGGGTGCAGAGATTTAATGGAACAGAGAATGAAGGGATAGATGAGAGAAGGATTGATGGTGGAGTAGTGCAAAGTAGAAGGATGAATAGACTGAGAAAAAGAGGAGTCTGGATGGATAGAATGAAGGATGGAGAGACTGAAAGATGGATAAGAAATTATGAGTGATGGATGAAAAGGAAATGAAGGAAAATTTCAAATGAAGGATGGAGAGAAGGAAGGATGGATGGAAAACATATAGCAAGACTGGAGGTAAGGGAGGACAAAGACTGAAAGAAGGATGGAGAAAAGGAAGGAAAGTCATTTAAGAATTCAGCACTCCATCAGAGTGCCATTTCCGGAATAAATGCGGTGTGACTTGCCTCACCCACTCATTCCCTTAGAACTATCTGGGACATGGCTCAAAACAAACACTATCCAGCCGCAAAATACCATGAGCTTGAGAAGTAATCAGTCTAGCTAATAAGAAACACCTAAAAGAACTCATAAACGAAGTGGCTTACAAAAGGCGCGCTCTCTATACCTTTAATACTTTTTATGTATTTTCAGTTTTCGCCTCTCTTGTATTTAATATATCGTAAAAGAGGGCTTTTATCAGTTCCCAATACCGAATTACTGTGCTCATTCGCTTTTGTGTGGAACTTTTTTTTTTTTAACTTCCCCTGGCTGCATGCATTTATGATAATTCTGCTAAAGCTGTTCACACTGTTTAAGCCCCATTCACTATCAAGATAAGATCTCTTCCCACGGAAAAGGCAGACAGCTTCTAGCACTAGGGCCATGATTTCAATGGTGCTGCAGGTACAGTGGCACCGGGGCCAAAAGTTGTCAGAACTCTTCTAAACACAAAATATTGCTACATTTAACTACTAAATACGCAGTAACAAGTGCAGTTACCTTGCAGGCACTAGGGTCATAATTTCAAAGGTGCAGCAGGTGCAGTGACCCCGGGGCCCAAACCTCTAGGAAACCCTCTAAACACCAAATTTTGCAATATTTTACTACTGAACAGGCAGTCACAAGTGCAGTTACCTTACAGGCAATAGGGTCATGATTTGAATGGTGCAGCAGGTGCAGTGGCACTAGGGTCAAAAGTTGTCATAACTCCTCTAAACACATAATATTGCTATTATATCAATTAATTCTATTATTTCCCGCTTTCAGTTCTCAAAATTGTGCCATTACTTATCCACCCTATAGCACTAGCAACAGCACAATATATTGCCTTTTTGTACATAAACAAATCATAACACTTTAACAGACTCTATGTAACTTATATTGTACAGCTACTCAGCAAACTACAACTTACAACAAAAAACAGGTTATTATTAATCATAGGGGAAATCTAATGCATTTACCAATGCTTGTTTATATATATTGTTGATAATGGCACTAGAACACACAGCTAAAGCGGTTTGTCGCGAGACCTAAAATTAGAAGCTTCTCTGGCCGGCCTCCAGCAATCACACAAATGGGTTTTAATTTGATGGCAAGGAAGCTGAACTGAGATAATAAACGGCAGCTTGAACTCTCGCTCTCCTAGGGTGGGGAAGGCGTGGAGATAAGGCCAGGTTTCTGATTGGAGGAGAGAGGTGCGGTCACGTTGGTGGTTGTTATGGCGGGGATAAAATAATAGCATGCCTCGCGACACCGTCATGTCGCACCTAGTCTCAATGTTGCCTTGATTATATGCCTACACATTTCAATAAAGAGTGTCCCTGCTGTGCCAGTTCAAGAAAATCGAAATACAATTAAAAGTAACCACGCTAACACCTGGTATTTTTCTCCAAGTCATCTGAGACTCAATATCAGACTGAATAATTGAATTATTGTGATTATAATTGGAAATGTCTCGAAAATTCACAGATAAAATACGCTTTAAAATAGTTCAATCAAATACGTTCATTCGAAATGTAACTGAAATACTGTATTAAAAAAAACCTTTCATTTTCGGTCCAGTATAATGTAATGCTCTTTTTCACTTTTTTCCCTCTGCCTCATATTACGCGCCTATTGTCGGCCAGGTTGTGGTAGCCGTGCACTAGAACTGCGATGCTTGGAGGTGGACTCAGTGTTGCTCCAAGACTCGCAAATAACATGAAAATGCACGCGATGTGGGATTTTTCCTATTACATTTATTTTATTGCGTCTTAGTTTTTACTGAAATTAATACATAACATTTCAATATACCTTTAGTGTGTCCAGTAGTCTTCAACCCTTTATGGTGCATACATTACTATATTATTTTACATACAAGGTCACATCGGTTATTTTTCTAAAAATAAGTCTAGTGATCAGAGTTAGCAGTAGAGCTTTAAGTGGGGTAGGTCCTGGCAGGTCTCAGACCAACCAGTAATTAAAAACCGTCTTTTAAACGGGTCTCTGTGGGCCTCTATATTCATGTACCTAATTTTCCTGGCAAAACAAATCGATTTCTCAACGATTACTGTAAAAACCCTTTAAGTGCTCCATGTCAGCGATGCAATCCCTGTTCATGTTGCATGTCTTCATCTTGCATTCTCTAAGAGTATTTGCTTTTATCAAGAGGTTGTGTTTCTGTATTTTTTTTTTGTCACATGTGACTCTTGTATAGTTCATATGGTGAACTGAGTCACTTCCAGGTGTGCTCAGGCTGTGAGTGGATGTTTACAATGGGAATGATTTAGAACTCCAGAGCTGAGGTTGAAGGCAGTGCGGCCTCCTCACAGAGCTCTTAGGGGGGTCACAAAGGGGTGCAGACTTCATGCACATTCAATCCTTGACCTCTCTGCAAAGCGCACAGGGCAGAGCGGTGGTTGCAAATGTACCATTTGTAATTGTGTCAAAGTGTAAGATATACAGATGGAGGATTTCAAAAAGATGTGGGGAGAAAAAGGGTGAAAGGATCTAACGGAGTGAGAGACTGCAGAGGGAACTGGTGTGAAGGGGTGACTGAACGTGACGAGTCACTATGAAAACCACTACCCTTTCCACAGACCTAAGAAACGTTTAATTCACAGTTTTGTATTTTCAGAATTGAAACATTTTCAAATCTAATTCTTCTCAACAAAATCTTAGTTGTTACCCATTTATCAGATATTAGGTGTAAGTCCTTTGCTGTGTGATATATCTGGATGCTAGAAGAGAAGAATCACAGAGGCACCCAACTACCGGTCACATAGCACGCTAAGTGAGGCACAGGGTTTCAGTTCACATGTTTTATGCCATACTCTTCATTACCTAGTCTATGCCGCTTGAAAATGATTCCTATTTACACTTACTTCTTAGGCCACGTCCCTTCTATAATCTCTTTCTCGTGATCCACTCACCTTTTTATCTTACTTAAATCACTGGCTAGCATACATACCGGTGTCCAATACTTATATCATTTAAAAAAAAAAAGGGTGGGGCAATGTTTTTCTTGAGAGCTTGCCCAATGCAGTGTGTCTTGTCTTGATACCTCCTCATTGCTTCCATCTTCAACCGCCCTACACTTCCTGTCTCTCTGATTCTTTTTCTTCCATGCTTTCTCCATTTGTCACTGCTTTCCTGTTTTTATCTTTCTTCTACTTTCTCTCTTTTATGTCTTGCTGTCTCTTGCTCTGAAAGTCTGATAATGAACAAGAAGTACTGGTGTCTAAAATGAGACACCGTGTAAGCGCTGCATAAATTCGTACGAGTACTCACCTCCCTTACTAATTGCTTAACATAATAATTGTAGTTTTCATGCCTTCCAAACACAAAGATGTGGCTACCTTTACGTGCAGACATACAAATCCCCCGTCTTAGCTTGTTGCAGTTGAACCTGAATTTTTTCATGAGGTAACTGAATAGTTCCTGGTCTGCCATCGGTGTGGCTTCACAGCACTTTCAATAACCAAGCAGTGGAATTTCCACTAGGTTCCATCAGAGACCAGAGTCCGGCACTGTCTGTGAAGGGGTTCCTATCACTCTAAATAACCACTTTTCTTTGTAATTTTAGTGTACATTTTGGGAGTTTTATTCTATACTCTTTCTCCGTTTCTTGTGTCTTTATTCTAATTTAAGCCTACTTGTTTAGGCAGCTCCCTTTCAAGACTCTGTGCTAGTTTCTGATTACAGCTTTACAGGCTTCTCAAAATGCATTGTAAATGAGTTGCCCATTGCAAACCATTTTTCGAGTGAAGCTGCAACTCCCATGAGGTGAGGATCAGGCCTTCCTTTGGCTTTTCACTTCTTACCCTTGTGAGACCTGAGAATGCCATGGAACCTACGTATGTTCTCCTAAGTCCTAATTCAAGTGACCCCTTGAAAGCAGATGTTCAATTAAAGGGAACTCCTAGGGGGAGAAGAACAAGTTACTTACCTTCGGTAACAATATATCTGTAAGAGACATAGATTAGTTATAGATTCCTTACCTTTAGAATTACCCCCAGGCGTCAGACTGGATCCGGAGACTTTTTTTCGTCAGCAGTACCCCTGTGCGTCACACGGTGGTGTCGGTCGGCTCCGCGTTTGTCGTTGGCGTCGTGGTCGCCGGGATGACGTTGCGGTAGCTACTTAGACGCCGCCCTCGCGTGCTGACGTCAGTTCTTTTACAAGACATTCAACGCCAGAAACGCAGAGCCATGCAAGACACTGACCACTGGTGCACAAAACTAGGGCCCTGAAAGGGATTCCCTGACCCTTGAAGTCAGTTCGCAGAACAGGGAGGATGGGTGGGGCGGTAAGGAATCTATAACTAATCTATGTCTCTTACAGATATATCGTTACTGAAGGTAAGTAACTTGTTCATCTGAAAGAGACAATTAGTTATAGATTCCTTACCTTTAGAAGGTAAGTAACTTGTTCATCTGAAAGAGACAATTAGTTATAGATTCCTTACCTTTAGAATAGATACCCCAGCAATACCAACCCCGGAGGTGGGTCTGCGAACCAAGTTCACACCAGAAAGTCCTGGAGAACAGAACGGCCAAAGAAGCCCTTCTCTCCGGACTTGGCTGTCCAGGCAGTAGTGTTTTGTGAACGTGTGCAGATGCCCACGTAGCTGCATGACAGATGTCATTGAGGGGAACTCCCCGTCCCAAAGCAGTGGTAGCTACGGTTGCCCCGGTGGAATGGGCGCGCAATCCCACTGGAGGCTCCTTCTTTGCCAAAGAGTAGCAAGCTTTAATGCACAAAACGACCCACCTAGAGATGGTAAGTTTGTGCACGGCCCGACCTTTTTTGGCACCCACGTAGCCAACAAAGAGCTGGTCATCCACCCGGAACTGGTTGGTGCGATCCAAATAAAATGAAAGCGCACGTTTTGGATCCAGACTGTGGAGCCTCTCTTCCTCCTTAGAAGGAGGCGGAAAGAAGGTGGGCAAAGTGATGGTTTGACCAATGTGGAAAGAAGTACCACTTTAGGAAGAAAAGAGGGTCGAGTTCGAAGGACAACCTTGTCCGGATGAACCGCCAGAAAGGGAGGTTTTGAAGAAAGAGCCTGGAGCTCACTCACCCTGCGAGCAGAAGTGATGGTGTTAGACCTGGTACCATTGGCGTGAGTCTCCCTTCCATTTTTCGCTGTTGTCTCCTTTGTTTTTGATAGGTTTTGCTGGTTTTAGATGCTTTGGGCACTGTGCCACTGCTATTCAGTGCCACAGTGCAAGTGCTCCCTATTGTAAATTGATGTAATGAATTAGTGACTCCATGATTGGCTTATTTGATTTACTTGTCAGACCCTAGTATAGTGCACCACATGTGCCCAGGGCCTGTAAATCAAATGCTGCTGGTGGGCTTGCAGGACTGGTTGTGCCACCCACAGAAGCAGCTTGTAAAGTGTGTCTCAGGCCTGCCATTGCAGAGCCTGTGTGCAGTCTAGTACTGCCATGTTGACTTGGTAAGTGCACCCACTTGCCAGTTCCTAAACCTTTTGTAGATGGATGTATTTCAGTGGAAGTGTACTCACCGTTTAGGGTGTGTTTCCTACAATGGTTGAAAGCACACAGTGTTTGCTTAAATACCCCTCACACACCAAAAGGGCCCTTGGTGTCATGCTTCATCATGGGGGTCTTCCCATCCCGCTGCGGGATGGGGCGTGCTACGACCTACGATTACGTGGGAGCACTGATCTTCCGGACTGTGTGTGGTGTACGGATTAGTGAGAGGAAGGCTCTAGGGCGAGTGAAAAGGTGAATTTAAAAAGAAACCTGGCCCCTTTGGACTAGAAAACTTTAATATTCCTTGGAGCTGGTCCTATTAAAAACAGTGCCAAAGGTGGGCAGGGTCCCCAGCAGAAGAGTGGGGGGGGGACAAGGGTAAACAGAGGGAGTTCCAGAAAGTGCCGCAAAGTAATTCCCAAGTGAACCAAGGTTAGGGTTCCCAGCCTCCCCCTGAGAAGAAGACAGAGCCCCCTACATGCTTTCAGTGTAAGCATGTGGGACACCGTTGGTATGATCCCCAGTGTCCCCAAAAGGGTCAATATGCACCACCCCGTGCACCACCCCGTCAGATGGCGAGTGTAGCCCTGGGGGGGAGGAGGAGATGGGTGCAGGAGGAGATGGGTGCCCAAGGTGGGTGGGGTCCCGCAGAAATGTCCCTTGTCTCTTTAGGAGATTGTGAGGTGGTCCCTAGGACCCAGCTGCCTGATAACACTAAAAAATACAGGCAGTGGGTGACCATCAATGGCCATAGAGTGGAACTCTAAGAGACACCGGGGCCAGTGTGACAGCTGTCAGTTGTCGGCTGGTGTCTAAGGAGCAGGTGGTCCCCCATGCATTCTTCCCTGTAGTTGCCGCGGACAACTCAGAGAGCCATTGTGAGGTGGCTCAGGTTCCCTTTAAGTGGGGGGGGGGTCTCAGGTACTCTCCAAGTAGCTGTGAGGCCAGCAATGCCTGTGGATTGTCTGTTGGGCCATGATTTAGAGAGCTCCCCTTGGGCTAAGGTGGAGAGAAGGTCTCATTTAGAGATGTTGGGTCTGCCTGAGTGGGCGTGTGTGACCACTCGGTCTATGGCAGCCAGTAAGGGTGTTCAAGAGGACCTGGAGCCTGAAAGAGAGGCCCAGGTACCTGCCTTAAAGAGAAGAGGTAGGGGGCGCGGGAAACCAGCCCCCATAGTTCACACGGTCCAGGAGGAGGCAGACCTTGAGGGGGATGCCCTGGAACCTACAGGGGAACAAGTGGCCGAACTGGGGGACCTGCCTGAGCTGACCCATTGGCAGCAAGGAGGAGGCCCCTCCAGGGAGGAATTTTGTGAGGAGCAGAAGTGCCCTTCTCTTGTGGGTTTGCGGCAACAGGCCACAAACCAGGCAGCAGGTGATCAGTCTGGATCACATTGGATCTACTGGGAGAATGGTCTCCTGTATAGCGAGCCTAAGGTTGCTGAGCCTGGGTCAGCCCGTGTGCTGGTGGTACCCCAGCGCTTCAGAGCCTTCCTACTGGGTTTGGCTCATGATGTGCCTTTAGCTGGACATCTGGGGCAGGACAAGACCTTTGAAAGGCTTGTCACCCACTTTTATTGGCCCCAGATGCGCAAGAGTTCAGATACTCAGTGCAGGACTTGCCAGGCAAGTGGTAAGAGTGGGAGGAAGCACAAGGCTCCCCTCCAGCCTTTCCCTGTAGTCAGCACCCCTTTTGAACGGGTGGGTATTGACATTGTGGGGCCTCTGGACCCCAAGACAGCCATGGGCAACAGGTTTATCCTGGTCTTGGTGGACCATGCTACCCGGAAGCCATCCCTCTCCGGACAATGACGGCCCCCGTGGTGGGACGTGCACTGATGGGGATTTTCTCCCGTGTGGGGTTCCCCAGAGAGGTGGTGTCAGACCGTGGTACCAACTTCATATCTAATTATATGAAGTCCCTGTGGCAGGAGTGCGGTGTAACGTACAAGTTTCACCACTCCTTACCACCCCCAAGGTAATGGGTTGGTTGAGAGATTCAACCGGACCCTCAAAGGCATGATTATGGGTTTTGAGGAACCTATGAGGCATAAGTGGGACATCCTCTTGCCATGCCTTCTCTTTGCTTACTGTGAGGTGCCACAGAACTGCTGTATGGTCACCCGGTAAGAGGACCTCTGAGTTTGATTAAGGAAGGCTGGGAGAAAGCTCCCAGGAAACCTCCCCAGGATGTATATAGCTACATGCTGGCCTTCAGGAACCAGACTAGGCGATTCAGACAACTCGCTCAGGCGAATCTGGAAGCCAGCCAGGAGGAGATGAAGCGGTGGTACGATCAGAATGCCACTCTGATTGAGCTTCAGCCTGGACAGAAAGTTTGGGTCATGGCCCCAGTGGAGCCCTGTGCGCTCCAGGATAAGTGGACCGGACCATTTGAGGTGGTGGTGCGCAAGAGTGATGTCACCTACTTGGTGGACTTGCGGTCTCCCAGGAACCCTTTGCGGGTCCTGCATGTTAACCGCCTGAAGCCCCACTTAGAGAGGTCCGAAGTGGGCATTCTCCTAGCGACAGATGCTGGAATGGAGGAGGAGGAGACCGAGCCTCTTCCTGACCTCCTGTATGCAACAGAGCAAGATGGGTCAGTAGATGGTGTAATCCTCTCTGCCACGCTGACCCCTGAGCAGCAGAATGATTGTCGCCAACTGTTAGACCTAGCATCCTTGGCGTGGGTCTCCCTTCCATTTTTTGAGGATGCCTCCAATGTTATTGATCTGTTTTTGCTGGTTTAGATGCTTTGGGCACTGTGCCACTGCTATTCAGTGCCACAGTGCAAGAGCTCCCTATGATACATTGTGTTATGTATTAGTGACTCCATGATTGGATGATTGGTTTACTTGTCAGTCCCTAGTACAGTGCACCGAGTGTGCCCAGGGCTGGTACATCCAATGCTGCTGGTGGGCTTGCAGCAAAGGTTGTACCACCCACAGAAGCAGCTTGTAAAGTGTCTCTCAGGCCTGCCATTGCAGAGCCTGTGCACAGCCACGTCGACTTGGTGAGCGCACCCACTTACCAGTCCCTAAACCTTCCCTTTTCTTCATATCAGACACCCCTATGGTAGGCCCAAGGGCAGGGTGCATTGTAAGTATAAGGTAGGACATGCCCTGGTGTGTGTGGCATGTCCTAATAGTGAATTACAGCCATTTTCGTTTTTCACTATTGCAAGGCTACCTGCTCCCCATAGGCCAGAATGGTCAGTTTGATTATTACAGCTTATAATCCTAACTGACCCAGGGAACATGGTAGAAAAACGAATTTAGGATGCCTGAACTCAGAATGATAAAATACATCTTTTAGTGAAGTTGGTTTTAACATTCTATGTTTGAAAATACCACTGTTAGAAAGTAGGTATTTTCTTGCCTAACCATCCAGCCTGCCTCTGCTAGGTTGTGTATTGCTTGTCTGGTTTGTGGCTGACAGGGGCTGGGGGACTCCAGGAGACAGGGTGAGTCAGCACAGGGCTGAATAGAGAGATCTGCATGGAGATAGGTGGGAGGAGTTGCACCTGGGACCTGAATAGGGCTGTGCCTTCCCTTCACAATGCTGGCTCCACCTCCTGTGGTGTGTCTGATGTCCCTGGCCTACTCTGTGAAAGGAAAGAAGGAGTCCTGTAAACAAAGTGCTCCAGGACTGACCAGAACTGGTTTTGGACTAGGCAACGGCCTCTCTGCCTTCAGAGAACAAAGAGAAAAGGTGTATAAAAAGGGGACCCAGACCCCTAGGAAATTAGATCACTTTTGGGAAACAAGAAGAAACCTTTGCTGAGGAGCGGAACCAAGAAGAAACTGAGGAGAAGACTATCCCTAAGCTAGAGGGATCTGCCTGCAGTGGTTGCCTGACTGCCAAAGAAAGGAGAAGGGAACTTTGTGTGTACTTTCATCAACTTGTGAAGGATCTCCAAGGGCTTGATTTCAGAGCTTGCCTCCTGCTGAAGTCTCAGGAACAACAGACTTCACCCACCAGCTCCCCTGTATTCCCTTGCTGGGAATTTGGACCTTCTGACACACTTGCGTGTCGCTGAAAGCGCGACTCAAGACGAAGAAGCGTGTCGCCGCCGCAGCCGCTGCTTCTCGCATCGCCGGAGAAGAGTGTCGACGTCGCATCAGACGCCGGCGCATCCCCGAAGAAGCGCGCCGCTGACACCCTTGCATCCTTCGAAGCGCCTCGCAGCACCGGAGAAAAGTGTCACCGTCGCATCAGACGCCGTCGCATCCCCGGGGCAGAGCATCGACCTCGCATCAGACGCCGACGCATCGCAACACGAGGCGCCCCGCATCCCAGGAGAAGATCGTCGACCTCGCATCAGACGGCGTCGCATCGCCAGGGAAGCGTGTCGCAGGGCCTGTCGCGGCTGCAAAGATTCATCGAAATCGCCGCACGGCCGTCGGGCGTGCACGCATCACCCCTTCGTTGTCGCAACATCAAGAAGACGCCATTTTGTTTCTTTGCACCAGATCTTCATCGCATCACGGCGCTGCTTGTCGCATCGCCACAGAAGCGCAGTAAGAAACCGACGCATCACCTCCCCACGCCGAGAAGAACCGGCATCACTGTCCCCTGCGCATCAGTAGGGAACCAACGCCTCACCGTTCTTGCGTGTAAGGAACCGACGCATCACCTTCCCAGCACCACTTTTGTTGTATCGCGTTACGCATCTCAGGTACATTGAACGCAAAGTGTCGCATTTCCATTTTAAGAAACTCAAGCTAATTCTACCATCTTTAAAGTACAGTATTGTGGATTATTTTTGTCGTTTATGGTCTTGTGGTAAATCTATATAAAAGATACTTATTTTTATAATACAACCTGTGTGGTGTCCATTTGTAGTGTTGTCACTGGATTACTGTATGTGTTCACAAATGCTTTACACACTGCCTCTGAACTAAGCCTGTCTGCTCGTGCCAAGCTACCAAGGGGGTGAGCAGGGGTTATTTCAGGAGTGTACCCCCTTACCCTGACTAGACGCAAGGGTCCCTATTTGGTCAAAGGTACCTACCTCTGCCAACTAGAGACCCCCAAATCTAACACCAACTGTTGGGGCAATTCTCTGATTTGTTCTCCCTGGTTCCTGGTGTCACTGAGTGGTGCGTCCATGATGTGGCACCTGGGGGCAGTCCTCCTGTTAAGCACAAGGCTTACAGAGTGACTGACAGGGTCAGAGCTTACATCAAGGAGGAGGTCTCCAAGATGTTTGCCTTAGGGGTGATTGAGTCCTCTAACAGCCCTTGGGCCAGCCCAGTGGTCTTGGTCCCAAAGGCTGCAGCGCCTGGTGCCACACCCGAACTCCGGTTCTGTGTGGACTACCGAGGACTCAATTCAGTCACCAAGACTGACGCGCACCCCATCCCCAGAGCTGATGAGCTCATTGATCGGCTAGGGGCTGCACGGTACCTCAGTACGTTTGATTTGACGTCTGGGTACTGGCAGATCGCCTTAACTAATGGGGCCAAAGAGAGGTCAGCATTCTCCACACCAGATGGGCACTACCAATTCCGGGTTATGCCCTTTGGGATGAAGAATGCCCCTGCCACCTTTCAGAGGTTGGTCAACCAGGTGTTGGTTGGACTGGAAGATTTCAGTGCCGCCTACCTGGATGACATTGCCGTGTTCAGCGCCAGTTGGGAAGAACATCTGCGCCACCTCTGGGAAGTGTTGTTGGCGCTGCGGAGAGCAGGCCTCACGATCAAGGCGAGTAAGTGCCAGATCCGGCAGGGTTCTGTGGTGTACTTGGGGCACCAGGTGGGAAGCGGCCAGGTGGCGCCCCTACAACCCAAGATTGATACCATCCTGGCATGGGAACCCCCAAAACCCAGACACAGGTGAGAGCCTTTTTAGGACTCACAGGGTACTACAGGAGGTTTGTCAAGGGGTATGGCAACATTGTTGCACCCTTGACTGAGCTGACTTCCAGGAAGCAGCCCAAGAAAGTGAACTGGACTGACACCTGCCAGAAAGCTTTTGACTCCCTGAAGACTGCCATGTGCACAGCACCCGTGCTTCAGGCGCCCAACTTCTCAAAGGAATTCATTGTCCAAACAGACACTTCAGAGCATGGTGTGGGGGCTGTTCTTTCACAGATAAATGAGGAGGGCCTAGACCAACCTGTAGCCTTCATCAGTAGGAGGTTACTTCCACGGGAACAGAGGTGGAGTGCAATTGAGCGTGAGGCATTTGCTGTGGTCTGGGCACTGAAGAAGTTGAGACCATACTTGTTTGGGACTCACTTCCGGGTTCAGACAGACCACAGGCCCCTCAGATGGTTAATGCAGATGAGGGGTGAGAATCCAAAGTTGTTGAGGTGGTCCATTTCCCTACAGGGGATGGACTTCACGGTGGAACACCGCCCTGGTACAGAACACGCCAATGCTGATGGTCTGTCCAGATTTTTCCGCCTTAGTGAAGAGGACTCACAAGAGGTTGGGTAGTTCTCCCCACATTTCAGCTGGAGGGGACACGTGTTAGACCTGGTACCATTGGCGTGAGTCTCCCTTCCATTTTTCGCTGTTGTCTCCTCTGTTTTTTATATGTTTTGCTGGTTTAGATGCTTTGGGCACTGTGCCACTGCTATTCAGTGCCACAGTGCAAGTGCTCCCTATTGTAAATTGATGTAATGAGTTAGTGACTCCATAATTGGCTTATTTGATTTACTTGTCAGACCCTAGTATAGTGCACCACATGTGCCCAGGGCCTGTAAATCAAATGCTGCTGGTGGGCTTGCAGGACTGGTTGTGCCACCCACAGAAGCAGCTTGTAAAGTGTGTCTCAGGCCTGCCATTGCAGAGCCTGTGTGCAGTCCAGTACTGCCATGTTGACTTGGTAAGTGCACCCACTTGCCAGTCCCTAAACCTTCCCTTTTCTACATATCAGTCACCCCTAAGGTAGGCCCAAGGGCAGGGTGCATTGTATGTAAAAGGTAGGACATGCCCTGATATGTGTGGCATGTCCTGATAGTGAATTACAGCCAATTTCGTTTTTCACTATTGCAAGGCTACCTGTCCCCATAGGCAAGAATGGGCAGTTTGATTATAACACCTTATAATCCTAACTTTCCCAGGGAACATGATAGAAAAACGAATTTAGTATGCCTGAACTCAGAATGATAAAAAAACATCTTTTAGTGAAGTTGGTTTTAACATTCTATGTTTGAAAATACCACTTTTAGAAAGTAGGTATTTTCTTGCCTAACTATCCAGCCTGCCTCTGCTAGGTTGTGTATTGCTTGTCTGGTTTGTGAGTGACAGGGGCTGGGGTGGTTCCAGGAGACAGGGTGAGTCAGCACTAGGCTGAATAGACCTTTCTGCATTGGGAGTGGTGGGAGGAGTAGCACCTGGGCCTGAATAGGGCTGTGCCTGCCTTCCACAATGCTGGCTCCACCTCCTGTGGTGTGTCTGATGACCCTGGCCCACACTGACAAAGGAAGAAGTTGTGCACTGGTAGAATGCACCCAGAACTGGTTTGGACTAGGTACAGGACCCTCTGCCTTCAGAGGACAAAGGATTTACTGGTATAAATACTGGGGCCCAGACCCCAAGACTTTAGATCACTTCTGGGAATCAAGACGGACCTTTTGCCAAGGAGAAGAACCAGAGAATCTGCAGGAGTTTTTGACTGCCCCTATGCCAGTGTGTTGTTTGCTGGGGTTGGCCTGCAGTGGTTTCTTTATTGCCAAGGAAAGGACAAAAGACTTTTATTGAAACTTTCACCATCTTGAAGAAGAATCTCCAAGGGCTTAAATTGTGCTTGCCTCCTGCTGAAGTCTCAGGGATACAAGACTTCACCACCAGCTCCCCTCTGAATTCCCTTGCTGGGGATTCTGTCTGCAGAAGCCTGCATGTCGCTGGGAGCGCGACTCAACGAGAAGAAGCGTGCCGCCGTCGCAGCTGTTGCCGTCGCATCATCGGAGAAGCGTGTCGCCGCCGCATCACCGGAGAAGCGTGTCTCCGTTGCAGCTGTTTGTCCTCGCATCACCGGAGAAGCGTGTCGCCACCGCAAGGGTCGTCGTCGCATCACCGGAGAAGCGTGTCGCAGGGCCTGTCGCGGCTCCAAAGTTAGAGAGTTCGCCGCACGGCCGTCGGGCGTGCACGCATCGTCTTCACGTCGTCGCATCGCATCAAGGGCGCCATCTTATCGCATCCCACCGGATCGTCGATTCGCATCGAGGCGCCATCTTGTCGCATCGCAACCGGAACGCACCCGAGATCATCGCATCGCCTCCTCTCCGGTAAGGAACAGACGCATCGCCTACTTTGCGCAAGCACTGAGGAACAGACGCATCACCTCCCCCGAAGCAAGGAACAGACGCATCGTTCTCCCTGCGAACCTTTTGTTTGATTTGCGTTACGCATTCCAGGTACTTTTGTGAGAAACGTGTCGCATTTACCATCAACTTGAACTAAGCTATTTCTACCATCTAAAAGTCCATTTTGAATTACAGTATTGTGGATTTTTGTCGTTTTGGTCTTGTGTTAAGTCTATATAAAGAATACTTATTTTTATAAAACCTGTGTGGTGTCCATCTGTAGTGTTTTCACTGTATTACTGTATGTGTTCACAAATGCTTTACACACTGCCTCTGAGATAAGCCTGCCTGCTCGTGCCAAGCTACCAAGGGGGTGAGCAGGGGTTATTTAGGAGTGTAGCCCCCTTACCCTGACTAGAAGCAAGGGTCCCTACTTGGTCAAAGATACCTACCTTTGCCAACTAGAGACCCCCAGTTCTAACAGATGGCAACCAGAAAGGCAGTCTTTAAAGTGAGAAGTCTGAGAGGACAGTTATGTAGCGGCTCAAAGGGAGCGCACATAAGATAAGTAAGAACCAAGTTCAAGTCCCACTGAGGCATTACGAAGGGAACAGGAGGAAAAAGATGAGTAATGCCCTTAAGAAAGCGATTTACAACAGAGGACTTGAAAAGAAAAGGCTGATCAGGAAGCCTAAGAAAGGCTGAAAAGGCTGAGAGATAGCCCTTAAGAGTGCCCAGAGCAGAGCCCTGCTGGGCCAAAGAAAGGAGGAACAAGAGAACCTCAGAAAGAGGGGTAGAAAGGGGATCCACAGCCTTTGCTGCGCACCATGCCACAAATTTGTTCCATCTGCAGGCGTATACCGTCTTAGTGGAGGGACGCCTGGCTGCCAAGATAACATCACAGAATTCGGGAGGAAGGTCGAAGGCTGTCAACTGTCGCTGCTCAATCTCCACGCAAGGAGGTGGAGGCTGGACAGGTTCGGGTGGAGGACCGTCCCCTGCTGCTGCAACAGAAGATCCTCCCGAAGAGGCAGACTGATCAGCGGATCGATGGCCATGTGTAACAGCTCAGGATACCAGACTCTTTTTGCCCAATCCGGAGCCACAAGAATGACTTGGGCCCGGTCACGCTTGATCTTCTTCAGCACTCTGGGCAGGAGTGGTATAGGCGGAAAGGCGTATAGAAGACCGCAACTCCACTCGCGCCGAAAAGCGTTGCCTAGCGAGTGCCGCCTTGGAAATTCCAACGCGCAGAATTGCTGACATTCCGCGTTCTCTTTGGTGGCGAATAGATCTAACCAAGGCTCTCCCCACTGCTGTAAGAGACCTTGTACCACCTCCGAGTGAAGACGCCACTCGTGGTCCATCATGCACCTGCAGCTGAGTTCATCCGCCCTGGCGTTCAGTGAACATGCCAGGTGTTGAACCACCCGGGATATGAACCTGATATTCCAGCCATGTCCAAAGGCGGAGAGCCTCTTGACATAGGGTCCACGACCCCACCCCGCCCTGTTTGTTGCAGTACCACATGGCGCTGGTTTTGTCCGTGAACGCCTGCACTACTCTTCCCCAGACAGAGGGAAGTAATGCTTTTAGGCCAAGACGGATCGCCCGGAGCTCCAGAAGGTTGATGTGGAGCCCAGACTCCCCCGGAGTCCAGAGGTCTCTGATCTCCGCCTCTCCCATGTGACTGCCCCACCCCAGAAGTGATGCATCCGTCACCACTGTGAACTCCGGTTGGGGAAGGGAGAGGGATCTGCCGTTGACACAATCATGGTTCGTCAGCAACCACTCAATTGTCGTGCAGTGCCCTCCGAGATCTGAACTCAATCGGACAGATTTCCCTGATGCTGTGCCCACTGGAACTTCAGGTCCCACTGCAGAGCCCGCATATGCCACCTGGCATTATCTACCAGCAGGATGCAGGAGGCCATGAGACCCAGCAGCCTCAGGGTCATTCTGACCGAAACCCGGGATAGAGGCTGAAAGATCGGAATCATAGCCCGAATATCATGGACTCGCTGCTCGGGAGGATCAGCCCGAAACTGCGTCGTGTCGAGAACCGCTCCGATGAAAAGGAGCTTCTGAGAGGGAAGCAGGTGTGACTTCGGCACGTTTATAGTGAACCCCAGTGAGTGCAGGAGGTCCGCCGTAGTCTGGAGGTGGGAGACGACTGCCTGGGGCGAGCCCGCCTTCAACAGCCAATCGTCAAGATAGGGGAAGACCGGAAACCCTGATCTGCGCAGATGAGCTGCGACCACCGCCATCACTTTCGTGAACACCCGAGGGGCGCTGGTAAGGCCTAAGGGGAGCACGGTAAACAAAGTGCTTGTGGCCTACTGTTAGACTTGGCATCTTTTGGCGTGTTTCCCCTGACTTTTTGCTTTCTGACCTCCCGGTTTTGACTCTGTTTTTGCTGGTGTAATGATTCTGCGCACTTTCCTCACTGCGGTCCAGTGGGAAAGTGCAAGTGCTCCTGTATAAAATGCGTTATGGATTGGTGTTTCCATGATTGGCCTATTTGGTTTATGTGTCAGTCCCTTGTAAAGTGCACTGCGAGTGCCAGGGCCTATAGACCAAATGCTGTTGGTGGGCTGCAGCACTGGATTGTGCCACCCACGCAAACAGCCCGTAAAGTGTAACTCGGGCCTGCCAACGCAGAGCCTGTGCGCAGCCTGGGGCTGCCATGTCGACTTGGCAAGTGCACACACTTGCAAGTCCCTAAACCTTCCCTTTGCTGCATGTTAGTCACCCCTAAGGTAGGCCCAAGGTACCCCTGTGGGCAGGGTGCGGTGTATGCGAAAGGTAGGACATGCCCGGGTGTGTGCGGCATGTCCTGATAGTGAATTACAGCCTAGTTCGTTTTTCACTATTGCAAGGCTACCTGTTCCCCCTAGGCCAGAACGGGCGGTTTTGATTATTACAGTATATAATCCTAACTGACCCCGGGAACATGGTAGAAATTCGAGTTTAGTATGCCTGGACTCAGAATGATAAAATGCAGCTTTTAGTGAAGTTGGTTTTAACATTCTGTGTTTGAAAATACCACTTTTAGAAAGTGGGTATTTTCTTGTCTAACCATCCAAGCCTGCCTCTGCGAGGTTGTGTATTCCGTGTCTGGAATGTGAGTGACAGGGGCTGGGGGATGCCAGGAGACAGGGTGAGTCAGCGCAGGGCTGAATAGCCAGATCGACCTGTAGATGGGTGGGAGGGGTCGCACCTGGGCCCTGAATAGGACAGTGCCTTCCCTCCACAATGCTGGCTCCACCTCCTGTGGTGCGTCTGATGTCCCTGGCCTACTCACTGAAAGAAGGGACGGAGACTTGTCAACAAAGTGCTCCAGAACTGGTTTGGACTAGGCGAAGGCCTCTCTGCCTTCAGAGAACAAAGGAATTTGGGATATAAATATTGGGGCCCTGACCCCATGAATTTAGATCTCGCTGGAATCAAGGAACCTGCCAAGACGAAGAGCTGGAAGAGCTGCCAGGAGGAGTACTGCCCCTTTGCTGTGTTGTTGCTTTGTTGGGTTGGCCTGCAGTTGCTGCTTCTGTCTTGGGCAGTGAAAGGACTGGACTGAACTTTCTACAATCTTGTGCTGAGTATCTCCAAGGGCCAGGAACCGAGCTGGCCTCCTGTTAAGAAGTCTCAGGGACTACAAAGACTTCACAAGCCTCTGGGTACCGCTTCTGGAACGCTGTTTCAGTCGCCACAGAGGAAGGGAACTGCAACCGACTCCGTCAACCGAATCCATCCCTGGCCGGTGACCTGTTTGCACCGCAGACCGCATCGCCCCGCTTCGCATCGCAACCCTGGTCTCACCGTGGGCGACGTCCGACGCCGCCAACATCGAGCCGCTGCTTGCACCGTGACCTGTGGGCACCGCAGTTCGCATCGCATCGCTTCACTGGGCCAGCCGGACCAGACCGACACTGTCGCTGCAACTGGCTCAAGAGTCGTGACCGCACCGCACTTGGGGCACTGCTCGCACGTCTGCGACGCACCGCTCCGACTCGCACCGCTGTCCGACGCCAGCTCCCGCACCCCGGCTTGGTCGCCTGGATCGCAACCTGTCAGCACCGCATCGAGCATCGTCTCGCCCTGCATCGCACGCCTTGGACTCACCGACTCCGTCTGCACGACGCTCATCGAGCCGCTGCCTGCACCGCATCGAGGGACACCGCACCTTGCATCGCCCCGTCTTGCACCGCAACCGCGACGAACGCCGACCGGCTCGTACACTCCGTACCAGCCACAACGAGAAAGGTACTGTAAACGAGTCTGTTCACGACTCTGCTGGCCCGTATCGACGCGGTCGGCTGGAACTGTTAGACTCTGTGGTTTTCAGCATCACGGTAGGCTCGGACGGAGCTACCGACTCGTACGAACTTTGCTTTTGTGCTATTCCTGCAAAGAAGAAGTTAACGTATCAAGTATTCATTCGTAAAGTGTAGTATTGTGGATTTTTGTCGTAATTGGTCTTGTCTTGAGTATATAAAATATTGGTTATTTTTCTAAACTGGTGTGGTGTCCGTTTGTAGTGCTTACACTGTATTACTGTTGGTTATGTGCAAATGCTTTACACACTGCCTCTGAATTAAGCCTGACTGCTCGTGCCAAGCTACCACGAGGGTGAGCAGGGGTTACTTCACGAGTGTAACAACCCTTACCCTGACTAGGAAGAAGGGTCCCTACTTGGACAAAGGTGCAAGCCCTTGCCAACTAGAGATCCCATTTCTAACATTGGTTGTCAGCGGTGGGGATAGGACTTGTGTTTGCACTTGACTTACAGTGATTGGTGTGCACTACTACCATATCGCAGACCATTACGTACCACATACTGGTTCTTTTTCTTTTGGCCTATTTTTGATCTTGCCAGTTTTCAACTCACGACTTTTGTCATGCCTGAATCAATTGCATCATCCGTTGCATCTCTGGAAGTTATCTTTGAGGAGGACAGGTTGGAATCCTACGCCGTAAAGGAGTTACGAGCGATTTGTAAAAACTTGAAAGTCCAAATTAAAGGCCTCACAAGGAAGGAGGAGCTACAGAAGGCGCTGAGGGCCTGGGTAGCGGCCAGACATGCCAATGGGCAGCCTGGGGATCTCAGTGAGGAGGCGGAGGAGCCTATTTCCAGGGTGGATGTGCTTTTGGGTAGGGGGAACCCGCCAGGTCAGGCAGCAGCAGTCTGTCCCCAGAGGAGCTGGAGGACAGGCGGGAGGCAAGGCAGTTCGAGCTGCAGAAGCTCAGACTGGAGAGTGAGCGGGAGGAGAAGAGATTGGCCATAGAGGAGAGGAAGATGCTCTTAGAGCATGAGAGAGAACTGAAGGAGCTAGAACTTAGGAGTAAGTCAGGCTCAGATGGTGGCAGCAATTCGTCCAGAAAGGCCGACAGGATTGTGCACATTCCCAAGAACGTAGGCAAGGAGTTCAAGAAGGGGGATGACATACAAAGGTGGTTTCAGGGTTATGAGGCAGCCATACACATGAATGGGGTCCCTGAGGAGAATTGGGGAGCAGGATTGTGGCCACTTTTCCCGGAAGAAGCAAGGGATGCTCTGATAGCTTTGGGTAAGGGGTATCACCTCACCTATGCTGACATGAAGGATGCCCTTCTCACGAAGTATGGTCTTACTCCTGAAAAGTACAGGGATCAGTTCAGGTCCAGTAAGAAGTCTGATGCCAACACTTGGTTGGAATGTGTGGATGTGTTCTGCAGGTCTCTGGATGGTTGGGTGAAGGGCAGTAGTGTAACAGATTTTCAGGGGCTCTACAACTTGATTGCATGGGAGCACTTGTCTAGTCTATGTTTTGCAGATCTGCGCCAGCACCTAGTTGATAGTAAGCTAACTGACCCCAGGAAGCTTGCTATGGAAGCGGACCGCTGGGTGAGTACCAGGGTCCACAAGAAAGCGTTTGGGGGAGACTCAGCCAAAGGTGGGCAGGGTCCCCAGCAGAAAGGTGGGGGGACAAGGGTAAAGCACAGGAGTTCTCTAAAGGGCCCCAAACTAGTACCCAGGGTAAAGGTTCCCAGCCCCCGGTGATAAGAAGAAAGGGGTCTCTACAGGGAAGCCTGTTGAGACCGGCCCCCGCAAGTGTTATGCATGTGACCAGGTAGGTCACTTTAAGGGGGACCCCAAGTGCCCGAAGGGGACACAGCCACCCACCGGTGGACAGTCCAAAGTGTTGGCTAGTGTAGCGCTTGGGGAGGAGGGGTGCCCACAGGAGGGTGGGGATCCCGCAGAAATGACCCTTGTCTCACTAGGGGACAGTGAGATGGTCCCAGGAAACCAGGTGCCCCCTAACACAAAGAAATATAGCACCTGGGTTACCATTAATGGGAACAGGGTAGAGGCTCTCAGAGATACTGGAGCCAGTGTGACCTCAGTCCGGTGTCACCTGGTGTCTGAGAAGCAAGTAGTCCCAGGAGCATTCCACCAAGTAGTTGCTGTCGACAACTCTGAGCGCCAGTGTATGGTGGCGCAGGTTCCCTTTGAATGGGGGGGTCTCAGGTCCCTTGAGGGTGGTTGTGAGCCCTACCATGCCTGTAGATTGTCTGCTAGGAAACGACCTGGAGCAGTCCTCGTGGAAGGAGGTTGAGCTCAGGTCACACTTGGAGATGCTTGGGTTGCCAGAGTGGGCATGCGTGTCTACTCGGTCAATGGCAGCCAGAAAGGGTGATCAAGAGGACTTGGAGCCTGAAACAGTGGCCCAAGTCCCTGCCAAGAGAAAGGGCAGGGGGCGCGGGAAACCGGCCCCGAAGTTCCCACGGATTGGGAGGAGGCGGACCTCGAGGGGGACGCCCCGGTGCCTACAGGGGAACAGGTAGCCGAACTGGGAGACATCTCTGAGCTGACCCATTGGCAGCAAGAAGGGGGTCCCACCAGGGAGGAGTTCTGCAGGGAGGAGAACGAGTGCCCTACTCTGGAGGGTCTGCGGCGGCATGCTGCAGACCAGGCAGCTGGTAATCAGTCCGGGTCACATCTGATCTACTGGGAGAGTGGTCTCCTATACAGTGAGCCTAAGGTTGCTGAGCATGGGTCAGCCCGTGTGCTGGTGGTACCCCAGCGCTTCAGGACCTTCCTACTGGGTCTGGCTCATGACGTGCCTTTGGCAGGACATTTGGGGCAGGACAAGACCTTTGACAGGCTTGTCACCCACTTCTTTTGGCCCCAAATGCGAAGGCAGTCAGATGCACACTGTAGGTCTTGCCAAACTTGCCAGGCAAGTGGTAAGAGTGGGAGGAAGGTCAAAGCTCCTCTCCAACCTTTTCCGGTTGTTGGAACACCCTTTGAAAGGGTAGGGATGGATATAGTGGGGCCACTGGACCCCAAGACAGCCATGGGCAACAGGTACATCCTGGTCTTGGTGGACCATGCCACCCGGTACCCGGAGGCAATCCCTCTCAGGACAACGACGGCGCCAGTGGTGGGCCGGGGCGTTAATGGGGATCTTTTCCCGTGTGGGATTCCCCAGAGAGGTGGTTTCCGATAGGGGGACCAATTCCATATCGAAGTATATGACATCCCTGTGGAAGGAGTGTGGTGTAACCTACAAGTTCACCACTCCTTACCACCCACAAGGAAACGGTCTGGTGGAGAGATTCAACCAGACCTTGAAAGGCATGATCAAGGGTCTAACAGAACCCATGAGGCGTAAGTGGGACGTCCTCTTGCCATGCCTACTCTTTGCGTACAGGGAGGTGCCTCAGAAGTCTCTTGGGTACAGCCCCTTTGAGCTCCTGTATGGCCACCCTGTCAGAGGACCTCTGAGTTTGGTTAAGGAAGGCTGGGAGGCAGCTCCCAGGAAAACTCCCCAGGATGTATTTAGCTACATGCTGGCCTTTAGAAACCAAACTGCCCGCTTCAGGAAACTCGCTCAGGCGAACCTAGAAGCAAGCCAGGAAGAAATGAAGAGATGGTATGACCAGAACGCCACTCTGGTCGAATTTCAACCTGGGCAAAAAGTGTGGGTCATGGCCCCAGTAGCACCTTGTGCCTTGCAGGACAAGTGGACTGGGCCATATGAGGTAAAGGAGCGCAAAAGTGACGTCACCTACCTGGTGGATTTGCAGGCTCCAAGGAACCCTTTGAGGGTCCTTCACGTGAACCGCCTCAAGCCCCACTTCGAGAGGTCCGAAGTGAGTATGCTCTTGGCGACAGATGATGGGGTGGAAGAGGAGAGCGAGCCTCTCCCTGACCTCCTGTCTACCAAGGAGCATGATGGGTCAGTAGAGGGTGTGATCCTCTCCCCTACTCTGACTCAGGAGCAGCAGGGGGACTGTCGCCAGTTGTTGGGACAGTTCGCCCCGCTGTTCTCTCTGACCCCCGGTGTTACTCACTGGTGTACCCATGACGTGGATACCGGTGACAGCCATCCTGTGAAGCACAAAATTTACAGGTTGA
Source organism: Calotriton arnoldi (assembly GCA_963921515.1). NCBI lineage: Eukaryota > Metazoa > Chordata > Amphibia > Caudata > Salamandridae > Calotriton > Calotriton arnoldi. The sequence continues at coordinate 1,742,666 of CAWUFW010001378.1, forward strand.
CTGACCGGGTCAGAGCCAGCATCAAGGAGGAGGTCTCTAAGATGTTGGCGTTAGGGGTGATTGAGCCCTCCCACAGTCCTTGGGCCAGCCCAGTGGTCTTGGTCCCAAAGGCTGCGGCGCCCGGTGCCACTCCAGAACTCCGGTTTTGTGTGGACTACCGTGGGCTCAATGCCGTCACCAGGACTGACGCGCACCCCATCCCCAGAGCTGAGGAGCTCATTGATCGGTTGGGAGCTGCCCGGTTCCTCAGCACGTTTGATTTGACGTCTGGGTACTGGCAGATTGCCTTAACCGATGGGGCCAAGGAGAGATCAGCATTCTCAACCCCAGAAGGTCATTACCAATTCCGGGTGATGCCCTTTGGGTTGAAGAATGCCCCTGCCACCTTTCAGAGGTTGGTCAATCAGGTGTTGGCTGGGCTGGAGGATTTCAGTGCCGCCTACCTGGATGACATTGCTGTGTTCAGTTCCAGCTGGGAAGAACATTTACAGCACCTTGAGAAAGTGTTGAGGGCTCTGCAAGGTGCAGGCCTCACGATCAAGGCCAGTAAGTGCCAGATCGGGCAGGGTTCAGTGGTGTACTTGGGACACCAGGTAGGAAGCGGCCAGGTGGCGCCCCTACAACCCAAGATTGACACCATTCTGGCTTGGGAACCCCCAAGACCCAGACAGAGGTGAGAGCCTTCTTAGGTCTCACCGGCTATTATAGGAGATTTGTTAAGGGCTATGGCACCATCGTTGCCCCCTTAACAGAGCTGACCTCTAAGAGGCAGCCCAGGAAAGTGATCTGGACTGAGTCCTGCCAGAAAGCTTTTGATGCCCTGAAGGCAGCCATGTGCACGGCGCCCGTGCTCAAGGCACCTGACTTCTCCAAGGAATTTGTCGTGCAGACTGACGCTTCAGAGCATGGTGTGGGAGCGGTGCTCTCACAACTGAACGAAGAGGGCCTGGATCAGCCTGTAGTCTTCCTTAGCAGGAGACTACTTCCCAGGGAACAGAGGTGGAGTGCCATAGAAAGGGAAGCTTTTGCTGTGGTCTGGGCGCTGAAGAAGTTGAGACCATACCTGTTTGGGACTCACTTCCGGGTTCAGACAGACCACAGGCCCCTCAGATGGTTGATGCAAATGAGGGGCGAGAATCCAAAACTGCTGAGGTGGTCCATCTCCCTACAGGGAATGGACTTTACGGTGGAACACCGTCCTGGTACAGAACACGCCAACGCAGATGGTCTGTCCAGGTTCTTCCGCCTTAGTGAAGAGAACTCCAATGGGGTTGGGTAGTTCTCCCTACTTTCAGCTGGAGGGGACATGTGTTAGACTTGGCATCTTTTGGCGTGTTTCCCCTGACTTTTTGCTTTCTGACCTCCCGGTTTTGACTCTGTTTTTGCTGGTGTAATGATTCTGCGCACTTTCCTCACTGCGGTCCAGTGGGAAAGTGCAAGTGCTCCTGTATAAAATGCGTTATGGATTGGTGTTTCCATGATTGGCCTATTTGGTTTATGTGTCAGTCCCTTGTAAAGTGCACTGCGAGTGCCAGGGCCTATAGACCAAATGCTGTTGGTGGGCTGCAGCACTGGATTGTGCCACCCACGCAAACAGCCCGTAAAGTGTAACTCGGGCCTGCCAACGCAGAGCCTGTGCGCAGCCTGGGGCTGCCATGTCGACTTGGCAAGTGCACACACTTGCAAGTCCCTAAACCTTCCCTTTGCTGCATGTTAGTCACCCCTAAGGTAGGCCCAAGGTACCCCTGTGGGCAGGGTGCGGTGTATGCGAAAGGTAGGACATGCCCGGGTGTGTGCGGCATGTCCTGATAGTGAATTACAGCCTAGTTCGTTTTTCACTATTGCAAGGCTACCTGTTCCCCCTAGGCCAGAACGGGCGGTTTTGATTATTACAGTATATAATCCTAACTGACCCCGGGAACATGGTAGAAATTCGAGTTTAGTATGCCTGGACTCAGAATGATAAAATGCAGCTTTTAGTGAAGTTGGTTTTAACATTCTGTGTTTGAAAATACCACTTTTAGAAAGTGGGTATTTTCTTGTCTAACCATCCAAGCCTGCCTCTGCGAGGTTGTGTATTCCGTGTCTGGAATGTGAGTGACAGGGGCTGGGGGATGCCAGGAGACAGGGTGAGTCAGCGCAGGGCTGAATAGCCAGATCGACCTGTAGATGGGTGGGAGGGGTCGCACCTGGGCCCTGAATAGGACAGTGCCTTCCCTCCACAATGCTGGCTCCACCTCCTGTGGTGCGTCTGATGTCCCTGGCCTACTCACTGAAAGAAGGGACGGAGACTTGTCAACAAAGTGCTCCAGAACTGGTTTGGACTAGGCGAAGGCCTCTCTGCCTTCAGCGAACAAAGGAATTTGGGATATAAATATTGGGGCCCTGACCCCATGAATTTAGATCTCGCTGGAATCAAGGAACCTGCCAAGACGAAGAGCTGGAAGAGCTGCCAGGAGGAGTACTGCCCCTTTGCTGTGTTGTTGCTTTGTTGGGTTGGCCTGCAGTTGCTGCTTCTGTCTTGGGCAGTGAAAGGACTGGACTGAACTTTCTACAATCTTGTGCTGAGTATCTCCAAGGGCCAGGAACCGAGCTGGCCTCCTGTTAAGAAGTCTCAGGGACTACAAAGACTTCACAAGCCTCTGGGTACCGCTTCTGGAACGCTGTTTCAGTCGCCACAGAGGAAGGGAACTGCAACCGACTCCGTCAACCGAATCCATCCCTGGCCGGTGACCTGTTTGCACCGCAGACCGCATCGCCCCGCTTCGCATCGCAACCCTGGTCTCACCGTGGGCGACGTCCGACGCCGCCAACATCGAGCCGCTGCTTGCACCGTGACCTGTGGGCACCGCAGTTCGCATCGCATCGCTTCACTGGGCCAGCCGGACCAGACCGACACTGTCGCTGCAACTGGCTCAAGAGTCGTGACCGCACCGCACTTGGGGCACCGCTCGCACGTCTGCGACGCACCGCTCCGACTCGCACCGCTGTCCGACGCCAGCTCCCGCACCCCAGCTTGGTCGCCTGCATCGCAACCTGTCAGCACCGCATCGAGCATCGTCTCGCCCTGCATCGCACGCCTTGGACTCACCGACTCCGTCTGCACGACGCTCATCGAGCCGCTGCCTGCACCGCATCGAGGGACACCGCACCTTGCATCGCTCCGTCTTGCACCGCAACCGCGACGAACGCCGACCGGCTCGTACACTCCGTACCAGCCACAACGAGAAAGGTACTGTAACCGAGTCTGTTCACGACTCTGCTGGCCCGTATCGACGCGGTCGGCTGGAACTGTTAGACTCTGTGGTTTTCAGCATCACGGTAGGCTCGGACGGAGCTACCGACTCGTACGAACTTTGCTTTTGTGCTATTCCTGCAAAGAAGAAGTTAACGTATCAAGTATTCATTCGTAAAGTGTAGTATTGTGGATTTTTGTCGTAATTGGTCTTGTCTTGAGTATATAAAATATTGGTTATTTTTCTAAACTGGTGTGGTGTCCGTTTGTAGTGCTTACACTGTATTACTGTTGGTTATGTGCAAATGCTTTACACACTGCCTCTGAATTAAGCCTGACTGCTCGTGCCAAGCTACCACGAGGGTGAGCAGGGGTTACTTCACGAGTGTAACAACCCTTACCCTGACTAGGAAGAAGGGTCCCTACTTGGACAAAGGTGCAAGCCCTTGCCAACTAGAGATCCCATTTCTAACACCTACCGTGAACCGCAGGTAACACCGGTGGGCCGGCAGGACGGGGATGTGAAAGTAAGCGTCCTGCAAGTCCAACGCTACCATCCAGTCTGCAGGGTCGAAGGCAGACAGGACCTGAGCTAGTGCCAACATTTTGAACTTCTCCTTCCGGAGGAAGCGGTTGATGTTCCTGAGATCCAAGATAGGACGCAGGCCTTTGTCCTTCTTGGGGACCAGAAAGTAGTTGGAATAGCAACCACGACCTACTTCTGGGGCAGGAACTCGCTCGATAGCTCCCTTGGCCAAGAGAGCCGTAACTTCCTGTTGGAGAAGGGCCAAATGATCCTCAGACATGCGATGGTACTGAGGTGGCATGGATGGAGGGGTAGGGAGTAGCCCCTTCGGACTATCTGCAAAACCCACCTGTCCGACGTGATGGTGCACCAGTGGGGGAGGTGATGGTGAATCCTGCTGCCCACTGGCGATTGGTGGCCCTGAAAGGTCGGACTGGAAGGGTTTGGAGGCTGCGGCAGAAGGGGCGCCGGTGGACTGGCCCGCTCGCTGGCCCCCAGACCCACGACGGTGGGTCCCACGTCCCTGGCCGCGCAGGGGCTGGACAGCTTGCACTAGCCTGTGGCCCTGGGTGGAACGTGGTGGGGCACCCCTTCTGTAGACACGAAAGGGGCGAAAAGCAGACTGCGCAGGGCGGGTGGAGAGGCCCAAGGACTTGGCCGTAGCCCGGGAGTCCTTGAAGCGCTCTAGCGCGTTGTTCGCTTTGTCGCCGAACAGGCGACCGCCATCAAAAGAGGCATGTCCAGCAAAGTAGCCTGGACATCCCCGGAAAAACCAGTCGACCTCAGCCAGTCGTAGCGTCGATGGGCGACAGACGTTGAAATTGTCCTGCCTAGCGAGTCGGCGGTGTCCAGTCCACATCTTATGGTGAACTTGGCTGAGTCTCTCCCCTAAGCGACTGCACGGGAGAGCACGGCCCGGGCCTCCTCCGGGCACTGTGGCAGCACCTGCGCTACCGTATCCCACACAGAGTGGGTGTAACGGCCCAACAGACATGCGGTGTTCACCAACCGCAGTCCCAAGCTGGAGGAAGAAAACATCTTCTTCCCAAGATGGTCCAGTTTTTTGGATTCCCTATCAGGTGGTGCAATAGGGAATGCACCTTTGGATGTAGAGGCTTGGACCACCAAGCTCTCAGGGGTGGGGTGTTGGGAGAGGAAAGAGGGGTCGCCCGGAGCCGGACGGTGGCGTCTGGCATTCATCCTATCCACAGGAGCCCCTGTGTTGGGCCTGGACTGTAGTGTAGTTCCTATTTCCCTAATAGGCTCTGCGCATTGGAATAATATAACCTATAGGTTTGACATAGGACTAAGGTCGGTATGTCCCTATCGAGTATATTAAACTTAATTACTTGTGCCAGCTAGCTCAGAGGCCACTAGAAACTCCTTGAGAACAAGAAGGGAGTAGTTTCTGGCAACCGAAAAACATGACAACTTTTGTTTCCCTTTAGAATCGGAACACGTCTCAGAATCGTGGAAACAATAGATAACAGTTTCACTCAGTCAATCGTGCATGCTTAGTTTCTACAGAGTTACACAGAAAGGAAAGACGGGCGTTTCAATAAAAGGGTTTATTGAACAGTCTTGTTTCTCGTGTAAGAGATATGTGCTGTTATGATCACAAGACAGTATGCAAGATAAATAATGTACAGTGTAAGCAGTAGAAATAAATAATACTGCGCTAGCATTATCTTTTAGCATATATTCACGTACATAAATAACATGAGCTAAAAATGCGAGTACTCATATGATGCGTCCCTAAACTAGTTCTACCCCAATGTACCTAAGTGTGGTGCAAGGTAAGAAGTAGGTGAAGTATTTTCTAGTATGATATACTAAGAGTCTTGTATGCCAAGAGTCTAGTATGCTAAGAGTCTAGTATGCTAAGAGTCTAGTATGCCAAGAGTCCCTCTAGGTTCTAGTCAGGTCCATACCTTGAGAATGAGAGAGGTGGGAATCTCTAGCCGGATCTGGAACTCTAACACCCGCGAAGGGAGTCAGAACACTGGAAGCTGGATTCGTCTGCGTGCAGGAATGACAGCGTCTTCTCAGTGCGTCAGGCCGGGTTACGGGCTCCTCTGAAGTCGAGGTCTCCTCTAACTTGCTTGGGCAAGGGAAGGTATATTTATACCTGGTAGGTGTCTTGGAATGTTAGCATTGACGTGAAGTCGGACAGAGGAAGACGTCAGGAATGAACCCTTAAGGTATAACGGTTCATACATAATAGATGAGTTCTTGGAGAAATCAATAGTCCTGTGCTAGGGAACTCCCGAAGCTTAAGGGTCTGGTTTCTAAGAACTCGTTGTGACGTTAGGGTGGACGGATGTCGGTGACCATGCCTGTATTTGGAGTGCACGGTTAATGCCTAAATAAGGACAGGCATTCTATGCGTATATAAGGGCAATGCGAATTGTGCCTATATAAGGACATGATTCAGGAAAACCTATATACGGACCCCTAAAGCGGAATACAACACCCACTCCATCTTCGATTGAACGATAATACTAAATGCTAAACATTTAAATGCTAAACATAAAATAGAGTACCACATATTGCTAAAAACATTTCTAAAAGCATTTTAAAAGAAGCTCAAAACTGTTGAAATGCAATAGGTACTGTACATTTAAAGCATTGTTTTCATTCTAAGCTTATGGAAGTAAATGCAACGTGAATGAAACAGAAATATATACATATGACGAAATGCTCGATAAGTTCTTAAATTCAAAGCCATTGCATATCATGGTATTTAAATGAAATTTTTAGACAAATAAGGTGACAATGTGTCCCTGAAAGTATTCAAAGAAGTCCGTTTTATAAGACTAGTTCTACTGTAAGCAGATTGTTCTTTTGCCATGTTTCTTATCGAGAAAAATTTTGTTTTAAGAGAAAAAGTTCAATTTCTGGGAATAGCTCCAAGTTTAGAAAATATGAAGGCCAAATTTCAATGGTGCCCTGGTACACTGTGAGCCGAATCAAAGTCAGTGTATGGGTCTGGTGTAAACATTAGATCATCTATGTCCGTAGCCAAAATATTGTCCACCGAAGTTGGTGACATTTGGAACACCTCGTTCAGAAGGTTAATTGCACAGAGATGAGAAACATCGCCTTCAGCAGAAGATGCAATGTTCGCGTCCGTTGTTACCTGTGTGCCTGTTGATCCATCTCGTACCTCAGCAGCAGCCGGAAGCGTCTGCGAGATCTCAATGAATGCCGTCATCAGGATTGGACAATCAGCCTCTGGGGACAACACAGAGCATGGGCCGTTATCGGGTCCAGCAGAGTATCGACATCCGTTGGCATGACTGATGGGAGTGTTAGACATGTGTCTAGCACGCATTCTTCACCGCAAAACAGGCAGCGTAGAACAGGTAAGATGCAATCTTGCCAGATTGGTCTGAATGACAGGAACCACGTTGTATTAAGTTCCCGTAGACGAGGCATGCCCAAAAGCTGTACTATTCGCTCACGGCATTTCCGTTCAAGGAGGGCTCTCTCCACATCGCTCGGAGTGATGTTGGTGAAGAGCTTGCCATGCGTAGTAGGAGGAATAGAAACAGAATTCCTGCAACAAGTGCTAGAATGAATGGCACACCACCAAACACCGAATGTGCGAAGTTTGGGATGATTCCGAGGACAGCCTGGAAAGGTGCTAATAGTCCGGAACAGATGGTCTTAAATACCTGTACAATTCCGCTTGTATCTGACATGTTAAAGATACGTCCTATCATTTCTACGAAATGTATAGGGCAGTTTGTACGAATTAAATTCTGTATCTCAGCCGAAGTCCTTGCAACTTGTAGATCATAGGTTTCTTTGGCCGAGGTCAAAGGCACTGATTGTTGTATAAGCATGGCTTTCATTCTGCTTAAAGTATCAAATCGTATAAAAGAGACATTCAACGAAGGCCATAAAGGCGACTCCCTGACTGTGTCTATTGGGGCAAACAATACTTGCATACAGCAAGTGACCCTGGAGTTGACCGTTACTAGATATGGGAAGCCTGGCAACATGCCACAGCAACTCTGATCATTCAACATGAGGTAACTCCCATTAGAAAGTTGGCCAAACGTTGGATTAATGACAGCAGCTGGTGTACCCTGCTGGTGGCAGGACAAATTTGCCACAGAACCATTACAAGCCCCGTGTAAAGATATGTCCTGACAAATCAGTGAACCGCTTAGTGCATTCTCACAGTGTGTACCGCTTAGAAACACTTCACGATCCCCACTCCAACATCTATATGTGTATGGTAAATTCCAGGATGTCTTAATGTATTCTTTACCCAACCTTTCATATTTGCCTGCTTGCATCTGTTTAAGGCAATACTGAAACTGGAAAGTAGTCACAGGTAGACTAATTTTACCATGAATAAGCCATTCTGTAGCTGGTTTTTCTGCCACTGTAAATGGTAATTTTTCAAGTTTTTCAATGCTCAGTACTGTATACTTTGCTCCCCTTTGTGCCAGTGCGATCTGTTTATCAGTTAGATTGTATTCTGCAAACAGAGCTGTTGTGTTGATAAAACGCCAAGGCACATAGCCCGCATGCAAAGATTGCAGCGTCCAGCTTAATAACATAATAGAACGTAGTTGAGATTGGCCTTGCTGTAACATGGCTAAATCTTGTTCCAGTATGTCGATAGCAGAGGATACAATACTGTTCAATGAATAAATTCTGGAGGACAAAGTTGTTAACCCATTGTCGACCACAGAGAGAGTTTTCTCTAGGTTAATACGATCAAGTTCACGTATTCGTTCTGCGGCCTCCATCTGTGACACCTTCCATGCTTCATTATAAGCAGCATAAATGCCGGCATATATGAAACGTTTTTGACGCGGTTTTCTTGGTCCAAGCAAGAATTCCCTAAGGTCTGCGTCTTTTTTAAGTAAAGATAAGTGTTGTTTCACATCCTTAAGTGTAGATTTGTGCAGCCAATCGAGGCATAATTTTCCTACACTGTATGTTGTTACTACCCCCGGATGCTGTCTTTGGACGTATCATGGGCCTGGCCTATGAATAGTAAACCCCTGTGTTTTATTCAGGAATCTCCCTTGACAGTTGTTTGTGTCTGTGGGCCAGATCAACCATTTTCTCCAATCAGGATTTGTTCTGTTGAATTGTAGTATGGTGTCAACTGTAACCGCTGCCTGTGTATTATTATCACTTGCAGGTGTTGGTACAGAAGGTGCTTTCATGTCTTTAATCTTGGCTAAACCAAGGCAAGACGTTTGTTGGACAGTGTCATTCAAAAACATTATTTGTTGAGGGACGATACAGGCTCTAAATAAAGCTTCTATCCCCTGTACTTGCCAATCTTTAGTACCCCAGACAGATTTTAGGTCTATTGTCTCTTTTCACAAGTCGAAACCATGTCTAGACAGTTGGGCTATAAATTTTGCAGAGTAAATCTGTTTTGTATTAGTTAACATAATTTTCAGTCCTGTTTTGTTTACATTTCTATAGTAAAATGTTTCTGGATCAGATGTATTGTATCCTGAAAAATATGGAAACTTTTTAGCAAATGTTTTTGAACTACCTTTTGGTGTTGTAGGACAATGCTCCCATTGGTTAAACAAACACATTTCTAGGTGTTGCAGTTTTATGCAAAAAATGATGACCATAGTGGTTATAGCAATACAGCTGTTCATAGTCTGATGAACCCTCTAAATATTCATTATTAGAAAATGCAGCAGATTTTTCTAGGTCAAACATCATATCATGTACAGTTTCAAAGTCCCAATCATCAGAGTAGGTACTAGATGAAACAAAATCACTTAGTGAAATCTTAAATAAATGTGGAATGTTCAAATGTTCCGTCGGGCCAAAGATATCGAAATCTGTTTTGTCCCACACTATACCATCCTGTATAGGAACGGCTGTGATGTTCACTGCAGACAAGTCTCTTGTTTCACGATGGGATGATTTGTGAGGTTTCAAAAGTAAGTTCACTTCTTTTCTTTCAATGTCCAAATGGATGTATCTCCCATTTATAAGCATGCTCATAGTCATAACCAAAGCTAGCCAAAGCAGGAAGAAAAATATTCCAGAAATAACCCAAAGTTCAATCCATGGTGAAACCAGATAAGTCTCTTTCAGAAAATGTAAAAAGTCTTGTACTTGTTTTTTGAAAGTTTTTGATGCTGGCGTCGTTTTAGGTTCGCTGGGATCCTCAGAAAACGTATCAAAGTTAATGAAATAGCCAGAAGCAGTTCTGACAATTGTTGAAATTGCATCAGGATTTGTAGAAATCGCTGGAACCAGTTGATCACTTGTTACATTGGTGTAGACAGGTGTATTTGGACGAACTGTTACTTGAGTTTCAAGAGGGATGAGTTCCATAGCATTGTTGCTCAGTCCTTCATCTGTTACTTCTGAATTCTCGATGGTTATCAGTCTCTCAGTCTGAACCTCTTGGATAGTAGCGAGAGGAGTGTGTCTGCTACTAGGTCGGAGTCCACGAGGCCTACTATTTAGTATTGGCCACATACTGTGGTTTGATGAGGTCGATGGACACAAATCTTTTCTCCTTTTTTCCAGCAAGGGGCGGCAGAAGTACTGTTCTTGTTCCGTGTATGGCTAGGACAGGTACTGGTTGTCTGAAAGAAGGTCCAAATTCCTTCTTGTCCGCAATTTTTTCTCTGACTAGATCCCCAACTTTTGGAATCCAGACAGGCCTTGCTGGGACTGCCGGTTTTTCCCCAGTGGTGGTTGGCTTCAGGAACACGTTGCTTTGTTTCAATCTTAGTTCATTTAGTTCCTGTAAAACAGCCAAACGATCTTTGATATCAAAGGGTTTATTTTCCACCACTGTGCCTTTACATTCCAGAACGGGCACCCACATTCTTGTCCCAAATAGGACCTCATATGGAGTGACCCCCCCCTAGAGAACTTCTTGGGAAATTGTTTAATGAGCGTTGGACCCCATAAAGATGTTTGACCCACCCATCACCCGAACCTAATACTCTAGCTGTTATAGACTGCTTTATGTCCCGGTTTTTCCTTTCCACAACAGAATTTCCCTCAGGATGAAACGGAGAGGAGTACCGCAATGCAACGCCCAGACTGGCCATGGCTTCTTTGTAAGCTCGAGAGCTAAACGCAGGGCCCTGGTCAGAATGTAGCGTGCCTATTGCGTATGTGCCGATAAAGACTTGCAAATCTTTTATAACAGTTCGAGCGTCAGCCGAGCGCGGAGGCCATATCCATAGGAACCTAGAGCAAGAATCCACTGCGACCATGATATATTTATAGTTACCGTCCCTTTGCAAGGGACCGCAGTGGTCCAGGTAAACACAAGCTAATGGTTTGTCTGAAATTAACAGGGGTGTCTGCGCAGGACGTTTCACTGTGGAGACTTTCATCTGTTGGCATATTTCACATTCCAAAACATAGTTCTTGGTCTGTTTCCTAATGCCAGGCCACCAATATCTTTGTTTAAGTAAAGATACTGTTGCAGAAATACCTGCATGGGCAGAAGCTATCCCTTCATGGGCTGCTAGGATTAGTCCTAATCTGCGTTCATTGTTTGGAATTACCCTATCCCCCACTTCAGGGATTCGAGCAAAAGGAACGTTGTTCGCATCAATTACATAAGAGTACTTGAGTGGAAACTTTTTTGGTAACGCTGCACCACTGCCTTTGCTTGTAGCATTGACAGCCAACATTATCTCACTGGCTATTTTCGTTTTTGAACGAGTGATCGCAGCTACGGAAGCCGTCTGAACAGCCCCCTTTGCGGCTTCGTCAGCCAATGAATTCCCTGCAACGTAAACGCCATCACGTTGATGACTCAGTGTATGGATCACGTGAGCCTTTGGTAGTTCGTTTTTTAACTGAACTACTTGTTCCCAAAGCGTTTTATGCTTTATTGTGCCACCTTTTGCATCTTTGAACCCATTTTCAAGCCAAGTTTGTATATATTCATTATACGACTGCACACAGTAGAAAGAATCGCACACTATGAGTGTGGGGAATTCTCGATCTGTACTTTCAAGTGCCAGTTTGAATGCTTGTAGTTCAGCTCGCTGAGCTGTGCAATCTCCTAGAGATTGAGTTTTAGTGACCATAGGTCTGAAGTTGCCATCGCGCATGCAACCTTTAACGATTGCGCACGCTGCACTGTAAGCTTGCTTTCTCCCCGTTGCGGGTTGTGCGGATCCGTCAGTGTAAATTATGAATTCATACTGATCGAGAGGCAGAATTTCAGTGGGCAGAGGACATTCATGTTCATATTGCAGGAACGCTTGTGTTTTTAGATCAGGATCAAAAACATATTCAACATCTGTTGCAGCAAGAGAATTAACCCATTGTATCCATCTCGGATGTAATGCTTTCGCATTTGGAATGCTCGCTTTAGTTACTGCCTCTAAGGCCGGAACTGGGGTTACGACAATAATGTGTTTCCCTTGGGCTAGAGCTCTTTCTTTTGCTACTGCAGTTTGAACTGCCGTCAGTATTTTTTCAGTTGAAGTGAAGCGCATTTCTGCTTGTGTATACAAATGTGATTTGTATGCAATTGGTACTTTTTCACCCTCATTAAATGTTAAGTAGGTGAATCCGCATGGACCCGAAATTATCCGGATCACTAAATTGCGTTGACTTAGCATTGTTTGTAAGTGATTTGTTGCTAACATGTTAGCTTGGAGTGAACGCAAGATTTCTGTGTGTTCCTGTGTCCAATTTTTGATTGAAAAATCAGGTTTGATTAATGCGTAGAGAGGTTTAACCCTTTCTGCGTAATTTAGAATGTAAGTTCTTCCAAAATTTAGGAAACCCAGGATGGATTGTAAATTTTTCAGCGTTTTTGGAGGTTGGAGCAGCGCACACCTTTCTAAAAAGTTGGCTGCCAAGCTCTTGCCTTCACTTGAAAGCTCATATCCTGGAAAAAGGACATTGAGATGGGCAATTCTTGACTTTTTGACGTTGAATTTGTAGCCCTCAGAGGCGAAGCCCAGTATAATGGTGCTCACCCTGTTCAAGTGCCTATCCAGGTCATCGTCTGTCAGATAGATGTCATCGACATATGACAATGCCTCATTATCATAAATTTATAGTAACTCCGTTACTCTCGCTGAGAATAACCCCGGGCTGTTCTTGAACCCTTGTGGGAGTCGACAAAATTGACGTGGAGTCCCCATTATTGAGAAAGCTGTTAAGTACCTGCTTCCAGGTGCTATATTTTGACAAAAGAAACCATTTGAGATATCCAATGTGATTTTATATTTTTTACGCACAATGTTATTCATTAATGCTGTACTATGTGCATTTTGCACTGCAAATGTTTTAGAACAAGTGTTTAAGTGTCTGTAATCCAAAACTAGACGATATGTATTGTCTGGTTTGGAGACAGGAAACAAAGGATTGTTCATTGAAGAGGTGCATGTTTCAATCACCCCTTGGTATTCAAGTTGATCTAAGATCTCCCTGACCTGTTTTTTAGCTTCTTGCTTTACTGGATACTGCCTTTGTGCAGTAGGTTCATTTTTTAAATGTATTTTATGGAATATGGTTGGAGAAGGCAGGCATAATAATTTCCTCGCCATGTGGGCACTCCCTGACAAATTGTGGTGGCCAGTCTTTTTCTGCTAGAAGTATATCATAACCCCTTGAAAGTTTCTCCCAAAAGAGCGCTTTCACTTTTCTTGGTATGTCTCCCTCCATCCGGAGTGTTATTTCATATAACTTTTGTGGAGAACTAATCCTGGTGTCTACAGTCTCAACTGTGATGCACTCATTCAAGTCCACTATCTCCAGAAGTTCCTTCAGGTTCTGGTGAGCTATTGTGACTTCTGCAGCACTGTCCAGCATTGTCTGAGCCCATTCTCCGTTCTTGAGTTGTGTTCTCAGTATCCTCGGCATGTCTGACCTTCAGACCTGCTACCTTCTTCTTTGAGAATTGAGGTTTGGATTTATTTTTTGGAACTTGTTTATCGTCTTTCGATTTTACACGTTCTTCTCTATGTTCTGATCATCCTCTTCTTTCCGATGTCTGTGACGATATCTGAAAGGTACGAGAGGAACGTATATCAGTATCTTGATACCTGTCAGGCTTTTTCAAATTATCCTTATTCCTGAGGTTATACCTCCTTTCAGAGGGCTCCTTTTGAGGAGACCTACCTCGGGATTGAGAACGTTTCTCGTTTGAGTTTTGTTTAGTAGTTTCCCACTTCTTTTTAGAAGATGTAGGAGTTTGTTTAATAGAGTCCTTCTCAGGACTTTCAGATAGTTTTGGCTTCAATGGGCTTCCACCCAAACTATCTCTGCCTAATTCTGCATAAGATTGTTCTATTATTCTGGGTAGTTCTGTTTGATGTTCTGTAACATCGAATTCCCTTAATCGTTGGCGGATCGCCACTGCTGCTGCCTCCCCTTTAATATTAGATAATATTATTGTTGAGACCTGGTCGAAATTTTTCAGTAATTTCATACCTAAATTTAGAGCAGGCTCTGCCCAGTATTCGTTTTGAATTTGTTTCAGGACATCTGGTATTACTGCAATTGACGGAACACCATGTGTTTTAGTATAGATGGCAGCAAAGACTGCACCCCAAGTGGTGCAATCTTCCAGTTGTGGTGTGATCCCCATTGGTAAACAGATTGTTAATATTCTGTGTTTCTCATAAGGGCTAGTATTAGGAACTACTGCTTCAATTTGAGTAATTGTTTGAGCTATCCAGAAAGGAATCTGCTCACGTTTTGTGGGCATTTTACCCATGACTGCTTGTAAAGTCTGTGGAGTAATTTTTAGTGTATTCCCCTGTTGAGGGGTTTGATTTGGAATTGTCAATGGTGGTTGGACTGTGAGAGTCCGCATGACATATTGGACTAATTGTCTGTAAATTTTTATTAACTCTGTAAGTTGAGTAAGTAGTTCCTCGTCTGACATTACATCGATGTCAGGATGAGGTGTGTAGCCGGCTAGAATCGGCCATGTTGCTCCTGGTCTACCTAGTGGACCGAGCCTGGTAATGTTTTTGTGATGTTTTAGGGCGCCTTTAAACCAGAGCTGATGCTCCTGGTATGTTAATGGAATTTCTATATCCTCGAAAGGAATATATTCCTCTGGTGGTTCATCTTCTTTGTAGAAGTGAAACAGTCTTGTTACTGGATTTGATTCTGGGAATACCCATGAATAGAATACCTCTGTCTGAAAGGATTCGTGTGCCTCGATCACGAAAACTGCTCTACCTCCTCTCGGTGGTAGGCCGTGTTTTATAAGTTTTAGAGTGATGGCTCTTCTTAAGTTTGGATGGATGTCTATAACACCCTCCTCGGTTTCATTTAAACCTGTAATGTTAAAAGCTGTTACGACTGGTTGAGCCGCAGCTCCACCGGTTTCGGTGTCAGACATTGTTTTTTGAAAAATGTAGAACAAGTTTCAAGGAAACAAAAGATAAGGTGCACAATATTTTGGAACACTGTATCCTTCAACGTTGAACATACCAAAATAGCTAATCTATAGGGTTTTTGTCCTATTTAGCTTTGGCGGATATTTAACCCTACCCACTCCAGACGTCTTATGGAGTATGTGAGTAGGGGTCTCTGAGAAAAGCACGACTGAGTTACTCAGTATCTAGCGTTAAATTACTGCCTAACCAAACGTTTGGGCGCCATGTAGTGTAGTTCCTATTTCCCTAATAGGCTCTGCGCATTGGAATAATATAACCTATAGGTTTGACATAGGACTAAGGTCGGTATGTCCCTATCGAGTATATTAAACTTAATTACTTGTGCCAGCTAGCTCAGAGGCCACTAGAAACTCCTTGAGAACAAGAAGTGAGTAGTTTCTGGCAACCGAAAAACATGACAACTTTTGTTTCCCTTTAGAATCGGAACACGTCTCAGAATCGTGGAAACAATAGATAACAGTTTCACTCAGTCAATCGTGCATGCTTAGTTTCTACAGAGTTACACAGAAAGGAAAGACGGGCATTTCAATAAAAGGGTTTATTGAACAGTCTTGTTTCTCGTGTAAGAGATATGTGCTGTTATGATCACAAGACAGTATGCAAGATAAATAATGTACAGTGTAAGCAGTAGAAATAAATAATACTGCGCTAGCATTATCTTTTAGCATATATTCACGTACATAAATAACATGAGCTAAAAATGCGAGTACTCATACGATGCGTCCCTAAACTAGTTCTACCCCAATGTACCTAACCTAAGTGTGGTGCAAGGTAAGAAGTAGGTGAAGTATTTTCTAGTATGATATACTAAGAGTCTTGTATGCCAAGAGTCTTGTATGCCAAGAGTCTAGTATGCCAAGAGTCTAGTATGCCAAGAGTCTAGTATGCTAAGAGTCTAGTATGCTAAGAGTCTAGTATGCTAAGAGTCTAGTATGCTAAGAGTCTAGTATGCTAAGAGTCTAGTATGCTAAGAGTCTAGTATGCTAAGAGTCTAGTATGCTAAGAGTCTAGTATGCCAAGAGTCCCTCTAGGTTCTAGTCAGGTCCATACCTTGAGAATGAGAGAGGTGGGAATCTCTAGCCGGATCTGGAACTCTAACACCCGCGAAGGGAGTCAGAACACTGGAAGCTGGATTCGTCTGCGTGCAGGAATGACAGCGTCTTCTCAGTGCGTCAGGCCGGGATACGGGCTCCTCTGAAGTCGAGGTCTCCTCTAACTTGCTTGGGCAAGGGAAGGTATATTTATACCTGGTAGGTGTCTTGGAATGTTAGCATTGACGTGAAGTCGGACAGAGGAAGACGTCAGGAATGAACCCTTAAGGTATAACGGTTCATACATAATAGATGAGTTCTTGGAGAAATCAATAGTCCTGTGCTAGGGGAACTCCCGAAGCTTAAGGGTCTGGTTTCTAAGAACTCGTTGTGACGTTAGGGTGGACGGATGTCGGTGACCATGCCTGTATTTGGAGTGCACGGTTAATGCCTAAATAAGGACAGGTATTCTATGCCTATATAAGGGCAATGCGAATTGTGCCTATATAAGGACATGATTCAGGAAAACCTATATACGGACCCCTAAAGCGGAATACAACAGGACCAGGTGCCCAAAAGGATGTCAGTAAGGGCTTCATTGAAAGGCAGCAGGGGCTCTGAAGAGGCTGCTGCCGGTTGAAGCACCACCGTCAGGAGATTTGTCCTGACCGCCACCATAGGTAGCTCGAGGTTGAGGGCCTCGGTCGCCCTACGCAACACCACTGCATATGAAGCACCCTCCTCCGTAGCCACGGTAGGAGGAGACAGAATGCCAAGGTCTGGGGAGGTATCCAGACCACTGGCTTCCCCCAGTCCGGTTCATCCAACTGGTCAGCTAAAGGGTCTACAGACCCCTCCCAGTCCTCTTCTGGTTGCCAATCGGGCCTGTAGGGAACACCAGGGTAGAACAGAGGTACAAAAGTACCACTCAGCGCCGGATCCGGCGTCGGTCCGGCTCCGTGTCCAAGCCAGGGTGGAGGCCGGGGTCGACGCCGGCTGGGGACCCAACCGGCGTAGGGAGCAGACGTGGTGCCGGTGGAATCGGCGCCGGAGGAGGTGTTACAAGGTTGATCAGCGCCGATCCGGATCCAGGCCTGGATCCAAGGGGACCTTGCGGTGCCGGGGCCGAAGCCTCCGGTATCGAAGGCCCAGGGCCCCCAGCCGAGTCCGCGGGGCCCGAAGGCACGCTGGCAGAGTCGGGGTGCCCAAAGATGGCATGCATCGCTTCGTAGAAACTCCGGAGCTGGGCAGGGGTCGCTCCGGGTCCCGGAAAGGGAGGGAAACTCTGAGTCGACCCTTCAGGCTCCGCACGTGGAGCCGCGGGACAGGCACCGTCCGCATCCCTCGTCGCGTCGGCCGACGAGAAGTCGAAGAGCGACGATGCTTCTTTGACTTCTTCTTGTGCTTCGACTTACCTGAGGAGTGCGAAGACTACGATGATGAGTGGTGGTGACTCCGCAACCAGTCCCTCGACCTCACACGCGACCGGGACCTCGAACGGTGCGGAGCAGACTGCTGGGCCTCGAGAAGCTTTGGGACCGCTCCCGCAAAGACTTCAGATTCATGGTCTGGCAGTCGGAGCACGACTTGGGATCATGGTCGAGCTCCAGGCACCACAGGTACATGCGGTGCGGGTCCGTAACCGACATCAGCTTGCGACAGGTGTCGCAAGCCTTGAAGCCGGGCCGAGGACGACTGGACATCCCTGCGTGCACCAGGAGTCGATAGACTCAAAAAACGGTGTCGACAAAAGTCGCAAAAAAGTCAGTCAAAAAGTGACTGGAGGTACCGCTCTCTCCGGATCTGCGCTGGCTGGCGCGGAAAAAGAAAGAACTAACGTCAGCGCGCGAGGGCGGCGTCTAAGTAGCTACCGCAACGTCATCCCGGCGACCATGACGCCAACGACCAACGCTGAGCCGACCAACGCCACCTTTCGACGCGCAGGGGTACTGCTGACGAAGAAATTCTCCGGATCCAGTCTGACGCCTGGGGGTAATTCTAAAGGTATGGAATCTATAACTAATTGTCTCTTTCAGATGCATCAATATCCCGAGTTCCTGGACTATAGTACCTTCCACAAGGCAATAAGGTTTACAATGTGTAGAACTGAACTAGAGGTCCTACACCGCCTTGATATATGTTGTCCTATTGCATTTTAATGCAAGTTGTCTAGTACTGTAGTCATATATATTAACATAGCTTCTAAACGGAAAATCATGCGCGTTTTGTTATCTAGCTCTTCCTTGATCCCAACATAACGACCGATGTTTTCATTCACCGTTTACCGCATGCATAATAGATGGCAGATCCCAAATAGAATCCCTACCCCTTCAGATTTACTATCTGGATAAAATGAAAATGTTGTGCAACACATCCTACTTTTCAGCCTACCGTCTTTCTGTTCTTAAAATGTGTTTCCGGAAGCCTCTCGTCTGTTCCAGTTTAAGCTTTCCATAGAGGGAAATGGTTTCTAGTGGTGAATTGTAGGTCAGAAATCTCACAGTCTATTCTTGCTTACAGGTTTTACATTGTTTCCTCTGTAAGGGTGTGGCCTTCCTGGCTCTGGGGTGCTGGTCGCCTTTTGGCATTGGCTGATCAACAGCATTATCAAAAAGACGTTATGGCATTCAATATGAGCATACATACCTCTTGACTTCGAATGGAATAAAAATCCACCGATCACTGGATGCTGCAACAACTGTGTGATGTGGTACATCCTAATCAGCTCAAATTAATGCCACCACCATCCGTCATTTATTTTCTTTCAGCGTTGATTTAAACATCATACCCGTCTTTGCTCCTCTGCTCTGGGAGTGAGAGGGGAGGTGTTTCTGTTGCGGTTTACTGCACCAATTGAAGTGCCCGCACAGGGTGGATTGGTCCCCTCCATTTATATACCCAATGGTTCTTATCCGAAATGCGAAAGGACATTAATAGGTGGATGTCAGTGGAAGATTGAACATCCCCCGATACTCCTGGGTGCAAATGACTCGCTGGTTTGTGACTTTCAACATACGCATTTATTATTATGGGACCACGAGTGGCGTTGCTTTGGTGAACCTTAATAGGAAACATGAATATTTAAACTTAACGTACCCTGAAGAAGTCCATTTCTATGGACGAAACGTGTTGGCTGTCTTTGCTGTAAACGTGTAATGGTTTTTAGAAGAATAAGAAAATTAAATGAAGAACTGAATACATTCTGCAATCTGTTTTTGAATTCTTTGTATATGGTACTGTTTGTGGTGCACCTCTATTTTGTATAATTTCTAAGGGTTGCATCTTAGCAGCTGGTGCTCATAGTGAGTACACACACACACACACAGGATCTGATTACTGCTGTGGTAACTGTTTAGGGACAGGTGCAGCAACTCTTGGCTGCCTCATTTCTTGGTTGCAATACCTTTAAAAGGACTACTCAACTGACCATTACCCCCCATTTATGCATCACACATATATATCTCTGAACTAGGTAATCAAACCTTCCAAGTGCTGCTGCAGTTCCAGCACCAATAACAATTCTCTTGACCTACAACTACATTATATGTTTGGTGCACGACCCAACCTTGGTCTTCCATTAACTGAACCTTTTTTTAAATTTCAAACCTTGTTAGGGGTAGACAACTCAAACATATCCACACTTTCTCTGAATGTGGCTGGGGTTAAGTCCACATATTTCTTACTGCTCTGCTCTTTTTTCCCCACTGTTGACAGTCCAGCTCCCAGGATCGCCTAGTGGTGCCTTCCGATTTCTTTGCTCTCATGGCTTCTGGGCTAAAAAAATAATGTGCATGGTGATTATGAAGTAAACCTAGAATTATCAATATTTAAAACTTCATTGCAAAATGTGACCCCATTTGTACTGAATTTAGTTCTTACACAAATTAGGTTTAGAGAGTCTCCAAACCGTGGCTTGCAAAAAATCCTAGAAGAGTGACATTTCCAAGCCCTTCCACATGTAGCTCTGCTGGTCCTGTACATGCTTCAGATTTACTCCATTATCAGCAAAAAAAAGACAATATTGAGAATGGCCAGGGGTAGGATGTTTGAATCATGGACTCTGTAGCATGGTCAAGAATTGACGCTCTTCCTCGGCTCTTGGATTTATTGCTCAACCCTTTACGTTTTCTCAGCTGCCTCTGCCTGGTCGCTGAATAAGTCAACCAAGATCACCTCCACTGTGGGCACCAGAGAGCCACCAGATAGTTTGCACAAAGTCCACAGTTATAGTGCCACTTTGTGCTTTCATTTCCTTAAGGAAATTTGTGAGGTAGTCTTTAGTAGGTGGTGTGTCAGCCCTTCCATTCCTTGTTGTTTGCCTCCTGTAGTTGCTAACTTTAGATACGGTCCGCAAAGCTGTCTTGGAGTCCGTGTGCTGGTGCTCTTTTGCATCGACCCTCCATCCTGATGCAAACTTTGGTGGTTGACATCAACCCTCCTAGAGGTATAGGTCACGTAAAGGGTGCAAAATGGTTCCTTGACAGCCTGAAACCACTTACCTTGTTTCATTAGTTATCTTTCAATTATCATTGTTGTCAGAAAGTTGCTATGACTCTGCGGAATGCACTCTCTCTTGAGGTTGAGTACCAGGTTTGATTAATGCATGGGACTGTTCTGGATGGTTTAGTCCCTCCACTCGGTCACTGCAAACTCTCACTAGAGTTGTCCACACCATGTAAGAGCTCCTGATGTTAGCTGGCTGGTCTTAAATTCTATGCAGGATCCTTTCTTTTTCCTTATTGTATCATTTTCCCTTTTCCCCAGTTACAGTAATATTTTGTTGAAAAGAGGGGAGATGTGGTGATGTGATGCTGGCAGAGTTCAGCATCATTACTGTGATGTCATTTGGAGTGTTGATGTTCATCATGCCCTGAGTGTTCCGCCAGTGGCAGTTTCTATCTGTGCCTTGGCAGTGCCAACTGGGACGGCTCTCTTTGTTCTTTAATAAATACTTATGAAAATCCACTGCTGTGCCATCTACGCTTCATTACACACTGCCATCAAGGCCTATAGGTGGAGCTCAGCCCTACGGAATACCTTTCATTCCTTCACTGGCATGCACACATCTGTTGTCTCCTCAAAAGCACCCTAGTTGTGCCAGGACCCATACCAGCCTTCATAAGCCAAAGAAATACTAATTACTCCAGTGCTGTGAGTCTTCAGAATGTTGACTATAGGAGTCTTGTTTACATCAAAGGCTTAAGAGTAGCGCTACTTTGGGCATGGTGACAAATTGACTCTTTAAATGTTCTATATTCTTTAGGTTATTACTGTTGACATGAATAGAACCTACAATTTGCGGGGAGTCCGTACAGATCGTGGAAGATTAGCGTGTAGTACTTCACTGGTCCATCTGTAGTAGCTGCAGAAGTGTGCTACGCACCTGTGACAAAATTCCATCTTCCGGACTCAGCAGTACATGCCATTTAAGAATTAGTCAAAAATAAGTTACATTTGTGGCTTCTTCCTGCCTTTCCAATATCAACAAAACATAATTTACATTATTGTCCAAAGTGTCAACAAAGGTTCCCTTCGCTACAAGGTCACCTCTATATGGCCTTTACAGTCCAATAACATTTCTTTGTTCCAAAAGTTTGTTCCTGGCTACAGTTTGTAGCATTAATCACCTGTAGATTGACCTTCCTCTGTTGCAAACCCTCGAATCCAGCAATTACAGCAGTCTTGTCTGGCTCAGTTTCAGATCTTTTTGGAACTTTCCAAACTGAGACATCAGCCAAACACCATGGCGAACAAGTTACTTACCTTCGGTAATGCCTTATCTGGTAGAGACTATCTAGCCACAGATTCCTTGCCTTAGCCTTATTTCCAAGCGTCCGTCTGGATCTGGAAATTTTTCTTGCGCAGTACCCTTGTGCGCCGCTAGTTGGTGTTGTTCGGCTCCACTTGGCATTGTTTGCGCCAGAAGTGACGTGCGCAGTGCTTATATAGGCACCACCCCAGTGCGCTGACATCAGTTTCTTTTTGCGACTTTCCACGCCAGGAGCGCAGAGAACACTGACCACTGGTGTGGAAAACTAGGGCCCTGAAAGGGGAACTTTCATGTCCCTAGAAATTTGTTCACAGAACAGGGAGGATGGATTGGTCAGTAAGGAATCTGCAGCTACATAGTCTCTACAAGATAAGGCTGTACCAAAGGTAAGTAACTTGTTCATCTGATAGAGACTTCTAGCCGCAGATTCCTTACCTTAAAATAAATTCCCAAGCAATACCTCAATTGGGGTGGGTCTGCGAAACTAATTTACACTAGGAAGTAAGGGCAGGCGGTGAACTCCGCTCCGCCAGCGGAGTTTAGTTTGGCAAAAAACTCTGACTCCGCCATGTAGCGGAGTTTGCCCAAGCCGCCCACCCCCACTTTATTGTTAACGGTATCTGCTTCCTCCTTCCAGGATGCCATCAACATCATAGAAGACAGATTAGCGGGGCCTGCTTGCCCCTCACAGACGTGGCGGTGCCGCGCATCGTCACTTCCGTTCCCTGGCAGTCCATCCGCCCCCAGCGCTGAGGAAGAGAGCGGCAGCCGAGCTCAGTAGAGAACTGGGCTCAATGTATGGAGCGGCAACCCCACCCCTGGAGGGCAGGGGGGTGTCTGAATAAGGTGAGGACGCGGGGGAGGGTCATACTGCACCTCAAGCCACTACATTCACCATACCATTGGAAGAGATTCTACTCTTTAAACACCCACCCCCTGACATTCTGTTTCCCTCCCTCCTTCCCTCGCAATACTTATATTGCCTTCTGGTCGGCCATCCCACTCCACTCCGATATTGCCCCAGAATCAATAGCGGCACACTGTGACACGTCATTTACAACAACCCAGAGTCAGTATTATCCACATCAGTCGCCATCCATGATCTGTGCAGACCCCAGAGGGTACACTGCCATTTCAGGATATGTGCAGCCCCACGCTTAAAGGAGACCACGTCATATGTACCACCCCCAGAAGTTGTGTATCCCTCTCCTGCTTTATGACACCCAATAGCTCAGCACTTTAAGTACACTTCTTTTTCTAGGGCGGAGAGGAATTCCGTGTAGTGCAACTCCGCCCACCCCTGCTAGAAAGTCCTGCAGGTCCGAATGAGCAAAGTGCCCGTCTTGACAGACCTGACTGTCCAGGAAGCAATGCTTTGTGAATGTATGTAAAGAAGCCTATGTTGCTGCCTGGCAGACATCCAGGACCGGAACTACGTGTTCTAATGCAGTCGTCGCACAGCCTTGGCTCTGGTGGAATAAGTACGCAAACCCTCAGGGGTTGCTTCTTGGCCAATGCGTAGCAGATCGTATTACAGTGTACGATCTATCAGGAGATGGTATGCTTCTGCACTGTCTTTCCCTTCTTCGCTCCGACATAGCCCACAAGAAGTTGTTTGTCCACCCGGAACTCTTTTGTGCGGTCAAGTTAGAATGACAACGCTCTTTATGGGTCCAGTCGGTGAAGGCACTCCTCTTCTTTATGGGATGTGGCGGAGTAAAAAGTAGGCAAGGTGATGGACTAGCCCACATGAAAGGGAGTGATAACTTTCAGGAGAAAGGAAGCTCTAGTTCATAGAACCAACTAGTCTGGGTAGATGTTCAAGTATGGAGGCTTGGATGACAAAGCCTGAAGCTCACTGACCCTCCGGGCACATTATTGCCTTCAGGAAGGCTACCTTCATGGTAAGGGGTCTGAGGGGACATTTGTGCAGGGGCTCAAAGGGAGTGCAAATCAGGAACGTCAAGACTAGATAATGGTCCCACTGAGGCAGGATGCAGTAGGAAACACGTTGCAAACCTATCAAAAACCTATATACAATAGGGGATTTAAAGAGGGACTGCTGGTCAGGCAACCACAGAAAGGCTAATAATATCAGAAAGGAAGCCCTTTAAGGTGCCCAGAGCAGAGCCCTGCTGGGCAAGGGAAAGAATAAATAGAAGTACCCGAGAAAGGGGAGCAGAAGGGGGGGGGGGTCAACAATTCATTCTGCACACCATGCCACTAACTTGCCCCAACAGAAGGCGTACCATTTTGGTGGAGAGATGCCTGGCTGGCAGGTTAACACTGGAGACTTCGGGCAGAAGGTCAAAAACTGTCAACTGTTGCCACTCAGTCTCCATGCAAGAAGGCGGAGCACTGACAGGTACGGGTGGAGAACCCTCCCCTGCTGCTGCAACAGATGATCCTCCCAAAGGGGCAGAGCAGCTTCGTTGGACGACCGATGGCCAAGCTCAACAGCTCAGAATCCCAAACTTTCAGAGCCCCGTCCAGAGCCACAAGGATGACTTGGGCCTGGTCATTCCTGATCTTCTTAAGAACACTGGGCAGGAGTGGTATGGGCGGAAAGACGTACAGGATGCCTGAACTTCACTCAAGATGAAAAGAGGCTCAGAGCGAGAGCTGCCTTGGAAACTCCAGTGCTTAGAACTGTTGACATTGCACATTCTCAGCGGTGGTGAACAGATCTAACCAAGGCTTTCCCCACTGCAGAAGGAGACCAGGAGACCTTGCACCACCTCCGAAAGTAGACACCATTTGTGATCTGCTAGGCATCTTCAGCGGAGGTCATCTGCCGTGGCATTCAGAGAGCCCGCCAGGTGTTAAACCACCAGAGATATGCACTGCTGTTCCAGCCACGTCCAGAGACGCAGGGACTCCTGATAAATGGTCCACGACCCCACCCCACCCTGTTTGTTGTAGTACCACAAGACGGTGGTGTTGTCCGTGAACACCTGCACTAGCCTTCCCTTGATAGAGCCAGATCGCCGGGAGCTCCAGTAGGTTGATGTGGAGTCCGGATTCTGCCGAAGACCAGTGGCATCTGATCTCCAACTCTCCCAGATAGGCGCCCCATCCCAGGAGTGATGCATCTGTCACTACTGTAGATATGGTTGAGGAAGAGAGAGGATCGGACGCTGACCCAATCGCAGTTCGTTAACCACTACTGCAGATCTTTTGCAGTTCCCTCTAACATCTGAACCATATCGGAAAGATTCCCCTTATCCTGCGCCCACTGGATCTACAGGTCCCACTTCGGAGCCCACATATGCCAGCGGGCATGTGTCACAAGCAGGATGCAGGAGGCCGTGAAACCCAGCAACCTCAGTCAGTCTCACCGAAATCCAGGATAGAGGCTGAAACATCGGTATCATAGCCTGAATATCCTCGACTTGTCATTTAGGAAGATAGACCCAAAACTGCACTGTGTCCAGAACAGCTCCGATGAGAGGAAGCGTCTGAGAGGGAATCAGGTGTGACTTCAGCAGGTTGATAGTGAACCCCAGTGAATGCAGGAGGTCTGCTGTAGTCTGGAGGTGCGAGAACACAGCCTGGGGTGAGCCTACCTTCAACAGCCAGTTGTCGAGATAGTGAAAGACTGGCACCCCTGATCTCGCAGATGAGCTGCAACCACCATCACCTTGTAATGTAATGTAAATAGGTACTTATAAAGCGCGCGGCTACTCCACAGAGTGTCCCAGCGCTGAAAGACCTCGAGACAGACAGTTGGCACTATAGCAGGATGGGGAAGGCAGAAAGCTATTGCTGGAATCGCCAGGTTTTTAGCTGCCTCCTGAAGGTAAGAAGATCCTGCACCCGCCTGAGAGATAATGGCAGGCCGTTCCATAAACGGGAGGCCAGCACTTGAAAGGAGCGACCGCCCAGACGGGAGCGGGAAAACTTAGGGATGGTCATCAGAAGCTGCAATGAGGACCTCAATGCCCGTCGCGGTACATAGTGCTGAATCCTTTTCCTAATGTAGAAGGCACCAATATTATGGAGCGCCCTAAAAGCCAAGACCAAAGCTTTAAATTGGATCCTCTTCCGGACCGGCAGCCAGTGCAGGGACTTCAAATGGGGAGACATTCGCGCTCTACGTCCCACCATGAGAATAGCTCTGGCTGCCGCATTCTGAACCACCAGTAAGCAGCCTAGTAAATAGTCGGGGAGGCCCAGGTACAGAACGTTGACGTAGTCTAGCCTCGTTACAATCAGGGCCTGGACTACAGTCTTCCTGTGTGAGATCGGCAGCAGGGAGAGAAAATTCTTTAACGTTTTTAGCAGACCAAAACAGGTGCCGGCAACTGTTTGGATCTGATCCTTCATGGACAAGTCAGCGTCTAGCTTGACCCCCTAGGTTCTTCACAGTGCTTACAGATGTTACGGGGGGGGGGGACATATCCTGTGGCCACCACTGGTGCCATGCTTTGCATGGTGCGGGACCGAAGAAAATAATCTCCGATTTCTCCGGGTTGCACTTCACTTGGTGAACACCGGAGGGGCACTGGTAAGGCTAAAAGGGAACACAGCAAACTGAAAGTGCTTGTGGCCCACCGTGAACCGCAGGTAATGCCTGTGGGCAGACAGGACGGAAATGTGGAAATTTGCGCCCTGCAAGTCCAACTCTACCATCCACTCTCAAGCCCAACGCTACCATCCAGTCTCCCGGGTACAGGTCAGACAGGACTTGAGCGAACATTTGTATTTTGAACTTCTTCTTGTAGAAGACATTGAGAGGACGCAGGACTAGGATAGGAAGAAGGCCTCCGTCCTTCTTCGGCATCCAAAAGCAGTGGGTATAGCAACCACTACCTACTTCTGGCGTCTGCACCCTCTCAATAGCTCCCTTGGCCAAAAGAGCTGTCACTTCCTGGCAGAGCAAGGAGAGATGGTCCTCCATCAGCCTGACACAAGGAGGTGGCATGGGGGGAGGGGTAGTGATGAAGGGGAGGGAGTGTCCCTGCCGGACAATTTGAAGAACCCATTGATCTGATGTTATGACCTCCTGTGGGGCAGGTGATGGCATATTGTGCCTCCCACTGGAGGCCCATGATGGTAAGAGGGCAGACTATAA
Organism: Calotriton arnoldi; assembly: GCA_963921515.1. NCBI lineage: Eukaryota > Metazoa > Chordata > Amphibia > Caudata > Salamandridae > Calotriton > Calotriton arnoldi. Next base: position 1,769,707 of record CAWUFW010001378.1, read on the forward strand.
GGGTTTGGAAGGCAGGCAGGGTGGACAGGCCCAACCTCTCGCTGCCCGACCCATGGGGGCTGTGGATACCACAGCAGCGGCCATGCAGTGGCTGGGCGGGAATTGATGCGGCTGGAAGCATCTTCCATGACCGGGAAAGGCAGATTCGGTGGGCGATGGGCCATGAAAATGCGCAAGGACCTGTCCATTGCCCTGATGTTCTTAAAGTGCTCCAGCGCTGAATCCGTCTGGTCTCCAAAGAGACAGGAGCCATCAAAGGGCATGTCCATAAGCGAGGCTTGTACATCCCCTGAAAGGAAAATGCTACTTACCAGTATGCATCTGTTCTTGGCATGTAGAGCTGTAGATTCATATACTGTGCATAGATCGCCATCTGGTGTTGGGCTCGGATGTTTGCAGTTTGTTTTTGTTCGAAGAAGTCTTTGTAGTCACGAGATAGGTGACTCCTCCTTACGATGATAGTGCGCATGGGCATCGACTCCATCCCCAGATTGTTTGCCATAAAGGGTGATGATGGAGTTAGTAAGAAATAGAAATAGATGTCAATGTGTGATGTATGTAAGTAAGATAACACTGCCAAAGATAAAGGTACCCGGGTGGGCGTATATGAATCTACAGCTCTACATGCCAAGAACAGATGCATACTGGTAAGTAGCATTTTCCGTTCGAGGCATATGAGCTGTAGATCATATACTGTGCATAGACTATACAGCAGTTTCGTTTGTGGCGGTGGCTAACCTGTATCTGTTGCAGTGGTTTGAAAAAGTGTTCTTAAGACAGCCTGGCCCACACTAGCTTGTTGTTTTGCTTGCACATCTACACAATAGTGTTTTGTAAATGTGTGCGGTGTAGACCATGTTGCAGCTTTGCAGATGTCATCTAAGGGAATGTTCCCTAAGAAGGCCATAGAAGCCCTAGTTTGCGTGTAGAATGAGGCCTAGGGGGAATGGTTAATGTACGCTTGGCTTTAAAGTAGCATATTTGGATGCACTTAACAATCCACCGTGCAATACCTGCTTTTGAAATGGGATTGCCTTTTTGAGGTGGGGAAAAAGCATCGAAAAGTTGTTTAGTCTTTCTAAAGGACTTAGTTCTTTCAATGTAATAGAGTAGTGCTCTTTTAACGTCTAGCGTGTGAAGACCCCTTCCTGCCACTGAGTCTGGTTGAGGGAAAAAAACTGGTAGTTCAACAGACTGGTTAAGGTGAAAGCCAGACACAACTTTAGGTAAAAATTTTGGATTAGTTCTAAGAACCACTTTGTTGTGATGAATTTGCAAAAATGGTTCTTGTATGGTTAGTGCCTGAAGCTCACTCACTCTTCTAAGAGATGTGATGGCTATAAGGAAGGCTACTTTCCAAGTGAGGAATTGTAGCTCACATTTGTGCAGGGGTTCAAAAGGTGGGCCCATGAGCCTTGTAAGGACGATATTAAGATTCCACACTGGAGAGGGCGGAACTCTAGGGGGAATTATTCTTTTAAGTCCTTCCATAAAAGCTTTAATAGCGGGTACTCGAAACAAAGACAAGTGTTGTCTGTTTTGTAGATAAGCTGCTATTGCAGCTAGATGTAGTCTTATAGATGTGTGTGCTAGGTTACAGCGTTGTAGGTGTAATAGATAGCAAATAATGTTTTGAGTGGAAGCGTCTAATGGATTGATTTTATCGTTTGTACAGTAGATTACAGTAGTACTGGTAGTAGGACGTCTAGCCTCTTTAATGACGTTCATGCAGTCTGGCGGGAGATTAAGGTAGCCAAACTCTAAGACTTCAGGTGCCAGATCGCAAGGTTGAGTTGATTGGGATCTGGATGCCTTATCTCTCCATGGTTCTGAGTGAGAAGTTTGGGAGAGAGGTGTAGTTTTTGATGAGGAACTACTGACATTTCCAGTAGTGTTGTGAACCAGGGTTGTCGAGTCCATGTGGGAGCAACTAGGATTAGTGTGAGGGAATGCTGTTTGAGCTTCCGAACCACTAATGGAATGAGTGAGAGAGGCGGAAAAGCGCAAGCAAATTTCCCTGACCAGTTCATCCATATCGCATTGCCTTTAGACAACGGGTGTGGATACCTGGATGCGAAGGTTGGGCATTTTGTGTTTCGGTGTGTGGCGAACAGATCTATTTCTGGGTAGCCCCACATTTGAAAGAATGGAAGAAGAACTTGAGGATGAAGTTCCCATTTGTGGATCTGTTGTTGTTGACTGAGCAGATCTGCGATTTGATTGTGTACTCCTGGGAGGTGTTCTGCCAGGAGATATATGTTTTGTGGAATGGCCCATTTCCATATGCGTTGAGCTAAGTGTGAAAGCTGTAGAGAATGTGTTCCTCCCTGCTTTTGTATGTAGTACATTGCTGTCATGTTGTCTGTACGAACTAAGACAGCTTTGCCTACTAGATGGAGTTGAAAGGATTTCAGTGCTAGAAATATTGCCAGTAGTTCCAGGTGGTTTATGTGGAATTGTTTTTGTTTTGTAGTCCATATGCCTTGAATGGTAAGGTTTTGGAGATGAGCTCCCCAGCTGGTGAGCGATGCGTCTGTTAGCACTATCTGTGGAACCGGGTCGAGGAACGGCCGCCCTTTGGAAAGGTTTTGTGTGTTCCACCAGTGCAGAGAGCGATATGTGCGGCTGTCTACCAACACCAGATCTGTTAGTTGACCTTGAGCCTGGTTCCATTGACGTGCTAAGCATTCCTGTAGAGGACGCATGTGGAGTTTAGCATAAGGGACGATTAGAAAACAAGAGGCCATCATCCCTATTAATTGCATGAACACTCGAGCTTGTAATGAGTGTTGAGGCTGAAATTGTGATATTAGAGCCTGTATGCTGTGTATTCTGACTGAGTTGGGGTATGCTAGAGTTTTGGACGTGTCTATTGTAGCTCCTAGATACATTTGTATGTTGGATGGTTGAAGGTGGGACTTGGTGAAATTTACGGTCAATCCCAAGTTGTGGAGCAACTGAATTGTTTTGCGGGTGTGGTGAACACAGCTGTTGTGTGACTTGGCTTTTATGAGCCAGTCGTCCAGATATGGGAACACGTGAATGTGTTGTCTTCTTATGTGAGCTGCAACTACTGCGAGGCACTTGGTGAAGACTCTGGGTGCTGTGGTCTCCCCGAACGGGAGTACTTTGAATTGGTAGTGTTGACCGTCCACCAGGAACCTGAGATACTTTCTGTGAGCTGGATGAATGGGAATATGAATATAGGCGTCCTTTAAATCCAGAGTGGAAAGAAAGTTGCCTTGTTGAAGCAATGGGAGCACCTGTTGGAGGGTGACCATGTGGAAGTGATCTGACTGAATATAGAGGTTTAGTGGTCTGAGGTCCAGTATTGGCCTGAGAGAGCCGTCCTTTTTTGGAATTAGAAAATATAGGGAGTAAACCCCTGTGCCTAAGGCAAGGGGACTGGTTCTATTGCATGTTTTTCTAAGAGGGAGAGGACCTCTTGTTTTTTAGGAGAGTCAGATGTTGTGATGACATTGGACGTTGTCTGGGAGGGATATTTGGGGGAGTGGAGGTGAGTTCTAGGCAAAAACCATACTGGATAATTTTTCTTACCCACTTGTCTGTTGTAATGGAGTTCCAGACAGGTAGGAACTGTGAGAGACGTCCCCCGGCAGGAGAGGAATGGTCGGGGGGGGGGTAGTGAAGGAAAGTCACTGCTTGGTGTTAGGGGAATTGCGGGTGTTGTTACCTCTGGCTCTTCCCCTATTATTGTTCCCTCTGTATCCTCCCCGAAAATATCCTTTGGGGGAGGTAGATTGATTGGGACTTTTGTAAGATGTGGAGGGATTTTCTGACGACATTGTCTTGGAGCCACCCCTGTAAAAGGAGCGGCGAAAGGAACCCCTGTTGGAAGGGAGTTGCAAGGCCCCCATGGACTTAGCAGTCTCGGTATCTTTCTTCATTTTCTCCAATGAAGAATCGACTGTAGGTCCAAAAAGATGCTCTTGATCGAAGGGCTGATTGAGTATGGTGATTTGAACTTCTTGCTTGAATCCGGAGATTCGAAGCCAAGCGTGCCTACACAGTAATATGCTGGTGTTAATGGCACAAGATGCTGTATCAGCTGCATCTAGGGCGCATTTTATGGAAGTGTTAGTTATTAGTTTGCCTTCCTGAATGAGTTCATTGGCCTTGTTTTTGTGTTCGTCTGGTAAGTACTGCATTAGTTTTTACAGCTCGTCATAGTGCACTCTGTCATAGCGCGCTAGGAGAGCTTGAGCATTGGCGATGCGCCAATGGTTAGCAGCCTGTGACGCAATTCTTTTCCCTGAAGCGTCTATAAGCTTTGACTCCTTGTCAGGAGGAGGGGCGTCGCCTGTAGCTTGGGAATTAGCCCTCTTGCGTGAGTTAGACACAACAAGAGAGTCTAAAGGTACTTGGCCCTTGATGTACACTGGGTCTGTGGGAGCTGCTTTATATATTTTATCCACCCTTGGCGCAAGTATTCGGGCTCTAACAGGGTCTTTGAATACTTCTGAATGTGTTTCAACATGCCTTTTAACATAGGAAGGGTGTGGGTGGACTTTTGTGAGGGTGCAAATGTTTCCACTAAGAAGTCCTCTTCTAGGGGATCAGTGTGTAGTTCCACCCCATGGTAGTGAGCAGCCCTATTAATAAGTTGTGCAAACCCAATGTTATCATCAGGTGGTGATGGCCTGGAGGGGTACAGATCAGGGTCATTCTGTAGATCTGGATCTTGATTATAGTCATCCCATGGGTCTGGGTCCTGTGGTATGTTATGGTCGTCATCATCCCCTAGTGTATCCCCATCATCATCATCATCACCAACCTGTGGCACAGGTGAGAGTGTAGGTGATGGCGAGTTAGCTGGTGAGATAAATAAGTTAGGATCAGGAGGAGGAGGAGAGGGAGGTATATAAGGGGGAGAAGGGTTAGTACCAATGTCCTTGCGTTTGAGAGGTATTGGAGGATCCTCTGGGAGGTGTAATTTCCGTTTTTAGGAGGTCTGGTGAGAAGTGGACCAGTTTCGGGGTCAATATGCAGTGTTTTCAGCTTTGGATCCGAAGATTCTTGAGAAGAAAGGTCTTTTAGTGGTATGTCTGGTTTCGGCGCCGGAAGCTTGGCGGTAGTGTTCTTTAGCGGTCTTAAGCTGTGAAGTTTTTGTAGGTGTTTTCGACTCCGAAATCCTTGGTAAGGGAGTTTTCGGATCCGAGGTTTTCTTTGGCTCCGAAGCTTTCGGTTTGTCCTGTTTCGGTTCCGAAGCTTTCGGTTTATCCTGTTTCGGTTCCGAAGCTTTCGGTTTGTCCTTTTTCGGCTCCGAAGCTTTGTGTTTTAGTGGCTTCGGTGTCGGGGCTTTCGGCGTGGAAGGTGTCTTCGGTGCCGGCAATGAAGTGTGGGGCCCCGGTTTGGTCTTAGGCTTCAGTGCCGAAGGTGTATGTTCGGTGCCGGAATGGGGCCGACTCGAGCCCGAGTCGGAAGGCTTTTGTTTCGGTTTCATAGCCGGGACCGAGGGCGGGGCGTCTGAAATATGTTCACGGTGTTGACCTGAGCCCGAGGGCGAAGGTGTTACCGGAGCCTTAGGTTTGGTGGCGGGCTGGGTGTTAGTACTCACTGTCCGTTGAGCCGGGGTGAGGTTCTGTTCATCTTCCTCGGAGTCGTCGGCTTCGGACACGGAGATATCCTCTTCTGCAGGTTGGAGTTCTGGATGGATGTTCGAACCTGCTCCGAAGATGTCTGGAATCTAGCTGCTGCTGAGTGACATTTCGTGTCGTCGAGCCCGACGATCACGGATGATTTTCTTCGACCGGAAGGAGGTACAGGCCTCGCAATGCTTTTCCTCGTGCTCGGGGGTGAGGCAGAGGTTACACACTTTGTGTAAGTCTGTGTGTGGAATTTAGCACCACACCTGGGGCATTTTTTAAACTGAGTCCGTTCCATCGACAGGTGTCGTGTTCGGCGCGGGTAGGCCCAACGGCCCGCGTCGAAGCGCTTGGTCGAAGATTTTTTGAAGTTGGAGGATACGCGTCGAAAGGGGAATGCGATCGAGAACAATACCGTCGAGTGGTGAAGGATTGCGCGTCGAAGGGGGTTCGAGACGATACCGACCCGGAGTGCAGCAAATCACATCTGAACCCGATGGCGGAAAAAAACAATCTGGGGATGGAGTCGATGCCCATGCGCACTATCATCGTAAGGAGGAGTCACCTATCTCGTGACTACAAAGACTTCTTCGAACAAAAACAAACTGCAAACATCCGAGCCCAACACCAGATGGCGATCTATGCACAGTATATGATCTACAGCTCATAAGCCTCGAACAGCCAGTTATTCTCAGCCAGGCGTGGCGCTGTAAGGCCATTGTCAAGGAAAACACTCTACCCAGCTAGTCGGTGGTACCCAGTCCACATCTGAACATTTAGTTAGCTGCATCTCTCCCATCGGCACAGCATGGGAAAGTATGGCCCAGGCCTCCTCCAGGAACATTACCAGCACCTGCGCAAGCGAATCCCATTAAGCGTGAAATTATCGGCCCAAAAGGCATGCTGTGCTCACAGACCGCGATGCCAGGCTGGTGACATCTTCCCTAAGATATCCAGCCTCTTGGATTCCCTCTCTGGTGGGGCGGTAGGGAATGTGCCAGGATTACATGGGAGGTAGAGGCTCGGACCACCAAGCTCTCCGGGGTAGGGTTTTGTGTAATAAAGTTGGGGTCCCCTGGGGTTAGGCGGTGGCGACAGGCAATCGTCTTCTTCACAGGAGCCCCTGTGTTGGGGCTTGGACCAAGTCTCAAGCAGGACGTCTGTAAGGGCTTCATTAAATTGGAGAAGCGGTTTTGAGGGGGGACACTCCCCGCTAAAGCACCTCACTCAAGACGTTCATCTTGACTGCCACTGAGGGCAGGATAAGGTCCAGGACCTCAGCCGCTCTTCTCACCACCATTACAAAGAATGCTCCCTTCTCTGTAGACACAGTAGGGGGAGAAAGCATGCCAGTATTTGGAGAAGTGTCCAAATACTGGCATGCTTCTGCCAAGTCCTCACACCAGTCCAATTCGAGATCTAAAGGCTGTTATTCCTCAGGGTCCAGTGACCCCCTCCCAATCCTCCCAGAGCCCAGCCCATAGGAAAAGGGCTCAGGCTCTGGCCTGGCTCTAGTTGGTACCAGAGTGGGCGTCGGACAACGCCCTTCGGCTCCATGTCGGGAATCTGAATGGGGGTGGACCCGGTGCCACCGGTCCGGATCCATCTGTGGATGTAAGGGGCCAAAGCTGTGGGTGTGGAACCAGTAGGGGCCCCTCTTGAACCTTCAGGGCTGGAGGTGCGCCAGTGGGAATGGCCAACTCAATTATGGGATGCATGGCCTCAAAACTCTTGGAGTTGAGCAGGGGTCTCCCCGGCTCTTGGAAATTCAGGGAAGAGCAGAGCCGACCCAGGCGCTGGCTCAACCGTGGAGAAAGGCCTCGAATGGCGGCTCTCCCTCGTCTCGTCAGCCAAGGAGAAGTCGAAGACCTCTTCGACTTCTAACTTCTTACTCTTCTTCTTGCAGTGGGACTTACCCGAGTGGCCCGATGACTTGGAGTGTGACAAAGATTTCAGGCTCCGCGATTGAAGCCGGGACCTTCCCCTCGACCGGGATCAAGACCATCGCAGCATTGCACGTCAGGCTGCAAGAAGCTTGAGGGACCGCTCTCTCAAGGCCTTTGGGTGCATGGCACGGAAATAGGTGCAGGTCTTTGTGTCGTGGTCACGTTCAAGGTACCACAGGCATACAAGATGCAGGTCCATCACCGACATCTGTCAATGACAGGCGCCACAGGGCTTGAAGCCGGCATTCCTAGCAGACATTCATGCCACACCAGGTGAAGAACTCTCAAAACACTTTGATAAAACATCGAAAAAGCACATTCAAAATGTGACTGACTGGGTAGCTCTCTCTGGATGTGCACTGACTGGTGCGGAAAGAAAAGAAATGATGTCAGCACGCTGGGGTGGCGCCTATATAGGCACCCTGCGAGTCAATTCTGGTGCAGACTACGCCAACAACACCATGCTGAGCCAAACGATGCCACCTACCAGCGCGCAGGGATACTGCAAAAGAAATAATTTCAGATCCGGTCTGACGCCTGGAGATAATTCTAAGCGAAGGAATCTACGGCTAGAAGTCTATCAAATATGACTGCCAGAGCCACCCCTGTTTTTGTGTGAAAGCAATACCTGTGTCACTATCAGTGATACTGCAGTCCATAACCCACAGATAATGCACCAAAAGTGAGCGGACTTTCAAAGGATTAACATTACTAAGGAAACAAACAGAGAAACAGGCTTTATTTTCAACATGATTATATAATATTTATTTTCTGCTTTGTAATATATATATATATATATATATATATATATAAAACATTTGAATGGAGAGTGCACATACATGCCATAAAGCCCAAAAAATAATTAACCGCAACTCACCTCAGACCTTTCAATATTCCTGGAATAATGTATGCGTATTTCTTTATCGGCTTAGGCACTAACACCAAATTCTTGTTTGCAAATATGACACAGATGACAATGCATTCAACCTAGCACCACTTTCCCAGCATAGCTATTTGGTACAGTTATGTCCAGGAAAGCCTGGTGTGAAAAGTCTCTTACTGAACAAGAAAACCATATGTTGGGACAGGTTCCAAAATTCCATTTGATGGCTTGACTCATCTCCTAAAAAGGGCATTTGGGAAAGAGGCATGGTTTCATTCCTCTTCCCCTCCTGCACCCACCACCTCATTATAACATCACCAACCACAAGCGTTTATCGCTCTTCAGAGTCGTTCTAGAGCATTGAGCTCCAACGACTGACCCATAAAGAACTCCTATTCACAAGTGGTGCATAGGAAGATCTGTCAACCTGTTCAGCTTGTAAATGTTACCTGCTTTGGATCGGAAAGCGATTTCAAGCTTTAAGCCGATTGATTCTTTGGCATTGCTCTAATCTTCCAGAGAGGGTCTTGGCTGTGACATCAATTTGTGTCATGTAACTCTGTGTCCAATGGACGGAGAGTTCACTCATACACTTCACAGACAAACAGGCGGAAGCACCCTCCGGATTTCTACTGATCTAGACTGCAAACCAGAAAGGTGGAAAACTGACCTAAATTGGATGCAAATTAAGTGCTAGAGATGTGGGAAACAACTGCTTTACCAATTTATTGGCACAGCGGATTTCTCGTACTCAGAAACGGATTGCCTTCATACCCAAATGACTATTGCAAACCATATGTTAACCAGTATAAGTAGTCTTAAATGAATAAATAATGCCTTGCAAAGGAGGCAGAAAATGTCCATGAAAAGCAGTGTGTGTGGTGTGAATAAGGGACATGGCACTCGCACAGTAACCTTGGCACCGAATGACTGGTGTAAAGTGCTCAGTTTCAACAATCTTATACTACAGAGAATAGGTAAAGTTTCCTGTACAAGAGCACAGACCCTAAAGGAAACTTTAAAACCCAGAAAGGTTGAGGGTGTGCCTTTAAGGCATGCGATAGGCCGCCTGAATAACTTACAAGCACGCAATGATTACCATTTGTATTGCTCTAGAATGCCTGGAGTCAGAGGTGTGGTGTACTTCATTTCTTTTCAGTATTTGAATTATTATATCAGATGCAGTTTACAGGAGCAGTGGTGTTTTAATAGTCATACCAAGCGGAAATAAAACATCCAAAAATGTAATAAAAAATGAAATAGGTGGAACAAAGAAAACTGAGGTAAATGATCAATGATAAAAAAGAAGGTATTGTAAAAGCCACTTCTCTTGGGTCTGATTAGGTTCCTTGGGGGCATCATAAGCCTTCACAAACTCTAACCTGGGATAGAGGTACAATGAACCTGCATATGCACGTCCCCACATTTATGTGTACTAAAAAACAGAACTGGGCAAAGGACAATGTTCAGTGCGAAAATGTTGTCATCCGCCATCTGTGCACAGAAGCCCTCTTGCACAGAATAAAAGAACAAACCTCACTATACAAAAAAATGTAAAAATCATTTTGAACCTGTATAACAAAATTCTCCCCACTTAGCCTTTCTTCCCAAAGATCTTGTAGGGTCACATTCCGAAATCAGAAACATTAAATGAGAAAACCGAGGCACTCACAAGAGACAACTAAGTATACTGATGTCAAAACATACTGGGTTTTTCAAACACTCCTGTGCTTTGCTGTAAGAGTGCCTGATACACAAATGTCACTTTAAAACAACCATGGGGCGCAGAAAGTGCCAGCAACCTATTACAAAAAGTGCAAAGAATTAAACAGAGACTCAAGATGGGAAACGATTGGATGCAGAGAAGCATCTGGGAAAAGCCAGAGTGTAGAAAACAATTTCTTACAAGACAAGAAATCTTCTCCAACAAAGAAAACTTCAAACCTCTAATCGTTCCTTAAGCCTTGTGGGTTTGGGTGCCTGAGAGTAAGTAGAGAAAATGTAAAAAGTGAGGTCTGACCATGTTGCGCAATATTGATTGAAAACAGGAAGATGATATCAGTCTAGCTGCCAGTGGTGCCACCTTTATAGCTTTACTAATTACACTGTAGGACCAAACATTCCTAGGAAAACAGGTGCCAATTCTTCGCTCCAGGAACCACTAGTGATGGCCAGTAATGGTCTAATCGTCCAGTACCCAAGTAACATGCAGTGTGTAAGGCTGGTAGGTCATTGTTGTGTGGTCTTATATAATCCCTGGCCCCAGGTGATTGTAGGAAATTGTGTGAAAGCCTCTGCTTGGATCCACTCCTCACTAGTAGTATTCAGCCCGTTTCAGAAAAGAAAGCCAGAGACTTCATATCCAGCTTTTTGTTTTCAAGTTGTAGGGGCAAATGAAAATGCACAGCGACAATGCAGATCTTGGGCTGTATCATTAAAGAACCGTGGTCTTCCTTTTCACACATTCTGTGTTTCAAATGGAGTGACACATTCAGATATAAAAAGCTTAATTTGAACAGAACAAGATCTGAAAATGAAGGAGAGACTATCTAGAGGCACACCGAATATCAACATACCCATGACTTAAAAATATAAATTTCAAATGTCCCCAAGGTGGAAACCTCATCTCATTATCTCACGAACACCAGGATGTGCTGCATTGATGCACTGCAACCTGCTGCATAGCTTTGGCAGAAAGCCTTCAGCACTGGAGCAATGAAGATGAGAGTCCAAAAACAGTAATTCATTTTAGGGAATCATATCTACTGGGCACACTTTGTGGTTCCACACTGGCGTAGGATGATGGAAGTTCTAAGACAGGTCATTTCTCGACAGTTACTTGTTTGCATGGGTGACATGCAGAGCAGTTTCCACTACTCTGGAAAGACTGCAGTCGCTTCAAACACTGAACAGACGGTATATGATGATACAGACAGTGGGAAAGTCTACACGGCTCAGTATCCAACAGTATCTGTATCTACGCCAGGTATTTCATCTCTGCTACCCTTGTCTTGCGGTTGCAAATTCACCACTACCTGGGAAAGAAGGCTCATCACATACAACTCAGTTAATGGTGGGAGCCATTTACACGAGTGATTCTTTGACCTTTTCCCGTGATAGGAGGGGCTTTTTCCTGTGTCAGGAATTGTAATGAGCTATCAGTACCCTCCCAAGTCTCTCTCCCTTCCCATGGATGACAAAGGTAATAAAAAAGAAAAGAAATCCAAAAAGCTTTATGTTGAGCAGTGGCTGGTTTGACATGGCCATGCCTACAGCCATAAAACAAGCCTTTTTGTCCTACCCTACTGGCCTTCACTTGGCATTTTCTAGAGCTGGTCAAACCCCTCAATCCAGGGCGTCCTGCAACACTAAATGCATTTTTACTGAGAAATAAAAACAGCTGAAAGAAGATCTAACAATACATTGATGCTTTTCATGCTTGATGCAACTCAAAGGTCCAACCACGGATGGCAACAACCTAAAGAGACAAACCCCAAGGAATCTGAGACCTTATGGTAAGTAGGGTAAGCACATGATGGCCGTTGTGCTTCTGTCTATGGCCTACTCATCACCCCTTTCAATACAGCAAGTGCATGAAGTCCATTGTTATTCACCAGGATGCCTCTTAACCGCTGTTCCACAGAAGTACAACAGCATTCCGTGTTTGAGCAGTCTTTTACTGGACATTTACATCATGTGGGACCCAGATTGCTTGACATTCTCCTCTCACATCAGGGGAGGAAAATAAAAGCCAACGTAAGCCCGCAGGCAGGTAGCAGGGCAGCTGCAGCTCATTCAAGGTCTTTCTATGAAGCTTGAATAGGTATGAAATTGGGCTTCAGTGGGAAGTGGCAACTGGTGGCTTGTCCAAGGTCTTCAGGTCATCCAGGAATCTGGTGGGGGTCAAAATATGACTTGATCCTGGAACAGGGAGAGGAAACATAACATAATGAGAAGACGGCCACTTGGTTTCAATTTTCAATCTAAAATCCAATCCAATGAAAATACATGGCTCCCATCTCTACAAAATGAGAGACGATACAGGCCATAGGTGATAAATAAAAAAGGCAGAAAAACAATGCATTTGACCAATTTAGTACAAAACACAATTTTGGAGAAATTAACAAAAGACTAGAAGAATAAAAAACCGTAAAAGCCATCCTTTAAATCCTGGCAAGAGATTGGAAAAATTGAAACCTTAGAAACTGTTGAGAAAAATATATCTAAAATAGATATTTTAGAAGTGATTTAGCGGGTTTAACAGTTGCAAAAAAATACTTGCCTAGTACAACTATAGTTGGACTATAATCCTTTTAGAGCAAATATTACAGACTTGTCATTAACAAACAAATAAGTGAGAAGTTAGACTAAGATGACAGACTTCACCCAAAAACTGTTTGTGTGATTCATCAATTGTCTTCCCAGTCTAACACTGTTTACGTAATCGTGTCCACTAACAGACTGCCTGCTTGGAATGAAAGGAGACACATACATTTCATAAAGAATACATGGTGCGTTGTTTTGCACCAAAAAGAACTGAAGCAAAGGTTATGAACGGAGCGAGAGAGTACTGCATGTGAGGTAGTGGAACTGGGGAAATCAGGGATGGACCAAGGAGCTTCTCCCCAGTATTGTGTGTGGATATGAGGCTGAGGGAATGAAGTAGTCCCTGATGACATAAAACAGGCGAAAGATGGAGATGGTGAGGGAAGTGTAGGGTTCTTGTGTCCAATATGCACTTCAAACTCCGATTTCAGAGGCAACAACCTCAAATAAAGTGGAATTTTGACCCATCTTGCTACATTAGTGATAGTGAGGGTCACACGCTACAAAGGAACTGAAAGAAATTGCAACACATGTCCTAAGATTTCTTGAGTTGTTGGTAATACAGTGCATGTTTATTTAATCATCAGAAAGTAGAAATACACAGTTAAATCTATGGCAGGAGACTGTTATGCTAATACAGCCTGAAAACATGGACCCCTCCCATCGGCGCTTAAAGCGATCAGTGCTTACACCTAAGCTGCTTCCAAAAGAGGATCGCCAGCCCTAAGTGTGTGCTTAAGCTAATGCGTCAGGAGTATGGCAGGGTCTCAACAGAGCAGCTAGCATTTCAGAATGCCAGCCCTGGCAGCTACATATTCTGCCGAGTGATAATGCACTTAATGTCAATGTGCTACTCAACCGCACTGAGCATGTTATCAACCACTGCGCCAGAACAAAGAGGGCACCTTGAACAGCGGCACAGATCCCACAGCTGTTCAACGTGGCAGCACTTGAAAGAAATGTACATCTCATCCCTCTATGTAAACTTGGTGGAAAGCAAGGAACACCGGTATCATTTGGCTGCTAGCAACACCGTTGGGCTACAGCCTGTCTCTGATGGCACAGGCCAAGACTGATTTGCATTCATTTGGTTTCAATCTCCAATGGGGGATGGAAAAAAAGATGGAAACGAATGATGGAATGTAGCTCACAGTACATATAAGTAGTTGATACTAATTCAACCATTGATGTAGAAAATCAATCTTCCTAACACGTACTCATCCAGTAAAGCTTAATAGCAACTGGCCTTGCAACATTGAAATGATGCCCACGTCACTTCATTTGTGCTGAAGTATCACTATAGAAAACTCTGTCACCGTTTTGAGGAGCCATTCATCTACTATCATAATGCAGCACTGAACCACACTTCTATAAATGTATCACCTAAAGAGTGAGTCTGCAACCAGCAACTACATGCGCTCAAGCAGCAAAGTACTGACTTAAATTCGGGCGCTGACAGCACAATATAAAACAACGGACATTCAAACCAGCAATTTGTTTTAAGATACAGCAGAAATGTATTAAAAGAGAACATATCTCTGCTCTAACCCTATTGTAACAAATTGAAAACAACTGCAAAAGAGAGCCTTGACGGGACTAGCAAAACACAAACCTGAATGATATTAAAACGCAACAGTCAGACATGCACTTGATATTTTACATAAAAGTGGCTTACGGTTTTTGCAAGAGAAAAATCAAGGGCCTAAAAACATTTATATATATTTTGCTGCAGATTTATTTCGCTCTGTTACACTGTCTCTGGGCAAAGTTGATCCCTCCCACTTCCCAGTCGTCGCCTTCCCAGCAGCGCTTCCCATGATCTGTGCTTACAGTTAAGCTGCTTGTGAATTAGAATCTACAAACTTTTAAGTGTGAGTTTCGGCTTAAAACAATGACTAATGCTGCTTCTCAACAGGAAGGCGTGTGATGGGCGACACTGAGACCACTCTGCATCACACATGCCAGCTGTGGTGCTACTACTTTCTACAGTTCTGCATTTGCAATTTAAGAAGCTGGTGTATGTGACCTTTGGCCTGGTATTCTAATAAGACACAGGCAGGGGACACCTCTTGAAATACTCTGCCAGCAATATTTCCACAGGTTACTCAGTACCATCCGAAAGTTGGACTACTACCTACAATATGTCTCTGAAGATACGAGTGCTACAGCTCTAGTTCTGCGCGGTGTATAGCTGGGGGCCCTAGACTTACATATGCTTAACAGACACAGATCGCGGTCTCTAGCAGAGGCACAGGACTCGGCTGCTCCGAAAAGTGCTATTCTCAAATGTCTCTTGTATTGTCTCACCCAGCGCTCCATATGACATTTTCCTCCAACTTATTCTACCCTCCAGGAAGTTATCCTTCCCTCTGTAGCCCATCCCACCAGGCCACGTGGAACTTAACCCTCTCCCACAGTGCCTCACCCAGTTTCCACCTCACTTAGCCATTCTTTGCAGTTTTACCCTTTCTTACGACCACCCCCCACGATGTCTTACTCAACATCTCAGTCTGTCTTGTATTACCCAGCTTGTCCCCACACGCTGTGTTATCCAGCTCTCCACAGCCCTCTCCTTAAGTGTCTTTTATTTTATTTTTTAAAAACTTTTTTATTAGTGAATATAACAAACAGCACAGAATGCATTTAAGCCACAGCATACATTAGGTATACGATCGGTATAAGTCGGTTTACAGTACATTGAAAACATCTTGACCCCTAGTCCGGTGATGCCCCCATGGTAGCAAATTCACCATACAGTCTCGCTTCACGTTGTCGCAGCTCCACTGTTGGAGACAAACATATATCCCCCCATATTTGTTCTACGCTGCCCACTTGCGATCCCATTTTTTGGGACATCCCGTGTTTGAAGACGCATTTTCAGCTATCATGGCTCTGTCCATGTCAACTGTCCAATCTCTGATACTAGGCACCACCCCTACGCCCCATTTTTGAGCAATGTTCCTTTTTGCGATGGCCCATCCCAGTGAAACCCATGTTTTCTCGGTTTGAGTAAGGTCTGTGGCATCCCATATATTTAGCAGACATAGTTTTAGGGTGGCCGTCAATTTCGTCCCCCCAGCCATCTCGAGTTGTTTAGTGAGAGCGTCCCAGTATGACCGGATCGCTGGACATTCCCAGATAGTATGGAAAAAAGTCCTCTCCCGGTGACATTGTCTGAGATAAAAAGGATCCACCAGTTTGCCCATTTTAACCGAAACGCCCGCAGCAAGATAGGCCCAATGCAGGATCTTAAGTTGGACCAGTCGCAGTCTCATGGGTAACCCTGGGCGGTGAACTCCGCTCCGCTCGCGGAGTTTCCTGCACTCCGCGTTACACGGAGATCCGAAAAACTCCGCTTCGCGTTGCGTAGCGGAGTTTTTTTCCTCGCTCATGTTTGTCAACGTCAAGTTGGCGACCGCGAGCGAGGAAAATCAACCTCCCGGCGAGATTTTTCCTTGTTCGCGATCGTCAACATCAAGTTAGCGAGCGCGAGCGTGGAAAATCAACATCCCGGCGAGATTTCTCAATGCGGGGGGGGGGCAGGTTTTTAATTGCGAGTGGTCACGTATGCTCGCGACAGCTCGTGTTGAGAAACTGCCCGTTTGCGTTCAGAAAGCTGCCGCTCGAGTAAAAATCTACTCGAGCGGCAGAAAAGGAAAGCAGGGACCTCTTGCACTGTGCAAGGTGCCGTTCGCTATGATTGCACAGTGCGGACAAGCATCCGGCACTGTGCAATCACCGCGAACGGCATTTTTCTATTGTACTCCGCCGCTCGCGTAGTGCGGCGGAGTTTTTTTTTGCACTTCGCGTAGTGCAGCGTAGTGCAACTCCGCGAACTCCGCCCAGGGTTACTCTTGGGGATGGCCACCTCTCTAGGGGAGACCAAGGCATCACGCCAATCGTCCTCCTCGAGCCCACCCAGGTCCGCCTCCCATTGTTGCTGCAGACGTACTAAAGGGTCCGGGCGGTTATTGATCAATTTTTTTATATGCAAGGGAAATAGCTTTTTTGCTCATGGGATCAAGAATCAACCTATCTTCTAAAGGGGAGGCCTCAGGAAGTGGACTGCCCCTTGGTAGCACTGTTTGGAGCGCATGGCTAATCTGGAGGTATCTAAATGTTTCGGTCTGTGTGAGTTCATATTCCTTTTGGAGGTCCGCAAAGGTGGCCAAACCCCCCGATTTCCATATGTCCCCCACCGTTGAGATGCCAATCAGGTCCCACTTGTCAAACCCAGGGCAAGTACTCAAATGACCCAATTGTTCGGGCTCCCAGAGTGGGGTCGCAAGTGTGATTCTATTATGTCAACCCAGTTGTTTGTTAAACCTTTATGCCAGGTTTTGGTCCGGTAAGGTTTAATTTCCGAGGGGGCGTGTACAATGCTGTATTGTATCCGCCTCGTCCCATGAGCCACAAGTCTGTGCGAAAACTCGGGTCCCCTTGGTCCCCATGCGCCCAGCGATTAATCGCAACTAATTGGGATGCTTGATAATATGACCTGAGATCGGGTAGCGCTATACCCCCATCATACCACCCCACCAATAGCTTTTTCATCGCAATTCGTGGTGCACGGCCGTCCCACAGCAAGGTGCGCACGGCGCTGTCGATGCTGGTGAAGTAGGAGTCTGGAATTTTATCGGGGGTGTTTTGCAACAAAGAAAACGCGGCAGCGCCAACATTTTAAAAAGGGCTGCACGTCCCAAGAGAGTTAGGGGGAGGGAGCGCCAATGTTTAACATTGGCGTGTAAGCGCCACAAAGGCCCCTGTAAATTTACTTCGTAAAATCGGGCTGGGTTAGTCGTGATATAGATACCTAAATATCGGAAGCCCAACGGTGCTATAGGGATTTCATGTTCCCTCGGAATACGCGGTGGTGGACCCCACAGTGTGTATATTTGAGATTTGGACCAAATTATTGTATACCCTGAATGGTTGCCGAATATGTGGAATATGTGGAGGATACGATGGAGGGTAGATGTCGGAGAGGCCATGTATAACAAAATATCATCTGCGTACAAAGAAATACGGTCTTCATGATTCTTTGTCCATTTAAGTCCACAAATCAATGGGTCTCCCCTCACCCAGACAGCCAGTGGTTCCAGCACTAAAGCAAATATTAAGGGCGATAAGGGACAACCCTTCCGGGTTCCCCTTCCCAGTTGGAACTGTCGGGAGGTATGTCGATTCACCACCACTTGGGCGGTCGGGCTGGCATAGAGTAACTGAACCCATTTTAGGAAGTTGGGCCCGAATCTCATCCTCTCCAAGACTGCGAACATAAAGTTCCATTCGATGGTATCGAATGCCATTTTGGCATTTAGGGACAGTAGGGCCGCGTCTTCTCTGATCGTGTGTTGTCTGCCCAGTACCCCATTTAGGTGTCGTAGGTTCAGGGCGGTGTTCCTGCCAGGAATTAAACCGGACTGGTCCTGGTGTATCAGACCGGTAACAAGGGGGATGATTCTATTGGCAAGTAATTTTGCGAGTATTTTAGCTTCTACGGTAAGAAGAGAAATGGGTCAATACGCCGTGCAATCAGAGGCAGGTTTGGTTATATTCCATATAGGTACCCTATATAGGCGCAGGTAACATCGCAACCTTTCACCTACATCCTTCCCTACATTACATACATAACGGTTCTTAGGCACTGACCTTTTACCTAGATATAACACTGCATTCAGAAAGCGGGTTTTTCCCTGGTTCGATTCTCATACATTATGCATGAGGCTTCTTGGAAGCACAGCAGGACTAACAGTAGGATTACCATCTCCTGTATAATATCTCTGTATAAAGTTCAGGCCCAACGTCATCCTTTAAGCAGACACAGTAACACAGCAAGGTAGGACCCCTGGGGAGACCTATGGGTATATATACAGCACATCTTGCTTAGGAAGAGAGAGGAGACCGTGACTTCCCGGCTGACACACTGACCAGAGACGCTGAGGTTCCTGCATGCAGACGCTCCAGCTAGCAGAGGTCTAACATCCCTCGCGGGGTGTCCAAACTCGAGACCAGGACGGGGTCCCATACTCTCTCATTCTCAGGTAATGGGGTTGACTAGATCCTAGAGGGATTCTTGGCATAACACCTACATAGATGCTAGGTACATCTAGTTAGGGAGACATCGTAGGAGTAAGCACTTTTATCATGTGTTTCATGTACATGTATGTATTCATGATTTATGCAAGATGGTAGAACTTTACCATCCCTTTACTTTCGTAGTATTGCTAATCATATATCTCTGCTACTGTCTAATGGTTGTTGCAGCTCATATATTCTACACTAGAATAACAACTGTTCAATAAATACTTATTGAAACGCCCAGCCTGTTTATTCTGTGTAACTCTCTGAGACAAACTAAGTGAGCACGAGTGATGACTGAGCGAAAGGTAGTATATTGTTTTCACGATTCTGAGGGATCAGGGTTGTCATGTTCTGAGGTTGCCAAGAACTATTCTCTCCCCGAAAAGAGGGGAGACTAGTGGCACTGTGAGCTAGCTGATACAGACAGGCTAACGTATCCGGTGGGGGTGCACGGAATCAGTCCGCCACCACACCCACAGTTTATGTTATCCAAAACGCGCAGATCCTTTATAGGTAATATAGGAACTACACGACAGTTTGCCCTGCTTGTGGATAACTACAATTGAGCCTAGTCAGATATCTTTGGGCAACATCCCTTTTTCAAAACTTTTAATGTACATTTGGCGCAAGTAGGGGGATAATTTGGAAGCCGTTGATTTAAAAAATTCAATCGGGAGCCCGTTTGGTCCCATAGCCTTACCCAAGCGGATATCGCGGATAGCCAATTTGATTTCCTCCTCCGTAGGTTCGCCCTCAAGGGAGTCTCGATTTTCCGGAGACAGACAGGGTACATTGATTGTCGAGAGAAGGTCCCTCGCCGCGAGTGGCGAGACTGTCCCGGTTGATGTGTAAACCGAGTAAAAATAAGTGGCGAACGTATCCGCTATCTGTTGGGGATCGGTTATTACCTCTCCGCTGGGTCCGTGCAATTGATGCACCCATCGAGATAATTGCTCTCTTTTTTCCAGCCAGGCAAGAAGCTTGCCCGTTCTCTCCCCGTGTTCGTATATTTTGTGACAGGTTAATTTGTATTTCGCCTTGACCGCCTCCATGAGGAGTTGTTTATAGTCTAATCTCTTGACCACCAGCGACTGCTGCGCGTCGTGATCGGGGGATTGTGCACGTGCCATTTCCCCCTTGAGGATATCTGCCTCAAGTTGCTCTATACGTTTAGTTAGTTCTCTCTTGTGGCCCACCATCAGGGCGAGGGCCCTCCCCTTTACCACTGCTCCAAACGCGCCCCATAGGATTTGGGCTGAGGTAACCGAGCCAACGTTTCTTTGAAGTATAGTTCGGTATCTTGAACTAATGCTGCCTTATGTTGTATTTTGAGCGCCCACGGGTTTATGGTCAGGGTCGTGCACCGAGGTTGGGGGCCAATTGCCATCCTGGTGAGAATGGGGGAGTGGTCCGAGATTCCCCGGGCCAATCAGCGGGATTCACTGAATTCGTGGATGTCCTGTGCATGTGTGAACATGTAATCTATACGTGACTGGCTTTTATGGGCCCCGGAGTGAAAGGTGAATTGTGCAGTCGTGGGGTTAAAATGTCGCCATATGCCGACCAAGCCGATGGCCGATAAAAATTAGGCAAGTTTTGATCCCATAGAACAGTAGTTCCCAAACTGTGCGCCGCGGCACCCCAGTGCGCCGTCAGAACTCACCAGGGGCGCCACACAGTTCTTGGGAACGTGGGAAAGGTTCTGCTCTAGTACTGGTTTGAACCAGCGCGTGACCTGTGACAATTAAATAATGAGCGCGTGGGCGGGGAGAGGCACAACCAGGACAGTGATGCCCAGCGAGTGTTATTGCTGCCGTCAGCCACTCTTATAAATGGAAAATCGGGTAAACATGACCTTGTCAAATTACGATCAGCTGCGAGTGTTCCTGGAGTTTTGGGGGTGTGTTTGAGATTTCAGGCGAACTGTGCTATGTAAGTCTTAATCTTTCCTGCCACTGAAAATACCACGTTCCCAGTTGGCCTGCCTTATTTTCCAAAGTTAAGAATCCAAACTGCTTATGTTCCATTCTTTCTAAATGTTCACCACGCTGTGCTTACTGTAAAACAAAGCATTGAAATGCAGTGAAACCCGCATGTTTGAAAACACCCACACATCTATTGAAATTGTCTTATCTAAGCACATGGATTTTTCAATGTAATTTAGGAGTAGTTGAAAAACTTTTGAATGAGGGGCTGCCGCTTTAATACTCAAATCGTGTTTATTACAGCCCGGTGCCACTTACCCTGAGGTCAGCACTGCAGAAGCCACCGCGCCGATTTTTTTCATTTCACTTATCTTTTCTTCCCCTGATTACACATTTGTTTACCTTACAATTCACGTCAACGGTATGTGTTTGCCCACAACACCAGTAAGCCTCCATACCAAAGTATCCATGTGACATAGCATTTTCTCATTTATTACATCTCCTTCTTAATGACTGTACATTCCAGCGCCTGTGGTCAGGCTTACATCACCCCACCTGGGAAAAAACTGACATGATGGGGAGCCGCGGCCAATCGCCAATTATGTCAAGGGAGCCACGGGTCGAGAAAGTTTGGGAACCACTGCCATAGAAGGATCTCTACGCGGGGGTAAGCGATCCACTGTACCATCTACTGTAAGATTGAAGTCTCCCCCAATCACTAACGTGCCGAGTGGGAGATCAAGGATAAATTTACTAAGGTCTTGCAGCGTGGAGTGTTGCAACGCAGGGGGAACATATACCGAGAGCACATTCAGTGTTTTCCCTTCCCAGGAACTGGATACCGCGGCAAACCTGCCCTGTCCGTCAGACCAAGTTTTCTTGACCATATAGGGGCAGTTTTTCCGTAAGAGCACCCCTGTCCCACGGGAACCCGAAGTGAACCCAGCATGTGCAATCAACTGATACCCCCATCTATTCAGGGCCTTACAGGAGTTACCATCTAGATGCGTTTCCTGTAAAAGGGCAATGTCCGGCGTCTGTCTCTTGAGGTATTAGAGGACTATCTCCCGTTTGAGTTTGTCCCCTAACCCATTGACGTTCCATGTCAGGAACTTAAGCTCTGCATTTAGATCCATTTATGGAGGTATAGATGTGACCTGTGTGTGCCAGCAGAGGAGGATCTGCATCGCCAGAGTGGTAGTGTTGCCGCGACATGTGCGAGCTCGTGCGGGGGGCCTGCAGACAGACCGGCCCCAATGTGTTACGGAAAGGCCTCCTGAAGGGGAGTTGCTCAGACGTTACCGCTGGATCATCAAACCCCCCTGCCCAAGAGTCAAGTGTAATTTGTGACATTCTATTAGCGTGGCATTGCTGTGCAAAACTAGAACTACGAACAGAACTACCCCCCCACTCCCAAAACTCCCTCCACCGCCTCCCTGCCTAACAGAGTCCGATGACCCGCTTCCCCAACAGTGCAGAGTGCCCGTCGCCCTCCCAACCCTGAATTGGGGAAACGTGGGCCCGACTCGCTCCTCCCATCCCAACACATGGGAACTTGAATGTTAGCCACAGTAACTAAGTAAGTATACTCATCACAGTTCCGGAGAGTGTTTCCTCAGGTCCTCAAAGTGGCGCGGTCCCGACCCAGACGACAGTAAGATCATATAAAACATTAATGTATTGCCGGTGGCGGCCCAACCCTCAACAGGTGATTGTCTGTGGAAATTAAATTGAGTCTAAACTTCTTGGGTCTTTGTGAGCGTCACCGTTCAATATAGATCATCTCTTCGATGGGTGGGTTCCCCAAGCGGCCGTTATCAGCTGCTCTCAACGATGTTTTCGCTCCGGACATCCATTTTCTCCCACTTTCCGCCATTCGTCTAGCCAATCCATCACCCCGGCGGGGTCTGTGAAGAACCAGCTGTTGCCATCTGCCTCCACACGTAGTTTCGTGGGGAACAGCATTGCGTATTTGATCTCGTGCTCCCTGAGAGCCTTTTTTGCCTCCAAGAAGGAACGTTTCTGTTTTTGGACTTTGGAAGTAAAGTCAGGGAAAAAAGGCCATCGTACTGTTCTCAAATCTGAGTGGAGGGGCGCAGCGGGCCGTCTGAAGGATATGATCACGGAAGTTTATTTATTTGAAAAGTTTTATAAAGCGCGAACATGACCCTTGCGGGTATCAGAGCGCTGTACACAGAGGCAAAAGCATGAATAAACTCAGTACATTAGAGGTCAGCACAGTAATACCACACAGAGTAAACAATCCAGATCAGGGACCGGGTAGTGGGCCCCGCTAGTTCAGTTTCACAAAGAGTGCAAAAGATTTCCAGTAACATTCAGCAAGACAATCATAAAGTGACTCGTCACAACAAAGTAAAAACAATGACAAATCTGTAATCGGCCCAGCTAGTATAGTTCCGGAAGGGCCCTAGTGTAAAATAGCAATTTACCAACCAATCATAAAATAAATAGAGCACGATAAGTTGGGATGAATGTCAAATCAGTCAACAAGGGGACCTAGAAAAAAAAATACAGGTGCTGTAGTTAATGTTCACTCAGGAAAAGCCATTCGGCCTGTTTCTTGAAAGAAGCAGTGGAAGGATTGGCTCTAATCTCAGTAGGTAGAGCGTTCCAAATTCTCGGAGCAAGGCCGGAGAAAGCACGTTTGTATGTACTTTTCTTTTTGAATTTGGGAGGTTTCGAGAGTAATGTGGACGTACTTCTTAAGTTCCGACCCTAGCCCGAAAGAACAAGCTTGTTCGCCAGATAGGCCGGAGTGTTGTAATGCAAGGCTTTATGCGTGAGGCAAGCTATTTTAAAACGAATCCTCGCTTCAATAGACAGCCAGTTAAGCTGCAAAAGGTCAGGTGTGATGCGATCGTGTTTTTTGGAGCCAGTGATGAGCCTGGGCGATGCGTTGAACGTGGCTCTGAGAGGGGCCAAACTCGCTTTAGGAAGCCCCGCAAGGGTCACCAGACCACATTCAAGTCGTGAGATCACCAGGGATTGAACTGCAGGCTGTATGTCTTCAGGCGGAAGGAAAGGCTTGATTTTCTTAAGGTTGTTAAGATGAAAGTTGGCACCCCTAATAGTGGCACTGATGTGAGCTTGCATATTCAGGTATTTGTCCAAGGTAATGCCTAACGATTTAGTGGAATCAACCACGTGAGGGTGCAGTTAAGGGCTGTGAGTTGTTTTAGCCAGTCAAGGGTAGGAGCAGAGTGCTTGTGGGGGGCAATCAGCAGGAATTCCGTTTTGAGGGTGTTCAACAAAAGATGGTTCTGGGCTAGCCATTGTTGAGTTTGCGAGAGAGCCTCATTTAGAATTTTAATGTCATCTCGATAGGAGATCTTCAAGTAAAGTTGCGTGTCATCCACGTACATGTGGTAATGGATGTTAGCATGGTTCAGAATGACAGTGAGAGGTTCCATAAAAATGTTGAAGAGCGTAGGCGAGAGTGCGGATCGTTGCGGAACTCCAATCCTGACCGGTGTACTGGATGCAAGGGACTGGTTGAGTTTAATCCTTTGTGTGCGGTTATGTAAGAAAGAGGTAAACCACTTTAGGACCGGTCCTGCGAGACCCATCGTAAGTTGAAGAAGATTAATCAAGTTTTCATGTTTGATGGTGTTGAATGCAGAAAAAAGGTCCAGAAGGATCAAAAGACAAGGGACATTTTGATCAAGGGATTTCAGGGCGTCATCCACAATGTGAATTAGTGCAGTTTCAGTACTATGCCCTGCTCTGAAATACAGATCTAAACACAAGAAATGCAGTTAAAAATCTCTATCAGTGCCTGCAGGAAGCTTTTGCTATTCTAATACACTAAAAACAACAAAACAGGACAAAAGAAAGATGTGGCCAGGAGGACGCCGACTTCTCACACATGACATAGGCATGTCCCACCCTAAAGTCATTCTGAGAGAGTGGTCAACGCAGCACGTACGACTCTAGGGTGCACACTGACCCCCAGTGTTGAGGTTTGCCTACTAGGGCTCTTCCCGCGTCCCCCCAAGCGGAAGGTGGGGAATAGATTTCTAGATTTGGCCAGGAGACGAATAGCTATGGCCTGGAAATCCGCAACGGGCCCCAGGATTGGAGACAAGATGTGTCGCAGTGGGCCAGTGCGGAGGGGAGGGCTTTGATTAAAGAGGAAGCAAGGAGCCGGCGGAGACGCCCCATTGCAGAGCAGTGGAGGGAGACACTAGATGTCTGGGAACACCCAGAGAGCGATCATGACTCAGACAGTAGCCGTCTAGCTACACCTCCACTGGGTGGCAGTGTGTACGTACACACACACGTACACACACACGTACACACGTACACACGTACACACACACACACACACACACACACACACACACACACACACCCACCCACCCACCCACCCACCCACCCACCCCCCTAGTAACACCGACCCTCATTGAAGATACCTAGGAGAGATGATGGTAGGCTAGGACATGAAGGTAGATTTTAAACAACAAATGCTTCTTAAAACTTAGCCAGTAGTACAATTGAGGCAACGAAAGCGGGTAGCGTGAGGAAGAGGCGAGCCACCCTGCCATAGACCCCCCCATTTCTTGTGCTTCCATCTCTCCCCCCCCCTTCATTAGGGATATCCCTTGATAGGACTAAAATAGAAATCAGATCCAACAGGACCGAGACGCCGCGCATGGGTTCGTTAGCTGTTCCAGTTTAGGGAATAACAGCCCTTTCTTTCTTTTTCTTGGTTAATTCTTAAATTTTTACTTAAGGCATAATCAGTGAGTTTTCCCCTTTGGGGCTCCTATTTAGGATAAAACATACATCAAGCAGGCGCAGACACATGCTCCCCGACATGTGGACAGGAAAATGTGAAAATATCCAAATATAGACAGGCGTGGGAAAAAAGATATTACGACAGAAAACCAGATTGTTGAAATGTATTGGAGACATCATAAGAGCGGATGTGATGGATAAGACATGCTTACTGGTTGCTACACTTTACCTAATGATGTATACTATGAAACATTGATACTGCACCTGTATGTGTATTAATATGATAAATGCCAATAAAAAAATGTTACAAAACAGGACAAAACAAAACAAGCATCTTGGATGAATGCAGAACTAAAAAAAGATAAAACAACAAACTGCAAAGCTGCAATGCACCTGGCTCAAAACATAACAATCAAGACAAACTTCACATACACAAACTTAACAGTATATAGAAATCAACAATCAGAAAAAGTAAAAAAAAAAAAAAAAGGTACTATTCAGACAGAATTCAAAATGTAAAATGTGCAAATAAAGAATTTTATAATATTCTCACTGAATTTCGTCAACCTAAATGGACTGAAGGAACTCATCCCGTTTCTCAAGAATTTACTGACAAACTGGCAAATCAGCACACAACCAAAGCAGACATGTTGGACTCCTATTTAAAACAAACGAAAACAACCAGCACCAACCCATTTCCAACAAACCGCTCTAAGAGGAGACTAACCCAGCCTCTACATTTCTTCAATTATCAGATAGTGAATTTATGAATCTTGCCAAAGTAAGCAGGCCAGCCGCCTGCCCTTCTGACCCTTGTTTACCAAAAATCTTTAGGAGCATTCTTTTAACTACTTTGGCTGCTACACCAGTCAGAACAGACAACGATAATTCTTTAAATACAGGAGTCTTTCCAGAAGACTTAAAAAAGGCATACATATGCCCATTATTAAAGAAAACAAACCTGGAGCCATATAACCCAAACAACTACAGACAGATTTCAAATGGACCTTTCCTGGGCTAAGTGATAGAAAGAGCAGCATTCACCCAGATGTCACAAGTCATTGAAGAGAACGTCATACTTTTTGACTTCCAAACAGGATTCCGTCCAGGAAGAGGCACAGAATCTGCTCTCATCGCCAGTTGGGATTACCTTAAAAACAAAGTAGACTGGAATGCAGGATAGGTCATGGTGGTGCCCCCGGCCGGGTTTATCACCCGGTACACGGTGGGCTCTCTCAATGGAGAAGTAGTTGGATAGGTGTTTAGGCTTCAAGTACTTGGTCACCAATTCTTTGACAAAGAGATCCGTTGCTGGTCCCTCCGCCCTCTCTGGCACGCCTAAAATGCGGACGTTATTCCGTTGCAACCTCCCTTCATAGTCGTCCTGCTGGGCCGCCATTAACTCAGTCTTTTGTTGTAGTTCCGAAACCTGTCTTCCCAACGCAGATACATCAGTGACAAGTTCTTGTGTGACATCCTCCACTTCTTTCACACGGGAGTCCATTTTGCGTAGGTCCGCCCTAAGGACGGATATGTCAGTGGCAACTGAGTCAATACGGCCCTCAAGTGATGTGCGGGCTCCAATAATGGCTGCTAATACGTCCTGGAGCGTGGGTGGCTCTTGTTCGCCCTCCTGTTGTTGGGCGTTTTGTTCCGGACCCAAAGTTGGTTGCCCCCCTCTTGTGTCTTTAGAAATGCAAATTTGTCGATTTTTTGTTAATGCACATTTCGACCTCCCTTGTTCGTCGCCATTTTAGACTCACAGTCGCTGGGACCACTGCTAGGGGGTACTGACCGCCACCTACCGCAGTGGACACTACGTGGCCTGTCGGATTCCCCACCTCTGCTGTGTCGCAGCCGCTCGATAAGTGAGTCCAGGGGGCTGCAGTCTCTGGTCGGATCGTTTCAGTGTCCTTTTGAGAATGGGGGGGGGGGGGGAGGGGGAGGGGGCAATGCCACACGGGGCTCCGTTATGTAGGAGAGTATGGGCAGCGCCTTCCCCCTCTGAACACTGCCGCCCTCTGGCAAGGTTCACAACCTCTAGCAACGTGGGCCTTCGTCAGGGCCCTGGATCAGTTCCTCATTGCGCCACCCGCGGGCACTTACCCGTTGCTTCAAGCGGCTAGAGGTGATGATAGTGCGCCGTGTGTCACTGTGACCTCGGGCCAATCCCCGGTGGAGAGGGCGGTTAGTTACAGACTGTGTAGTGAGGGCCGTCCCAGCCCCGGAGCACTCACGCAACTTCTCGAGCCTCGTGAGGGAAAGCGGGGCCCCAGCACAGCCGGCTCCAACGTTGGGCCACACCGCTCACTGGGGGTCCACGAGGGGAAGGCACATTTGCGGCCGATTAGGCGGGATCTCTCCCGAGCAGAGGAGCACTCACTCCGAGTACAGCGCGGGCCGCGCAACGGCCCCCGGTCCGGACACGCCTCCTCCCGTCCGGGCTCTCGATCACGTCAGCCCGCTGTCGTCCCACTTTGCCAGGCCGCGACCGCACCGCTCTCTTCCTGCTGCGGGGATCTCGGCCGGGGCGGGCTCCTCCGTGCTCCGGCCCCCTCCATGAACTGGTGCGTCGGGATATGCCTCCCGTGTCAGGATCAATGACAGGATAGATCAGGGATAGGGATTGCGGGTGCCGGAGCCGCGCTAGCAAGCGGCCATCTTCTTCGGCTGTTGGCCACCTCCCCTTAATGACTTAATCTGCCCTCCCCTGCGATGCCTCACCCAGGCCCTCACACTTCAACTCTCCCTTCCTACTCCACCATTCCTATGGTATGGGATAGTACAAGCTTGATCTTGAACCCACATTTGTTTGGGTTATCATATATACAAACCAGCACACTATCACTTTTATTGTTGTACACAGAATTTAAGGCTGATCTATAGGAACCCTGAACTCCAGGAGTGACATAAAACTGGCAGGTTACATCACGCACCTATTAGCACCTCCCACTTGCCATCCGTAGCCTTGGTCAACTCGTATGCACATCTCATCTCGGACAAGGACATTCCACCCAGAACGTAGATGATCAAACGTGGCCCCATGCGGTACTCAGTCGCCGACTTGTTCTTGTGCCAGTGGCCAAAGCGAGCACTAGAAGAAAGTGTGGTAAGGACCATTAATTGGTTCAATTCTAGCACAGACAAAAGGTCAACATCTAATGAGCAGGTCTTCAAACAGCAGAAGGAATTTCCCCCACCCCCCTCCCAGCCTAAAGGCATCTCACTGTTGACATGGACTGTTTTCTAGGTCTAGTTACTGTAGATTAGTGTTATCAAAATACCTTTCATGGAGCAGGTTGATTAGAACAATAGAGATTAATGTGTCCATTTGAGGAGCACTTTCACAAAAGTATTACAAATACCACTATACGTTTTACAAGTTTGGTTTTGGTGCCACCATAAGTGATATGGAATGGGGTTTATTTTTAGTACATCTCTAATGGTGCCCAAGATTTACATATGCAGGAGTTGTGCTTCTTTTCAGAGGTTTGTACATTGTCACACAGTTCCTGGAATCAAAATTATCTTCAGCAGAAAATGTAGTATTAGAGATATGTAGAGATTTTTATTAGAGTTTCAAACAATGACAAATACATTATTACTTTGTTAGCAGGGACTTGGTCATTTGAGAACACTGACCTGCATTTCACCATACACCAGTAGTCAAGCGATTCAGCCCCCCTCCGCAGATCTGTCTGCTCAACATATTATCAATGCATTCAATCCTTTTTCTGGTGGCGGAGACTCAAACTTGATTTAAGAAATAGTACAATATGGACTAATAAATATTAACCACTATCTTGTTTTATTTCATCTATTTTTTTTACTTATGCATTTTAACAGAGCAGCTATCAGGCTACTGCTAACAATATACACTGAGTGGGCTTTAGCCTTGCCCATTTCAACCACTAGCTTACTTTGACAAGCCTCTTTCAGCCACTGGGTAGAGACTTTGCCAATCACATATTGCTTCAGCCCAGTAGAGTATTTCTCTCTCACTTAAAGCTATTGGCTGTTTAAGTATACTCTTCCACCTCAACTCAGAACTGATTTCCATGGACTGTTTTAGACGACCTCTCTGCCCCCTCCTGCTGGCTACCCACCCATGTCTCTCTCTAAAGTGCTAACGTGCCATGTGCTAGCACATTAAAATGAATACTACTGGTTTCACCAATGCTTTTCCCCCCAGTCTTACATCCCTTTTATTTTTGTTTCGAACATGTTACATAGCCCAATTCCGTACACTTGTGAGAATCTAAAGTTTGCACCCAGTCCACCGAACACAGGATTTCTTCTCATGTGGCTTGATTTTTAATGTGTCTCTGTCCCAGTTTGTCTCCTTCAGATGCTAGTGGTGAGGGGTTACCCTGCGATGTACTAAGTCGAAAACCAGTTTCAAAAAGGCAAATACCCTTCGCTGATTATGAATTCACAAGTTCACATTGACATCCTTTTAATTCTGTTCCTTCCACACATAGCCAGTTTGAGAAGTCCATCATGAAGGTCTTACTTTAGCTAAATCGTGCTGTGTATCTTTTGGAAAAGATCAAATCTGGTGACTAACATCCATAAATTGGTCAATGCATACATGATTCGTGTGCTCCAGGCAGCACATGCTACTTTCAAAACCAAGTCATACATGCCCAGTCAAAGGTTCTGAACACCACTGGCCAGATTTGATTCTCACCTGTCAGGGTTCAGCTATGGGCCATGTTAGCCATGTGCCAGTTTTAGGTCCCATATATGGATTACAATCACGATTTGGACAACTGTGTCAAAGCCACCAAGTACCAGCTTTGGGCCTCATGCACCATGTGCCAACATCATGGTCCTAGGTGCAATTTGCCAGATGTTGGCCTTTGGGCCACTCTGGCATTGCTCTGGTATGGTTGCAGGCCAGCAGCCTACTTTCAGGGCAGCATGGGCTGCCACGACCCAACCGTGCCCTTGTTGCCTCATTCTAGTCGCCTCATTCTCGTGTAGAAAGAGGCTGGTCTGAACATTTTTGCCAAGGTTGCTTTTGGTTTCCAGGCAGGTCAAGTTCAGCCCTCACAAACATATAAGACAACCCTGCATTTCAAAAGGAAACTCGAGTATGTGAACAATGTTCCTTAAGGATTCGTTTAAACTGAAGAGAATTTAAACATTCAAGATTTAGGAAGTAACTTCATACCTTAACTGTCCCTTAGCCTTAAATAATTAAAGTGTCAAAAATGCACAGGATTTGAATATACTAGTGAGCATACCATAGAAGTATAGTAATAGAGTGTGTGTGTAAACAGTAAAAACAATGTGTTAAAAAAGTGTTGGGTCCGGATGTTTTCAGTTTGTTTTCCATGAAGAAGTCTTTTCCAGTCACGAGGTAGGTGACTCCTCCTTTCGGTGATAGTGCGCATGGGCATCAACTCCATTGTTAGATTGTTTTCCCGTAGAGAGTGAGAATGGAGTTAGTAAGAGTAGAATAGAGATGTCCATGCTTATGTATGTATACTAAAGAGAGAACTGCAGCAGCTTCAGGTACCTGGGGAGGCGGGTGGGTGCATGTGAATCTACAGCTGTACATGCCAAGAACAGATGTTTACTGGGTAAGTAACCTTATCCTTTCGAGGCATGTGAGCTGTAGATCACATGCTTTGCATAGACTATATAGCAGTACACTCCCAAAGCGGTGGCTAACCTGTAGCTACTGGAGTTGTCTGAAATTGTGTTTTAAGTACTGCTTGGCCCACCTTAGCTTGTTGTCTCGCTAACACATCTACACAATAGTGTTTGGTGAATGTGTGCGGTGTAGACCATGTTGCAGCTTTGCAAATGTCAACTATGGGGATGTTTCCTAAGAAAGCCATAGTAGCCCCTAACTTGCTTGTGGAATGCGCTCTAGGGGGTACAGTTAGAGTTCTTTTTGCTTTTGCATAACAAGTTTGAATGCATTTAACAATCCACCTTGCAATACCTGATTTGGAGATAGGATTGCCCCTTGTGTGGTGGTGCAAAATCAACAAAAAGTTGTTTGGTCTTACGAAATGATTTTGTTCTTTCGATGTAATACAAAAGTGCTCTTTTAACATCTAAGGTGTGTAGAGCTCGTTCTGCAACAGAATCAGGTTGAGGGAAGAATACGGATAATTCTTGGGCTAAGTGGGACAGTTGGAGAGAGTGTGTCCACCCCTGTTTTTGTATGTAATACATGGCTGTCATGTTGTCGGTACGAACTAAGACAGCTTTGCCAACCAGGTGAGTTTGAAAAGCCTTGAGAGCTAGAAAGATTGCAAGGAGTTCTAGATGGTTGATGTGGAGCAACATTTGCTGTTGGCTCCATAGGCCTTGCACTGTGTGGTGCTGAAGATGAGCTACCCAGCCAGTGAGGGACGCGTCCGCTGTTAGTACTGTCTGTGGAACCGGGTCTATGAAGGGCCATCCTTTTGATAAATTTTGTGTGTTCCACCACTGCAGAAAGCGAGGAGTACGGCCGCTTACCAACACTAGATCGGTTAACAGACCCTGTGATTGGTTCCACTGACTCGCTAAGCATTCCTGAAGGGGACGCATGTGCAGCCTGGCATGGGGAACGATCATGATGCAAGATGCCATCATTCCCAGTAGTTGCAAATACACCCGAGCTGGAAGGGAGTGAGTGGATTGAAACTAGAGAACTAAAGCCTGAATGTTGTGAATTCTGGCTGCTTTGGGAAAGGCCAGAGTCATTTGAGTATTTAAGGTGGCTCCTGGGTAGTTTTGAGTATTGGCAGGCTGGAGATGTGATTTTAGCACATTGACTGTGAACCTC
This sequence comes from Calotriton arnoldi, assembly GCA_963921515.1. Classification (NCBI taxonomy): domain Eukaryota; kingdom Metazoa; phylum Chordata; class Amphibia; order Caudata; family Salamandridae; genus Calotriton; species Calotriton arnoldi. The sequence continues at coordinate 1,802,025 of CAWUFW010001378.1, forward strand.
AGTTGATGTAGTAACTGAATTGTTCTGTGATTGTGCTGGAGACATTTTGGATACGTACTGGCTTTGATGAGCCAGTCGTCCAAGTAGGGGAAGACATGGATGTGTTGTCTTCTCAGGTGAGTAGCCACTACCGCCAGACACTTTGTAAAGACTCTGGGGGCAGTGGTGACTCCGAACGGGAGTACCTTGAACTGGTAATGTTGACCCGCTATCACAAATCTGAGAATTTTGCAATGAGCGTGATGGATTGGAATATGGAAATAGGCGTCCTTTAAGTCTAGAGTAGACAGAAAGTCCCCCTTTTGCAGAAGTTGTATTACTTGTTGAAGTGTTACCATGTGAAAATGGTCTGACTGTATGTAAAGATTTAGTTCTCGGAGGTCCAAGATTGGTCTGAGAGTATCGTCCTTTTTGTGTATCAGAAAGTAAAGAGTATACGCACGCCCCCTGGTGTTGTAGTTTTACGGGCTCTATGGCCCTTTTTAGAAGTAGAGACTGAACCTCTAGTTTGAGGAGGTGTAGGTGATCCGGTGAGAGTTTGTGTGACCTTGGGGGAATGTTTGGAGGATTGTTGGTGAACTCCAGGAGGTAACCAGAACGGATAATTTCTAGTACCCACTTATCTGTTGTTATGGACTGCCAGACAGGTAGCAAATCTGAAAGTCAACCCCCCCCCCCCCCCCGGACAGGTGTTAAATGGTGGGGGGGGGGGGGGGAGTGTAGGGAAGTCACTGCTTTGTGTTGGAGGGGGAGGTGCGTGTAATTGAGCCTCCACCTCTACCGTTGTTGCCTTTGTAACCCCCTCTGAAGTAACCCTTAGAGGCAGAGGGTTGGTTGTTGCCCTTATACGTGGTGGTGGTCTCTGAGGAGGTATTTTTAGACCCTCCGCGGTAGAAGGATCGTTGAAAGGAACCACGTGCTTGTGTTAGCTGAAGGGCTCCCATGGATTTGGCCACTTCAGTGTCTTTCTTCATTTTTTCCAGTGAGGAATCTACCACCGGGCCAAAGAAGTGTTCTTTGTCAAAGGGTGTGTTCAGTATGGAAGTCTGAACCTCAGGTTTGAAACCTGAGATACGTAGCCAGGCGTGCCTTCTTAAAAGGACCCTGGTGTTTACAGCTCTAGCAGCAGTGTCTGCAGCATCTAGGGAGCACCTGATTGCATTATTTGAAATGAGCTGTCCCTCCCTCACTAGGTCTTGCGCTTCAGATTTATGTTCATCAGGTAGAAATTGGAGCAACTATCTCCATCTCGTCCCAATCCGCCCCGTCATACCTTGCGAGCAGCACTTGCGTGTTAGAGATGCACCAGAAATTTGCTGCCTGAGAGGCTACCCTTTTCCCCGAAGCATCAATAAGCTTAGATTCTTTATCTGGGGGTGGAGCATCTCCTGCAGTTTGGGAGTTGGCCCTTTTAAGTGCTTTGGACACCACTAGTGAGTCCAATGGTAATTGTCCTTTTACGTACGCTGGGTCAGATGTTGCTGGCTTGTACTTTTTATCTACCCTAGGGGTAAGGATATGGGCCCTGACGGGGTTATTAAATATGTCATCAATGTGCCAGATCATACCCTTGAGCATGGGGAGTGTGTGCGATGACTTTTGTGTGCTGCTAAGGGTTTCAAAAAGGAAATCCTCTTCAAGGGATTCTTTCTGCAGCTGTACACCGTGGTTGTTTGCAGCTCTACCCAGCAGTTCTATGTAACCTACGCTGTCTTCCGGTGGGGAGGGCATGGTAGGGTACAGGTCAGGATCATTTCCTGTGGGAGAGTCGGTATTATAATCTGCCCATGGGTCTGGGAGTAACGGTACATTGTCCCCAGCTCCATCCCTATCCATATCCTTATCATCATGATCTTCAGGTGTATGTGGTGGTGAGTGCTCAGGAGAAATCATTAAAGATTGAGGCTGAGAAGGAGATGGAAGGGGAGGAGGAGAAGGATTAGTCCCTTTTTAAAGGAATGTGGTAGGTCTCCTCGGTGTCTTTCCTTTTTAGGGTCACTTTTGTGGTGATATGTCCAGTAGTTGGATGGATGTACAACTGTCTCGGTTTCGGATCCGGTTTGGTAGGCGGAGCATCGAAATGTTGTTCTTGAGATGGAATCGGCACGTCCGGTTGTTTCGGTGCCGAAAGTTTCAGTGCCGATGGTTTTGTTGCTGAGGTTTTGGATCCTGATGATTTCGGATCCGAAAGTGTTTTTGGCATTGAAGGGGGCGGGCCGGAGCCTGGCTTCGACTTCGATCCCGAAGGTTTCAGATCGGAGCCCGTTTTCTGGCGGCTTGGCACCGGAAGGCTTTTGGGGGTGTTTCGGGGCTTCGGAAACATGTTCTCGGTGCCGACCGTGGCCTTGAGGCGGGGGTTGGACCAGAGCCTTCTTCTTGGACTGAGGTGGACTTTGAGGGCAAGGGAGGATCTGTACTCACTGTACGCTGCCCTTGCGGGATTTCGTCATCCCCCTCGGAGCCGTAGTCGGAGATGGAGATGGGATCCTGTTCTTCTTCGGCTCCCATGACGTCTCCGGCTTCTTGTTCCAAATCCTCTCCGAAGAGGTCCGGAATGGAACTTGCGTGTTGGCTCTGCATGTCACGACGTCGAGCCCGCCGGTCGCAAAGCGTCTTCTTGGAGCGGAAAGCCTTGCACGCGTCGCAGTCCTGTTCTCTGTGCTCCGGAGACAAGCACAAGTTGCACACTTCGTGTGAGTCAGTGCCCGGAAACTTCAAGTGGCACCAAGGGCAGAATTTGAATGGAGTCCGTTCCATCGACTGCGAGGTGGACCGACGAGGGTAGGCCCGACGGCCTTCCACGAGCTTCCCGATCGAAAGAGGGTTTTTTTAGAAGAAATTACGATACGCGGAGAATGGGATACGTGATCGAAAACAAAACCGTCGAGGGTGGGTATCTTGTGCACCGAGGGAAACTGAAGAAACGGTGTCGAACCGGAGCGCAGCAATTCACGTCCGAACCCAATGGCGGAAAAAAAACAATCTAACAATGGAGTCGATGCCCATGCGCACTATCACCGAAAGGAGGAGTCACCTACCTCGTGACTGGAAAAGACTTCTTTGAAGAAAAACAAACTGAAAACATCTGGACCCAACACTAGATGGCAGGAGTATGCAAAGCATGTGATCGACGGCTCAAATGCCTGGAACATATATTTTTGATATTCATATTATAGGGTATTTTTTTTTTTTTATTATTGATGATCCATTCTTGAACTAATTTTGGTTTCATGCTACTTCAAAAATCTTAAATTGGGGTAAAATACTCTTCAGTTTAACACGATGTGAAGGAACACTGTTTCATATTATCTTGAGGTCTCAGATGTTATGGGCAAGTTTTGTGAGCAGTGGCGACCGCCACAACACCAAGGTGGGGGGGGAGCAAAAATGATTTTTAAAAACGTATCTTTCCCCGCAGCCTCCGATGCTGATGGCCACCTCGGAGCTCTCCCAGCAGTCTCTGGGAAGGAAGAGGCTGCTCAGCCAATCCTGGTGCTGCTCTCCTTCTGTGAGAGCAGTGCCAGGATTGACCGCTGAATAAGGGGACCCCTGAAATGGATGTAGGTAGGGAAAGCAGGGGAGGAAAACAGGAAATAAGACAAAAGTTCCTCTACCTATATATTTAAGTTTGTGTTGTACATCATTATTTTACATTAACCGCCTCTCATTGAACCATTGAGTAAAGCAGATATAAGTCATTGAATAATAGTCATATCAAAATTTATTTATTGGTAAATTAAGGTATTTTATACGAACATCATAGTTCTTCACAAAAAGTCATAAAATGGTAACAATGCCATTACCATTTTATGACTTTTTGTGAAGAACTATGATGTTCGTATAAAATACCTTAATTTACCAATAAATAAATTTTGATATGACTATTATTCAATGACTTATATCTGCTTTACTCAATGGTTCAATGAGAGGCGGTTAATGTAAAATAATGATGTACAACACAAACATAAATATATAGGTAGAGGAACTTTTGTCTTATTTCCAGTGCCAGGATTGGTCTGAGTGGCATGCTCTGCCGCTCAGACACTGCTGTGTAGCCTGCGTTTTTTCTACAACCCGGCTGTGAACACAGCTGATTTGGGAGAAATAGATGTGCGCATGTATGTTTGGCCGGCCTAGGACGGCTGGCCAAATATATGCTCATTCCTCACTTCCATTGTGGTGCTTCGCTTCCGGTAGGGACACAGAAGTCGGCTGGGCGTCTAATTTTAGACGCATGAAGGCGCGGACGCTGGCTGAAGCAGGCAGTGGCAGTGTCTGCTTGGGGGCATAACTTCTTAACACAAGAGGTACAGACAGGGGGGCGTAAGACGCACTTCGGCATTGTTCTTCATTTTTAAGTTGGGATAGTGGCTTTTTAACCCTTTTTATGTGTTTAACTTGCTTTTTTAAAAAAAAAAAAAACGTGTTTCCTGCTGCTATACTCCTATGCTGGGCTCCAGCATTTTCACGTACCTTCTCTTACTCCTGCTGCTGTTCTTCCGTCCCGGTCCGTCACGGCCGATGTGCGGTTTGTACGGAGGGCGGTAACAGCTCATTCCTCACTTCCGTTGTGGTGCTTCACTTCCGGTAGGGACACGGAAGTCAGCACTCTAGTTGCGCCGGCTGGGCGTCTATTTTAGACGCATGCAGGCGTGGATGCGCCGCTGGCGCGCCAAAGGCAAGCCTGTCTGCGGCCGTCCGGGGCTAGGGGCCAGGACCCCTGGTTGTTCGGGAGAAAACCAACGCTTAATATACTCCAGGGAGCAATTACTTGATCTATGCCCCTCAGTTCCTGAGATTTGTAAACACAGCATTGTCATGGAGGATACTTTCTTGAACTGCACCCATTGTACATATAAAGCTAATACCTGTAAGAGGCCAAGGGACTAGGATGAAGCTTAATTTAATGCTGATGAACTGTAGGTCCCTTAGTAAGCACAAATATGAAATTCATGTCTGTATATTAGACAATCACCTGGATGTTTTATCCCTTACGGAAACGTGGCTGAATGGGGACTCTGCTCCTGAAATTTTGGAAGCCCTCCCTCAGGATTATGGTATCCTCAGAGTGGATCGACAGACCAAACGCGGGGGAGGCATAGCCTTGATCTATAAATTTTCGCTTCAATGCACTTTTGACATGGCCAATATAGAGTGCTGTGAAGCAGCCTCTTTTTCGATTACAGCAGCTGGTTATCAAATTGTGAAGGGTTTCCTGGTATATCGACCGCCCGGCCCGGCCACCAACTTCACGGCTAGCTTATTGGAGCAACTGATTCAACCAGCCATACGCTATAAGAAAATGATAGTCCTAGGTGACTAACTTGCATTTTGATGAGCTAACTAAGAAGGAACCTCAATTTCTACGGCAGGAACTGGATGCGATGCAGTTAACTCTGAAATCTACCCTCCCTACTCACCAACAAGGGCATATACTTGACCCTATTTTTACGAACTGTGCAGAGTTGGCAATTGAACCCCCTAGGGCAGTCCCATGGCCTGACCACCACCTGGTTGCTTTTTCTATCCTGCTAGCTAAGACTTCCCCTCCAGCCTCTAAAGAACCAGGAACTCCACACAGAAGATGGTCTAGATTTACCCCGGAAAACTTTACACTTGCCCTGCAGCAGAACTACCCTTCTCTAGGAGAAGATATAAATGTGGCATGTAGCTCCATGGACAAGTGGGTTAAGGAAGCCTTGGATACGGTGGCACCCTGGACCAACAGCGCCCCGTGTAGGCGAACCAAATCCGCACCATGGTTCAATGGAAGGTTAAGATCAGAAAAAAAGGCTGGTAAGCGCCTGGAGCGTATATGGAGGACCGATTTCTCAGAGGCTAATAAGACTTCGTATAAACTGAAGTTAAGGCATTATCACTCTCTTATCAAAAAAATTCGTACGGCCTATTACAAGGATAGAATAGAGCAGGCAGAGAGCTCTACTAAAGAACTATTTGCCATTTTTAAAGATTTATCCTCACTGGCGAGAACAGAGGCTCCAATGATAAATTCAATGGAATCATGCAACAGAATTGCAGACTTTTTTGCAGAAAAGGTAGCTAAAATATATGAGACTTTCCCGGCGGCGGCTCGGGCGGGGAGGAGCTGCCAGACTGATTGTACTACGAGGGATAATGTGACTAACGGCCTTTCTAAATTTGACCCACCCTCACTTGCTGACCTCACAGCGATAGCAGTTAGTATTAAATCTGGCTCTCCTACCGATCCAATGTCACCGAAGATCATGAGAGCAGGACTTGAGACCTTATTGCCCTATATACGTCGACTCCTTGAGCTTTCCTTCTCTGAAGGTGTGGTTCCTAAGTCCTGGAAACAGGCAATCGTCCTCCCTTTACTGAAAAAGCATGGAGCTGCTCCCTGCCAGCCGGTAAACCTGCGCCAGATTTCACTTCTGCCTTACTTTTCGAAGATTGCAGAAAAAGTAGTTAACTTACAGCTAGTTGCTCATATGAACCAACATAATTTGCTTCAACCCTCACAATCGGGCTTCAGAGCGACATATTCTACAGAGTCAGCATTACTCTCTGCTACAGAGTCCATCCGTAGGCGCGCGGATGAGGGTCAGACCGTGGCCTTGGTCCTGTTGGACCCAAGTGCGGCCTTCGACACGGTCTCTCACCCTCTTCTTCTGCAACGTCTGAGAGCAGGAGGGCTGGATAATGTCGCACTAAAATGGATGACCTCCTTCCTGCTGGACATGAGCTTCCAGGTGGCGCAGCGTCCCTACTTTTCTAAAAGCATGGCTCTGCCTCAAGGGGTCCCACAGGGCTCCGTCCTGAGCCCCACCCTTTTTAATCTATATGTCGCACCCCTGTCTGAGGTTGTGGAACGACATGGCATCACCATTGTGTCATATGCAGATGACACGCAACTGGTGGTGTCATTGTCCCACACTTCTTTTTTAATTTTTTTAAATTTTTATTTGTCAGACAGATATGAACTAAGCATAGATAAAGACATGCATTGCATAGTAGATAACACTGATATCCCACATGGAGGATTCCTCAAGAACAGGCTACATCATACAATCATGGCTCACAGCTATACATTGCTAGGATATTATGCGACTACAGATACAACAAAATAACCAACAGAGCAGTGGGTGTCAAGGTTATGTAACAAATTACACAGGCAGATCAGTCCAAGGGTATTGTAGCATCTTATTTAAAGAGAAAGTTACTGACAGTTCACCAAAACTTGGAGCCCACAAGAAGTATCTGAATTACCATTGGGAGGGTGTCATACATAGAGTATCTGATGATGAGACAACTAACGGGGTGTTTCCTGGGAACTAGCAGTTGTCAATGGCCTGGTGTCAACAGTGAGGGGTGCATCTCTTTCCCTGAGCCAAGTCGTGAAGGGTTCTCAAATATCTTTCGGGCGAGAAGCCATAGGCATGAGGTCCCAGAAAGTCGCCAGCTGTTCCTGACAGTATGCTATGTCGCGGATCAACTCAGGGATTCGAGGGTGCTTAGGGGCTCCCCAATGTATAGCCAGTCTGTGCTTTGCTAGTAGTAGCAGCATAGCGGTGAGGCGGCGCGACTCTGGCGGGGTCTCTTCAACATACCCAAGCAGCGCAACCCATGGAGAACACTCCAGAGTTTGACCAGTAATGGATTGCATGGTATCGCATACCTCCCCCAATATTTAGAGACGGCTGGGCATTCCCATGCGATGTGTAGGAAGGCGGCCGCTTCACGTTTGCATTTCGAGCAGCGCGAATCTGCCCTCAGCTGTAATTTAAATAACTGTAAGGGGGTACGGTAATATCGATGGAGGAATTTAAAATGTATGAGCCTCAACTTATAGTTTGGGGACAGGTGTTGTAGTTGTGAGCAACAGAATGCCCATTGTTCATCTGTGGGCTTGTCTACCAGCTCCGTCCTCCACTGCTCCAGAGCTTTCGGAGCAGTCCATGGGGTATGCGCATGCGTGAGAGTGTAGAGCCTGGTGACCAATTTACGAGAGGACGGCGTGACCAATAAATGTTCCAACGGTTGCATGGTAACAGGGGATGTTGGAAAAGAGGGGTGCATTGTTTTACAGGTGGCCCTAAATTAATAATATAGGAGTATTTCTAAAAATGGCATCTGCGCGCCATCCTGGCCAGTAGGCGGTTCCAGGAATGTGCCTTGTGGATAGAGGTCACCTAGCGTTGATAGGCCCATTTTACGGGCCCGATCTATGGCGCCCTTGTCATGCAGGAAGGGAAAGTGTGGGTGGAACGCCAGGGGTGTGGAAGGTGCATATAATAAAGAGACATCCGTCCACTTCCTCAAGCCCTCCCAGGCCCATCGCAAGGTTTCAACTGTGTTAATTTCGTTAGCATTACTGCGGTAGGGTTGATATACAGCCACGTGCAGTGGAGTGGGGTCAGCTACGTCCTTTTAAGTGGCCACATGGGGTTGAAACGGGATGGGATGCACCCAATAATGAAGAAATTGTGCTTGCGCACTGAGCGCATAGAGTTCGAGGTCAGGCGCTCCCAATCCCCCTTTTGACAATGGGCGAGTCAGCAAGTCCCAGCTTACCCTGGGTTGGCCTCCAGCCCAAGCCATAGCAATCGTGATAGATTGCAGAGATTTAAAGAAGGCTTGAGTCAACGGTATAGGTATATTCACGAAAAGATATAATAACTTGGGGAGGACGATCATTTTTAGTATAGCAATTCTACCCGCTAGCGTCAGAGGCAGCGCGGCCCAGAATTTAGCCCAGTCTTCAAACCAGTCTAGGAATCTACCAAAATTCAAGCGCCAAATTTGTTGTAGGTCTTTGCTGAGCCAAACACCTAGATACTTCACGGCATCGTCCGCCCATGTCAGCGGGAATTCCAATGTGGTGTCTAGTGGGGCATCCGTAAGGGGCAGGAGTGAAGACTTTGACCAATTTATTTTTATGCCGGACATACCGCCGAAGCAGAGGACTTCCCGTAGCACAGGGTTCAGGTTGTCATCTGGTTTCCTAATATATAGTGTAATGTCATCAGCATACATTGAGATGATAAGGTTTCTATCCGAGAAAACCAGACCGCGTGTAGAGTGATGCTGGCGAATCCTAGCAGCCAATGGTTCCATTGCAACCGCAAACAGAAGTGGTGACAGGGGGCATCCCTGTCTGGTTCCACGGGTAATGGGAAAGGGGTCGGAATTTAAACCATTTGCTTTGAGCCGGGCAATGGGTTTGGTATATAGTAAGCTAATTAATTTGACGAAATTGGGGCTGAAGCCTAATCTGGGCAAGATGGTGAACAAGAAGGGCCATTCCAAAGAATCAAACGCTTTGGTGGCGTCCAAAAATACAGCGATAGCCGGGAGTTTGGGATCAATTTGGTGGAGTGTAGAAAAAAATGTGCGCAGGTTGTGGGTCGTCGACCTGCCCGGGATAAAGCCAGATTGATCCGGCCGAGCTATGAGAGGCATTAGCGGCTGCAGTCTGTCAGCGATCAATTTAGCCAGAATTTTGGCATCAACATTAATTAACGAAAGGGGTCTGTAAGAGTCGCAAAGAGTCGTCACCTTATCTGGCTTCAGTAAGGTAATAATTACAGCCTCTCTCATGGTCAGCGGCAGTTCCCCTACTTCCAGCGATTCCTGATAGACATCAAGAAGACGGGGCGCAAGTAGTTCCGCAAACGTCTTATAGAATAGTGTGGTCAACCCATCCAGCCCCGGGGCCTTCCCGCTTGGTAGGCCTCTAATCACCTGCGTAATGCCGTCGACTGTAAACGGTTCGTCTAAGTATTCTCTGTGGGTGGCGCTTAGCCATAGCAGCTCTATTGAATCGAGGTATTCGCCTAAGTCTGGGTGGGTGGCACATTGCGTGGCAGTATATAGAGAGGAATAGAATTTGGTCAGATGTTCATGTGTGGCCACTTGTCCTCGAATAGTGGAGGAGTCGTTATCAACAAGCTCAGCAATAAAGTTGGGTGACGTGAGTTGTTTAAGCGCATTGGCTAAGGTTTTGCCTGGCCTATCGCCCTCTCCGTGCTCTAGCATTCTTTCCGAGGAACCTGGTTTCTCCTTCCGCCTCTGTTTCGAAGTCGGATATGGCACTTTGTATGGAGGCTAGCAGTTTGGGGTCACCAGAGCTAAAATAGAGCAACTCAAGAGATTTGATATCTTGCTCCAGCTTAGTAAGAGTCGAGCGAATGGACCGAAGTACCCCTGATTGCTTAGAGATGCAAGCCCCTCTGATTACCGCCTTGAAGGCCTCCCATAACATAGAAGGGGAGTCCACCGATCCCTCATTGGTAGAGAAGAAGTGCATAATTTCAAGTTTGATTTCTTCTTTAAATGCGGTATGCAGACATAATATCGATTTTTTATTATCGACCTATAGTTTTAAATATCGTAGGGACAGAATATCGAAGTCAAGAATATCGGTGACCAGAATATCGACCTTAAGGTAAGTAATATCGTTTTTTTTTTTATATCTAAGTAAGTAATATCGAAGTAAGTAATATCGTTAGCAAAAATATCGTTGTTAATATCGATATTTATATTAGTGTTATGTATTTTAGTATGTATTTTATATGTATGTGTTTAATATTTTTTGTAATGTTTTTTAATTATTTTTAAATATATGTATTAAATGTTTAGAAATTAGTAATTTTTTTAAAGTAAATTTTGCGTTTTAGTATTAGAGCGGGTTGTGGGTTTATAGGGGAATAGGGTGGGAAGTAATTTAATTATAATTCATTAATATTTTGCATTTATTTTTATTGATTATTAATTTATTGTTAATTATTAATCGGTAATTAATTTTTATGAATTGATGATTTTATAATTAATTAATTAATTAATTATTATTTTTTAATTATTGTTATTGCTAATTAATTTATTGTTAATTATTAATTGGTAATCAATTTTTATTAATTGATTATTTTATAATTATATTAATTATACATAATTTATTATTTTTTATTTATTGTTATTGTTAATTAAGTTATTGTTAATTAATTTATTGTTAATTACTTAATTATTAATTGGTAATTAATTTTTATTAATTGATAATTAAATTAAATGTGTTCTGTTTTTATGTGTAGCGGGTTGTGGGGTTATAGGGGAATAGGGTGGGAAGTAATTTATTATAATTAAGTACATTTTAATTTGTATTAATTGGTATTGATTATTAATTTATTGTTAATTATTAATTGGTAATTATTTTTTATTAATTGATTGATAATTTAATTGTGTTCTTTTTTATGTGTAGTGGGTTGTGCGTTTATAGGGGAATAGGGTGGGAAGTAATTTAATGTTATTTAAGTAAATATTTATTTAATTTTATTGGTATTTATTAATATTTGTTAATTAAATATCAATATGTTATTTTTTTTTTTTTTTTAAATGTAATTAATAAGTATGTTAATTTAACCCCTACGCTATCCTACATTTTCCACACTGTTACACTCACTGGAGTTGGAATAGTAATTTAACCCTAACGCTATCCAACACTTTCCCTACTGTTGCACTCACTGGAGTGGGAATAGTAATTTTTACCCCTACGCCATCCAACACTTTCCCTACTGTTGCACTCACTGGAGTGGGAATAGTAATTTTTACCCCTACGCTATCCAACACTTTCCCTACTGTTGCACTCACTGGAGTGGGAATAGTAATTTTTACCCCTACGCTATCCAACATTTTCCCTACTGTTGCACTGTTTGGAGTTGGAATAGTAATTTTATTCCCTCCGCTATCTAATATTTTTTGTATTATTTTAGTTAACGTAGTATATAATTAATTTTAAAAATATTAAAAATAATTGTATTTTTTTATTTGTTATATATATTTATTTAATTTTTATATTGTTTTATGTGTAGAGATGTATTTGTAATTTAGAAGATATTTTTTAACAATTTATAAGTTATTTAAATAATTATTAAAAAATATTATTAAGTATATATATATATTATATGTATAATTTATTTTTACATTATATATATTAGTTATAATTTTTAAACATTTTAAAATATTTTTAACTATGTTTATTTTTACATTATTTTTGTAACTTAAAAAAAACCCGATATTTTTAACAACGATATTTTGGACCGATACTTTTTCGATATTTTTGTACTTACCATAATGTAGATAGAATGTCGATATTCTTGACTTCGATATTTTTGCGTCGATATTTCTGTAGGTCGATTTTCTGACTCTCGATATTCTGTCCGTGATTCTTTAAATGCTGCATCTAAAAGAGCATGCGGGGGAAGTCGCCAACTGAATGCGCGTGGTAATGTATGGGGAACCCTCCACTGAAGCAAAACTGGGGCATGGTCAGAGTGTGTGCGCGGTAACTGTAGTACGTCAACGGTCCAGGCCGCGACATCGCACGTGACGAGCCAATAGTCCAGTCTGGACCAGGCGCTGTGGTAGGAAGTGATGCAGGTGCCCTCCCTGGCATTGGGGTGTCTACTGCGCCAAATATCAATAAGTCCATGTTCAAGTATGATGTTATTTAACTGTAATGTTTTTGGATGTTGATTGCGTGGGGTGCCTACCCTATCTCGGTCATTATCTAGAACGGCATTGAAGTCGCCTTCCCAAACGATCGTATCACCTCCCACAGTCATGATCTTGGCCCAAATAGCGAGGAAAAATTGTGAATCATCAACGTTTGGGCCATAGACGGCCACTAAGGTGACCTGTGTCATCAAGAGGAATCACGCGACAATAATGTAGCGCCCCTCTGGGTCTATCTGCGCGTGTGTGGTGGACCAGCCGAGTCCTCTCCTAATTAATATCGACTCCCCATGCGTAACTAGAGTATGGAGCCGAATGTACCTCCCCCCAATATCCATGTTTCAGCTGTGGGTCAGTAGTGTGCTTCAAGTGGGTCTCTTGGAGGAAGCATATATCAATATGGTGCCTGCGTGCATATGTATGTATCAACCTTGCTTTACGAAAATCGTTGAGCCCTCTCACGTTCCACGTAAGGAACCTAGTTTCCGTCATTATAAAGCAGTGGAAGTTGAGCGACGTGATATAGGCCAGTAACAGACGCTGTGGTATGGCAGCGAAAAAGGTGGGAAAAATCTGTGTCATCATGGTCGATTTACAGAGAAGTGAAAATGTCCCTGCAGTGTCGGAATCCAAAAAGCTATATCGCTCCTGCAAGTGCAGTGCAATCAATACGCCTGTCTGTGAAAGCTCTGTAGCCCATTGCCCACCCCCCTCCCACTGCAACCTCCCAATTAGGTCGAGACTGGTAACCACCTACCCTCCCTTGAATTACCCCGATATCCAAATAAGAACTCAGAGACATGGGAGATCTCCCTTTGGGGGCCTGGGACGACGGCCTAAACCTGCCAGACGGCAGGGTGGCCAGGCTTATGCGTGAACAAAAACAGATCCTGCCTAATAAAATCTAAGAGATAAAGTGAACCATAAGACTAACAACGGTCGTCATTTGGCCAGTAGTAGAGTTAACATAATAATGCAATAGTAGCGAGGCCAAAATCACAACTGGCGAGGGACAGTAACATTGCGAAATGCTGTTTAGGACTGGTGAGTAACAGAGTGTATAGGAGTCCGCATCAATCAGTCGTTATCGCTCAGATTCAGTTCGGAAGCGGAAAGTTGGGAAGAGCGTGGGGGCGATTTCCGCAGGCAGATGTGTTTGGTGTATTTTAAAGCCGACTTGGCGCCCGTAAAGAAATGGGCCTGGCCTTCATGCGTGATTTTCAGCTTTGCCGGATACAACATGGCATATGGGATGGAGGCGTTTTGTAGGATGCGTTTCGCCGGCACGAACTCCCTACGTGCAGCTTGTACAGCAGGAGTATAGTCAAGGAAGAAGGACAGTTGGTTTCCCTGATGTGTGATGGGGCTTTTTGCCCTAGCCTCCCTAAGGACCGCATCTCTGTCCCCATAGTTCAAGAGTCGTGCAATGATTGGACGCGGCGGCGCACCCGGCTTTGGCCGGGGACCAAGAGACCGGTGAGCACGCTCCACAATCATAACCTGGGAAAGCACCGGGTCAAACAGTTCGCGCAGTAGGTTATCAATGAAGGGCTCCATTTTGGGGATTGCTGTGGATTCTGGAAGGCCAAGAATTCTTAGGTTGTTCCGTCTCGAACGCGCTTCCAAATCCTCATTTTTAGCCTTAAAGCAAGGACTTTCTCCATGTTTAGTATTTGCGCTCGAGACTCAGCTTGAGAATCTTGAGTGTCTGACAGTCTGTTTTCCAGGACATCCAGGCGAGTTTCATGCACATCCACCCGCTTTTTAACAACATCAAGGCTTGAGGTGAGTGCATCGATCTTGTTGTCTATGGTCTTGAGGCTGGAGCGCACATCAAGGAGGATAGAATGCATATCTTCTTCCGGTTGGTCCGCCATCTCCTTAGGGCCTTGGGCGACGTCTGGCTCCATAGTCACCTCTGTGGTACGTGTTTGGCGTTTGCTCTCAAAGGGGATTTTAGGCTGCTTAGGGTCTGTCTTACCCATGGTAGCAAGCCTGATATTGTGACCAACCACGGATCCGTCTGCGCGTGCAGTCTTCACCAAGCTATTGATGTCCGCGCTAATCGCCGTTGTCCGCCCAGCAGGTGCGAGAGTGACCCTTATGTCATCAACACAAGAACTGATGGCGGCTCTGCTGATGTGCACCACCTCTTGCGAACTCAGGGTTGAGTAGGGCAGGTCGTGACTCTGCAGAGGAGAGGACCCGCTTCCCACGCACTAGATCCTTTACCCACCCAATTGACAAAAAGGCTGAAACTCACTATAGCTCCATTCTGGTGAAAGATCATTAACAGATCCCTGAGAACCGGCGTCATACCCGACTGCCTCAAAGTTGGCCAAGTCACACCTCTCCCAAAAAAAGCAGGTCTTGACACCAACGATCTGAACAACTTCAGACCCGTTTCCAATCTCCCCCTCCTCGCCAAAATACTTGAAAAGTGCGTTCTTCTACAACTAACTCAGCACATGGACAGCATTAACCTTCTTGATCCCCACCAATCGGGATTCAGGAAAGGCTGTAGCACCGAGACCGCGATCCTTAACATCGTGGATGACATTCACAAATCTCTTGATACGGACAAATGCTGCCTACTCATCCTCCTGGACTTATCGGCAGCATTTGACACTGTGGATCACAATCTTCTCATCAAGGCTCTTCAAGACAGGGTAGGTGCAGACGAGGTGGTCCTACAATGGTTCTCCTCCTTCTTACAGAACCGCTCCCAAAGGATAAAAATCAAAACCTTCACGTCCGACTCACACCCCGTCACCAGAGGTGTTCCCCAACGATCAGTGCTCTCCCCGCAACTGTTCAACATCTATATGGAACCCCTCTCCTCTTTACTCAAAAAAGCCAACATCACCTTCCACCTATATGCAGACGACACCCAGATCTACCTGGAAACCTCCTCCTTTGAAGATATTCAGAGACTAAATAACACTCTCAAAGAAGTCCAACACTGGCTATCCACTAATCACCTCAAACTCAACCAAGACAAAACCGAAATCCTGCTCATCTCCAACAAAGAAGATAACTCACAAATCATGGAATGGCTCAACGCAATCGATGCGCTCAACTGTAATCTCACTCCGGCCAACTCCATAAAATCATTAGGAATCACCCTAGACTCCAAACTTGAAATGGCCAGTCATATCAAGAACTCTGCGAAGAGTGCCTTCCTCAATTTGAAGCTTCTCAACAAAATAAAACCCTTTATCCCGCCCAATGACCTCAAACAAGCCACCCAATCCCTTGTGATATCCAGACTCTACTATGGAAATGCCATCCTCACCGGTACAGCGAAATCCCACCTTGCCCCCATCAAAACAACTCTAAACGCAGCAGCCAGAATGGTCACAGGAGTCAGGAAATTTGAGGACATTGCACCTGCACTTAAAGAACTAAAATGGCTCCCAGCTGAGATGCGGCCAGCTTCAGAACGGCCTGCCTCATGCACAAAGCCCCCCACACAGGGAAACCTGAATATCTGGCCTCCAAACTTAAAAAGGCCCGCCAGACAAGGAACCTCAGGAGCTCCAACTCCCTTCTACTCATCCCTTTGAAAACACGAAAACAAAAAACTGCTGCTCGATCCTTCGCTGGAAATGCACCAAAAATCTGGAACTCCATCCCAGCAGACATTAGGACTATCCCGTCCTTTGTAAAATTAAAAAAACTCCTAAAAGACCTCTTCCTCAACCGTGCCTTCCCGATCAGGTAACCGGCGCTGAAGGGCACGCAATGACATTATGAAGCACCACAACACCTTGTCACCACTATCTACCTCCTCCAAGCGCCACTTCGCGCGCCCCCTCCCTGCTCACCTCTACCTGAAAACGGTCCCACCCATGTCAACGTGCACTCTTGCTGCACCACTTGCAGGGACCTCCGTACCTATCTGTATACTTATGCCTTGTGATTCCTGCATTTTATCCGCTGTAAAGCGCTCCGATACCCTCGGGTCTGGCCAGCGCTATATAAAACTCCTTAAATAAAATAAATAAACCGGGGATAAGGCTCCCTCTACACTCAGACTGGATGGCAGAGAGGGTGCATCCAGATAACCTCCAGCCCACAGGCAGAGATATGTTAATTCGCAATAGCTCCCAAGATTCAATCCTTCAGAGGGAGCGGGCGGGCCGCTCCCGAAATCAATCTCCAACTAGGCAGCAGGTGATAAGGTGCGCTCAGAAGTCGCCGTAACCAAGATCACAGATAGGAACAGTCCCTCGGCGATTGCCCCAGCTGCCGAGCTGTGTCATAGCGGTTTATGCCCTCATCTCGCTCCGAGCGCAAGCTGATGGAGTTGGTGCATTACGCACACGTTCTATATGTGCGAGGCGAGGTCCGATGTATAGTTGGGGAGCTTGGGTTCAGGGCTGCCTCCCCAGTTGTAAGGCAGGATGGGGGGGGGCTCTGTAAAGGCAGTCGAGCGGGAGAGGGAGGCCCAGCGAGCCCCCACACACCTGGAGCACCCACCCGCAGTCCAATGCAGGGGAGCGAACCAGATGGCCGTAACTCACCCCGGCCCCCTCCTACCTCACACCACCGCCACTTCTACAGGTGCTGCCCCAGTGCATGTGCGGGCCGGGGCCCAGTCTAGGGCGGGAGGTGCACGGGCCTTCACCACTGTGCCCCAGCCCCCGCAGACGCTAGGCGTTAAACGGGGCCTGGGCCCATGCGGCGCGGCCCAGCTCCGCCCCAACAGCAGTCCCAGCCCCACTCACCGCACCTCCGCTCGGAGCCTTCTTGGACGCACCTCCCGTGGTCACAGCTCCGATGCTTTTCCTCTTGCAGGCCCTCACCAACAGCCAACTTCAGGGGCGTTCTTTGGCTCGCCTCCGAGCCCACCAGCCGCAGCTTCAGGCACCGCGAGGTCGCGTGCACACGCCTCCCCGCCCGGGCACACGTCGATATGTTCAGGCCGACGCCAGCACAGGCACCGATCCCCGCCGTCCGCCAGCCGCCCTTGGCGCCACCGAGTGCAGGTGGGTGGTGTCGCGTCGTATAGGACGCCCAGCAGGTCGGAGCTTCTACAGGGTCGCGTGGAGAGCAGCGGCCGTTTTCAGCCGCGGTCCCGATCTCAGCATTCACCAGCGGTCTACGGTGGGTTCCGTCGGTACAGCACGGCTGGGATTGCAGTCAGACAATCCCGCTGATATTAGCTCATGGTGGCAAGGTTTATCCGCCGGCAGGATCCGTGTTTAAGCAGTGATTTAACGGATCGGAAAGCCTGGCCTGCAGAGCCCCTTCAACAAACGGCCATCCTGCAGCGCGTCGTAGCCACGCCCCCTATTGTCCCACACTTCTGACGGAGCAGCCGCTACGCTCTCCTCGTGCTTGAAGGACTTGGCCGCCTGGATGTCAAACAACTGCCTTAAACTTAATGGCAGCAAAACGGAGATCCAAGTGGTAGGGAATACCCCCTCCATTTGGTCCTCGGCATGGTGGCCCCAGACTTTAGGCCCCACACCCACCCCGAGCAAACAGGTGAAAAATCTAGGAATATGGCTTGATTCTAATCTATCCTTTGAGGCCCAGACCAGGAAGGTGGCAGGGAAGTGTTTCGGCATTTTGAAGAGGCTGCGAAAAACTCTGGATGTGCTACCCACGCCGGCTAGGAAAACCCTGGTCCATGCCTTAATAACATCGCAGCTGGACTATGGAAATGTTCTTTACCTAGGGGTAACAAAAAAATGCCTGCACAGGTTGCAATGCATACAGAACGTGGCAGCCCGCCTGGTACTGAAATTACCTAGGAGAGCTTCTATGGGGAAGGCTCTTGACGACCTGCATTGGCTACCGGTTGGGAAGAGAGTCCTTTTTAAAGCTTTATGCATTCGTCACCGGAGCTTACAGGGCAAAGGCCCAAAATACCTGCATGGCCTTCTCTCCCCATACACCCCCTCTCGTCAGCTCAGATCAGCCGGGACCCATCTGGTTAAAGTTCCCAAAATTCACAAAGTCAGTATGGGGGCTCGGTCGTTCAGCTATCTGGCAGCGAAGAACTGTAATACTCTCCCCTTGTCCCTCCGTTCGAAATCTTCCGAAATTCTTTTCCGAAAAAAATTGAAAACATGGCTGTTCCAGGCATAGGTCTTTTCTGTTCCCTCTCCATATAGAGTTATGCTCAGCGCGGGGACACACTTTCGAGTGTAACCATGCGCTTTATAAGAAACATTATTATTATTAGTGACCCTTTCCATTCAGGAGAGACTTGTTTGCTAAAGGCGACAGATAACCGTTATTAACCTTTTGCTAGTCTGCTACAAACTTTGATATCAACCCGTGGTACAGTTGTGACATCAAGCTTTTGTCACTCTGCTGAAAGCTCTTACATCAACTTTTTGCCAATGCGTACAAGCTCCGAAATCAACCTACTGCCACGCTAAAAGCTCTAACACCAACCTTTTGCTACTCAGCCACAAGCTCTGACATGAACCTTTTGCAGCTCAGTTACAAACTCAGACATCCAAGCACAATCACCGGCTGAGAAACACAATGCCAAATGAGTGCAACTTTATATATATGGAAGTTGTTGCTAGCAACAGGCACCATGATTGCAAAAGAATATGTAAAATAGAATTGAGCCGCCATTGCACTGACAAAAGGTTTCTTGACCCTCTTCCCTGTGACCTATGTACCGCTATAAACCAGCTTATTCAAATGGAAACCATTGTTTATCCCAGTCCAGCAGACTCTTACCTCACCACTGTCTGGGAGCTACTCATGGGTGCCGGTTCAGACACATAGGGCCACAGCTTCTTGTCCAGCTTGTCTTCAATAATATCCTGAGTGAAATTATGCAAATCGTTACTAAAAAAATCAATTATAAGAAACATTTGAGTACAAGTAAGATGCAGTTTTGTTTCAGGATCGATTCAGACGTGGAATATCCCCCACCCATTACCTTGCATTTCTGTCTAAAAGTACCAGCTCAATAAGTGGGTGTTGCTTAACAAACAGACACACACATTGGGGAGTATACTCTCAGCGCTGCCTGTAAAGAATAGAGGAAGAGGAATGAAAGAAAGACAAAAGAGATAGAAAGAGTTTGTGTGTGTATTGGGATGGTGGTGTGGGTGCTCAGAGGAGGATTCAAGCGACCAGGGACTGTACATAGGCCGCACTATGCCAGCTTGCGCCACAGTGCACCATTCAGATGGTGCACCTGGAACAGACCTGGGTAGTGTGCCCTACCATCATGTGCTGGGGGGCAGCACATTCACTGAAAGACGGAGTAGCTGCTTACAACCCGCTCCAGGTTAGTGTAGATGGTAGCCTTTAAAAGAGGGGACAGAGATCGCTGGCAGGCTGGTTCAGTGAGTGGCTGCACCCGCCTGCAGGGGGAAGACTCGGGGGGGGGGGGGGGTGGATTGGGGTGTCCATGGGACTCCCTTTTACCCCTCCAGAGGGCTACCCCCAGGGGCCACTCTGACAGTGTGCCAACTCTGAGGGGCACTTTCAGTGCGGCTCCGTAAGGCCTGTTTGTCTCTGCACCTGTGTACGTAATAGGATGCAGGCACAGAGACAAAGTGATTCCCTCACTTGAATGGGGCCACACCCTCCTGCAAATTACGAAAGGCCCTTTGAAGATGGTGCTGGCGCTACATGTGCATCAGTGCTATCAGTATTACAGAAGGGGCCACGAAAGCATCTTTGACCCCTTCTGTAATACCACAATCCCCCGGGGCGCACAAAGCGAGAACGCACGCTTGTTGTGCCCCAAGGGGACAATGCTAATACAGGTACTGTGCCCCTCCCCTACAGGAATGGACAAATCAGTTTGATAAAGAGAATGTGGGGCGCTTACTCTGTATTTCTTCAGGGGAGATGCAGAAACGTTTGGTTTGAGGATAAAAGATTTAGTGACACGCAAGACTTTTAAGAAAGAGAGCACAAAGAAAGGTTATGCTTTTTTGGTGGGTGATGCTGCAAAAACATGAGGCTGTATCAAATAAGCAAAGAGGTCCAGAGAAGAGATTGTATAGTTCTTGTTTGGGGATAATGTATCCCAAAGATGCCTCAGGTACGTGCGAGGGCAGCAGGGATTTCTGTATGTATATGTGAGCCTGGGGAGACAACAGATGCAGAACTGAAATAATTATGGTTTTCTTGTGTACAATATGCTTGAGACATACTGGCAATGTGATGACAGAAAAAAAAATTTTTTGAAGCCAACTTACAACTCTTATTGAATTGTTTTTTTTTTTTTAAAAGATCGGATCAACTGACCATAGCTGATTTAGGCGAGATCTTAAGCAATAATGAATAAGATACATAAGGGGAAACATGATGAGATTCCTCGGGTGAAGTTTTGTGTGAGGGGGCAGACACTTAAAATGTAAGACACAAGGAAAGGGAGAGCCTGGCTTATGAGGTAAAAAATACAAAATGCAAATCTGGTGAAAACAATGAGGTGTGGAGGGAGCTGTTGCATGGACAGCCTCCTAGGAGCATCTACTTCCCTTAATGAGACACCAAGATCTCAATAATGGACCACTACTCAGTGCTTTTGCAGCCAACTGCACACAGAGGTGGAGGGATCCTTGATCTACCAAATACTGCTCCACTGAAAAGCTGCTGTGGCATTCGGGTGGCTCTATTCCCAACAACACTTCAAAGAATGAGAATGATCAATATGACACAAGGTCATGAGTCTGTAAAACACAAGCCTTCACCTCTACTAAACGTGGCAACTGTAAAATGGGTGAGACACCTAGGAGATCTTACATGAGACTGTGTGTTTGTTCATATCCTGAATGATCAGCAGGAAAACATGGATTTGATCATCTCAGCAGCATCTCTTGTATTGCTGGCACAAATTTATTTTCTAACCTCATTTTTTTTTTTTTTTTTTTTTTTTAACTGTCTTGCACATTCTTTTGTGTTGTACTGTGCTGCTCTTTTTTCTGCTATTCGACAGGATTTCTGGGATACGATAGAGTTTAATACTACATAATAGGGGCTTTTAGCCTAATTCCTTCTGTTGACTTTTCAAGTTCTAATCTCAATGCCTCTCTGCAGCAAGGGAAGCTTTAAAAGCCTGTCCACGTAGATAGCAACTGCAGTGGATGCAACAACACAAGAGGGGAGGGTTGGGGTGATTGGATTAAGCATTCTGTAGACGCTGTATGCGCCACCAGCATTGCCTCAAATGTCTGGCTTGGAATATGGACACGGCATGGCCACAACTTTCAACAGCAGCATTCCTGCTTCTAGCACACAATAATCCATTTAAGGATGCAAAGTCTATTTTTTTAAGCACAGACTGCAAGGCCTTTCTGATAGTATTCAACAACGCAGTATGAATCACTTATGACACAATATGTGATCTCAGTTTATATTCTGCTATTTGTGTAACCCTAGCTCTGATAATTGTGTGTATGCTAGTATTTAAGCATTCATGGAACAGTAAGAGGGAAGGCAGAGTACAGACTATCGAGTAAGGATGAATAGAGCCATTGGGAGGGTTTGTCATAGGAGGCAAAATCACTAGTGTTAACAAAAATCAACAGTTTGGTCGAGTCACACCTAAGATGAAATTCTCATGAGAAGTGACTCAAAGAGGTGAAAAGTTGGGACTGGCTGAAGGTATGGTTGAGCTAGAGACAGGGTAATTGGTATATGTGTCCAATAGAGTAGATATCTGCAGTGCAACAGTGGTGCATCTGCTTTTTCCACAAACCACTGTACAGTGTTGTGCAATATATAATTGGCAACTGCTATTTGAGATCTGCTGCCACACTGCAGTGAAGGTGCATGGTGAGAGTGGTCAATGACTAGAAATTCTGAGGCAGGGCTTGAGGAATCATGGCTCCATGTGCCGGGGGTAGAGAAATGAGAGAGGCCCCAAAAGAGTACAACAATGCATAATGAGATGCGAGTGCTTGCCTAACCAAGACTCAGGAAGTGGTCACCTGAGAAGCTGCTGCCTGCTGGTGACCAGAGCTGTGACCAGACATCGGACAGAACACCGACGTCAGACTGTAGCAACAAGGGGGGATCTGTGCAGTACCCAAGGTAGCGCTACTAAGCACGAATGCAACCCAGTGGGTCAAACTACTATTACTGATCAGGCCAATAGAGCTCCTAAGCAAACCTGGATCAGCACTGGAAGTCAAATCACAATGCCAATGTTTACACCAGGAGTTTGTGGCTGTGAAACAAGATAAAGCATACCACACTGCAGTGCAACTGCAAAGGTATCAAGATTAGTTTGTCTGAAGCATTTTCCGAAAAAGAAAGAACTATTAAATGGCCTCCATTAAAATCATTTAAAAGAGTAAGCATTGGGTGTTTATCAAAAGCAAATTTGCCTTTTCTGCATGGTCACCCCAGATTGTTTGCCTAATGTTTGCTAGCTTTAGGACTCTGTGCACATTACTACTGCTAAAGAGTAGTAAAGTGTCTGTATTTCCCCTCTAAAATACATGCAGTACACTGGAACTCCCTATTGGCATATTTAAATTCCCTATGAGTTCATTGTAAATGATGCCTAGCGTGCACCAATGGCACAGAAAGATCAATGTCATATGTGGGATGCAGTATATATTTACACTACTTGCATGCAACAAAAATATTTGACAGGAGCACCATGGTGCGCTGGCTAGACCGCAGAGCCATATGACAGGGATAACTGCCTTTGCCGTGTATAAAAAGCCTATTGTTATATATTCATAAGCCACCTCCTAAAGTATGCCTTGTAACCACATAAGGGAGGGTGCTAATATATAAAAATTAGGGCACATTACATATTGGGGTAGTGTGCCCTTACAGTGAAATAAAAGCCAAGAGCTATTTCATTCTGTAGGCCTAGCTAGACTTTTGTCTAATAGGTCTAGGTGGGATTAGAAACTTTTTTTTCCACCTCTACTTAAGAAAGGGCTAAAACAATGCTTCAAAATGATTTCCCACTTTGATTTCATATTTAAGATGCATTTTAAACACAAGTGTTTGACAACTTAAGCAGAAAAGTAATTTTGTAAAAATGTAGTTTAGGCTGCCTGAGCCACACCTGGTTTAAAGTCAGTTCCACCACTCATTACACCTCCAGAACTGGAATACACATCCTCAGCTGGGAGTTAACAACTCCGGCTCAGAGGACATTTACTAGCCTCTGATTCCAGGAAAAGCTAATGGCTGTTAACTGCTGGCTACTTAGTAGGGATCAGCTATCTGGAAATGGACAGGAGCAGTTGGCAGAAAAAGGGCAAGAAGAACAAGTTAATTACCTTCGGTAACGATATATCTTTAAGAGACATAGATCAGTTATAGATTCCTTACCTGTAGAATTACCCCCAGGCGTCAGACTGCATCCGGAGAATTTTTCGTCAGCAGTACCCCTGCGCGTCGAAAGGTGGCGTCGGTCGACTCCGTGTTCGTCGTTGGCGTTGTGGTCACCGGGATGACGTCGCAGTAGCTACCTAGACGCCGACCTCGCGCGCTGTCAGTTCTTTTACACGACATTCCACGCCAGAAGCGCAGAGCCACACAAGACACTGACTACTGGTGCACAAAACTAGGGCCCTAAAAGGTATTCCCTGACCCTAGAAGTCAGTTCGCAGAACAGGGAGGATGGGTGGGCGGTAAGGAATCTATAACTAATCTATGTCTTTTACAGATATATCGTTACCGAAGGTAAGTAACTTGTTCATCTGAAAGAGACAATTAGTTATAGATTCCTTACCTGTAGAATAGATACCCCAGCAATACCAACCCCGGAGGTGGGTCTGCGAACCAAGTTCACACCAGAAAGTCCTGGAGAACAGAACGGCCAAAGAAGCCATCTCTCCGGACTTGGCTGTCCAGACAGTAGTGTTTTGTGAACGTGTGCAGAGATGCCCACGTAGCCGCCTGACAGATGTCATTGAGGGGGACTCCCCGTCCCAAAGCAGTGGTCGCTGCCGTCTCCCTGGTGAAATGGGCGCGCAGTCCCACTGGAGGCTCCTTCTTTGCCAAAGAGTAGCAAGCTTTAATGCACAGAACGACCCATCTAGAGATGGTCCGTTTGTACACGGCCCGACCTTTTTTGGCACCCACGTAGCCAACAAAGAGCTGGTTATCCACCCGGAATTGCTTGGTGCGATCCAAATAGAATGAAAGCGCACGTTTTGGATCCAGACGGTGGAGCCTCTCTTCCTCCTTAGAAGGATGCGGAGGCGGAAAGAAGGTGGGCGAAGTGATGGTTTGACCAATGTGGAAAGAAGTAACCACCTTGGGAAGAAAGGACGGTCTGTTTCTGAGGACGACCTTATCCGGATGAACAGCCAGAAAAGGAGGCTTTGAAGAAAGAGCCTGGAGCTCACTCACCCTGCGAGCAGGGTTGATGGCAAACAGAAAGGCAGTCTTTAGAGTAAGAAGTCTGAGAGGACAGTTATGAAGCGGCTCAAAGGGAGCGCACATAAGGTAAGTAAGAACCAACTTCAAGTCCCACTGAGGCATTACGAAGGGAACAGGAGGAAAAAGATGAGTAATGCCCTTAAGGAAGCAATTTACAACAGGGGACTTGAAAAGAGAAGGATGATCAGGAAGCCTAAGAAAGGCTGAAATGGCTGAGAGGTAGCCCTTCAGAGTGCCCAGAGCAGAGCCCTGCTGGGCCAAAGATAGGAGGAACAAGAGAACCTCAGAAAGAGGGGCAGAAAGGGGATCCACAGCCTTTGCTGCACACCATGCCACAAATTTGTTCCATCTGCAGGGGTATACTGTCTTAGTGGAGGGACACCTGGCTGCCATGATAACATCACAGACTTCGGGAGGAAGGTCAAAGGCTGTCAACTATCGCCGCTCAATCTCCACGCAAGGAGGTGGGTTCTCAACAGGTTCGGGTGGAGTACCGTCCCCCGCTG
This sequence comes from Calotriton arnoldi, assembly GCA_963921515.1. NCBI lineage: Eukaryota > Metazoa > Chordata > Amphibia > Caudata > Salamandridae > Calotriton > Calotriton arnoldi. The sequence continues at coordinate 1,827,362 of CAWUFW010001378.1, forward strand.
CTGTGACAGAAGATCCTCCCGAAGAGGCAGTCGGACCGGAGGATCGATGGCCATGTGTAACAGCTCGGGATACCAGACTCTTCGTGCCCAATCCGGAGCCACAAGGATGACTTGGGCCCGGTCGCGCTTGATCTTCTTCAGCACTCTGGGCAGAAGTGGTATAGGCGGAAAGGCGTATAGAAGACCGCAACTCCACTCGCGACGAAAAGTGTCGCCTAGCGAGTGCCGCCTTGGAAATTCCAACGTGCAGAATTGCTGACATTGCGCGTTCTCTTCGGTGGCAAATCGATCTAACCAAGGCTCTCCCCACTGCTGAAAGAGACCTTGCGCCACCTCCGAGTGAAAACGCCATTCGTGATCCATCATGCACCTGCGGCTGAGTTCGTCCGCTCTGGCGTTCAGTGAACCTGCCAGGTGTTGAACCACCAGGGATATGCCCTGATGTTCCAGCCATGTCCAGAGACGGAGAGCCTCTTGACATAGGGTCCACGACCCCACCCCGCCCTGTTTGTTGCAGTACCACATGGCGGTGGTGTTGTCCGTGAACACATGCACCCCTCTTCCCCAGACAGAGGGAAGGAATGCTTTTAGTGCAAGACGGATTGCCCGAAGCTCCAGAAGGTTCATGTGGAGCCCGACTCCGCCGGAGACCAGAGACCTCTGATCTCCGCCTCTCCCATGTGGCGGCCCCACCCTAGAAGTGATGCATTCGTCACCACCATGTACTCCGGTTGGGGAAGGGAGAGGGATCTGCCGTTGACACAATCCTGGTACGTTAGCCACCACTGCAATTGACGTGCAGTGCCCTCCGAGATCTGAACGCAATCGGACAGATTCCCCTGATGCTGTGCCCACTGGAACTTCAGGTCCCACTGCAGAGCCCGCATATGCCACCTGGCATGATCTACCAGCAGGATGCAGGAGGCCATGAGGCCCAGCAGCCGCAGGGTCATTCTGACCGAAACCCAGGAGAAGGGGTGAAAGATCGGAATCATAGTCCGAATATCCCGGACTCGCTGCTCGGGAGGATAAACCCGAAACTGCGTCGTGTCCAGAACCACTCCGATGAAAAGGAGCTTCTGAGAGGGAGTCTGGTATGACTTCGGCACGTTGATAGTGAACCCCAGCGAATGCAGGAGGTCCGCCGTAGTCTGGAGGTGGGAGACGACTGCCTGGGGCGAGTCCGCCTTCAACAGCCAGTCGTCGAGATAGGGGAAGACTGGAACCCCTGATCTGTGCAGATGAGCTGCAACCACCGCCATCACCTTCGTGAACACCCGAGGGGCGCTGGTAAGGCCAAAGGGGAGCACAGTAAACTGAAAGTGCTCGTGGCCCACTGTTAACCGCAGGTAACGCCGGTGGGCCGGCAGGACGGCAGGACGGGGATGTGAAAATAGGCGTCCTGCAAGTCCAACGCTACCATCCAGTCTCCAGGGTTGAGGGCTGACAGGACCTGAGCTAGCGTCAACATTTTGTTCTCCTTCCGGAGGAAGCGGTTGACGTTCCTAAGATCCAAGATAGGACGCAGGCCTTTGTCCTTCTTGGGCACCAGAAAGTAGTGGGAATAGCAACCACGACCTACTTCTGGGGCAGGAACTCGCTCGATGGCTCCCTTGGCCCAGAGAGCCGAAACTTCCTGTTGGAGAAGGGCCAGATGATCCTCCGACATGCGATGGTGCTGAGGTGGCATGGATGGAGGGGTAGTCTCGAAGGAGAGGGCGTAGCCCCTTCGGACTATCTGCAAAACCCACCTGTCCGACGTGATGGTGCGCCAGTGGGGGAGGTGATGGCGAATCCTGCTGCCCACTGGTGATTGGTGGCCCTGAAAGGTCGGACTAGGAGGGTTTGGAGGCTGCTGCAGAGGGGGTGGTGGTGGACTGGCCCGCTCGCTGGCCCCCAAACCCACGGTGGTGGGTCCCACGTCCCCGGCCGCGCAGGGGCTGAACAGCTTGCGCCGGCCTGGGCTCTGGGTGGAATTTGGTGGGGCACCCATTTCGTAGCCACGAAAGGGGCGAAAAGCAGACTGCGCAGGGCGGTTGGTGGAGAGGCCCAAGGACTTGGCCGTAGCCTGAGAGTCCTTGAAGCATTCTAGCGCGTTGTCTGCTTTGTCGCCGAACAGGCGACGGCCATCAAAGGGCATGTCCATAAGGGTAGCTTGAACATCCCCTGAAAAACCAGTCAACCTCAGCCAGGCGTAGCATCGAAGGGCTACCGACGTTGAAATCGTCCTACCTAGCGAGTCGGCGGTGTCCGGCCACATCGAATGGTAAGCTTGGCTGCGTCTCTCCCCTCGGCGACTGCACGGGAGAGTACGGCCCGGGCCTCCTCCGGGCACTGGGGCAGCACCTATGCCACCGTATTGCACACAGAGTGGGTGTAACGGCCCAACAGACATGCAGTGTTTACCGATGGCAGTCCCAAGCTGGAGTAAGAAAACATCTTCCCAAGATGGTCCAGCTTTTTGGATTCCCCATCAGGTGGAGCGATAGGGAATGCGCCTTTGGACATCGAGGCTTGGACCACCAAGCTCTCAGGGGAAGGGTGTTGGGAGAGGAAAGTGGGGTCGCCCGGAGCAGAGTGGTGGCGTCGGGCAATCATCCTATCCACAGGAGCCCCTGTGTTGGGCCTGGACCAGGTGCCCAAAAGGATGTCAGTAAGGGCCTCATTAAACGGCAGCAGGGGCTCCGAAGAGCTCGCTGCCAGTTGAAGCACCTCTGTCAGGAGGTTAGTCCTGACCGCCACTGTAGGTAGCTCGAGATTGAGAGCCTCGGCTGCCCTACGCAACACCACTGCGTAAGACGCTCCCTCATCCGTAGCCACGGTAGGAGGAGACAACATGCCAAGGTCTGGAGAAGTATCCAGACCACTGGCATCCCCCAACTCCTCTCGCCAGTCCGGATCATACTCCAACTGGTCAGTTTCCAATGTATTGGTACGTCGCAACAGCTTGTGACCCAGTCCTCCTCACCCTCCTCTGGTTGCCAATCTGGCCTGAAAGAACCAGGGTGGAACAGGGGCACAAAAGTACCCGTCGGCGCCGGATCCGGCGTCGGTCCGTCTCCGTGTCCACGTCGGGGTGGAGGCCGGGGTCGACGTCGGCTGGGGACACAACCGGCGTCGGCTGCGGACGTGGTGCCGGTTGGATCGACGCCAGTGGAGGTGTTATGAGGTCGACCGGCGCAGATCCGGATCCAGGGCCCTCAGCCGAGTCCACAGGGCCCGAAGGCGCGCCTGCGTAATCGGGCTGCCCAAAGATGACATGCATCACTTTGTAAAAACTCCGAAGCTGGGCAGGGGACGCCGCGGGAGGGGCACCATCCGCATCCCTCGTCCGATGGACGGGGAGAAGTCGAAGAGCGACGATGCTGCTTCGACTTCTTCTTGAGCTTCGACTTAACTGAGGAGTGCGAAGGAGGAGTGAGGAGGAGTGCGAAGGAGGAGTGAGGAGGAGTGCGAAGGAGGAGGAGTGCGGAGGAGGAGTGCGAAGGAGGAGGAGTGAGGAGGAGGAGTGCGAAGGAGTGAGGAGGAGGAGTGAGGAGGAGGAGTGAGGAGGAGGAGTGAGGTGGAGGAGGAGTGAGGTGGAGGAGGAGTGAGGTGGAGGAGTGTGGAGGAGGAGGAGTGAGGAGGAGGAGTGAGGAGGAGGAGTGCGAAGGAGGAGGAGGAGTGCGAAGGAGGAGGAGGAGTGAGGAGGAGTGCGAAGGAGGAGGAGGAGTGAGGAGGAGTGCGGAGGAGTGCGGAGGAGGAGGAGTGCGGAGGAGTGCGAAGGAGGAGTGCGAAGGAGGAGGAGGAGTGAGGAGGAGTGCGAAGGAGTGAGGAGGAGGAGTGCGAAGGAGGAGGAGTGCGGAGGAGGAGTGCGAAGGAGGAGGAGTGCGGAGGAGGAGTGCGAAGGAGGAGGAGTGAGGAGGAGGAGTGCGAAGGAGTGAGGAGGAGGAGTGAGGTGGAGGAGGAGTGAGGTGGAGGAGGAGTGCGGTGGAGGAGTGTGGAGGAGGAGTGAGGAGGAGGAGTGAGGAGGAGGAGTGCGAAGGAGGAGGAGGAGTGAGGAGGAGTGAGGAGGAGGAGTGAGGAGGAGTGCGGAGGAGTGCGGAGGAGGAGGAGTGCGGAGGAGTGCGGAGGAGGAGTGCGAAGGAGGAGGAGTGAGGAGGAGGAGTGCGAAGGAGGAGGAGTGAGGAGGAGGAGTGAGGAGGAGTGCGAAGGAGGAGGAGTGCGAAGGAGGAGGAGGAGTGAGGAGTGCGAAGGAGGAGTGAGGAGGAGGAGTGAGGAGGAGGAGTGCGGAGGAGGAGTGCGAAGGAGGAGTGCGAAGGAGGAGTGCGAAGGAGGAGTGCGAAGGAGGAGGAGTGAGGAGGAGGAGGAGTGAGGAGGAGTGCAAAGGAGGAGGAGTGAGGAGGAGGAGTGCAAAGGAGGAGGAGTGCGGAGGAGGAGGAGTGCGGAGGAGGAGTGCGGAGGAGGAGGAGTGCGGAGGAGGAGTGCGGAGGAGGAGTGAGGAGGAGGAGTGCGGAGGAGGAGGAGTGCGAAGGAGGAGGAGGCGAAGGAGGAGGAGGAGGCAGGAGGAGGAGGAGGAGGAGGAGGGAGGAGGAGGAGGAGGAGGAGGAGGAGGAGGAGGAGGAGGAGGAGGCGAAGGAGGAGGAGGAGGAGGCGAAGGAGGGAGGAGGAGGAGGAGGAGGAGGAGGAGGAGGAGGAGGAGGAGGAGGAGGAGGAGGAGGAGGAGGAGGAGTGCGAAGGAGGAGGAGGAGGAGGAGGAGGAGGAGGAGGAGGAGAGGAGGAGGAGGAGGAGGAGTGCGGAGGAGGAGGAGGAGGAGGAGGAGGCGGAGGAGGAGGAGGAGGAGGAGGAGGAGGAGGAGGAGGAGGAGGAGGAGGAGGAGGAGGAGGAGGAGGAGGAGGAGGAGGAGGAGGAGGCGAGGAGGAGGAGGAGGAGGAGGAGGAGGAGGAGGAGGAGGAGGAGGAGGAGGAGGAGGAGGAGGAGGAGGAGGCGAAGGAGGAGGAGGAGGCGAAGGAGGAGGAGGAGGAGGAGGAGGAGGCGGAGGAGGAGGAGGAGGAGGAGGAGGAGGAGGAGGAGGAGGCGGAGGAGGAGGAGGAGGAGGAGTGAGGAGGAGGAGGAGGAGGAGGAGGAGGAGAGGAGGAGGAGGAGGCGAAGGAGGAGGA